>CM059784.1:26957500-27635000 GCA_030435695.1 Brachymystax lenok tsinlingensis | reverse complement strand
GAGGTAGCACACATTACTCAACTTGTCAACTAATCATCAAGCACTTGACTAGGTGAATAAGGTGAGCTACATTGGAAAAAGTGAAACGTCTGGGGGTCCCGGAGGAGAGGTTTTAAAACCACTGGCCAATCAGATAGCAGCTGGTGTCATTGTAGTAGACCTACACCACACTATACCTACCTGACTATTGTAGACCTACAATACACTATAACTACCAGCCTATTATAGGTCTACACTACACTATAACTACCTGCCTATTGTAGACCTAAACTACACTATACCTACTAGCCTATTATAGGTCTACACTACACTATAACTACCTGCCTATTGTAGACCTACACTACACCTACTAGCCTATTATAGGTCTACACTACACTATAACTACCTGCCTATTGTAGACCTACACTACACCTACTAGCCTATTATAGGTCTACACTACACTATAACTACCTGCCTATTGTAGACCTACACTACACTATACCTACTAGCCTATTGTAGGTCTACATTAGACTACACCTAACAGCCTATTGTAGACCTACACTACACTATAACTACCTGCCTATTGTAGACCTACACTACACTATAACTACCTGCCTATTGTAGACCTACACTACACTATACCTACCGGCATACTGTAGGACTACACTACACCGTACCTACCTACCTATTGCAGACCTACACTACACTACACTGTACCTACCTCCCTATTGTAGGCCTACACTACACTACAACTACCAGCCTATTATAGGTCTACACTACACTATAACTACCTGCCTATTGTAGACCTACACTACACAATACCTACTAGCCTATTATAGGTCTACACTACACTATAACTACCTGCCTACTGTAGACCTACACTACACTATACCTACCTACCTATTGCAGACCTACACTACACTACACTTTACCTACCTCCCTATTGTAGACCTACACTACACCGTACCTACCTACCTATTGCAGACCTACACTACACTACACTATACCTACCTCCCTATTGTAGGCCTACACTACACTATACCTACCTGCCTATTGTAGGCCTACACTACACTATCCCTACCAGTCTATTGTAGACCTATACTACACTATACCTACCAGCCTATTGTAGGCCTACACTACACTATCCCTACCAGTCTATTGTAGACCTATACTACACTATACCTACCAGCCTATTGTATCGCTACTCTACACTATACCTACCAGCCTATTGTAGGCCTACATTACACTATACCTAGCTGCCTAGTGTAGACGTACACTACACTTACCAGCCTATTGTATCGCTACTCTACACTATACCTACCAGCCTATTGTAGGCCTACACTACACTATACCTACCAGCCTACTGTAGACCTACACTACACTATACCTACCAGCCTATTGTAGACCTACTCTACACTATACCTACCAGCCTATTGTAGGCCTACACTACACTATACCTACCAGCCTATTACAGGCCCACACTACACTATTCCTACCTGTCTATTGTAGACCTACACTACACTATACCTACCAGCCTATTGTAGGCCTACACTACACTATACCGACCTGTCTATTGTAGGCCTACACTATACTATACCTACCAGCCTATTGTAGGCCTACATTACACTATACCTAGCTGCCTAGTGTAGACGTACACTACACTTACCAGCCTATTGTAGGCCTACACTACACTATACCTACCAGCCTATTGTAGGCCTACACTACACTATACCGACCAGCCTATTGTAGGCCTACACTACACTATTCCTACCTGTCTATTGTAGACCTACTCTACACTATACCTACCAGCCTATTTTAGGCATACACTACACTATACCTTTCTGCCTATTGTAGGCCTACACTATACTATACCTACCAGCCTATTGTAGGCCTACATTACACTATACCTAGCTGCCTAGTGTAGACGTAACACTACACTTACCTGCCTATTGTAGGCCTACACTACACTATACCTACCAGCCTATTGTAGGCCTACACTACACTATTCCTACCTGTCTATTGTAGACCTACTCTACACTATACCTACCAGCCTATTTTAGGCATACACTACACTATACCTTTCTGCCTATTGTAGGCCTACACTATACTATACCTACCAGCCTATTGTAGGCCTACATTACACTATACCTAGCTGCCTAGTGTAGACGTAACACTACACTTACCTGCCTATTGTAGGCCTACACTACACTATACCTACCAGCCTATTGTAGGCCTACACTACACTATACCTACCAGCCTATTGTAGGCCTACATTACGCTATAACTACCTGCCTATTGTAGACCTACACTACACTATACCTACCAGCCTACTGTAGACCTACACTACACTATACCTACAGTTGAAGTCAGAAGTTTACATACACCTTAGCCAAATACATTTAAACTCAGTTTTCACAATTCTTGACGTCTAATCCTAGTAAAATTCCCTGTCTTAGGTCATTTGGGATCCCCACTTCATTTTAAGAATGTGAAATGTCAGAATAATGGTAGAGAGAATGATTTATTTTAGCTTTTATTTCTTTCATCACATTCCCAGTGGGTCAGAAGTTTACATACCCTCAATTAGTATTTGGTAGCATTTTCTTTAAATTGTTTAACATGGGTCAAACGTTTCGGGTAGCCTTCCACAAGCTTCCCACAATAAGTTGGGTGAAATGTGGCCCATTCCTCCTGACAGAGCTGGTGTAACGAAGTCAGGTTTGTAGGCCTCCTTGCTCGCACACACTTTTTCAGTTCTGCCCACAAATTTTCTATAGGATTGAGGTCAGGGCTTTGTGATGGCCACTCCAATACCTTTACTTTGTTGTCCTTAAGCCATTTTGCCACAACTTTGGAAGTATGCTTGGGGTCATTGTCCATTTGGAAGACCCATCTGCGACCAAGCTTTAACTTCCTGACTGATGTCTTGAGACGTTGCTTCAATATATCCACATAATTTTCCTTCTCATGATGCCATCTATTTTGTGAAGTGCACCAGTCCCTCCTGCAGCAGATTACCCGCACAGCATGATGCTGCCACCCCGTGCTTCACGGTTGGGATGGTGTTCTTCGGCTTGCAAGCCTCCCCCTTTTTCTTCCAAACATATTGATGGTCATTATGACCAAACAGTTCTATTTTTGTTTCATCAGATAAGAGGACATTTCTCCAAAAAGTACAATCAGTCCCCATGTGCAGTTGCAAACCGTAGTCTGGCTTTTTTATGGCAGTTTTGGAGCAGTGGCTTTTTCCTTGCTGAGCGGCCTTTCAGGTTATGTCGATATAGGACTCGTTTTATTGTGGATATAGATACTTTTGTACCTGTTTCCTCCAGTATCTTCACAAGGTCCCTTGTTGTTGTTCTGGGATTGATTTGCACTTTTCGCACCAAAGTACGTTCATCTCTAGGAGACAGAACACGTCTCCTTCCTGAGCGGTATGACGGATGCGTGGTCCCATGGTGTTTAAACTTGCGTACTATTGTTTGTACAGATGAACGTGGCACCTTTTGATTTTCCCATGATGTCACGCAAAGAGGCACTGAGTTTGAAGGTAGGCCTTGAAATACATCCACAGGTGCACCTCCAATTGACTCAAATGATGTCAATTAGCCTATCAAAAGCTTCTAAAGCCATGACGTCATTTTCTGGAATTTTCCAAGCTGTTTAAAGGCACAGTCAATTTAGTGTATGTGAACTTCTGACCCACTGGAATTGTTATACAGTGAATTATAAGTGAAATAATCTGTCTATAAACAATTGTTGGAAAAATTAAGTAAATGTCCTAACCGACTTGCCAAAACTATAGTTTGTTAACAAGAAATTTGTGTAGTGGTTGAAAAACAAGTTTTAATGACTTCAACCTAAGTGTATGTAAACAACCTACTTCAACTGTGCCTGTCTATTGTAGGCCTACACTACACTATACCTACCAGCCTATTGTAGGCCTACACTACACTATTTATTTTTTATTTATTTCACCTTTATTTAACCAGGTAGGCTAGTTGAGAACAATTTCTCATTTACAACTGCGACCTGGCCAAGATAAAGCAAAGCAGTGCGACACAAACAACAACACAGAGTTACACATGGAATAAACAAACATACAGTCAATAATACAATAGAAAAAGTCTATATACAGTGTGTGCAAATGAGGTAAGATAAGGGAGGTAAGGCAATAAATAGGCCATAGTGGCGAAATAATTACAATATAGCAATTCAACACTGGAGTGATAGATGTGCAGAAGATGAATGTGCAAGTAGAGATACTGGGATGCAAAGGAGCTAAATAAATAAATAAATAACAGTATGGGGATGAGGTAGTTCTTTACAGATGGGCTATGTGCAGGTGCAGTGATCTGTGAGCTGCTCTGACAGATGGTGCTTAAAGTTAGTGAGGGAGATATGAGTCTCCAGCTTCAGTGATTTTTGTAGTTTGTTCCAGTCATTGGCAGCAGAGAACTGGAAGGAAAGGCGGACAAAGGAGGAACTATACCTACCAGCCTATTTTAGGCCTACACTACACTGTACCTACCAGCCTATTGTAGGCCTACACTACACTACACCTACCTGTCTACTGTAGGCCTACACTACACGATACCTACCTGCCCGTTTCACCTTATATCCACTATGTGTATCCTGTGCATATGACACAAACTTAACTTCTCCTGTAGGTCTCTATTGGCCAATTTCCACTGAGGATTTACCCTGGTGTTTTACCAAAAAGGCTCAGATGTTTCCACATCCATGGCCCGGTTCGTGACTCACTGGGCCATGGTCTCAGCTGACCTGCTGTCTTGGGGCCAAGACGAGGACAATGGGGGCTTTCCGGGCAGCCTATCCATAACAATAACTAACAGTGAACATTGGTTAACACCTTTTACGGTTAACACCTTCTCACAAAACAACTGTAGATGATGTAGAGGTTGTTGATTCTGCTCTTCACAAGTGTTTGTGTTTAGTGTCACAGTTCCACATAAATAACACTAGAGCTTACATTAATATAATCATTGGAGACACTTGGGTGTTGCTATGGAAAAAGCCCTTATAAGGCCAGATAGATCTCCCAGTACCTCTTATAGCAGCTCAACAGCAGCTCAACAGGCAGCTCAAAGGGTTTAATGACAGTCAGGAAAAATAACTTTTTCCGCTGATGCTGTCAAACAAAGACCTGGCTGACAGGAAGAGAGGCAGGTATAAAGGACAGAGAGGAGGACGGTCACGTGTGCTCTACGTGACTGCCACGTCACCGCCTGCTCTTCTTTTTATTTAACTAGGCAAGTTAGTTAAGAACAAATTCTTACTTACAATGACAGCCTACTGTGTAACAGTGGGTTAACTGCCTTGTTCAGAAAGACAGATTTTTACCTTGTCAGATCAGGGATTTGATCTAGTAACCTTCTGGTTACTGATCCAACACTCTAACACTCTAACACTCTAACCACTAGGCCACCAGCTCTTCTCACCTCACCTGGCTGTCAGTTTCAGGTAAGTGGATTCATAACAGGGTTGGGCTCAATTACATTTTAATTCTAGTCAATTCAGGATGTACACCGAAATTCCAATTTAAATTCTCTTCAATGCTTTTCAATGAAAGAAATCTAATTTGGAAATTAATTTTGGTTTACTTTCTGAATTGAAATGGAATTGACCCCAACCCTGGTTCATAACCTACCTTTAACTACGGTGTCCTTACATTTCACTGTCTGCTTGTCTATCACAGAGTATTTATACAGTGTATCCTGATCCTAATCCTGGATTAATCCAGAAAACAAGGAAGGGCTAGATGATGAGCTGATTAGTTGAATCAGGCGTGTTGGTGCTTGGGCTGGAACAAAACCATGCACATCCTGCCTGTCCCTGTGATATGGGCATGTACTCCTTCTCTTTCTATTCTTCTATGGCTGTGATACTGTGGTCTCTCCCTCCCTCCAGATCTTATATGGCTGTGATACTGTGGTCTCTCTCTCCCTCCAGATCTTATATGGCTGTGGTACTGTGGTCTCTCTCTCCCTCCAGATCTTATATGGCTGTGGTACTGTGGTCTCTCTCTCCCTCCAGATCTTATATGGCTGTGGTACTGTGGTCTCTCTCTCCCTCCAGATCTTATATGGCTGTGGTACTGTAGTCTCTCTCTCCCTCCAGATCTTATATGGCTGTGGTACTGTGGTCTCCCTCTCCCTCCAGATCTTATATGGCTGTGGTACTGTGGTCTCTCTCTCCCTCCAGATCGTATATGGCTGTGGTAGTATGGGCCCTGTCTGTTCTGTTACTGCTGGTCCTGTCATCCCCGGGGGTCTGCTCAGCTCCCAGCGCCCAGCACCTGTGTGGCTCTCACCTGGTGGATGCCCTCTACCTGGTCTGTGGAGAACAAGGGTTCTTCTATAACCCCCACAGAAGCACCCGAGACCTACTCCTGCAACACCTCATAGGTGAGACTGAGAACAGGGGTTGATTTGAAGGGTGGCACTATATTCAATATATTTTAAATGTATGATGCTCCTTTCTTACAAGCAGACACATTTTAAAAGAGAGGGTATATTGTTAAAGGGATATTTCTGGATTTTGGCAATGAGAACCTTTATCTACCTCCTCAGAGTCTGATGAACTAGTGGATACCATTTATGTCTCTGTGTCCAGTATGAAGTTAGTTAGTTTCTCGAGACAATGTTAACTAGTGTTAGCACAATGACTGGAAGCCTATGGGTATCTGCTAGCATAATTACCTGTAATGTTGAACAAGTCTGTAGTCCCCTTCCCCCCACCCCTCTCTATATTCAATTAAATTCAAATTGACTTCATTGGCATGGGAAACATATGTTTACATTGTCAAAGCAAGTGAAATAGATAAACAAAAGTGAAATAAACAATACAAAATGAACAGTAAACGTTACACTCAAGTGTCAAAGGAATAGACATTTAAATGTCATGGCTATGTACAGTGTTATAATGACGTGCAAATAGTTTATGTACAAAACAAATATGGGTTGTATTTACAAGGGTGTTTGTTCTTTTTTGCGGCAACACAAATCTTGCTGCTGTGATGGCACACTGTGGTATTTCACACAATAGATATAGGTGTTTCTCAAATTTAGATTTGCTTTTAAATTCTTTGTGGGTCTGTGTAATCTGAGGGAAACGTGTCTCTAATATGGTCATACATTTGGCAGGTTAGGAAGTGCAGCTCAGTTTTCACCTCCTTTTTGTGAAGTACAGCTCAGTTAGTAGGCCCTCCTTGGTTGGGGACAGAAGCTCCAGAGCATCAGCAAACAGTAAACATTCGACTTCAGATTCTCTTCAGTCTGTCTCTCTCTTCCATCTGTGAAGAGGGTATACCTTCTCTTGAAGTTTGTCATATCCTGTAGCTGTCCCTATTGATCTTTTGTTGAGACCGTTCCTAACTACCGACTTTGTGAGATATCACATTTTAAGAATCTTGTGTATACTCCAGATTCCTCATTATATTCTCTCCCAGAGCATGATCTAAGTGTCTATTACCTCAGTTAAAACCCCCTGCTCAGACATCCCATTGATATGTCTGAAGTTAACTAAATAAAGGGAAAAATTACATGTGGAGAGCCTAAACGGATTGTGAAGCTCCGATAACGCGCTCATTCAGTCTCTGTTAAACAGCCAACATTCTAAATGGTATTTTGAGTGAAGGAGTGTGCTGATCTGCTTTACTTCACAGCTTTTGGGAACTCTACCTCTCTACATTTATCTCCCTCTACTTTAAAGGGTTCCTGTCTAAGAAGAGCAGACAGGGTTGGAGGGTGAAGCAGGAACGTCCGTGGAAGGACCATGAAGACCAGAAGGTGAAAAGAGGCATTGTGGAACAGTGCTGTCATAAGCCATGTAGCTTCAACCACCTGCAGAGCTACTGCGACTGACTGGAGTCTACTCCTCATAGTCTACACTCGATTGACAAGAGCGCAGACTAGCCTCAAGAGCTACTGGTGGAAGGACATAATGTCAATCTTCTAAAAAACAAAATGTCAGAGGGGGGTGACTACAGAAAAAATAAAACATTAGTATGACCAGTAACAGACTAAGTTGGTATGTTGAAGACAGTGGGTGTTGTTCCAGTGTGGGAAGTTAAGGAAAAGGAAGGAGATCCAAATCAGGGGGGAAAAAAACGGTCTGGCAAGACAACGTGTCCAGAGTGTGATGTGATTGCAATCCTAGAATGCTCTCTATTGGCTACAGAGAAGTGTGGCTGTTGATGTCAGGAGACGAGCAGAATATCCATGCATTTTGGAGAATTGGGACATTGAGGATTCTGCCCGTGTGAATTTACAAACGCACCCCATTAAACATGGGAAATATAAATAATATCTAACTGAATGCCTAAAATCAGAACAATGTTCAAAAATGTAAGATGGCTCAGCTCTCAATATATGGCCCTGACGAGCAGGTACGCTGCTTCACAGTAGTCTGATCAGACGAGTATAGCAGTTCATAAGCATGGGACGTTTAACATAACTAATTTTTTCATTTCAAAAAGTGTTCTCCCATTTTTTTGGTGAATGAACAGGCCCATGTCAGGCAAGGTATAACAGTAATTTCAACAGGCTTGTATGGGATGATCCCACTAGCATCCCTTATCGAAAACACACTCGCTATATTTTAAACAATCCTCCCGCTTCTCTCAGTGTGAAGGAAAAGAGCTCACATTTGGGGCTTTATTTACAAGAGAGTCAGGCTGTTGGAAGAAAGTAAAAAGGTAAAACAGTCAAAAAGAGAAGTTACATTCCCATCTTCTGGAAATAAGATGGGAAAGTCTAATCAACCAAAAATGTTGATTAGACAAAAAAAAAAAACAGTGCTGTCATAAAATGAATAGAGCTAACATGTACAGTGTATTTGCATTATACACAACTATGTTATGTTGAAGAAAAACAAAACATTGTGCTTAATATGAATGCTGTAGCAAAAGAAAGATGACAGGCATGTTTCATGCCAAAACTGACATAATTGCTCTATAGGATGGAAAAATAAAGGCCTTAGTTTCTCCTGAAACATATACAGGGTTACCCCCACCCCCCCATATAGATTCATCAAGTAGCTTTTCAGAGCATCTGGTTTCAAATGAGAAATAAATATTACACAAGACCATGACATCCTCGACTCAATAGGAGTTGTCCTGTTCACCCAGGGCAGTTGTTGCTTTCTATGTGTCTGTCCATTGTCTAACTTTCAACAGCGGTTTCCTGAAAGAGACAGGATTAGAGAGTTAGTTGCAGCATTTTCCTTTGGGAAAATTTGTGACGGTCAAATGTCCGTACAGTTTTACACAAATATACTATTTATCTACAGTATCCATACGTAATAAGTAACTAATATAAAAATACACATGTTCGTAAAATGAATATGTAACGTTTGTCCTCTGATGAGGGGTACATTTATTTTGTCCTCTGACGAGGGGTACGTTTATTTTGTCCTCTGATGAGGGGTACATTTATTTTGTCCTCTGACGAGGGATATATTTCAGGTTTAAAAAAGCTTCTGAAGTTTGCAAATTTCAGACTTGATTTTCCCCAACAAAAATGTCCATTAATTATAATCCATATTTCCTGTTGCTGTAGGATTATTTTCCCGCTATAGCAACCTAGCTCAAATTAAGACCCTACATCTGTAGCTAGCTATCTTGATTTACAATGTTTAACATTTTTAAGCTAGATATACCCTACGCAAACATGCATTAGTGGACATTTGTCAGTTCTTGGGTAGATTAATCTAGAATCATAAAATACATGAACACTTCTCCCATGAGCAAAATAAAATGCTGTGTCTGTCACAGGTTGTTGTCGCAAGTTCACTATGGGAGCATAAGCTCAAGACAGGCAGAGTGAAGAGGTGATGCCATATGGGAGCATAAGCTCAAGACAGGCAGAGTGAAGAGGTGATGCCATTGAAAGACAACCAGAACCAACAGCCAATGTGATTGATATTCAGCAGGATATTTTCTGTCAGACAATGTTCATGTGACGGTTTCTATGTCTTTAAATCAGCCAAAAGCTGTCAATTACCCGCTGGTGTGTACTCACCCTGTCTAAGATGTGCGGCAGCAGGCTGCTCGTTCTCCTTGCTGTCCTGGTGGTTCAAGGCCTTGGTGGGGTCAACCCCGCGTTGGGGCTGGCCTCCCTTCTGACGACGGGACACCTGTGCACGCAGCTTAGACAGCTCCTACACACACACGCACACACACACTTTACAATCATGTCTGACAAAAAGCTTTGACCAACACCCATTTCCTTCGTGGATTTAAAAGTGGATATATTAAAACAATAATGGTGAAACTTCTACTCCACAATTTGGTGGTAACTAAAGTGCACGTGTTGCTATAATCATATTTTAACTCCAATCAATAAAGCCCATGCTTATACAGTATTTAAATCTGAAAACCAGATGGAGGCATCTGACCTGTTTGAGGGAGACGTTCTCATCTTTGAGCTTCACCACGTGTCTGATCTTCTGTTTCTGGTTCTGGTGGCCAAGCAGACGAGCGTAGGCGTCCGCTAGCCGGGTCAGCTCCTCCTGGTTCGCCCCGTTCTCGTTCAGTAGCGCGTCCCGCTCCGCAGCAAACCCATTCAGCTGCTCCTGCAGGGCCAGACCAACCACAGGAAGAGATGGGGGAACATATAATTTGAAACAGTAGAATGGGCTCTCCCCCATTTAAGTCAATGAGGGGTGTACCCCCTTCTACTCATACTACTTATATGGGGGAATATACATGACCATTGGCAGCAACACAGAAAACACTCAGAGGAACTACATTTCCCATAATGTGGCAGTGGTGACCCCTTGCCTCTGCAGTGACTGACCTGGAAAGGCTTGACCTTAGTGTAGAGCTCCTCGTACTGTCTCCTCCAGTGTTCCGTCTCTGCATCACTGAGAGAGGAAAGGACAGAGTTGGAACAGTGATCTGGGCCCGTATTCATAGTCTCAGAGTAGGGTGTGGCTCCAGGCTCAGTTCCCCCGTCCATGCATTTGTATTTATTAATTAATCTGAAAGGGGAAACTGATCCAAGAACAGCACTCAGACAGTTCATGAATACAGGCCCTGATCTTCACAGCCCAGTTAGTGATTCCTCATCCTCCTCACCTCTTGTTCTGAGTCATCACCAGCTGTCTCTTGAAGTCTCTTCTCTGTTCCTCCATCTCCCACTGGAGAGTCACCTTCTCCTGGAACACAGTGTCTACCTGGCTCTGGAGAGAAACCTCCTTGACCCCCACATCCACCTGGCTCTGGAGAGAAACCTTCTCTTCCAACAGTTCTACCTGGCTCTGGAGACTCGCTCTCTGCTCTTCTGTCTTCATCAGTCGGTTGTGTATTAGTTCTACCTGGTCCTGAAGGCCCTGTTTGTCTATTTCAAACATCTCCACTACCGTTTTCAGATCATCCCTCTCTTTCTCTACCCCCTTCATGTGGTTCTCTAGACAGAGCGGATCTTTCTTTACCTGATCCTCCATCTTCTCCAACTGGCTGTGAAGGCTCAGTTTCTCCTTCTCTAGCACCTCCACCCGTCTCTCTAGCATCCCCACCTCCTCTGACATCCATTGCTTCAAGTCTCTCCTCTGTGCCTCCCTCTCTCCTTTCTCCTGCTCCAGTAGCCTTTGCACCTCCTCTTTCTCCATCCTCTCCTCCTGCACCTGTCTCTGCACCTCCTCCTCAGCCCTCTTCACCTCCTCATCTCTCTGAGCTAGACGAGTCTGTACCGCCAACAGCATTCTGGGGGGGTCGAGAGAAGGTAGAGCGTCAGAGATTGCACATTCAATAACCAGATATTGAGAAGAAGCCTTATGATCAGCTCACCTTGCATACTCCGCTCTTGCTTTCTCCTGAGTCTGCTGGTCAGCTAGATGTTTCTCCTGCTCCTCCTCCATCTCCTCCCTCACTTTCTTCACCTCCTCCTCCTTATGCTGATTCAACCTCTCCACCTCTTCTTTCATCTGCTTAGTCACCCTCTCTACCTCCTCCTCCAGCGCTCTACCCCTCTCCTCTGCTCCCTTCAGGGCCTGCCTGGTGCTGGTGGAACAAAATACACATTTTGAAGTCTTAAAGCAGAGTTATGCTTGATCCGGGGATGTGGTGTGGAGGATCCGTACGGAGGGTGTGACAATTGCAGAGCCTCCGGAGGCCAAATCATGCTCCTTACGGCGATCCCGTGCATCTCCCCCCAAAAGAATTGCAATGCAGAGGGCTCCGTATATATCTCCGCATTGGTGGTAGGTGCGTGCGGTACGTCCTGTATAAACTCAAACTCACTTCCTCCTAGACAACTTCCTTGACAACAGCTCTTCTCCGCTCCACGAAGCTCAAGAAGTACGACTGCCCTGAACTGTCCATAAATGCTGTCCTGACACTGCAGAATTGATTGACCATTTTACAGAGCCATGACTGCTAATTCTTTAATCCAGAGTTAAAGGGACAGTTCACTTAAAATGCAGTTTCAGATGTTTTCCTCTGTCAAAAGTTAACTTTAGTGAAACAAGAGTGAAACTTTTTTTCCTTGTGAAAGGAGTGAAACTGTCCCTTCAAGCACATTTGTATTGGACAACAGGTCAACTCCGTACCTCTCCAGTTCAGTTGCCATGTCTCCTATCTTGCTGAGGGAGGTAGTGTGTTCCTCCTGCAGCCTCCTCATGGCAGCAGAGTGCACCTCCTGCATGTCACTGCTCCTGGATGGAGATACAACACACACCATTGAAAGGAACAGTTTGAACAAAGGGGAAGTGCAGAATTCCCAATCTTGATCACATAATAATGTCAAGCCCTGTTAACACTTGTCCACTTTCCCAGGACAAGAAAAAAATTCAAATATTGTCCAGCAAGCAGAATATAGATTTAAGTTGCACGAATGGACAAGTAAAAAAAAAAAAAAATTAAATAGCAATATCAATATAAAAATTAAATAGCAATATCAAAAAGGTACTCTGATTATTGGATCAGAATGTCCTCCAGATGCAATGATTTAAGCAGAGTTCTCCCAATTTCTGTAGACCACATCAGAGTGGAATTGTATTGCATTGACAGGAACAAGCTATCTTTTTCAACCCCCAGGGACCGGTTGTAGGGTGCTACATTGGGACAATCTTCATGATACGCATAGAAAAGAAGAGCAATTACAATTTTCAAAAGCATGCAAGTCTTTGGTTCATATTTCACAACCTCCATAAGCTTTGAGTTGCAGCTAATTGCCTACAATTGATTTAGGCTACATTAGCAAGATAAATGTTTCAGATCAGTGACACAGTAGATAAGCATGTCTTAGTTAGTTACCTTGCTTAGAAATAGCCTACCTTAGACCGCAGCACCACTCGGCGGGCCTAAGGCACTTGCAATATTTTATTGGCTAATAAGGGTGGCCAACAATCCCCCAGGAGAGACTTAAAGGGGCACAGTTGTATTTTGAGACCGTCCTGAATATGCAAAGAAGCCAACAGAGAGATTGAAGCCTACATTTGTCAGATTTTCTATAGTAATAACAATGGACTTTATTTTTGCAAAGTGGGTCCTTGCATCATACAAAGTGAGTCCTTGCAAAAATGGTGTCGTGGACCTTTTGGGGGGGGGGAGACAAGTGGCTCAAGCTTTCAGTCAAGCCCAGCATAATGAGTAACTATTTGGGATGCAAAGTCGTCGATTCAGTTCAGACTGACTGTAGCTAAACCTGTAGCTAAACTCCATGGCAACTCCAGCCAACCAACTTCTCTTATTTGAAACACTATTTCAAAGGATGTTAAAAACAAAGCCGACAGCGCGCGTTCCATTCATGTTTTCAGTTCAGCTTTACACCTCCAGACTCCTCACCTGTCTAGCAGTGCTCTGGTCACAGTCAGCTCTCTCTCCAAAACTGTCTTCTCCTGCTGGAGACCCTGTAGGGCCTCCTCTCTCCTCTCTTCCTGCAACTCCAGAACCGACAGCTCTCCTAGAGCCTCCTCCAACTCATCCTCCAACTGTTTCCTCTCCTCCTCAGTCTCCTCCCTCACCCTCTCCAGAGCCGAGGCCAGGGAGGCTGCATGCTCCTGGGGAGAACGAGAGGAAGAGAGTGAGATGTAGGATTTTAATGGGTGCCATATTGGATTCAAGTCATCCCCAAAACCTCTAACCTTTTCCTGCTTCAGCTCCTCAGCCAGGGAGGTGTGTGTCTGCTCCAGGTGCTCCTGCACCTCCTTCTCACTCCTCCTGGTCTCCCGCAGGAGGCTCAGCTCTGCCTTCAGCTCCTCCACTCTCCCCTGGCTACTATCTAAAGACAGATACACAGACACTTGGTATAGAGCCCACACTGATAAGAGCAACCTAGACACTTGGTATAGAGCCCACACTGATAAGAGCAAACTAGGCACTTGGTATAGAGCCCACACCGATAAGAGCAACCTAGGCACTTGGTATAGAGCCCACACTGATAAGAGCAACCTAGGCACTTGGTATAGAGCCCACACCGATAAGAGCAACCTAGGCACTTGGTATAGAGCCCACACTGATAAGAGCAACCTAGGCACTTGGTATAGAGCCCACACTGATAAGAGCAACCTAGACACTTGGTATAGAGCCCACACCGATAAAAGCAACCTAGAGACAGCTCCCCAATACCCTGACCCTTCAGGAAAACTGGAAAAGGGTAAGATCAGAAATTCCTGATAAATCTGCTTAAGATAAGTTCCCATTAGACCCAATCTTTCAGATCTACAAGGAACCATCAAGAAGAGTCTAGTACTTTAGGGTATGTCAGTAATATAATTAGGGACTAGGATTGTTTGTGTACCTCTCTCCTCCTCCAGGACCTTGCACTTCTCTTCCAGGTGAGCTACTTTCTCACCCAGCTCCTCCCCTGTCCTCCTAAGCACCTCCCTCAGCCGCACAAGCTCCGCCTCTTGCTGCCGCACTGAACTCTGGGAGTCAGACACTTCCTGGTTGGCCCGCTGCATCTGCACCTCCATCTCTCCCAATGCCTTCTGGGAGGACGTCAGCTCCGCCTCTCGCCGCTCCAGAAGCTTCTCAGTCTCCTGCAAAGCACCCTGGAAAATCTGCAGGTCCTGTTGACCTTTCTCGGACTCCTCCTCCTTCTGACGGAGAGTGTTCTGAGATTTTTCGAGCTCCGCGGTGCACTGCTCAAGTTTCTGCTCAAGATTTCTGAGAGAAAAGGACATGGTGTATGATAAGGTGTTTTTGTTTTGCATGTCAACCAAGACAACTTGGAAACTGATGTCATTAATTTCAACGTAGACAGAAAAATAGGAAGAGGTCAAGGACAGAAAAATAAACCCTGAATTTCAATGATTCTGAAAGAAGTTGTCAGGGAGGACGTGCATTTGCTCACCCCAGTTTCTCCTGCTGAGACTCAGAGATGCTGTTCACCATCTCGGTCTTCCCACGAAGCTTCATACGCAGATCCTAAGGAGACACAACAGCATGTTATAACAGCCTCAATTATAATTATTTTCTGTCTACGTTGAAAACCTGATGTAAGCATGATCATGGACCATTCAAGTAGTTTCTCCATACACATTACATCCCTCAGTAAACCGTACGTTTAACAGGCTCCCGACTGGCGCAGCATCTCTGTGCTATAGGCGTCACTACAGACCCTGGTTCGATCCCGGCCGGGTTCACAACCGGCCGTGATCAGGAGTCCCATAGGGCAGCGCACAATTGGCCCAGCGTCATCCGGGTTAGGGGAGGGTTAAGAACAAATTCTTATTTTACAGACTTGCCTAGTTAAATAAAAGTTAAATAAAATAACATTTAAATGTTAGTACCTGGATGTGTGTGTCTCCTTACATGTTTCTTCCCTCAGTGACCAGTATATTAGTACCTGGATGTGTGTGTGTGTGTGTCCTTACATGTTTCTTCCCTCAGTGACCAGTATATTAGTACCTGGATGTGGTCGTTGGCTGTGTCCAGGTAACCCCGAAGAACATTGACCTCTTCTCTCAGCTCCTGGATCACAGCTGAGACAGGGATACAGCACATGGTTAGAATCTAAAGGAGGAATTATACAGAGGAGGATGGGAGAATGGACACAAACACACAACTTACCTTGCAGCGTATCCATATCATTCTCCAGCTCCTCGTTCTGGACTTTGGTGTCATGGTGGAGGTCCTCTGCGAGAACGAAACATTACATTTAAAAAAAACTTTTGTCCAACTAAGCCAGGTACTGTATTAGGGGTAAGGAGTCAACCCAGGCTTGTTTTACTATTTTAATGCATCTCTTAATTTTAAATTGTGTTCATCTTTCTCACCTTTATTATTTTTTGTTTAGGACTTTGAACTAGATTTTTTGGGTAAGAAATGTGCTGTATACAAAACGTTTAATTGATTGATAAGCACTAGGCAGTTAACGATGAGGTGTCAGTGAGGTCAGGTGGTCTCACCCAGGTCCTTGTTCCTCTCCCTCAGGGCAGTGAGTGTAGCTCTGGCCGCCTCCAGGTCTGTCTCCAGCATCTTCACCTGGCCCTCTGTAGTGATCTGTAGGAAACTCAGCTCCTGATAGGACAACACAACTGTCAGCCACTCAACAATCCATTCTACACCTGCTGGAAACTCAGCTCCTGAACAAAAACACAATATCAGCACACACATTAATAATTTAGAGAGAGAGGTGTGTGTAAGGCAAACACCACTAGATAGACAGGATAGTAAATGATGTGTGAACAGGGCCAAATTCAGTCGCCAAACCTTGCAGGTAGAAATGCCATAAATAGAGCCAAACCTAGCAGATAGAAATGCCATGAATAGAGCCAAACCTAGCAGATAGAAATGTGATGAATAGAGCCGACGTGTTAATTTATTTTACATATTAGTATGTTCTACACAGCATATTTCAATCTGAATATTCGAAAACTTTGGGTATTGCTGAACGCGTCGTACCTTGTCATTGACGTCCAATTTGTTTCTGGCCTCCATCAGCTCCATAGACAGAGACTGGATCCTCTTCTTAGTGGTGTCTGCAGAAACCTGGTGGAACACAACACAGACATTTACAAAACAAGGTACAAACAGAAGATGTGCACATTACTTATTGAACAAGTTGGGGGGGGTAGTACCAGATAATAGTATTGTTTTGTCAACTAGACCCAGATAACCAATAACAACCAGTTTATACCTTTTTAACCCTACAGTTAAAGACCTTTGCTTTAAGACCATTGGGCCGGTTTCCCAAGCACAGATGAAGCCTAGTCCAACACTAAAAAGCATTCTTAAACATTGAGATTCTCCATTGAAATAGCTTTTTATTTCAGGACTTGGGCAAATCTGTTAGGAAAGCAACCCATTGTGTTGAGCATACCAACTCTTGATTCTACCATCAAACACCACATTACCTTGTTCTTGAGGAACTCGTTAGTCTTCTTGAGCTCAGCCAGCTGTCTCTCCAGGGTGGTGACGTTAGCTGCCAGACCAGTCTTCTCCCTGACCGCAGACAACAGCTTGGCCTCCACCTTCCTCAGCTCCTCCTCCAGGGTTACCAGGCACCTGTCCTGCTCTCCGCGCTGCTGCACCAGGGACCGGATCTACAGGAGGGAGGGAGGAGACGGGGTGGATCAGCGCGTTAGATTGAAGGAGAAAAAGGTGTGCTGTAAGGTAGGTCATAGCAGCTGTGATAACTGGAAAACCTTGTGTCCACATCCATGATAAATCTCCTCACTTTCATTTTAATTCAACTGGTAACACTGACAATGTATATATGCTATTGGGACAGACAACACAATATATATATTTTCTCCTCAAACCAGTCTGTATAACTAGGCTACCTCTTTCTCCAGGAGTTTCTGCTGTTTCATCTGCATCGAAAGGCCACTCTTGTCTTTCTTTGACATGGACCCATCAACCTGGGTGAAGGAGGAATGGAAGAATTAATTGCAGAGGGGGGCATTACATTAGGGTTCAAGGGACAGTTCAGGATTTTGGCAATGAAACCCTTCATCTACTTTCCCAGAGTCAGATTTGAAGGAAGCTGTCAACTAGAATTAGTGCTATTGCTAACTAGCGTTCCATGATGTTATCTGACGCTGGGGAAGTAGATAAAGGGCTCCATTGACAAAATCCTGAACTATCCCTTTAAAGCACCAGGGCTGTATCCATTGATCGGGTTCTGTTGCAAAACGTTTTGCAACAGAATCTGTTTCCCCAAACAGAAAACGTTTCACAAGGAAAACAAAAGTTTCTAGTTGACAAATTCAGGTAGGTCCCTCCCAGTTTCATTATGTTTGCTTCCATTTAGTTCCTAGAGTAAACTGTCAAATCTGACAAGGTTATCTTGATGATGTGGCTGAGCCAACCAGTGACGATGTGTTTATTATGTGAACACCAACTTACTAAAAAGTAAGTTTGAATGACACTGAGGGGCAGTGTTTTTACAGCTAATGCCGGTTTGCCTGAGGCTGATGCCGTGCAGGTGTTTGTACACATGCATATACACACACGGTCATTCAAATAAACACATACAAGTTCATTGTATTCATTGTATTTTTTTCTTCTTGGGGGGGGTCTCAAATGGTTGAGGGACAGCTATTGGGTAACTGTGGGGATCTTGGAGGGTTCAGGTTCACGTTTTTGGCCTGGTGGGAGATCTGTCAACATGCCCTTGAGCAGGGCATTGACCCTGGATGCTTCTGTGTGTCGCTCTGAATGGGAGTCTGTTGAATGACTGGTGTGGCGTAGTTGTTGTATCTCTGAATTGGAAGTCTGTTGGATGACTGGTGTAGTTGCTGAGCGGCGTCACTGCAAGTATATTGTATGTTTCAGATATTCAATAAAATAAAAAAGAAACACCAACTTACCAGGCCATCCACAGACATGGTCCTACGCACAGCCACAGGTGACATGGGCACATCTTTAGAAGGAGATGGTGGTGGGATGCAAGGAGCTGAATTGAGAGGAAAGGGGAACGGTGAAATTACAATGGTGTAGAAAGTAAAAACATATAGGCTGTACTTCTTATGACTGACAGTCTAATCATAGATGTTTAAATATACACTACTGGTCAACAGTTTTAGAACACCTAGTAATTCAACAGATTTTCTTTATTTATACTTACTTTATAATGTGAATAATGGAAATAATGAGAAAATTGGGAATAATGAGAATAATAATGGATTTTTCTTCACATATACAGTACCAGTCAAAAGCGTAGACACCTACTCATTCCAGGGTTTTTATTTTTACTATTTTCTACATTGTAGAATAATAGTGAAGACATCAACACTATGAAATAACACAGAATCATGTAGTAACCAATTTTTTTTTTAACAAATCAAAATATATTTTATATTTGACATTCTCCAAAATAGCCACCGTTTGCCTTGAGGACAGCTTTGCATACTCTTGGAAATCTCTCAACCAGCTTCACCTGGAATGCTTTTCCAACAGTCTTGAAGGAGCTCCCACATGCTGAGCACTTGTTGGCTGCTTTTCCTTCACTCTGCGGTCCGACTCATCCCAAACCATCTCAATTAGGTTGAGGTCGGGGGATTGTGGAGGCCAGGTCATCTGATGCAGCATTCCATCACTCGCCTTGGTAAAATAGCCCTTACACAGTCTGGAGGTGTGTTGGGTCATTATCCTGCTGAAAAACAAACGACAGTCCCACAAGCCAAAACCAGATGGGTGGCGTATCGCTGCAGAATGCTGTGGTAGCCATGCTGGTTAAGTGTACCTTGAATTCGAAATAAATCACAGACTGTTTCACCAGCAAACCCCCCCACACCATAACACCTCCTCCTCCATTCTTTATGGTGGGAAACACACATGCAAAGATAATCCGTTCACCCACACCGCATCTCACAGAGACACGGCGGTTGGAGCCAAAAATCACTCATTTGGACTCCAGACCAAAGTACAAATTTCCACTGGTCTAATGTCCATTGCTCGTGTTTCTTGGCCCAAGCAAGTCTTCTCATTGCTGTCCTTTAGTAGTGTTTTCTTTGCAGCAATTCGACCACGAATGCCTGATTCACACATTCTCCTCTGAACAGTTGATGTTGAGATGTGTCTGTTACTTGAACTCTGTGAAGCATTTATTTGGGCTGCAATTTCAGAGGCTGGTAACTAATGAACTTCTCCTCTGCAGCAGAGGTAACTCTGGGTCTTCCTTTCCTGTGGCGGTCCTCATGGGAGCCAGTTTCCTCATAGAGCTTGGTTTTTGCTACTGGACTTGAAGAAACTTTCAAAGTTCTTGAAATGTTCCATATTGACTGACCTTCATGTCTTAAAGTAATGATGGACTGTCGTTTCTTTGCTTATTTGAGCTGTTCTTGCCATAATATGGACTTCTTCTGTATACCCCCTACCTTGTCATAACACCCATTTGTAACACTTTTTTTGGATACTACATGATTCCATGTGTTATTTCATAGTTTTGATGTCTTCACTATTATTCTACAATGTAGAAAATGACCGTTAGTGTAGATCTACTGTCAAAAGTATGAGAGTTATTCCGTATGAGAGTTGTTCGGTATGAGAGTTGTTTTTTTTAGAGTAGAGCTTCAGTTGTCTGACAGTTAAACTCACCACCACTGGCCTTGAGCAGTTTGAAGCGCTCTGATCGGTGGAAAGAGGCAGGTCCCTTCACCTCTCCTGCTTTCAGCTCGTATGTGCCCGGTGCTGGGGCGCAGCCTGGACAAAACATGATGAAAACAAGAATTAACGTTAGGTTGCGTTTACACAGGCAGCCCAATGTTTTTCTCAATTATTGTCACAAGACCAATTAGTGAGGAAAACCTTTTTAGAATTGGGCTGCCTGTGTAAACGCAAGCTAACGTTAATTCTATCAACATAGGCATCAAATGAACGTTAGCTAACATGTCATGTAACGTTAGCTACCGTAACCGATGTGGACTTGTTTTGCCCTTTGCTTGGTGGATTAGAGTAACGTTAGACATTCCTGCACTACATTTACGTTAACTAAAAAGTTAGTAAACAATTGTATTCAAAATATTGTTGGATAGCTACGTTAGCTAGCTAAAACGTTAGCTAGATTAGCGTTAACGTTAGATTAGCAGGCTACTTAAAGCAGCTACGTTAGCTAAGCTGCTCAGCTAAATCATTATTTAACTTACCGATATTTTCATTAAATCGTTTCACTGGAGCTCTTGAAAAAGACATGGCTTAAGTTTGGACGAAATAGTTCACTAGAAAATGAGTAGCTGATTCAAATTCAACACACCAGTATCGACACCAACGGTGCCCCGCTGAAATTTCAAAACTAGCAACGTCATCACGTTGAAAAAAGACGACAGGAATTTAACCAATCAGAGCAGAGGAAACGAGACTTGAGTTCTGATCCATTTTGGATACACTGTGGCTTCAAATGCACACAGAATGTTCAAGTTACAATGTACACGGTCATACATGATTCTCAGTACATTTTCAGTTAATTAACACGTTTTATTTCATGGAAATACAATTTAATTTCCTTTTGCAGGACCATTCGTTGTACATTTTTATATTCTCTTGTAATCCTTTTTTTGTTACTCAAAACATGATCACTTGTACAACAATATCATGAACAAAAACCTGTCACAAACGTACCCTTGACAATATATCGCTCTTCTTTTCATGCTAACATGTTGGAAAATAATGCACTGATAACTTTTACTTATCAATAGTTTCACCCATTCAATGAACAATAATGTGTAGTTGTGTGAATAGAGAATAAAAAGGACAATTGGAACAATTACAGAAAACTAAACTTCATTTAGTTTTTTTATTCAAACTGAAAATGTGGTCACTCCTTCATGGGTGTAACGATCAACTTTCCTTCATAAGAATAAAAAACAGGTTCAAAATACTTCGATAACACTGCTAAAGAAAAAAAAAATCCAACAATATGGAATATTGAATACATTTAGGAAATTGCCCTCTCTCGATGTCTTGTGTGTAATTCGTACCTAAACAGCAAAAATGCAACTTCTTGATTCCTTGAACTCTTCTTCTATGGAGGAAATGAACTGTACAGGAGTTGGATTGGTCGTGTGATCCTACCAACATCTTCCATTCACTCTCTGAACAAATCTATCTAGAACAGTAACGTCATCCTGGTCTCTTTTTTTCTTTGACAACCAAGAATTATTTCTAACGTTTTTTTACTCCGGAAAAAACAAACACACTAGCGCAGATTAAGATGTTGTCAATAATTTAAAAAATGGTAAACAATATTACTGTATTAAGCGCACATACAGAATATAACAATTTTCAATAAACTGACAAGACAGAGAGAAATCAAAAAGTAGGTGAGGATTCTCGTCAGTAGAAAAGGCAAAAGGATGAAAAATGTAATTATCAATAATGAATGAAAAACAATAACATTTACAACACTCAACACTTCTCTTTCTAGTTCAACAGTGACATTTACAATGGAGAATGGAACTGAAAAAAAATTATACTCAGAGGCTAAAACCCCCCAAATAAGTAAAAAATAAATAAAGCAACTAAGAAAAGCAGTCAAGTGTCCTTGTTATGCTATTTGAAACAGTAGGGTTGTGTGAGGGGAGAAGAGGTGAGGTGTGGCTAACTACTCCTATGACACTGGTTTACTAAGCATATGTATGTCCAGGGAGATGTGGGGTATGTCCAGTGAGATGTGGAGTGCATTCAAATGGCACCCTATTCCTTATAGGAGCTGGTCAAAAGTAGTGCACTATATAGGGAATAGGGCGCCATTTGGTAGACACACATGTTAGCTTCTGGGATGAATTAATGGACAGCTTGACTTGTGTGATGATCATATTATGGATGTTATGGGGGGAAATGCCACTGATGACATTGGTGTAGTTAAGTATCATCATAATACTTAGCACCCGTGTGGACTTCATTAAGCAATTCAACAAAATGTCCATTAGGTTTGCTTTCGTACGCCATCTACGAAATAATAATCTCAGGTTATAGGTCATTTCAAAATCATCTTTTATGTAGGCTGATTGTTGATGCTCACTAAATGGTTTCTCAGAGGTATCTGAGAGACTGTTGATTGTGACTAGAGGGGAAGCAGAGTGGTACTGCAGATCTGTAACAACTCAGGATTGGCAGTTGTGTATTACTGAGCCCATCCATGTGACATATAGCTCTAGTGACAGGAGAAGGCATGCCTGGTCTGGTGTGAGAGTCACATGGGTTGAGAACAAAAAAAACAAACATCTGAAAAAACACCCACACCTCTAAAACTAGCCTGTGGTTATGGGCATAAAATATTCAGACTTCAGAAAACTCAGTATTAGATTTAGACTTTTTAATGGGCGCCATGTTGACACGAAAAGTTCCAAGACAGTTGCATTCTAGAATGCAAATTGGAATATCCTTGGTATGGAAAATTTGGTGCCAAAATGGTGTACAGTCAGACAGAGCTCTGGAATCCTAAGGCTCTGAGAGTCTGAGTACAAGGCCAAAGAGAGGCAGACTGTGTGGTGATGATTTGGGTTGGTGTGTGTGTGTATGTGTAGTGTGTGGGACATGTGTGGCTTATGTGTGTAGCGTGTGTTTGTAGCACGTGTGTGTAGCATGTATGTTTGTAGCGTGTGTGAGTTCTTCTCAGCATGTTGTGGCCAGGGACTGGTGTATAGGTGGCTGGAAGCAGCGGACATGCTCCACGGTGGAACTATCCGTCTCCACAGCCTTCATGTACTTGTTGAGGATGGCAAAGATCTCATTGTTCAGGATCTGGTACTTCCTGATACGATCAGCCATCTTCTTCAGCGGCTGTAGATAGATAGATAGAGAGATAGAGAGAGAGAGAGAGAGAGAGATGGGGTTTGAATCCAATGATAAAATTAAAACCACAGACAGGATTGTAGTAGCCAAGGACTTGCCACTATAAAGATGGTGAGCTTCCTCTTCTCATATAAAAAAAAAAAAAATCGCCAGCAGTTGACATATCTCTTAATCCAATCTGTCAACTTACTTCTGTGTTAGCATGCTGGTTAAAACATAGTAGATGTGTGCGTAGCGTGTGTACCCACCACGTTCTTGATGATCTCGTCCTTGCCGTCCTGCCTCTGCACCTTGAGCAGGTGGTAGCAGAAGTCAAACAGGTCAAAGCGACGCTGCTGACCCAACAGCACGATGATGGAGCAGCCTGCCCAGTTCAGCCCGTCACCAAAACACTGCCTGCAGAGGACACGCAAAGGAACTTAGTAATGACTTTGTATTTGTAGAAAACGCTTTACAAATCAAGCTCAATTGATTGAATAGTGATTGGTTTATCTACTACTGTATATGTGCACTAAACTGCCCTGAGAGGACTACAGTAACTCACTCCTTACTGTGTGAGTACTCTGCCATGCCCCCTACAGTAATTCACTCCTTACTGTAAGATTACGCTGCCATGCCCCCTACAGTAACTCACTCCTTACTGTGTGAGTACGCTGCCATGCCCCCTACAGTAACTCACTCCTTACTGTGTGAGTTTGCTGCCATGCCCCCTACAGTAACTCACTCCTTACTGTGTGAGTATGCTGCTATGCCCCCTACAGTAACTCACTCCTTACTGTGTGAGTACGCTGCCATGCCCCCTACAGTAACTCACTCCTTACTGTGTGAGTACGCTGCCATGCCCCCTACAGTAACTCACTCCTTACTGTGTGAGTACGCTGCCATGCCCCCTACAGTAACTCACTCCTTACTGTGTTAGTACGCTGTCATGCCCCCTACAGTAACTCACTCCTTACTGTGTGAGTACGCTGCCATGCCCCCTACAGTAACTCACTCCTTACTGTGTGAGTACGCTGCCATGCCCCCTACAGTAACTCACTCCTTACTGTGTGAGTACACTGCCATGCCCCTACAGTAACTCACTCCTTACTGTGGGAGTACGCTGCCATGCCCCCTACAGTAACTCACTCCTTACTGTGTGAGTACGCTGCCATGCCCTCTACAGTAACTCACTCCTTACTGTGTGAGTACACTGCCATGCCCCTACAGTAACTCACTACTTACTGTGGGAGTACGCTGCCATGCCCCCTACAGTAACTCACTCCTTACTGTGGGAGTACGCTGCCATGCCCCCTACAGTAACTCACTCCTTACTGTGTGAGTACGCTGCCATGCCCCCTACAGTAACTCACTCCTTACTGTGTGAGTACACTGCCATGCCCCTACAGTAACTCACTCCTTACTGTGGGAGTACGCTGCCATGCCCCCTACAGTAACTCACTCCTTACTGTGGGAGTACGCTGCCATGCCCCCTACAGTAACTCACTCCCTACTGTTTTTTTATTTATTTATTTCACCTTTATTTAACCAGGTATGCCATTTGAGAACAAGTTCTCATTTACAACTGCAACCTGGCCAAGAAAAAGCAAAGGCAGTGCGACACAAACAACACAGAGTTACACATGGGATAAACAAACAAAATGGGATAACACAATAGAAAAATCTATATACAGTGTGTGAAAATGTAGTAAGATTAGGGAGGTAAGGCAATAAATAGGCCATAAGGGCGAAATAATTACAATTTAGCATTAACACTGGAGTGATAGATGTGCAGAAGAGGAATGTGCAATTAGAGATACTGGGGTGCAAAGGAGCAAAATAATAAATAACAATATAGGGATGAGGTAGTTGGGTGGGCTATTTACAGATGGGCTGTGTACAGATGCAATGATTGGTAAGCTGCTCTGACAGCTGATGCTTAAAGTTAGAGGGGGAGATATAAGACTCCAGCTTCAGTGATTTTTGCAATTCGTTCCAGTCACTGGCAGCAGAGAACTGGAAGGAAAGGCGGCCAAAGGAGGAGTTGGCTTTGGGGATGACCAGTGAAATATATCTGCTGGAGCGCGTGCTACGGTGGGTGCTGCTATGGTGACCAGTGAGCTGAGATAAGGCGGGGCTTTACCTAGCAAAGACTTATAGATGACCTGGAGCCAGTGGGTTTGGCGACGAATATGAAGCAAGGGCCAGCCAACGAGAGCATACAGGTCGCAGTGGTGGGTGGTATATGGGGCTTTGGTAACAAATGGATGGCACTGTGATAGACTACATCCAATTTGTTGTGTAGGGTGTTGGAGGCTATTTTGTAAATGACATCGCCGAAGTCAAGGATCGGTAGGATAGTCCGTTTTACGAGGGTATGTTTGGCAGCATGAGTGAAGGAGGCTTTGTTGCGAAATAGGAAGCCGATTCTAGATTTTATTTTGGATTGGAGATGCTTAATGTGAGTCTGGAAGGAGAGTTTACCGTCTAACCAGACACTTAGGTATTTGTAATTGTCCACATATTCTAAGTCAGAACCGTCCAGAGTAGTGATGCTAGACGGGCGGGCGGCTGCGGGCAGCGAACGGTTGAAGAGCATGCATTTACTTTTACTTGCATTTAAGAGCAGTTGGAGGCCACGGAAGGAGTGTTGTATGGCATTGAAGCTCGTCTGGAGGTTTGTTAACACAGTCCAAAGAAGGGCCAGAAGTATACAGAATGGTGTCGTTTGCGTAGAGGTGGATCAGAGAATCACCAGCAGAAAGAGCGACATCATTGATGTATACAGAGAAAAGAGTCAACACAAGAATACCCTCCGATTTGACACACTGAACTCTATCTGAGAAGTAGTTGGTGAACCAGGCAAAGCAGTCATTTGAGAAACCAAGGCTGTTGAGTCTGCCGATAAGAATGCAGTGATTGACAGAGTCGAAAGCCTTGGCCAGGTCAATGAAGATGGCTGCACAGTATTGTCTTTTATCGATGGCGGTTATGATATCGTTTAGGACCTTGAGTGTGGCTGAGGTGCACCCATGACCAGCTTGGAAACCAGATTGCATAGCGGAGAAGGTACGGTGGGATTCGAAATGGTTGGTGATCTGTTTGTTAACTTGACTTTCGAAGACTTTAGAAAGGCAGGGCAGGATGGATATAGGTCTGTAACTGTTTGGGTCTAGAGTGTCTCCCCCTTTGAAGAGGGGGATGACCGCGGCAGCTTTCCAATCTTTGGGGATCTCAAACGATACGAAAAAGAGGTTGAACAGGCTAGTAATAGGGGTTGCAACAATTGCGGTCGGATAATTTTAGAAACAGAGGGTCCAGATTGTATAGCCCAGCTGATTTGTAGGGGTCCAGATTTTGCAGCTCTTTCAGAACATCAGCTATCTGGATTTGGGTGAAGGAGAGGCTTGGGCAAGTTGCTGTGGGGGTTGCAGAGCTGTTGACTGGGGTAGGGGTAGCCAGGTGGAAAGCATGGCCAGCCGTAGAAAAATGCTTATTGAAATTATCGTAGATTTATCGGTGGTGACATTGTTTCCTAGCCTCAGTGCAGTGGGAAGCTGGGAGGAGGTGCTCTTATTCTCCATGGACTTTACAATGTCCCAGAACTTTTTGGAGTTTGTGCTACAGGATGCAAATTTCGGTTTGAAAAAGCTAGCCTTTGCTTTCCTAACTGCCTTTGTATATTGATTCCTAACTTCCCTGAAAATGTGCATATCGCGGGGGCTATTCGATGCTAATGTAGAACGCCACAGGATGTTTTTGTGCTGGTCAAGGGCAGTCAAGTCTGGAGTTCTATATTTTTTGAATGGGGCATGCTTATTTAAGATGGTGAGGAAAGCACTTTTAAAGAATAACCAGGCATCCTCTACTGACGGAATGAGGTCAACTGTGTGAGTACGCAGCCATGCCCCCTACAGTAACTCACTCTTTACTGTGTGAGTACGCTGCCATGCCCCCTACAGTAACTCACTCCTTACTGTGTGAGTACGCTGCCATGCCCCCTACAGTAACTCACTCCTTACTGTGAGTGTACGCTGCCATGCCCTCTACAGTAACTTACTCTGCGGTGAACTCGTGAGTGCCGACGGGTATGCAGTAAACAAACTGCATGGCGCTCCAGAGACGGTGGAACTCCATACACTCATCCACATGCATCACGCCATTGGTGGGAGGCGGGCCTCGCCACACGGGGTCCTGCAGGAAACTACGGATCCTTGTAAGGATCACCTCGAACATGGACAGGCCACAGCAAAGACGCTCCTTGGTCAACAGATCCCCCTCACGGGCTATAGCTATTTGCTGAAAAAGAGGAGGAAAGGAAACATTAGGATAGGAAGGAAGGAAGGAGAAGAGGGAGAAAGGAGGAGCAGATACAATAGGGAAAGTTGAATTGTTTTGGAACTTTGGTGCCAATATGGCTGCCCTTTCAAATTTCTACATTTCAAACCAGGATTGCCGAAACTGTCTAATGGCTGTGGGTCAGGACAGAGAGCCAGGTGATGAGGTATGGATGGTGATGACAAGCAGGTAGAGCTCACCTGAGGGGTCCCCAGCCTCTCGATGAGGGGCACCAGGTGGAGAGGAGCATACTTAGCCTCCAGCCTCTTCATCCTGACTTCCAGACGCTCCCCCTCTACACACACACACGCACACACGCACACCCACACACACACACACACACCACATCAGTCAGATATGCATAATATTGACTGCCTTATCCCACCAATCCACCTTGATCTCAATCTGGATCCACACACCTGGACCTGTATCACATACCTTTGATGTAGACCCTGGGGAGGATGTTCTGGAAGGGGGCTGCATGAAGCAGGTCACACACCTCCTCCTGGGACTGTGGTTAACACACACACACAGACAGAGGGAGGTAGAGGTGATATTGAACAACAGCCAACATCTCTCCTGGACACATCTACACTACATGGGGTAGTTAGTGGTGATGGGAGGGAGGTGTTGAGAACTCATTAGTAAGGAGTGTATTGGGAGGTACATAAGCAGTGAGAATGTGTGTATAAGTGAGTGAGTAGTAGGCTAGTACAGTTATGAGGAGATAACCCTAGGCAGGTGTATGACTCATGCACTAAGTACAGGAGGACGTGCCACTAAGTACAGGAGGACGTGCCACTAAGTACAGGAGGACGTGCCGCTAAGTACAGGAGGACGTGCCACTAAGTACAGGAGGACGTGCCACTAAGTACAGGAGGACGTGCCACTAAGTACAGGAGGACGTGCCACTAAGGACAGGAGGACGTGCCACTAAGTACAGGAGGACGTGCCACTAAGCACAGGAGAACGTGCCACTAAGTACAGGAGGCTGTGCCACTAAGTACAGGAGGCTGTGCCACTAAGTACAGGAGGCTGTGCCTCTAAGTACAGGAGGACGTGCCTCTAAGTACAGGAGGACGTGCCACTAAGTACAGGAGGACGTGCCACTAAGTACAGGAGGACGTGCCACTAAGTACAGGAGGCTGTGCTACTAAGTACAGGAGGATGTGCCACTAAGTACAGGAGGATGTGCCACTAAGTACAGGAGGATGTGCCACTAAGTACAGGAGGATGTGCCACTAAGTACAGGAGGCTGTGCCACTAACCACAGGAGGCTGTGCAACTAACCACAGGAGGCTGTGCCACTAACTACAGGAGGCTGTGCCACTAAGTACAGGAGGCTGTGCCACTAAGTACAGGAGGACGTGCCACTAAGTACAGGAGGCTGTGCCACTAAGTACAGGAGGATGTGTAGTACAGTACATCACACTGGTCTGACGTGTCATAGGTCTGACCTAACCTCTGGTCACCTCCCCCCTCAGTCACACTACAGGCTACTGCCACTCAGGTCTGGTTAACCAATAGGAATGGCTGGAATATGGAACTAAACTAAAGAGAATCAGCAAACAACAAGAGATCCAGATCAGGAAAGCTCAACTAAAACACTATGGAAGACAGACTGATCTGCATGCAGTGATCAGCCAGTACAAACACACACTATACACACTATATACACACACACTATATACACACACACTATATTCACTATACACACACACACACACACACACTATATATACACACACACAATATACACTATATATACACACACACTATATAAACTATATATACACACACTATATACACACACACACTATATACACACACACACACGCGCACTATATACACTATATATACACACACACTATATACACACACACACGCGCACTATATACACTATATATACACACACACTATATACACTATATACACACACATACTATATACACTATATACACACACATACTATATACACACACACTATATATACACACACACACACTATATATACACACACACTATATACACTATATATACAGTCGTGGCCAAAAGTTTTGAGAATGACACAAATATAAATTTTCACAAAGTCTGCTGCCTCAGTTTGTATGATGGCAATTTGCATATACTCCAGAATGTCATGAAGAGTGATCAGATGAATTGCAATTAATTGCAAAGTCCCTCTTTGCCATGCAAATGAACTGAATCCCCCCAAAACATTTCCACTGCATTTCAGCCCTGCCACAAAAGGACCAGCTGACATCATGTCAGTGATTCTCTCGTTAACACAGGTGTGAGTGTTGACGAGGACAAGGCTGGGAGATCACTCTGTCATGCTGATTGAGTTCGAATAACAGACTGGAAGCTTCAAAAGGAGGGTGGTGCTTGGAATCATTGGTCTTCCTCTGTAAACCATGGTTACCTGCAAGGAAACATGTGAGGTCATCATTGCTTTGCACAAAAAGGGCTTCGCAGGCAAGGATATTGCTGCCAGTAAGATTGCACCTAAATCAACTATTTATCGGATCATCAAGAACTTCAAGGAGAGCGGTTCAATTGTTGTGAAGAAGGCTTCAGGGCGCTCAAGAAAGTCTAGCAAGCGCCAGGACCGTCTCCTAAAGTTGATTCAGCTGCGGGATCGGGGCACCACCAGTACAGAGCTTGCTCAGGAATGGCAGCAGGCAGGTGTGAGTGCATCTGCACGCACAGTGAGGCAAAGACTTTTGGAGGATGGCCTGGTGTCAAGAAGGGCAGCAAAGAAGCCACTTCTCTCCAGGAAAAACATCAGGGACAGACTGGTATTCTGCAAAAGATACAGGGATTGGACTGCTGAGGACTGGGGTAAAGTCATTTTCTCTGATGAATCCCCTTTCCGATTGTTTGGGGCATCCGGAAAAAAGCTTGTCCGGAGAAGACAAGGTGAGTGCTACCATCAGTCCTGTGTCATGCCAACAGTAAAGCATCCTGAGACCATTCATGTGTGGGGTTGCTTCTCAGCCAAGGGAGTGGGCTCACAATTTTGCCTAAGAACACAGCCATGAATGAAGAATGGTACCAATACATCCTCCGAGAGCAACTTCTCCCAACCATCCAGGAACAGTTTGGTGACGAACAATGCCTTTTCCAGCATGATGGAGCACCTTGCCATAAGGCAAAAGTGATAACTAAGTGGCTCGTGGAACAAAACATAGATATTTTGGGTCCATGGCCAGGAAACTCCCCAGACCTTAATCCCATTGAGAACTTGTGGTCAATCCTCAAGAGGCGGGTGGACAAACAAAACCCCACAAATTCTGACAAACTCCAAGCATTGATTATGCAAGAATGTGCTGCCATCAGTCAGGATGTGGCCCAGAAGTTAATTGACAGCGGATTGCAGAGGTCTTGAAAAAGAAGGGTAAACACTGCAAATATTGACTCTTTGCATCAACTTCATGTAACTGTCAATAAAAGCCTTTGACACTTATGAAATGCTTGTAATTATCCTTCAGTATTCCATAGTAACATCTGACAAAAATATCTAAAGTCACTGAAGCAGCAAACTTTGTGGAAATTAATATTTGTGCCAATCTCAAAGCTTTTGGCCACGACTGTACACACACACTATATACACACACACACACACTATATACACTATATATACACACACACACTATATATCCACACACACTATATATCCACACACACTATATATCCACACACACTATATATCCACACACACTATATATCCACACACACACTATATACACTATATACACACACAAACACACTATATACACTATATATAAACACACACTATACACACACAAACACACTATATACACTATATATAAACACACACTATATACACACACACACTATATACACACACACACTATATACACACACACACACACACACACACTATATACACTATATATACACACACACACTATATATACACACACACACACACACACACACACACACACACACACACACACACACACACACTATATATACACACACACTATATACACTATATATACACACACACTATATATACACACACACACTATATATACACACACTATATACACACACACACTATATATACACACACTATATACACACGCACTATATATATACACACCCACTATATATACACACCCACTATATACACTATATATACACACACTATATATACACACACACACACTATATACACTATATATACACACACACACACACTATATATACTATATTTACACACCCACTATATACACACCCACTATATACAGACACCCACTATATACACTATATATAGACACCCACTATATACACTATATATAGACACCCACTATATACACTATATACACATATATATATATACACACACACACACACACACACACACACACACACACTATATACACACACCCATGATATACACTATATATATACACTATATATACACACACACACTATATACACTATATATACACACACACACACTATATACACACACCCATGATATACACACACTATATACACTATATATACACACACACACACTATATACACACACACACACACACACACACACACACACACACACTATATAAACTATATATACACACCCACTATATATACACACACTATATACACTATATATACACACCCACTATATACACTATATATAGACACCCACTATATACAATATATATATACACATACACACACTATATACACACACCCACTATATACACTATATATAGACACCCACTATATACACTATATATATATACACACACACACTATATACACACACACTATATATACTATATATACACACCCACTATATATACACACCCTATATTCACTATACACACACACACTATATATACACACACACACTATATACAGTGGGGCAAAAAAGTATTTAGTCAGCCACCAATTGTGCAAGTTCTCTCACTTAAAAAGATGAGAGAGGCCTGTAATTTTCATCATAGGTACACTTCAACTATGACAGACAAAATGAGGAAAAAAAATCCAGAAAATCACATTGTAGGATTTTTAATGAATTTATTTGCAAATTATGGTGGAAAATAAGTATTTGGTCACATACAAACAAGCAAGATTTCTGGCTCTCACAGACCTGTAACTTCTTCTTTAAGAGGCTCCTCTGTCCTCCACTCGTTACCTGTATTAATGGCACCTGTTTGAACTTGTTATCAGTATAAAGACACCTGTCCACAACCTCAAACAGTCACACTCCAAACTCCACTATGGCCAAGACCAAAGAGCTGTCAAAGGACACCAGAAACAAAATTGTAGACCTGCACCAGGTTGGGAAGACTGAATCTGCAATAGGTAAGCAGCTTGGTTTGAAGAAATCAACTGTGGGAGCAATTATTAGGAAATGGAAGACATACAAGACCACTGATAATCTTCCTCGATCTGGGGCTCCACGCAAGATCTCACCCGTGGGGTCAAAATGATCACAAGAACGGTGAGCAAAAATCCCAGAACCACACGGGGACCTAGTGAATGACCTGCAGAGAGCTGGGACCAAAGTAACAAAGCCTACCATCAGTAACACACTACGCCGCCAGGGACTCAAATCCTGCAGTGCCAGACGTGTCCCCTGCTTAAGCCAGTACATGTTCAGGCCCGTCTGAAGTTTGCTAGAGAGCATTTGGATGATCCAGATGAGGATTGGGAGAATGTCATATGGTCAGATGAAACCAAAATAGAAATTTTTGGTAAAAACTCAACTCGTCGTGTTTGGAGGACAAAGAATGCTGAGTTGCATCCAAAGAACACCATACCTACTGTGAAGCATGGGGGTGGAAACATCATGCTTTGGGGCTGTTTTTCTGCAAATGGACCAGGACGGCTGATCCGTGTAAAGGACAGAATGAATGGGGCCATGTATCGTGAGATTTTGAGTGAAAACCTCCTTCCATCAGCAAGGGCATTGAAGATGAAACGTGGCTGGGTCTTTCAGCATGACAATGATCCCAAACACACCGCCCGGCAACGAAGGAGTGGCTTCGTGAAGAAGCATTTCAAGGTCCTGGAGTGGCCTAGCCAGTCTCCAGATCTCAACCCCATAGAAAATCTTTGGAGGGAAGTTGAAAGTCCGTGTTGCCCACCGACAGCCCCAAAACATCACTGCTCTAGAGGAGATCTGCATGGAGGAATGGGCCAAAATACCAGCAACAGTGTGTGAAAACCTTGTGAAGACTTACAGAAAACGTTTGACCTCTGTCATTGCCAAAAAGGGTATATAACAAAGTATTGAGATAAACTTTGTTATTGACCAAATACTTATTTTCCACCATAATTTGCAAATAAATTCATAAAAATCCTACAATGTGATTTTCTGGATTTTTCCCTCATTTTGTCTGTCATAGTTGAAGTGTACCTATGATGAAAATTACAGGCCTCTCTCATGTTTTTAAGTTGGAGAACTTGCACAATTGGTGGCTGACTAAATACTTTTTGGCCCCACTGTATGTGTGTATATATATATATATATATACACACACACACACACACTATATACACACACCCATGATATACACTATATATACACGCACTATATATACACACACACACTATATACACTATATATACACACACACACATTATATATACTATATATACACACCCACTATATATACACACACTATATATACACACCCACTATATACACTATATATAGACACCCACTATATACACTATATATATATATATATATACACACACACACACTATATACACACACCCACTATATACACTATATATAGACACCCACTATATACACTATATATATATATATACACACACACACACTATATATATACACACACACTATATCTACACACCCTATATACACTATATACACACACACACACATATACACACACACTATATATACTATATGTACACACCCACTATATATACACACCCTATATTCACTATATACACACACTATATACACTATATATACACACCCACTATATATACACACTATATATACACACCCACTATATACACTATATATAGACACCCACTATATACACTATATATATACACACACACTGTATACACACACACACTATATATACACACACTATATATACACTATATATACACACACACACACAAGAGGGAGTCAGAGAATGAGACAGACAGACAGACCAGGAGGTATGAGGGTGTAAAGAGTGACAGTCAGGCATTGAGAGAGAAGCCAGTGTAGGCAGAGAGTATGGAGGCAGAAGTGAAGTTGAGCACATACTTTACAGACAGCCAGAAACACACAGGTCACCTCTACCATGGGAGACAAGGACATGAAGAGATACTTTAAGATGGATAATAAAAACAGACTATTTATTTCCAATTATGGTATTTCCATTCATAGAATAATGATTGTATTCTAGGATATTCTTTAATCTCAATCCTTGGCTTTAATGGTCCTCCAGAGGTTAAACTTTGGGTGCCAGAGTAAGATGTTGAATAGAAAAACAGAGAAACACGGCAGCCCAAACCAACAGAGAGAGAGAGAGAGAGAGAGAGAGATCAGTCAGGGTGTGTGGCAGCCCAAACCAACAGAGAGCGAGAGAGATCAGTCAGGGTGTGTTGCAGCCCAAACCAACAGAGAGCGAGAGAGAGCGATCAGTCAGGGTGTGTGGCAGCCCAAACCAACAGAGAGAGAGAGAGAGAGATCAGTCAGGGTGTGTGGCAGCCCAAACCAACAGAGAGCGAGAGAGAGAGAGAGAGAGAGAGAGATCAGTCAGAGTGTGTGGCAGCCCAAACCAACAGAGAGAGAGAGAGAGATGGAGAGATGTGGGTCTGTGTTTGTTACCAAAGACAAGAGCTAGATTCTCACCACCTGTGGTAGTTTGCCAGCGTGAAATAAAGAACAGAGTTGCAATTCAGAAACAGTCATGATCAACATTTCTGGAGGGTGAAACTTTATTGAGACTGAGATAGAAACAGATATATTCAAACAGACAGAAAACCAAAGGAGGAGAAATCGTCTGACAAGTAACAGTCCACATTTCTGAGCATGCAAAGGTGACCCTGAGAGAGAGAGAGAATTAGAGAAGAGAAAGTGGGAATGGGAGGTATAGAGGAGAGGAAAAGAGAGGGGAGAGGAGAGAGAGGAGAGGTGATGGAGAGTAGGATAGGGGGAGAGGGGAGAGGGGAGAGATGATGAGAGTAGGATGGGGGAGAGGAGAGAGGTGATGAGAGTAGGATAGGGGAGAGGAGAGAGAGGAGAGAGGAGAGAGGTGATGGAGAGTAGGATAGGGAGAGAGGAGAGAGAGGGGAGTGGAGAGAGGTGATGAGAGTAGGATAGGGGGAGAGGAGAGAGAGGGGAGTGGAGAGAGGTGATGGAGAGTAGGATAGGGGAGAGGAGAGAGAGGAGAGAGGAGAAAAAGGGGAGAGGAGAGAGGTGATGGAGAGTAGGATAGGGGGAGAGGAGAGAGAGGGGAGAGGAGAGAGGTGATGGAGAGTAGGATAGGGGGAGAGGAGAGAGAGGGGAGAGGAGAGAGGTGATGAGAGTAGGATAGGGGGAGAGGAGAGAGAGGGGAAAGGGAAGAGGGGAGAGGAGAGAGAGGGGAGAGGAGAGAGGAGAGAGAGGGGAAGAGGAAAGGAGGAAGAGAAAAGAAGGGATACAGGTGAAGCAGAAGATGATGGGGAAGGAGGGGAAGACAGAACAGAGGAAGGGATAGAGGTGAATAAGGAAAAGAGGGACTCACCAGAGCTTGTTCGATGAGCAGACAGAAGAGGATGGCGTTCCCCACCTCCCTGAGACTCTGGAAGACATCAGTCTTCAGCTCAGCGTACTCTATAATGTCCTTCAGCTGGTGGTGGAAAAACTCCAGGATACCTGGCCGGGAAGGAGAATCAATCAATCAAAAGTATTTTATAAAGCCCTTTTTACATCAGCAGTTTTACAGATACCCAGCCTGAAACCCCAAAGAGCAAGCAATGCAGATGCACAGTGGCTAGGAAAAACTCCCTAGAAGGCAGGAACCTAGGAAGAAACCTAGAGAGGAACCAGGCTCTGAGGGGTGGCCAGTCCTCTTCTGGCTGTATCCAGGGGAGATTTAAGAGGACATGGCTATTACAGCCAGAACACAGTTAAAATTTACATCTTCAAAGTTAAAATAGTTAAATGTTAAAAGAACAGATCCAGATCCGATCACATGGAGTTAAATATTATGAAAGGGACTGTCCTTGACTGATAAACACACATCAGTCTCATGATGGGACCTCTGAACATCCAGGTATGGCAGGATTATCAACTGTGTCATGGTGATTATGACGATGTCTGTTCCGTCACTAAACTCTCTATGACCCCCATCCTGCCTGTCTGTCTGTCTTGTGCAGCAGCTGAACCAGGAGCTATAGCTCTAGGAGGATCAGGAAGTGCTGACAAAAATCAGGCATACAAGAAGTACAGCCTGTTACGGTCCAGAACACCACTAATCTAGCTAGCCTATAATCCCTGCTCATAGAGAGACATGCTAAACCATCTCATCTGATCTGGCAGAGGACTATAATATGATGGGACAACAACAGGAAGTGTTATTGTCTGGGACTGACCGGGTTTCAAACCTGGGTTGTCTGTATGAGTCATGCCTGCGTTAGCCCTCTGAGCTAAAGCCTAGACATTTGCAGCAGGTTCACTGAACTACCTCTCTGCTACAATCAACCGACCTGGGGATCCGTACTCGTGGCGCGGCAGGCGACAGATCTTAGGCATGACCTCGATCAGAGTCTTCACATACTGCAGGATAGTTCCCTGCAACTAGGTAGGGAAGAGAAGAGGGGGAGGAAGTATCAGAGGGAGAGGGGGAGGAAGCATCAGAGGGAGAGGAGGTATCAGAGGGAGAGGGGGAGGAAGCATCAGAGGGAGAGGAGGTATCAGAGGGAGAGGGGGAGGAAGCATCAGAGGGAGAGGAGGTATCAGAGGGAGAGGGGGAGGAAGTATCAGAGGGAGAGGAGGTATCAGAGGGAGAGGGGGAGGAAGCATCAGAGGGAGAGGGGGAGGAAGTATCAGAGGGGGAGGAAGTATCAGAGGGAGAGGGGGAGGAAGTATCAGAGGGAGAGGAGGTATCAGAGGGAGAGGGGGAGGAAGCATCAGAGGGAGAGGAGGTATCAGAGGGAGAGGGGGAGGAAGCATCAGAGGGAGAGGAGGTATCAGAGGGAGAGGGGGAGGAAGTATCAGAGGGAGAGGAGGTATCAGAGGGAGAGGGGGAGGAAGCATCAGAGGGAGAGGGGGAGGAAGTATCAGAGGGGGAGTGGGAGGAAGTATCAGAGGGAGAGCGGGAGGAAGTATCAGAGGAAGTATCAGAGGGAGAGGGGAGGAAGTATCAGAGGCGGAGGGGGAGGAAGCATCAGAGGGAGAGGGGGAGGTAGTATCAGAGGGAGAGGGGAGGAAGCATCAGAGGGAGAGGGGGAGGAAGTATCAGAGGGGGAGGAAGTATCAGAGGGAGAGGGGGAGGAAGTATCAGAGGGGGAGGGGGAGGAAGTATCAGAGGGAGAGGGAGAGGGGGAGGAAGTATCAGAGGGAGAGGAGGAGGAAGTATCAGAGGGAGAGGGAGAGGGGGAGGAAGTATCAGAGGGAGAGGAAGCATCATAGGGAGAGGGGGATGAAGTATCAGAGGGAGGGGAGGAAGTATCAGAAGGAGAGGGGAGGAAGTATCAGAGGGAGAGGGGAGGAAGTATCAGAGGGAGAGGGGAGGAAGTATCAGAGGGAGAGGGGAGGAAGCATCAGAGGGAGGGAGGAAGTATCAGAGGGAGAGGGGGAGGAAGTATCAGAGGGAGAGGGGAGGAAGTATCAGAGGGAGAGGGGGAGGAAGCATCAGAGGGAGAGGGGAGGAGGCATCAGAGGGAGAGGGGAGGAAGTATCAGAGGGAGAGGGGAGGAAGTATCAGAGGGAGAGGGGAGGAAGAATGAAAGGGAGAGGAAGTATCAGAGGGAGAGGGGGAGGAAGTATCAGAGGGAGAGGGGGAGGAAGCATCAGAGGGGAGGGGAGGAAGTATCAGAGGGGAGGAAGTATCAGAGGGAGAGGGGAGGAAGCATCAGAGGGGAGGGGAGGAAGTATCAGAGGGGAGGAAGTATCAGAGGGGAGGGGTAGGAAGTATCAGAGGGAGAGGGGAGGAAGTATCAGAGGCGGAGGGGAGGAAGTATCAGAGGCGGAGGGGGAGGGAGAGGGGGAGGAAGTATCAGAGGGAGAGGGAGAGGGGGAGGAAGTATCAGAGGGAGAGGAAGCATCATAGGGAGAGGGGGAGGAAGTATCAGAGGGAGGGAGGAAGTATCAGAGGGGGAGGAAGTATCAGAGGGAGAGGGGGAGGAAGTATCAGAGGGAGAGGGGGAGGAAGTATCAGAGGGAGAGGAAGCATCATAGGGAGAGGGGGAGGAAGTATCAGAGGGAGGGGAGGAAGTATCAGAGGGGGAGGAAGTATCAGAGGGAGAGGGGGAGGAAGTATCAGAGGGAGAGGGGGAGGAAGTATCAGAGGGAGAGCGGGAGGAAGTATCAGAGGAAGTATCAGAGGGAGAGGGGGAGGAAGTATCAGAGGCGGAGGGAGGAAGCATCAGAGGGAGAGGGGAGGTAGTATCAGAGGGGGAGGGGGAGGAAGTATCAGAGGGAGAGGGGAGGAAGTATCAGAGGGAGAGGGGGAGGAAGTATCAGAGGGGGAGGAAGTTCAAGAGGGAGAGGGGAGGAAGCATCAGAGGGGGAGGAAGTATCAGAGGGAGAGGGGGAGGAAGCATCAGAGGGGGAGGAAGTATCAGAGGGAGAGGGGGAGGGTAAAAAGAGGAGAGATTAGTTGGATATACTGTTTTTAACAGGGGCTGCTATGTATGAGTACATTCAGACAATAATGAGAGACAAATAGCCCATAATACCAGGCTCTTGACTATCTTGAGCAGTTCCTCCATCACCACGGCGATACCCTGGTAACCAAGGAGACGACAGATGGTCTTGAAGTGGGGTGGGCCTACGAAGTTCCTGTAGGAGCTATAAATGTGTGAGTAGGCAATGTTCAGAGGCTGGAGGGAGGGAGAGAGGGAGAAAAAACAACATCAGAAACACGCTCTCAAAGTGCTCTGAAAATAGGTACACATCTTTCTCATTTCTATAGTTGAATCCAAATAGCAGACAGTATACAGTACATACCTTAGACCCATACAGGTAGTACGGCTGCACGTTGGCCGGCTTGTCTCGCTGAGGCTCCTGGGTAAAGGGGATGGCAGTCCGCACGAAGCTGATGACACAGGGAATGAGATAGAGTTTAGGGGTCATGAGCAGGAGTCCACTTAGGTAATGACTAAATGGAATATAGATAACCAACCGCTGAACCTGAGCGATGTTTTGGTAGACCGGCAATCAGCTGCCCAAGAACCGTAAGCTCGTGAACATGTCCAAGACTAGCAAAAACGCCCCCCCCTTCCCCCTACAACTGACCGGTTGGTGGAGCCGTTGTAACAGTAGTTGGGGAGGAAGTCAAAGTTGAGTTCCCAGAAGACATGGAGTGTGATGCGTCCGTAGGGAGCGGACACATTGTGGTTGGCCTCGCGGAACATGGCGTCGAAGCTGTCCAGGGTCATGTGCTTCGAGAGCAGACGATGAGTCAGTCTGTTGATGTCCATCAACCACTCCAACTCCTGATGGGTGGATTGGTCAGAGAGAGAGAGAGAGAGAGAGAGAGAGAGAGAGAGAGAGAGAGAGAGAGAGAGAGAGAGACAGACAGACAGACAGACAGAGACATTGAGAGACAGAGAGCCAGAGAGAGGGAGAAATAGAGCCAGAGAGAGAGAGAGATAGAGAGAGAGAGATAGAGAGCCAGAGAGAGAGAGAGAGAGAGAGAGAGAGAGAGAGAGAGAGAGAGAGACAGAGAGACAGAGAGAGAGAGCCAAGAAAGAATAAAAGCAGGTAATATAGTGGACAGTGGAGCCTAGGGCCAAGAGGCCAGGACAGGACCCATGAGAGTGAGCCCGGTGTGTGATATGTGACTGACAGTATGCTATCTGAGAGAGAACATTTGACCCAGGGCTGGGAGTGTGAAGGAGTGTTGGTTGTGTGGTTTGTGGGAAGGTTGAGACCACAGTATACAGTATTCCCCTGCCCTGGTGTTCTCACCACTATGGAGGTGAGGTCTTCACTCTCAAAGCGGCTGATGGCCTGGTCCAGAGACTTGTACATGGCTGCTGAGATCCTCTGGGTGACCAGACGGTTCAGATCGATGGAGCGACCCAGGAGCTGGAGAGAGAGGACAGGATGAGAGAGAGTTCCCAACCCTTTCATAACAAAGCCTTCACCTACAGAGAGATGAACCTGGAGAAGAGTCCCCTAAGCAAGCTGGTCCTGGGGCTCTGTTCACAAACACAAACAGACCCCACAGAGCCCCAGGACAGCAACACAATTAGAGCCAATCAAATCATGAGAAAACAAAAAGATACTTACCTGACACATTGGAAAGAATTAACAAAAAAACAGAGCAAACTAGAATGCTATTTGGCCCTAAACAGAGAGTACACAGTGGAAGAATACCTGACCACTGTGACTGACCCAAACTTAAGGAAAGCTTTGACTATGTACAGACTCAGTGAGCATAGCCTTGCTATTGAGCGAGGCCGCCGTAGGCAGACCTGGCTCTCAAGAGAAGACAGGCTATGTGCACACTGCCCACAAAATGAGGTGGAAACTGAGCTGTACTTCCTAACCTTCTGCCAACTGTATGACCATATTAGAGACACATATTTCCCTCAGATTACACAGATCGAGAGAGAGAGAGAGAGAGAGAGAGAGAGAGAGAGAGAGAGATATATTGATTGATTGATTTCGGGACAGTGTAGTCAGCACCTGAATCATTTCCCCCACACACACAAACAAAAATCTCCTTCCCGCTGCACCGAGCGAGCTAATTGAAGCGCAACTAATAAGCATGGAGAGCCTCGCAAGTGTTCAGTCTAATATTGCCCTTTACTTATGTTTGTAGCTCTTCGTTAGAAGCACACTTTTTGTAAGTAGTAAATTGTCCTCTCCAATTTAGCTGGAATTTAGCCCGAAAGGATTTGAAAAATGTGATTGGTTGACGATGGCATTGGCCTACGTCTCTTCTATCAGATCTCATCAACGATTGGAGAAGTGTTTAACATCCCCACCACGTCCTTATCATATAATATCTTGTCATAAAGGCAACGTGACTGCAAAAGAGACAGTCTGGAATGTCAATTCTCATCAAATCAATAGGAAGTCTGACTGAAATACGGGACAAATCGACCTTTTATTGTAAATCTGTGGTGTTTTAATTTGTTGATAAAATGTGGGATATGATTTCTTGGATGCGGGACAAAAAGCGGGACTGTCCCACATAATCACGGACATGTGATTACCCTAACCAGCGTGGTGTTTAACAGACCTACCTGTACGTGTCTCTGTTTGAGCAGGGTCTCATAACGGTTGGAGGGGGGGTAGGGGATGATCACACCATAGTTTTTACACTCTGCCCTGAAACGCTTGTCCAGGAGGACACTGTGGAGCAAAACACACAACAACATCCTTCACTGCTTGGTTTAATTCCCCCCATCAACATGATTCAGTCTTGTATCTGTTTACTGTGGTGTCTCCGTCTGTCTCTTACCTTCCAGACATGGCTTTGTAGTAGGCAAATATCTGGTCAGCCAGCTTGTAGACAAACTGATCGAAGCACAGGTTCACCTGTAGGAAAAAACAGCATCCGTAACTTACTATTCTTGTGGGGATTGGTGATAAATGACTTGTCATTATATGATTTCTGAGGCGGCCATCTTTGTTTGGTGCTAGTTTACCTCAGCCTCTATCTCATCGTAGAGGAACTGTTTCTTGAACTTGGTCAGAGCGTAGTAGCCACTGTCATTGTAGAGGTCCAGAGGGTACAACACATACCTGGGAGAAACAACAGGATGGCATCAGCAGGCACAAACACATACCTGGGAGAAACAACAGGATGGCATCAGCAGGCACAAACACATACAGACTCAGTATACAGAGAGACAATATCTGTCCGTCACACTCTACTCTCTCACACACACACACACACACACACACACACACACACACACACACACACACACACACACACACACACACACACACACACACACACACACACACACACACACACACACACACACACACACACACACACACACACACACACACACACACACATAAACAGTGTCTTACTCCATCATGGATGGCTCCTTGGTCTCCAGTATGTGGTCTGTGAGAATCCAGGGCATGGACATCTCGATTGGGAACTGGATCCTGCGACCCATGGTCAGCTCCAGGAAGAACTCTCTGAACCACAGCTGAGACAGGTCACAGCAGTGCTGCAGTGCCTCTGGAGGACAGGAAGGGAATAACATGATATTATTATATACTATTAGAGGAAGAACTTTCTAAACCACATCTGGGACAGGACACCACAGTACAGCAGCGCCCCTGCAGGATTGGAGGGGAATAACATATTATTATTAAAGGAAGAACTCTCTGAACCACAGCTGAGAAAGGTCACCGTAGTGCTACAGCACCTCTACAGGATGGGAGGGGAAATTACAATATATTATTATAGCGCTCCACAGTGGGTGTGTCATAATACCCACAAAACCTAGCAATCAAACAGGGAAATGGTTCCAATCGTTTTTCCACTGTTAATTTTTCCCATAGGGAATTTTAGAAACACTTAAAAAAAAAGGGATGTGTTTCGTGTAGGCTTACCCTGGCGTGAAGTTTTGATAACCATGTAACTCTCTTGGTCAAGGTGACTTTTATCAATATACTCAGCTCAATTTACTTTCACATTCAAAAGTGCTAATTGGCATCAAAGTAGACATCATGCAAAACTACAAATCCCTGCAAGTCATCTCTAGCTGACACCTATGCTAACAGCTATTGTGTCAAGATCACAGAAGTGTCCATTTAAAGAAAAGTAGCCAATTTACTGTGGTACTCTATTATAATATTATCAGAGGAAGAACTCTCTGAAACACAGCTTAGACAGGACACAGCAGTGCTGCAGCACCTCTACAGTACAGGAGGGGAATAACATGATATTATTACAGGACGGGAGGGGAATAACATGATATTATTACAGGACGGGAGGGGAATAGCATGATATTATTACAGGACGGGAGGGGAACAGCATGATATTATTACAGGACGGGAGGGGAATAACATGATATTATTACAGGACGGGAGGGGAACAGCATGATATTATTACAGGACGGGAGGGGAACAACATGATATTATTACAGGACGGGAGGGGAATAACATGATATTATTACAGGACGGAAGGGGAATAACATGATATTATTACAGGACAGGAGGGGAACAACATGATATTATTACAGGACGGGAGGGGAATAACATGATATTATTACAGGACGGGAGGGGAACAACATGATACTATTACAGGACGGGAGGGGAATAACATGATATTATTACAGGACGGGAGGGGAATAACATGATATTATTACAGGACGGGAGGGGAATAGCATGATATTATTACAGGACGGGAGGGGAATAACATGATACTAATACAGGACGGAAGGGGAACAACATGATACTAATACAGGACGGAAGGGGAATAGCATGATATTATTACAGGACGGGAGGGGAATAGCATGATATTATTACAGGAGGTGAATAACATGATATTGTCACAGGACGGGAGGGGAACAACATCATATTATTACAGGACAGGAGGAGAATAACATGATATTATGACAGGATGTTATTTATCTCCTGTCATAATATCATGTTATTTATCTCCTGTCATAATATTGTGTTATTTACCTCATGTCATAATATCATGTTATTTACCTCCTGTCATAATATCATGTTATTTACCTCCTGTTATAATATCATGTTATTTATCTCCTGTCATAATATGTTATTTATCTCCTGTCATGATATCATGTTATTTACCTCCTGTCAAAATAAATAGAGATAAATAACATGATATTATGACAGGAGGTAAATAACATGATATTTTGACAGGAGGTAAATAACATGATATCATGACAGGAGATAAATAACATGATATTATGACAGGAGATAAATAACATGATATTATAACAGGAGGTAAATAACATGATATTATGACAGGAGATAAATAACATGATATGATGACAGGAGATAAATAACATGATATTATGACATATTATGACATAATATCATGTTATTTACCTCCTGTCAAAATAAAAAGAGATAAATAACATGATATTATGACAGGAGGTAAATAACATGATATTATGACATATTATGACATAATATCATGTTATTTACCTCCTGTCAAAATAAAAAGAGATAAATAACATGATATTATGACAGGAGGTAAATAACATGATATTTTGAGAGGAGGTAAATAACATGATATTATGACAGGAGGTAAATAACACGATATTATGACATGAGGTAAATAACACAATATTATGACAGGAGATAAATAACATGATATTATGACGGGAGATAAATAACATGATATTATGACAGGAGGTAAATAACATGATATTATGACAGGAGGTAAATAACATGATATTATGACAGGAGGTAAATAACATGATATTATGACAGGAGGTAAATAACATGATATTATGACAGGAGGTAAATAACATGATATTATGACAGGAGGTAAATAACATGATATTATGACAGGAGGTAAATAACATGATATTATGACAGGAGGTAAATAACATGATATTATGACAGGAGGTAAATAACATGATATTATGACAGGAGGTAAATAACATGATATTATGACAGGAGATAAATAACATGATATTATGACAGGAGATAAATAACATGATATTATGACAGGAGATAAATAACATGATATTATGACAGGAGATAAATAACATGATATTATGACAGGAGATAAATAACATGATATTATGACAGGAGGTAAATAACATGATATTATGACAGGAGATAAATAACATGATATTATGACAGGAGATAAATAACATGATATTATGACAGGAGGTAAATAACATGATATTATGACAGGAGGTAAATAACATGATATTATGACAGGAGGTAAATAACATGATATTATGACAGGAGGTAAATAACATGATATTATGACAGGGAGGTAAATAACATGATATTATGACAGGAGGTAAATAACATGATATTATGACAGGAGGTAAATAACATGATATTATGACAGGGAGGTAAATAACATGATATTATGACAGGAGGTAAATAACATGATAATATGACAGGGAGGTAAATAACATGATATTATGACAGGAGGTAAATAACATGATAATATGACAGGAGATAAATAACATGATATTATGACAGGAGATAAATAACATGATATTATGACAGGAGGTAAATAACATGATATTATGACAGGAGGTAAATAACATGATATTATGACAGGAGGTAAATAACATGATAATATGACAGGGAGGTAAATAACATGATATTATGACAGGAGGTAAATAACATGATAATATGACAGGGAGGTAAATAACATGATATTATGACAGGAGGTAAATAACATGATAATATGACAGGGAGGTAAATAACATGATATTATGACAGGAGGTAAATAACATGATATTATGACAGGAGGTAAATAACATGATATTATGACAGGAGGTAAATAACATGATAATATGACAGGGAGGTGAAGGAAAGGAAAAGGAAAGAAAAAAGAACAAGGTGATGATTGAAGGTGATCAATTGATTGGTGGTAGTGCAAGAAAGCATGATCCTGTGTGTGTGTGTGTGTGTGTATGTATGTATGTATGTATGTATGTGTGTGTGTGTGTGTGTGTGTGTGTATATTTACATACCGCTGAAGTTGAGCAGGTGTGTGAAGAAGAAGGAGTGTTTGTGGAAGTCTTCTATAGCCAGTACTATGGGTCCATCCAGACTGCTGCGTAGAGTCTTCTTAGAACCACTCTTATCGGCTATCAACGACTCCAGCATGGTACGTACCATGTACAGCTAGTGAGGCAGGGAGAGAGAGAGAGAGAAAAGTCTAAATAGTCCATTCCCTTACAAAGTCCCTTTACTTGGTCCTGTCCCTACAGCCTGCCTCCATCCCCAAGTCTCTTCCTAATTCACCTAGCCCTGTTACCCTTCCCTCTCTCCCCCGGTGTACCTGTGTGCTCGAGGGTCCCACAGCTCTGCGGGGCACCTTGATGTCGAACCCTCCCTTGGGGTCCTTCTCCCCCCTGAGACAGGGGTCATTGGGAGGCTCCCGAGCCCCCTCCCAGTCACAGATGGTCTTACGGATCGCCTGCAGGACACTAGAGAAAGACAGAGGGTTATCAGAGAATCAGCATTATAGAGAATCGCTACGTCCCAAATGGCACCCTATTTCCTTATATAGTGCACTACTTTTGACCATGGCCCATAGCACTACTTTTGACCAGGGCCCATAGGTATAGGGGGCCATTTAGGAAGCAGCCTAGCTAACTATGGAAGGTCCATGGTTCTACTGTCTCTAGCAAACAGTGAGAATTGTGTCGTATGCACACTTGAGCCTTTGAGGGGACTTGAGCCTTTTTTTCAAGGTGTTTTTCATCAAGACCACCTAGAAAACAAGATGCTACAGTACTTCTTAAGAGGTTCTCTTGCCTGAAATATGTTAACAGTTGAACAAGAATGAGTGCAGGCAGTTTGGTACCTGATGAGAACGTTCTTCTTCTTGCGTACGGCCTGACGAAGAGGCTCTCTGAGGGTCATCTGGGCAAAGTCCTGCAGGGCTGCATAGATGGTGTTCCTTATGGCCTGGTTGAATACGCTCTCCATACGACCCATCAACACCTACAACACAGATACCATCATCATCATCATCAACACCAAAGTAGCCACATTTCGACCAAGACCCACGGTGGTGAAATGCTGATATGTTCCTATTCTGTAAGCTTCCCAACGATGTCATGACAAAGCTCTCTGTAGGTACAGTGTGTGTTTCTGACCTGCAGTCCCTTGATCATGGCGATGACCTCGACCAGGGCAAACTTCTCCTCTGAGGTGTAGTTGTAACGTGTAGCTCTCTCATACTCCTCCGCTGTGCCAGGACAGTCCTTGTTACAGAACTTATCTGTCGGGTGGACCAACTTCCACGAGTACTGAGAGAGAGAGAGAGAGAGAGAGAGAGAGAGAGAGAGAGAGAGAGAGAGAGAGAGAGAGAGAGAGAGAGAGAGAGAGAGAGAGAGACAGAGAGACAGAGAGAGAGAGAGAGAGAGAGAGAGAGAGAGAGAGACAGACAGACAGACAGACAGACAGACAGACACATTGAGAGACAGAGAGCCAGAGAGAGGGAGAAATAGAGCCAGAGAGAGAGATAGAGAGAGAGAGAGAGAGAGAGAACATGGTGTCAAAGGAAACTGAAAATCACAGAAACAGGTAGAAATAGAATTACTTAATTAATTAAAATAATAAATAAATAAATATATTGGACCAAGGACGGACTACACAAGGCCCCTTCTTTAACATAAACCGCGCACACACACACCCCGATACCCTACTCACCACTTCCATGACGTGTGTGCTCCACTTGGACAGCAGCTGTAACCCTCTGAGTGCCAGGTCAAACAGTTCCCTATACTCCTCGTCTGACTTGTGACTGTCCAGGCCTGACCCGGTCACTACCTCACTGTTACTGTAGCGAGCCAGCTCAGAGATGAACCGGATGTGGTCGTCACGAATCTGAACCATCTGCTCACACAGGTTGTACTGGGGAGAGATGGAGCTCTGGGTACACGTCCACCTGTAGGAGAGAAGTCAGAGGTCAGGGTTCACACAGGTTGTACTGGGGAGTGATGGAGCTCTGGGTACACATCCACCTATAGGAGAGTCAGTGGTTAGGAGAGGGGTATGTGTCCAATTAAGACCTAAACAACCAGGTGCGGGGAGTTCCTAACTAACCAATTAAGACTTAACAACCAGGTGAGGGGAGTTCCTAACTAACCAATTAAGACCTAGACAACCAGGTATGGGGAGTTTCTAACTAACCAATTAAGACCTAGACAACCAGGTACGGGGAATTCCTAACTAACCAATTAAGACCTAGACAACCAGGTGTGGGGAGTTCCTAACTATCCAATTAAGATCTAGACAACCAGGTGTGGGGAGTTCCTAACTATCCAATTAAGATCTAGACAACCAGGTGTGGGGAGTTCCTAACTAACCAATTAAGACCTAGACAACCAGGTATGGGGAGTTCCTAACTAACCAATTAATACCTAGACAACCAGGTGAGGGGAGTTCCTAACTAACCAATTAAGACCTAGACAACCAGGTATGGGGAGTTTCTAACTAACCAATTAAGACCTAGACAACCAGGTACGGGGAATTCCTAACTAACCAATTAAGACCTAGACAACCAGGTGTGGGAGTTCCTAACTATCCAATTAAGATCTAGACAACCAGGTGTGGGGAGTTCCTAACTATCCAATTAAGATCTAGACAACCAGGTGTGGGGAGTTCCTAACTAACCAATTAAGACCTAGACAACCAGGTATGGGGAGTTCCTAACTAACCAATTAATACCTAGACAACCAGGTGAGGGGAGTTCCTAACTAACCAATTAAGACCTAGACAACCAGGTATGGGGAGTTTCTAACTAACCAATTAAGACCTAGACAACCAGGTACGGGGAATTCCTAACTAACCAATTAAGACCTAGACAACCAGGTGTGGGGAGTTCCTAACTATCCAATTAAGACCTAGACAACCAGGTGTGGGGAGTTCCTAACTATCCAATTAAGATCTAGACAACCAGGTGTGGGGAGTTCCTAACTAACCAATTAAGACCTAGACAACCAGGTGCGGGGAGTTCCTAACTAACCAATTAAGACCTAGACAACCAGGTGCGGGGAGTTCCTAACTAACCAACTAAGACCTAGACAACCAGGTGCGGGGAGTTCCTAACTAACCAATTAAGACCTAGACAACCAGGTGTGGGGAGTCCCTAACTAACCAATTAAGACTTAGACAACCAGTTGAGAAGAGTTCCTAACTAACCAATTAAGGTGCTGGGGTTGAGTTTGACACTTGTGGGGTAGGGGCTGGGGTTCAGGACTTGTTAGAGGTCTGAGTTTATGAGTTTTCAGAATTGTGAGTAAAGATGGATGATGTTCTTACTTGGACTTGTTCTCCTCGTAGTGGGCACTGGTCTCTATGTAACGTGATAGTTCTATCTGCATGTCTCCAAACAGAGGCACCACCTGCAGCTGAGGCATCAAACACACAGACAGAGACAGACTTCACTCAGGATGTGTGATCCAATAATAACATATTGGTGTTAAAGTACTGACATGGCCACAAGGAAAAGTTAGATGGCTGCTTTGGTGTGGAGCACACACACACACATACACCAACCTTGAAGAACTTGTCGATCTTTCCCAGATTGATCCTCTTCTTGGCGTCTAGTTTGTAGATGTTACTGACGTTACCGTCCATCAGATAGAGACCGAAGCCCATCACCTGACACACACAGTGTGAAATTACACAAAACCAGATCAATAATATTCCATGGCCATTCAGAAATAACACTACTGGAAGCTACAGTTGAGGACTGGTCAGCAGGAGTAAGAAGGCCATTAGGATTTTAAGATCCAGACAGAGCCAGTTATCTAAAGAAAGGCAGGTAGTTAAGATCCAGACAGAGCCAGGTATCTAGAGAAAGGTAGGAAGTTAAGATCCAGACAGAGCCAGGTATCTAGAGAAAGGTAGGAAGTTAAGATCCAGACAGAGCCAGGTATCTAGAGAAAGGCAGGTAGTTAAGATCCAGACAGAGCCAGGTATCTAAAGAAAGGCAGGTAGTTAAGATCCAGACAGAGCCAGGTATCTAGAGAAAGGTAGGAAGTTAAGATCCAGACAGAGCCAGGTATCTAGAGATAGGCAGGTAGTTAAGATCCAGACAGAGCCAGGTATCTAGAGAAAGGCAGGTAGTTAAGAATCAGACAGAGCCAGGTATCTAGATAAAGGCAGGTAGTTAAAAATCAGACAGAGCCAGGTATCTAGAGATAGGCAGGTAGTTAAGATCCAGACAGAGCCAGGTATCTAGAGAAAGGTAGGTAGTTAAGATCCAGACAGAGCCAGGTATCTAGAGAAAGGCAGGTAGTTAAGATCCAGACAGAGCCAGGTATCTAGAGAAAGGTAGGAAGTTAAGATCCAGACAGAGCCAGGTATCTAGAGAAAGGCAGGTAGTTAAGATCCAGACAGAGCCAGGTATCTAGAGAAAGGCAGGTAGTTAAGATCCAGACAGAGCCAGGTATCTAGAGAAAGGTAGGAAGTTAAGATCCAGACAGAGCCAGGTATCTAGAGAAAGGTAGGAAGTTAAGATCCAGACAGAGCCAGGTATCTAGAGAAAGGTAGGAAGTTAAGATCCAGACAGAGCCAGGTATCTAGAGAAAGGCAGGTAGTTAAGATCCAGACAGAGCCAGGTATCTAGAGAAAGGTAGGAAGTTAAGATCCAGACAGAGCCAGGTATCTAGAGAAAGGTAGGAAGTTAAGATCCAGACAGAGCCAGGTATCTAGAGAAAGGCAGGTAGTTAAGATCCAGACAGAGCCAGGTATCTAGAGAAAGGTAGGAAGTTAAGATCCAGACAGAGCCAGTTATCTAGAGAAAGGCAGGTAGTTAAGATTCAGACAGAGCCAGGTATCTAGAGATAGGCAGGTAGTTAAGATCCAGACAGAGCCAGGTATCTAGAGAAAGGTAGGAAGTTAAGATCCAGACAGAGCCAGGTATCTAGAGAAAGGCAGGTAGTTAAGATCCAGACAGAGCCAGGTATCTAGAGAAAGGTAGGAAGTTAAGATCCAGACAGAGCCAGGTATCTAGAGAAAGACAGGTAGTTAAGATCCAGACAGAGCCAGGTATCTAGAGAAAGGCAGGTAAGACAGAGAGCTAGATGAGGCTCTTACCTTGAGCAGCATGTGTTTCTCGCTGGGCGTCAGGTACATCTTGTTCTCATAGTAATCAACACTGATGTTGACGATGTCCGCTAACAACTCCTCATAGCCAGGAATCACCTCCAACTGCTGCTGCAGACACTACAGAGAAATATACACACTATTACTGCTGCTGCAGACACTACAGAGAAATATACACACTATTACTGCTGCTGCAGACACTACAGAGAAATATACACACTATTACTGCTGCTGCAGACACTACAGAGAAATATACACACTATTACTGCTGCTGCAGACACTACAGAGAAATATACACACTATTACTGCTGCTGCAGACACTACAGAGAAATATACACACTATTACTGCTGCTGCAGACACTACAGAGAAATATACACAATATTACTGCTGCTGCAGACACTACAGAGAAATATACACACTATTACTGCTGCTGCAGACACTACAGAGAAATATACACACTATTACTGCTGCTGCAGACACTACAGAGAAATATACACACTATTACTGCTGCTGCAGACACTAGAGAGAGAAATATACACACTATTACTGCTGCTGCACAACATGCGCACACACACCTGAGTAATCCTGTTGTGATTGGCTAGGAACATAGAGAGGTTCTGTGACTCCTGGATGGACTGAGGGTCGGCCATCTTCCTCAGGAACTGAGCCGCCCTGCAGACACAAATATTACCACATATATAATTCTGTAGCCACACCTCACAGATTCTGATTCCCCTTAGCCTCTACTACATTGCTTTCCCTTATGCTGTGTTTTCAGGATCAGTGCAGGTGAAGGAGAGGTGATAGGGAGAGGAAGCCACTGCAGGCTATTGAGATGCATTTTGTGTCTGTCTTCCCTTCGTACCTTTTATAGGCAGAGTGGTCGTTCTTGACGCTGCACTTCATGTTCTTGAGTTCGTCGAGCACAGCGAACATGTTGATGAACTTGCCCAGGGTGAGGAGGTAGGCTTCAGAGACAAAGTCTTTCCTCCGCTCAGCGTGGCAAAGACGCTTCACCTCCCCGCAGAAACGCTCGATGGCCTTACGCTGCAGGGGAGGACAGGGGAAAAGGAGACGACAGAGAGAGGAGAGGTTCTCACATATGTATAGGACTCATTTATTTGTTCATTCATTCATTATTTAATTCAAGGGACAAGGATATTATTGACTGACAGAGTTCCAATTCAAATACGATACATTCATTAGGTTGTTCATTCATTTGATTGATTGATTGATTAATTCATTCATCAATGGTCTCTCACCTGAAAGTACATGAACTTCATGAGCTTGGTGACCTCTGGTTCCAGCACCTCCACAGTCTTCTCATAGATCTCCACCCTGTTGGGCTGCTCATTACACTTCACCTGGAGAACACAGGGGGGCGCCGTCACACAGCCTGCTCACTGGAACCACTCACAGGGCTCTCCCACATTTTTTTTTACACATCACAGATCACAGCGTCCCTAGCCAGTATCACATATCTGGGATCAGATCCCCGTACTAGCTGGGACGATAAACAAAAAATGATCAACCATACGATCACTTATCGCAGGCATTTTGCTGATATTGTTTATTACGATAAGTAGTCTATACTAGAGAAAAGTTTGAAATGAAATATGTTTGCTAAAATGGGTGATTGTTAATGGGACAATTGATGGCTACAACCATCAAACGAGTAGTAGCAGTTTAAAGGAAAAACTGTGGTGCACATGAATGTTCTAAACTGTGGTGCACATGAATGTTCTAAACTGTGGTGTACATTAATGTTATAAACTGTGGTGCACATTAATGTTATAAACTGTGGTGCACATTAATGTTATAAACTGTGGTGCACATTAATGTTCTAAACTGTGGTGTACATTAATGTTCTAAACTGTGGTGCACATTAATGTTCTAAACTGTGGTGTACATTAATGTTCTAAACTGTGGTGCACATTAATGTTATAAACTGTGGTGCACATTAATGTTATAAACTGTGGTGCACATTAATGTTCTAAACTGTGGTGCACATTAATGTTCTAAACTGTGGTGCACATTAATGTTATAAACTGTGGTGCACATTAATGTTCTAAACTGTGGTGCACATTAATGTTCTAAACTGTGGTGCACATTAATGTTCTAAACTGTGGTGCACATTAATGTTCTAAACTGTGGTGCACATTAATGTTCTAAACTGTGGTGCACATTAATGTTCTAAACTGTGGTGCACATTAATGTTCTAAACTGTGGTGCACATTAATGTTCTAAACTGTGGTGCACATTAATGTTATAAACTGTGGTGCACATTAATGTTCTAAACTGTGGTGCACATTAATGTTCTAAACTGTGGTGCACATTAATGTTATAAACTGTGGTGCACATTAATGTTATAAACTGTGGTGCACATTAATGTTCTAAACTGTGGTGCACATTAATGTTATAAACTGTGGTGCACATTAATGTTATAAACTGTGGTGCACATTAATGTTATAAACTGTGGTGCACATTAATGTTATAAACTGTGGTGCACATTAATGTTATAAACTGTGGTGCACATTAATGTTCTAAACTGTGGTGCACATTAATGTTATAAACTGTGGTGCACATTAATGTTCTAAACTGTGGTGCACATTAATGTTCTAAACTGTGGTGCACATTAATATTATAAACTGTGGTGCACATTAATGTTCTAAACTGTGGTGCACATTAATGTTCTAAACTGTGGTGCACTTTAATATTATAAACTGTGGTGTACATTAATGTTATAAACTGTGGTGCACATTAATGTTCTAAACTGTGGTGCACATTAATGTTCTAAACTGTGGTGCACATTAATGTTATAAACTGTGGTGCACATTAATGATATAAACTGTGGTGCACATGAATATTATAAACTGTGGTGCACATTAATGTTCTAAACTGTGGTGTACATTAATGTTATAAACTGTGGTGCACATTAATGTTCTAAACTGTGGTGCACATTAATGTTCTAAACTGTGGTGCACTTTAATATTATAAACTGTGTTTTGTGCAAGACATTCAATGACATAACCGTGGTGCACATTAATGTTCTAAACTGTGGTGCACATTAATGTTATAAACTGTGGTGCACATTAATGTGTTATAAACTGTGGTGCACATTAATGTTATAAACTGTGGTGCACATTAATGTTCTAAACTGTGGTGCACATTAATGTTATAAACTGTGGTGCACATTAATGTTATAAACTGTGGTGCACATTAATGTTCTAAACTGTGGTGCACATTAATGTTATAAACTGTGGTGCACATTAATGTTATAAACTGTGGTGCACATTAATGTTCTAAACTGTGGTGCACATTAATGTTCTAAACTGTGGTGTACATTAATGTTATAAACTGTGGTGCACATTAATGTTCTAAACTGTGGTGCACATTAATGTTATAAACTGTGGTGCACATTAATGTTATAAACTGTGGTGCACATGAATGTTATAAACTGTGGTGCACATTAATGTTATAAACTGTGGTGCACATTAATGTTATAAACTGTGGTGCACATTAATGTTATAAACTGTGGTGCACATTAATGTTCTAAACTGTGGTGCACATTAATGTTATAAACTGTGGTGCACATTAATGTTATAAACTGTGGTGTACATTAATGTTCTAAACTGTGGTGCACTTTAATATTATAAACTGTGGTGCACATTAATGTTATAAACTGTGGTGTACATTAATGTTCTAAACTGTGGTGTACATTAATGTTCTAAACTGCGGTGCACATTAATGTTCTAAACTGTGGTGCACATTAATGTTCTAAACTGTGGTGTACATTAATGTTATAAACTGTGGTGCACATTAATGTTATAAACTGTGGTGCACATTAATGTTCTAAACTGTGGTGCACATTAATGTTTTAAACGTATTGTTCTATTTATCGTAATCGCATCAATTCAGGAAATTTTATCACAATATGGATTTCTGTCCATAATCGCCTAGCTCTACCCCTACACTTTCTGGGGAGGACAAATGTCCCCTATCTATGTCCCAAATGGCCCCTGGTCAAGAGTAGTGCACTACATAAGGAATCGGATGCTATTTGGGAAGCTGGGAAGCAAACAAATTACGTGTCCTTGAGGCTACAAATTCAGCTCTAATACATTACTACACTATCAACAGCTTGGTTCCCTTTCTGGCTGAGGAACGGGTAAAGGAATAAAGGAAAAACCAACATAAACTGTCTTAATAGGAGCCAGAACAGCTTCAATGCACCTTGGCATAGATTCTACAAGTGTCTAGAACTCTATGGGAGGGATGTGACACCACTCTTCAAAAATAAATTACATAATTGGGTGTTTTGTTGATGATGGTGAAAAACGCTGTCTCAGGCACCACTCCAGAATCTCCAATTAGTGTTCAATTGGGCTGAGATCTGGTGACTGAGACGGCCATGGCATATGGTTTACATTGTTTTCATGCTCATCAAACCATTCAGTGACCACTCATGCACTGTGGATGGAGGCATTGTCATCCTATGGGAGCATAGCCATGGTAGCCAAAATAATGGCCTGTCCAGCATGATGGGATGTTAATTGCTTAATTAACTCAGGAACCACACCTGTGTGGAAGCACCTGCTTTCAATATACTTTGAATCACTAATTTACTCAAGTGTTTACTTTATTTTGGCCGTTACCTGTACAGTAAACTGTGGTTGTAGAGTGGAATGATGTGGTGAAAAATACTCATTTGTTTAGGGGTAACTGTTGAAGCGAGAACAAGACAGATGGAACGTGTGGTGGAGTCCAGGGTTATTGAGACAACTCTCTTTTACTATCTTGTAATTTTGTGCAAGTGAGAAAGAGAGAGAGACAGAAAGACAGACAGACAGACCGAGGCAGAGAGAGAGAGATAGGGAGAGGCAGAGAGAGAGAGAGAGAGAGAGAGAGAGAGAGAGAGAGAGAGAGAGAGGAGAGAGAGAGAGAGAGAGAACTTTTTACTCAATTTGGCATGAGGGTCTGCTATAGAAATGAATAGAAAGTGGTGTTGGTGGAAAATATACAACATCATAAAATGTACACAAACAACAAGTGTGCGGTTAAAATTAGCAAATTTCTTTCCACAAGGCCATGGTGTGAAACAGGGATGTAGCTTAAGCCCCACCCTCTTCAACATATATATCAATGAATTTGCAAGGGCACTAGAACAGTCTGCAGCACCCGGCCTCACCCTACTAGAATCTTAAGTCAAATGACTACTGTTTGCTGATGATCTGGTGCTTCTGTCACCAACCAAGGAGATGCAGCACCGAGATCTTCTGCACAGATTCTGTCAGACCTGGGCCCTGACAGTAAATCTCAGTAAGACAAAAATTATGGTGTTCCAAAAAAGGTCCAGTCTCCAGGAATACAAATACAAATTCCATCTAGACACAGTTGCCCTAGAGCACACAAAAAAACTATAAATATCTCGGCCTAAACATCAGCGCCACAGAGAACTTCCACAAAGCTGTGAACGATCTGAGAGACAAGGCAAGAAGGGCCTTCTATGCCATCAAAAGGAAAAATTTAACATACCAATTAGGATCTGGCTAAAAATACTTGAATCAGTTAAAGAACCCATTGCCCTTTATGATTGTGAGGTCTGGGGTCCGCTCACCAAGCAAGAATTCACAAAATGGGACAAACACCAAATGGAGACTCTGCATGCAGAATTCTGCAAAAATATCCTCAGTGTACAACGTAAAACACAAAATAATGCATGCAGAGCAGAATTAGGGCGATACCCGCTAATGATCAAAATCCAGAACAGAGCAGTTAAATTCTACAACCACCTAACAATAAGTGATTCTCAAACCTTCCATAACAAAGCCTTCACTTACAGAGAGATGAACCTGGAGAAGAGATCCCTAAGCAAGCTGGTCCTGGGGCTCTGTTCACAAACACAAACAGACCCCACAGAGCCCCAGGACAGCAACACAATTAGACCCAACCAAATCACGAGAAAACAAAAAGATAATGACTTGACACATTGGAAAGTATTAACAAAAAAACAGAGCATGCTATTAGAATGCTATTTGGCCCTAAACAGAGAGTACACAGTGGCATAATACCTGACCACTGTGACTGACCCAAACTTAAGGAAAGCTTTGACTATGTACAGACTCAGTGAGCATAGCCTTGCTATTGAGCATGGCCTTGCTGGCTCTCAAGAGAAGACAGGCTATGTGCACACTGCCCACAAATTGAGGTGGAAACTGAGCTGCACTTCCTAGCCTTCTGCCAAATGTATGACCGTATTAGAAACACATATTTCCCTCGGATTACACAGATCCACAAGGAATTCTAAAACAAACCCAATTTTGATAAACTCCCATATCTACAAGGTGAAATACCACAGTGTGCAATCACAGCAGCAAGATTTGTGACCTGTTGCCACAAGAAAAGGGCAACCAGTGAAGAACAAACAACATTGTAAATACAACCCATATTTATGTTTATTTATTTTCCCTTGTGTACCTTAACTATTTGCACATCGTTACACTGTATATAGCCATAATATGACATTTGAAATGTCTTTATTTTTTGGGAACTTCTGTGAGTGTAATTTTTATTGTTTATTTCACTTTTGTTTATTATCTATTTCACTTGCTTTGGCAATGTTAACATATAACAATAAAGCCCTTGAATTGAATTGAATTGAAATGAAATGAATTGAATTGGAGAGAGAGAGAGAGAGAGAGAGAGAGATAGAGAGAGAGAGAGACACGAAAAGGACATCCAGAGAAGATCAAACCCAATACAACCCATATTTATGTTAATTTATTTTCCCTTTTGTACTTTTTTCACATCGTTACAACGCTGTAAATAGACATAATATAACATTTGAAATGTCTCTATTGCTTTTGTGAGTGTAATATTTACTGTTCATTTTTATTGTTTATTTCATTTTGTTTATCCATTTCACTTGCTTTGCCAATGTAAACATATGTTTCCCATGCCAATAAAGCCCCTTGAATTGAATTGAGAGATGAGCATAGCCTTGCTATTGAGAAAGACCTGGCTCTCAAGAGAAGACAGGCTATGTGCACACTGCCCACAAAATGAGGTGGAAACTGAGCTGCGAAGTGCAGCTCAGTTTCCACCTCATTTTGTGGGCAGTGTGCACATAGCCTGTCTTCTTTTGAGAGCCAGGTTTGGGTCAGTCACAGTGGTCAGGTATTATGCCACTGTGTACTCTCTGTTTAGGGCCAAATAGCATTCTAATAGCATGCTCCTGTCAAATGTATGACCTCCTGTCAAACCTTCTGTCAAATGTATGACCATATTAGAGACACATATTTCCCTCAGAATACACAGACCCACGAAGAATTTGAAAACAATACCTTTTGTACTTTAACTATTTGGACATAATATGACATTTGAAATGTCTTTATTCTTTTGTGAGTGTAATGTTTACTGTACATTTTTGTATTGTTTATTTCACTGTTTATTATCTACTTCACTTGCTTTGGCAATGTAAACATGTTCCCCATGCCAATAAAGCCCCTTGAATTGAGAGAGAGACACACAGAGAGAGAGAGAGAGAGAGAGAGAGATACCTGTGGTATAGCTCTTGAGCAGCTTCTCCAGGTGTAGAGCATGACAGCGTACTCATGGCCCTCCTCCAGCATCTCATTCTGGGGAGAAAAAACAGACAGAGGGGTTATATCTACACCTATTTATAAATGATGTGGTTAACTGTATGGATAAAAGGCTAAATTGTGCTGCCTTCTTCATTGACCTGTCAAAGGCTTTCAATACTGCTGATCACTCACTGCAAATTCAGAGGCTTTCCTCAATTGGTCTAGAACAGGCTGCATGTAACTGGTTGAAAAATGACTTGACAGATCAGAACTACAGTCTGCCTTCATCGTATTACAGAAAAATTATAGATCGTGTCCCTGCTTACAAATATCTGAGCATCTGGATAGATGAAACGCGGTCTTTTAAAAAGCATATTGATGAGTTAGAGTTGAAAGTTTACATACACTTAGGTTATTTCACTTATAACTCACTGTATCACAATTCCAGTGGGTCAGAAGTTTACATACACTAAGATGACTGTGCCTTTAAACAGCTTGGAAAATTCCAGAAAAATATGTAATGGCTTTAGAAGCTTCTGATAGGCTAATTGACATCATTTGAATCAATTGGAGGTGTACCTGTGGATGTATTTCAAGGCCTACCTTCAAAATCAGTGCCTCTTTGCTTGACATCATGGGAAAATCAAAAGAAATCAGAATTTTTCTTTTTTACCTCCACAAGTCTGGTTCATTCTTGGGAGCAATTTCCAAACGGCTGAAGGTACCACGTTCATCTGTACAAACAATAGTACGCAAGTATAAACACCATGGGACCACGCAGCCACCATACCGCTCAGGAAGGAGACGCGTTCTGTCTCCTAGAGATGAACGTACTTTGGTGCGAAAAGTGCAAATCAATCCCAGAACAACAGCAAAGGACCTTGTGAAGATGCTGGAGGAAACAGGTACAAAAGTATCTATATCTACAGTAAAACGAGTCCTATATCGACATAACCTGAAAGGCCGCTCAGCAAGGAAGAAGCCACTGCTCCAAAACCGCCATTAAAAAGCCAGACTACGGTTTGCAACTGCATATGGGGACAAAGATCGTACTTTTTCGAGAAATGTCCTCTGGTCTGATGAAACAAAAATATAACTGTTTGGCAATAATGACCATTGTTATGTTTGGAGGAAAAAGGGGGAGGCTTGCAAGCCGAAGAACACCATCCCAACCGTGAAGCATGGGGGTGGCAGCATCATGTTGTGGGGGTGCTTTGCTGCAAGAGGTACTGGTGCACTTCACAAAATAGATGGCTTCATGAGGAGGAAAATTATGTGGATATATTGAAGCAACATCTCAAGACATCAGTCAGGAAGTTAAAGCTTGGTCGTAAATGGGTCTTCCAAATGGACAATGACCCCAAGCATACTTCCAAAGTTGTGGCAAAATGGCTTAAGGACAACAACGTCAAGGTATTGGAGTGGCCATCACAAAGCCCTGAGCTCAATCCCATAGAAAATATGTGGGCAGAACTGAAAAAGTGTGTTCGAGCAAGGAGGCCTACAAATCTGACTCAGTTACACCAGCTCTGTCAGGAGGAATGGGCCAAAATTCACCCAACTTATTGTGGGAAGCTTGTGGAAGGCTACCCGAAACGCTTGACCCAAGTTAAACAATTTAAAGGCAATTCTACCAAATACTAATTGAGTGTTTGTAAACTTCTGACCCACTGGGAATGTAATGAAAGAAATAAAAGCTGAAATAAATAATTCTCTCTACTATTATTCTGACATTTCACATTAATAAAGTGGTGATCCTAACTGACCTAAGACAGGGAATGTTTACTTGGATTAAATGTCAGGAATTGTAAATGTCAGGAATTGTTTTTGGCTAAGGTGTATGTAAACCTCCGACTTCAACTGTAAGAAGCTGAGAATAAAAATTGGCTTCTTCTATAGAAATGGGTCCTGCCTCTCGGTAAATAGTAGAAAGCAGATTAGGAACATCGATGTTCCTATCGGTCCTAGATAGGGCTGTTGCGGTGACCTTACTTCCGCCACACCGGCAGTCACGAGTCATGAAGGCAGTCAAATTCCACGTGACAGTTTAGTCACGTTAATTAGGCTTCTCCAAGCTCTGATGCTGCTGATGGTCATTGGTAGCCTACCAAACCTGCTAACTGCCTGGTACTCAGCACTCTATTGTCCCTCTAATCACTCTGACATCAATGCAAATGTTTTCGAAAAAATCTAATCAAACACTTCATGAGAGCCCATGAGCTCATGTTGCGCAACATTTCAATAGGCTATGCAATTGTGTGAGAAAACAGAGTGATGGCCTCTAGTAACAAGAGGATCAGCTTTCTATAGGCTAGGCCTACTATATTTATTGATCAACTTCCTATAGGCTAGGCCTACTATATTTATTTATCAGCTTTCTATAGTCTAGGTCTACTATATTTATTTATCAGCTTTCTATAGGCTAGGCCTACTATAGTTATTTATCAGCTTTCTATAGTCTAGGTCTACTATATTTATTTATCAGCTTTCTATAGGCTAGGCCTACTATAGTTATTTATCAGCTTTCTATAGGCTAGGCCTACTATATTGATTTCTCAACTTTCCTAATATTAAGCACATTGGTTATATTTACAACAGGAGTATAGCCTACCAGGCTGGCATGAAAATGAACCATGGGAAAAGCGTCCTCCATTCTCAATTTAAGTGCATAGATGACATGTATTTTTCCCAGCTGCCCCTGTTTCGATACAGGTGCATGATAATGGTCCATTCTAAATCCAAACTAATTTCACACATATGTTATTTAGTATACGTAAAGACCAGATTAAATCAAGAATAGTCTGATATTGTCACCCATCAGACTATCACTTGTGAATGATATATTATCACTTGTGAATGATACCCAGCTAGTGTGCAGTAAGGCAAACCTGCAGTATAGTCACACACCTCATGTAGCCTAGCCCATAGGCCTATATCTTTTGATAAGGTTTGTATCACAATTAAAGTGGTCAAATAACTTCTTAAAATTAAGCACATTATTCTGCTTTATAACCGGTGTAGAGCCTAACTGGTATACATAGGCTGGCGTGAGTTTCAAGTTTGGGGAAGATCATTTTCACCATAAAAATGCACCTTTAAAATAAAAGCATTACATGCATAATTGAATTTGCAGTCACTTTTGATAATGGTGTTTTCCACTAATGGAACATTCACCCTTATAGCCTACTGCCGTGTGCTCATTGCTATGCTCATAATGTGAAGAAATAGCTTAATAGTTTATCAACATTTTAAGCAAAAAACATTGCGTTTTTTTATGCTAGTGGTTGTATTAATTTGGGATCTATCGCATCCCACAACTGTCCCAGACTGTTTGGAATATTTATTTCTCACACAGAATAAGTCGACCTTTGAACTATGGGGGATAGTAGATTGACATAGGCTAGTGCTGTTGCTGTTTGTTAGGCTCATCTGGTTAGCTGACGTAAAGTAGGAGAAATATACAGTTCTAACATCTTCAATATGCGCCTCAGAATTCATGTGTCCTTCTTCACTTGTAGACTACTTCTTAATTGAGATGCCTGTGAGAAGGACCTGGTCACGTGACGGGCATTGGCTACATCTGAGAGAGCCATGTGAGTGAGAGGTGCTTCGGTGTGCGGCAACCGGGAATAATAATGATTATACTCAAAAGGTGGCATTACGGCCAAACGGGGGGAGTTTGCCAAAAGGCACCTAAAAGACTCTCAGACCATGAGAAACAAGATTCTCTGGTCTAATGAACCCAAGATTGAACTCTTTGGCCTGAATGCCAAGCGTCACATCTGGAGGAAACCTGGCACCATCCCCACGGTGAAGCATGGTGGTGGCAGCATCATGCTGTGGGGATGTTTTTCACCGGCAGGGACTGGGAGACTAGTCAGGATCAAGGGAAAGTTGAACAGAGCAAAGTACAGAGAGATCCTCAGACTGGGACAAAGGTTCACCTTCCAACAAGACAACGACTGTAAGCACATAGCCAAGTCAACACTGGAGTGGCTTCGGGACAAGTCTCTGAATGTCCTTGAGTGGCGCAGGCAGAGCCCGGACTTGAACCCGATCAAACATCTCTGGAGAGTCCTGAAAATAGCTGTGCAGCGATGCTCCCCAGCCAACCTGAACGAGCTTGAGAGGATCTGCAGAGAAGAATGTGAGAAACTCTCCAAATACAGGTGTGCCTAGCTTGTAGCATCATACCCAAGAAGACTCGAGGCTGTAATCGCTGCCAAAGGTGCTTCAACAAAGTACTGAGTAAAGGGTCTGAATACTTGATTAAAAAAAAATATTTCATATATATATTTTTTTTATACATTTGCAAAAAATTCTAAAACCTGTTTTTGCTTTATCATTATGGGGTATCGTGTGTAGACTGTTTTCTCCCCTCATCTATGTAATACATTTTAGAATAAGGCTGTAACGTAACAAAATGTGGAAAAAGTCAAGGGGTCTGAATACTTTCCGAATACACTGTATGTTTCCAACATAGAATAGTTATAGTGTGTGATAAAATGTCTGCTGTGTAATATCTCCTCGCATGCATTCACTACGGTGAATATTCTCTGGTGTGAAATAGACTCTTACCATTCACTACGGTGAATATTCTCTGGTGTGAAATAGACTATTTTACCATTCACTATGGTGAATATTCTCTGGTGTGAAATAGACTCTTACCATTCACTATGGTGAATATCCTCTGGTGTGAAATAGACTATTTTACCAAAAGAGGAAACACAGGTCTCATTGGAAAACAGATGCCTCAACTGAATGGAACTTCCTGATTTAAATAAAAAAAATTTAAGGACAGTTTCCTCTTCTTTGTCAGTCAAATTACACTCCCCATTAATTCCATTCAGGAAGAGAAGGTCTAGCTTAGTGACTGCCTGATTCATCCCTCAGTGTGTGTGTGTGTGTGTGTGTGTGTGCCAAGCCAACAGTTGAGAATGATGATGATGCTAGGGAAGCATTCCCTAACTGTTCCCATCGGAAACAAAAGTATGCCTCTGTCCACAAAGCACATAGGCCCAATTCCAAACCGCTCCCTCAGTCCTCTCCTCGGCCCCATTCCAAACCAATCCCTCCATGTTGCCTACTCACCATGCTAGAGTGGACAGTTGCCTGCTCGATGTAGCGAGCTATCCCCGTCACAAACGCATTCCTGTCCTCAAAGTTGGTATCGAAGTTAGCCTAGAGAGGAAGAGAAAGACAGAGTTTAGTACTCTTGCAATTCATTTGAAAACTCAGATGTGTGTGTGTGTGTGTATACCTGGTACATGATGGATGAGGGTGGCGGTTCGATGCAGGGCTGCTGGTCAGGGAGGGGCAGCTCCTCCAACAGATCCACGTTAGACAGAGCATCCTCCAGGGTCACGTGGGTCGTCATGGTTACAAGAGGTCACTCACACAACCGGCCAGTCTGACAGAGAGACACACAGACAGACATTAAACGTCACTTTTGTTTATCCATTTCACTTGCTTTGGCAATGTAAACATATGTTTCCCATGCCAATAAAGCCCCTTGAATTGAATTGAATTGAGATAGAGAGAGAGAGGCAAACCACAACCTGTCAGTAAAAAAAAAGAGGACAAATCCTAATCTATAAATGTGTAGATTCCATCCACCAGGACAACTGTCATACATTGTCTGGTATTCACTCTCATGTCCTCTTTAGGAACCACTTGCTACAGCACATATCTGTCTGTCTATCTGTCTGTGCACCTGTCACCTGTCTGTCTGTCTGTGCATCTGTCACCTGTACGTCTGTCTGTCTGTATGTGCACCTGTAACCTGTCTGTCTGTGCACCTGCAACCTGTACGTCTGTCTACCTGTCTGTGCACTTGTCAGTCTGTATGTCTGTCTGTGCACCTGTCTGTCAGTCTGTCTGTCTGTGTGCTTCCCTGTCTATATCAACACAGTGTGGGGGGTTGGGGGCTGGGCATGGCACGTTTCCCTTTTACAACTGATGTCATCAGACAAACAACCTTTGTGACACCATGAAAAGACGAGTGTTGTAATGCTAGACAACGGTGTCATTCTGAGTAAGAGGAGAGCAGCAGTACACTGACGGACTTTAACTGTTTGTCAGACATGAGACTGCAGAATGTACGTAGCACACTGGTATACATGATGGTATCATGTTCTGTCTGCTCTGCACTAAAACCAAACAGCTGAGTAGGCTAATTCACATGCAGACAGGTAGGCCATTAACAATTGATTGAAGGTGGACAAAAATAGTGCAGAAAGGCACATCAATAGCTTACCAAACAAAGGTGTTCCTAATCAATCAATCGATTACAGTATTGCTCTCTTGCACACAGAAGCCTTGTATAGTGGACTGTTTAGAAGACCATAGACCCTTACAGCCAGTTTGGTCTGGGTCTGAGCAGGAACAGTGTGGCTACGTCCCAAATGCCACCCGATCCCCTACATAGTGCACTATATAGGAAATGGGGTGCCATTAAGGACTACAAACTGTGGCCCGGGGCCTAGGGTCTGGCCTACATGTCATGTGCCTCTCAGGAGTGTGTTTTTACCTCTGCTCTGACATACTGGGGTTGACATGCCTGATAAGATGCTTAATCTCCTACAGCCAGAAGGAACAGTGGGGGAGATGAAGGAGAGTAAGAAGAGAAGAGGGTGGAGAGGGGATAGGGTGAAGAGGGTGAAGAGGAAAGAGGGGAGAGGGTAAAGCAGGTGACGAGGAAAGAGGGTGAAGAGGAAAGAGGGTGAAGTGGGAAAAGGGAAGAGAGGGAAAAGAGTGAAGAGGGAAGAGAGTGAGGAGGAAGAGGGTATAGAGGCTGAAGGGGAAAGAGGGTAACGCTGGTGAAGAGGGAAGAGGGTGAAGTGGGGAGAGGGTGAAGTGGGGAGAGGGTGAAGTGGGGAGAGGGTGAAGTGGGAAGAGGGTGAAGTGGGAAGAGGGTGAAGAGGGAAGAGGGTGAAGTGGGAAGAGGGTGAAGTGGGAAGAGGGTGAAGTGGGAAGAGGGTGAAGTGGGAAGAAGGGTGAAGTGGGAAGAGGGTGAAGTGGGAAGAGGGTGAAGAGGGTGAAGAGGGTGAAGTGGGAAGAGGGTGAAGTGGGAAGAGGGTGAAGAGGGTGAAGTGGGAAGAGGGTGAAGTGGGAAGAGGGTGAAGTGGGAAGAGGGTGAAGTGGGAAGAGGGTGAAGTGGGAAGAGGGTGAAGAGGGTGAAGTGGGAAGAGGGTGAAGAGGGTGAAGTGGGAAGAGGGTGAAGTGGGAAGAGGGTGAAGAGGGTGAAGTGGGAAGAGGGTGAAGTGGGAAGAGGGTGAAGAGGGTGGGGAGAGGGTGAAGAGGGTGAAGTGGGAAGAGGGTGAAGAGGGTGGGGAGAGGGTGAAGAGGGTGAAGTGGGGAAGAGCGTGTGAAGTGGGAAGAGGGTGAAGTGGGAAGAGGGTGAAGAGGGTGAAGTGGGGAGAGGGTGAAGTGGGAAGAGGGTGAAGTGGGTGGGGAGAGGGTGAAGTGGGAAGAGGGTGAAGTGGGAAGAGGGTGAAGAGGGAAGAGGGTGAAGTGGGTGGGGAGAGGGTGAAGAGGGGAGACGGTGGGGGGGAAAGAGGGTGGAGAACTTTACCAGCATCCTAACCCACTGACCACCGCACGACACAAGACGTCCATAGACAGTGAAAAGTAGTTGAAATTTGGACGTTCCATCCTGACCTTGATGTCCACAGAGACCAGACTAGACCAAACCTGAACCTATCATATACAGTGGGGCAAAAAAGTATTTAGTCAGCCACCAATTGTGCAAGTTCTCCAACTTAAAAAGATGAGAGGCCTGTAATTTTCATCATAGGTACACTTCAACTATGACAGACGAAATGAGAAAAAGAAATCCAGAAAATCACATTGTAGGATTTTTTATTTATTTATTTGCAAATTATGGTGGAAAATAAGTATTTGGTCAATAACAAAAGTTTATCTCAATACTTTGTTATATACCCTTTGTTGGCAATGACAGAGGTCAAACGTTTTCTGTAAGTCTTCACAAGGTTTTCACACACTGTTGCTGGTATTTTGGCCCATTCCTCCATGCAGATCTCCTCTAGAGCAGTGATGTTTTGGGGCTGTCGCTGGGCAACACGGACTTTCAACTCCCTCCAAAGATTTTCTATGGGGTTGAGATCTGGAGACTGGCTAGGCCACTCCAGGACCTTGAAATGCTTCTTACGAAGCCACTCCTTCGTTGCCCGGGCGGTGTATTTGGGATCATTGTCATGCTGAAAGACCCAGCCACGTTTCATCTTCAATGCCCTTGCTGATGGAAGGAGGTTTTCACTCAAAATCTCACGATACATGGCCCCATTCATTCTGTCCTTTACACGGATCAGTCGTTGTGGTCCCTTTGCAGAAAAACAGCCCCAAAGCATGATGTTTCCACCCCCATGCTTCACAGTAGGTATGGTGTTCTTTGGATGCAACTCAGCATTCTTTGTCCTCCAAACACGACGAGTTGAGTTTTTACCAAAAAGTTCTATTTTGGTTTCATCTGACCATATGACATTCTCCCAATCCTCATCTGGATCATCCAAATGCTCTCTAGCAAACTTCAGACGGGCCTGAACATGTACTGGCTTAAGCAGGGGGACACGTCTGGTACTGCAGGATTTGAGTCCCTGGCGGCGTAGTGTGTTACTGATGGTAGGTTTTGTTACTTTGGTCCAAGCTCTCTGCAGGTCTTTCACTAGGTCCCCCCGTGTGGTTCTGGGATTTTTGCTCACCGTTCTTGTGATCATTTTGACCCCACGGGGTGAGATCTTGCGTGGAGCCCCAGATCGAGGAAGATTATCAGTGGTCTTGTATGTCTTCCATTTCCTAATAATTGCTCCCACAGTTGATTTCTTCAAACCAAGCTGCTTACCTATTGCAGATTCAGTCTTCCCAACCTGGTGCAGGTCTACAATTTTGTTTCTGGTGTCCTTTGACAGCTCTTTGGTCTTGGCCATAGTGGAGTTTGGAGTGTGACTTTGAGGTTGTGGACAGGTGTCTTTTATACTGATAAACAAGTTCAAACAGGTGCCATTAATACAGGTAACGAGTGGAGGACAGAGGAGCCTCTTAAAGAAGAAGTTACAGGTCTGTGAGAGCCAGAAATCTTGCTTGTTTGTATGTGACCATATACTTATTTTCCACCATAATTTGCAAATAAATTCATAAAAAATCCTACAATGTGATTTTCTGGATTTCTTTTCCTCATTTTGTCTGTCATAGTTGAAGTGTACCTATGATGAAAATTACAGGCCTCTCTCATCTTTTTAAGTGAGAGAACTTGCACAATTGGTGGCTGACTAAATACTTTTTTGCCCCACTGTATGTGTGTTTCACAAGTTTGGAAAGCACAGTACAGTGAGTAGAGTACAGCAGAGTGAGTAGAGCACAGTAGAGCACAGTAGAGTGAGTAGAACACAGTAGAGCACAGTACAGTGAGTAGAGTACAGTACAGTGAATAGAGTAAATTGAGTAGGACACAGTAGAGCACAGGACAGTGAGTAGAGCACAGTAGAGCACAGTAGAGCACAGTACAGCAAGCAGAGCACAGTACAGCGAATAGAGCACAGTACCGTGAGTAGAGCACAGTAGAGCGCAGTACAGTGAACAGAACACAGTAGAGCACAGTACAGTGAGTAGAACACAGTAGAGCCCCGTACAGTGAGTTGAGTACAGTAGAGTGAGTAGAGCACAGTACAGAGAGTAGAGCACAGCACAGTGAGCAGAGCACATTACAGCGAATAGAGCACAGTACAGTGAGTAGAGCACAGTAGAGCGCAGTACAGTTAGTAGAACACAGTAGAGCACAGTACAGTGAGTAGAGCACAATACAGCGAGTAGAGCACAGTACAGCGAGCAGAGCACAGTACAGCGAATAGAGCACAGTACAGTGAGTAGAGCACAGTAGAGCGCAGTACAGTGAGCAGAACACAGTAGAGCACCGTACAGTGAGTTGAGTACAGTGAGTAGAGCACAGTACAGCGAGTAGAGCACAGCACAGTGAGCAGAGCACATTACAGCGAATAGAGCACAGTACAGTGAGTAGAGCACAGTAGAGCGCAGTACAGCGAGTAGAACACAGTACAATGAGTAGAGCACAGTACAGGGAGTAGAGCAGAGTATAGTGAGTAGAGCACAGTAGAGCACAGTACAGTGAGGAGAACACAGCAGGGTACAGTACAGTGAGTAGAGCACAGTACAGCGAGCAGAGCACAGCACAGTGAGTAGAGCACAGTTCAGTGAGTAGAGTACAGTACAGCGAGCAGAGCACAGTACTGCGAATATAGCACAGTACAGCGAATACAGCACAGTACAGTGAGTAGAGCACAGTACAATGAGCAGAGCACAGTACAGCGAATAGAGCACAGTACAGAGAGTAGAGCACAGTAGAGCACAGTACAGTGAGTAGAGCAGAGCACAGTACAGTGAGTACAGCACAGCAGAGCACAGTTCAGTGAGTAGAACACAGTAAAGCACAGTACAGTGAGTAGAGCACAGCAGAGCACAGTACAGTGAGTAGAACAGAGCACAGTTCAGTGAGTAGAGCACAGTACAGTGAGTAGAGCAGAGCACAGTACAGTGAGTAGAGCACAGTACAGTTAGTATAACAGAGCACAGTTCAGTGAGTATAGCACAGTACAGTGAGTAGAGCACAGCAGAGCACAGTTCAGTGAGTTGAACACAGTAGAGCACAGTACAGTGAGTAGAACACAGAGCACAGTACTGTGAGTAGAACAGAGCACAGTACAGTGAGTAGAACACAGAGCACAGTACAGTGAGTAGAGCACAGCAGAGCACAGTACAGTGAGTAGAACACAGTACAGCACAGTACATTGAGTAGAACACAGCAGAGCACAGTACAGTGAGTAGAACAGAGCACAGTTCAGTGAGTAGAGCACAGTACAGTGAGTAGAGCAGAGCACAGTACAGTGAGTAGAGCACAGTACAGTTAGTATAACAGAGCACAGTTCAGTGAGTATAGCACAGTACAGTGAGTAGAGCACAGCAGAGCACAGTTCAGTGAGTTGAACACAGTAGAGCACAGTACAGTGAGTAGAACACAGAGCACAGTACTGTGAGTAGAACAGAGCACAGTACAGTGAGTAGAACATAGCAGAGCACAGTACAGTGAGTAGAACACAGTAGAGCACAGTACTGTGAGTAGAACACGAACACAGTAGAGCACAGCCCAGTGAGTAGAGCACAGTACAGCGAGTAGAACACAGAGCACAGTACAGTGAGTAGAACAGAGCACAGTACAGTGAGTAGAACACAGTAGAGCACAGTACAGTGAGTAGAACACAGAGCACAGTTCAGTGAGTAGAACACAGTAGAGCACAGTACAGTGAGTAGAGCACAGCAGAGCACAGTTCAGTGAATAGAACACAGTAGAGCACAGTACAGTGAGTAGAACACAGAGCACAGTACAGTGAGTAGAGCACAGTACACCGAGTAGAGCACAGTACAGTGAGTAGAACACAGAGCACAGTTCAGTGAGTAGAACACAGTAGAGCACAGCACAGTGATTAGAGCACAGTAAAGCGTGTAGAACACAGTAGAGCACAGTACAGCGAGTAGAACACAGTAGAGCACAGTAACGCGAGTAGAAGGGAGTAGAGCACAGTACAGTGAGTAGAACACAGTAGAGCACATTCCAATACAATACATTAGTAGAGTACAGTCCAACGACCCATGTAGGTAGGGTGTGTTGTATCTAACAGGAAGACAGAGCAGTGGAGGTCTGGGACTCTACTACCTCAACTCCATCTGTTGCAGCAGGCCCGACTAGACTGAGGAAACTTGCCCCCCACACACACAGCATTCCTACACTTTATGCTTGAAATCTGTGTATGTAGTGGGAGTGGTAGAGGGGGGAAAGGAGGAGTGAGAGTAGGAGGGGGGTGAGAGTAGGAAGAGAGAGAGTGAGTTAGTTTAGGAGTAGGAAGAGTGAGTGAGTGAGTGAGTTTAGGAGTAGGGAGAGTGAGTGAGTGAGTGAGTGAGTGAGTGAGTGAGTGAGTGAGTGAGTTTAGGAGTAGGGAGAGTGAGTGAGTGAGTGAGTGAGTGAGTGAGTGTAGGAGGAGGAGGAAGAGTGAGTGAGTGAGTGAGTGAGTGTAGGAGGAGGAGGAAGAGTGAGTGAGTGGGTTTAGGAGGAAGAGTGAGTGATAGATAAATATCTCTATCCAAGCCATCCTTTATCACCTCCAGCCCTGTACAGGAGAAGCTCTAAGGACAGCAGTGAGTAGAGAGAGAGAGATGTGTAGGCATTCATTTTTTTGTATTGTGTATTGATATGCATGTACAGTGACTTCGGAAAGTATTTCCACCCAATGACTTGTTCCACGATTTGTTACATTACAGCCTTAATCTAAAAATGATTAAATTATTTGTATTTCCTCAATCTACACACAATACCCCATAATGACAAAGCAAAAAACGTTTTTTTTAAATGTTGCTTATTTATTACAAATAAAAAACTGAAACATCACATTTACATAAGTATTCAGACCCTTTACTCAGTACTTTGTTGAAGCACCTTTGGCAGCGATTACAGCATCGAGCCTTCTTGGGTATGAAGCTACAAGCTTGGCACACCTGGATTTGGGGAGTTTCTCCCATTCTTCTCTGCAGATCCTCTCAAGCTCTGTCAGGTTTGCTTGGGAGCGTTGCTACACAGCTATTTTCAGGTCTCTCAAGAGATGTTCGATCGGGTTCAAGTCCAGGCTCTGGCAGGGCCACTCAAAGACATTCAGAGACTTGTCCCGAAGCCACTCCTGCGTTGTCTTGGCTGTGTGCTTAGGGTCCTTGTCCTGTTGGAAGGTGAACCTTCACCCCAGTCTGAGGTCCTGAGAGCTCTGGAGCAGGTTTTCATAAAGGATCTCTCTGTACTTTGCACCGTTCATCTTTGCCTTGATCCTAGTCTCCCAGTCCCTGACACTGAAAAACATCCCCACAGCATGATGCTGCCACCACCATGCTTCACCGTAGGGATGGTGCCAGGTTTCCTCCAGACATGACGCTTGGCATTCAGGCCAAATAGTTCAATCTTGGTTTCATCAGACCAGAGAAACTTGTTTCTCATGGTCTGAGAGTCCTTTAGGTACCTTTTGGCAAACTGCAAGCTGGCTGTCATGTGTCTTTTACTGAGGAGTGGCTTCCGTCTGGTCACTCTACCATAAAGGCCTGATTGGTGGAGTGCTGCAGAGATGGTTGTCCTTCTGGAATGTTCTCCCATCTCCCCAGAGGAACTCTGGAGCTCTTAGAGTGACCATCGGGTTATTGTTCACCTCCCTGATCAAGGTCCTTCTCCCCCGATTGCTCAGATTGGCCGGGCGGCCAGCTCTAGGAAGAGTCTTGGTGGTTACAAACGTTTTTCTTGGGGATCTTCAATGCTGCAGACATTTTTTGGTACCCTTCCCCAGATCTGTGCCTCGACAAAATCCTGTTTCGGAGCTATACGGACAATTTCTTTAACCTCATGGATTGGTTTTTGCTCTGACATGCACTGTCAACTGTGGGACCTTATATAGACAGGTGTGTGCCTTTCCAAATCATGTTCAATCAATTGAATTTACTACAGGTGGACTCCAATCAAGTTGTTGAAACATCTCAAGGATGATCAATGGAAACAGGATACACCTGAACTCAATTTTAAGTCTCATAGCAAAGGGTCTGAATACTTATGTAAAGAAGGTATTTCAGTTTTTATAAATTTGCTACAATTTCTAAAAGCCTGTTTTCGGTTTGTCATTATGGGGTGTTGTGTGTAGATTTCTTTAAAGAGTCCAGTGTATAGAATAACGCAAATAGGGGATATTTGAAAGGCAAAGGCAAAAAGGAAGTGCGATAGCAAGAGAGAAAGGAGAGAGAGAGATAGAAAGGAGAGAGATAAAAAGGAGAGAAAGGAGAGAGAGATATATATATAAAGGAGAGCGAGAGAAAGAGATATATATAAAGGAGAGAGAGAGAGATAGATACGAGAGACAGATATAGAAGGGGCACAGAGAGATAGATAGGAGAGAGAGATAGGAGAGAGAGAGAGAGAGAGAGAGAGAGATTGAAAGGGGACAGATATAGAAATGAGAGAGAGATATAGAAATGAGAGAGAGAGATAGAAAGGGGGAGAGAGAGAGATATATAGAAAGGAGAGAGAGGTAAAAAGGTGAGAGAGAGAGAGAGAAAGGGGGAGAGAGAGAGAGAGAGATAGAAAGGAGAGAGAGGTAAAAAAGTGAGAGAGAGAGAGGGAGAGAAAGGGGAGAGAGAGAGAGAGAGAGAGAGAGGGGAGAAAGGAGAGAGAGACAGAAAGGAGAGAGAGATAGAAAGGAGAGAGAGAGAGATAGCTAGAAAGGAGAGAGAGAGATAGAAAGAAGAGAGAGAGAAAGGACAGAGAGAGATAGATAGAAAGGAGAGAGAGAATGAAAGTGTGTCATGTCCGGGTCACACCACTCAATGGGTTCCCCTCTGGGGTACCATCCTCTCCACACACACACACACACAGAAAATACAGGGTGTTTATGAGTGACATGGTGGAACACAGACAGAGGACTGTGTGTCCAAACCATAGTAACTCCCTAATGATGTCACAAATTTCAGAGAAATGACCACGCCTACGGACAGGTTGAGAGAATAGAGAGGGCCATGGAATATTGTTGCCTAGTAGGCTATGTTTTTAGGCATCGACTCAGGTTTCAATAAACTCAGTGGTAGTGTAGTGTAGTGTGTAGACTACTAGTTCTATGGTTGGGATTCAAGGTGGTGGTTCTTGATAACTGGCCATGCAATCACCAATGAATCAGTGCTCAGTTGATCACGGAATTGTTCAAGGACCGAGAGGGAATAAACCATTAGGACTGGAGACAGGGGGTGAGATAGCATCTGAGAATGTCTGGCCTATATTAACACAGCAAGCAAGTGATATAGCTACACACACAATTGGTTTAGGAATTGGTTGATCCAATACAGACACATTGGTTCATCTTTCATTAGCTTCAGCCCAACATCACACACACATATATTTATCTCCATATTATTATTCTGTCTCTGATAATCTACCAAGGAAAGGGCTGAAAATCGCCCATATTAATATATTTAGCCTTAGAAATAAGGTTAATGAAATCAATAACTTGATATCATCAGATAACATTCATATACTGGCCATCTCCGAAGCTCACTTAGATCATTCCTTTGACGATACAGCAGTAGCAATACAGTGATAACATTTATAGAAAAAACAGGAATGCCTATGGGGGAGGTGTTTCTATATATGTTCAGAGCCATATTCCTGTAAAGCTTAGAGAGGATCTCATGTCTAAAGCTCTTGAAGTGTTGTGGTTGCATATTAACCTGCCTCATCTTAAGCCTTTTATTTTGGGGTGCTGCTATAGGCCACCAAATGCTAACAGTGCTGCTAAGTGCTAACAGTGCTGCTAAGTGCTAACAGTGCTGCTAAGTCCTAACAGTGTTGCTAAGTCCTAGCAGTGCTGCTAAGTGCTAACAGTGCTTCTAAGTGCTAACAGTGCTGCTAAGTCCTAACAGTGTTGCTAAGTGCTAACAGTGCTGCTAAGTCCTAACAGTTCTGCTAAGTGCTAACAGTGCTGCTAAGTGCTAACAGTGCTGCTAAGTGCTAACAGTGCTGCTAAGTCCTAACAGTGCTGCTAAGTCCTAACAGTGCTGCTAGGTGCTAACAGTGCTGCTAAATGCTAACAGTGCTGCTAAATGCTAACAGTGCGGCTAAGTGCTAACAGTGATGCTAAGTCCTAACAGTGCTGCTAAATGCTAACAGTGCTGCTAAATGCTAACAGTGCTGCTAAGTGCTAACAGTAAGTATTTGGATAACAAGTGTGCAATGCTTGATAATGTGTGTGATGTTAACAGAGACGTCTATTTTCTGTTGGATCTGTGGCATCCACTTGAATCGATCATTTCTTCACTACGCTGCAGAGCTTTGCTTCAAAGCAATATCAGTTTGCATTGGCAGTAATTCTATAACAATTCTAAAGGAGTGTGAGTCCACAGGCGTGGAAGGAAGCTAAAGTAATTCCACTGCCTAACATTTAGCAATGGCTGCTAAATGTTAGTTAGCACCCATTGCTAACTAACAGCCACCCAATCAGTTTGCTGCCTGTTCTTAGTAAACTGATGGAGAGGATTGTGTTTGAGCAAATACAATGCTATTTTTCAGAGAACAAGTGAACTACTGACTTTCAGCATGCATATAGAGAAGGGCCCTCAACTTGTACTGCACTGACTCAGATGACTGATGATTGGTTAAGATAAATGGATAATTAGATTTCAGTGCAGCCTTTGATGTTATTGATCATAAATTATTGAAAAAACTAACTTGCTATGGCTTTACATCACCTGCCATCACATGGTTGGAGAGTTACTTATCCAATAAAACCCAGAGAGTGTTCTTCAATAGAAGCTTCTCCATCATCAGACATGTGTATGTGCGGTGTCCTGCAGGTCATTACGCTCTATTTTTACATTTGATTTGCCACTGGTCTTACACAAAGCTACTCAGCAAAAAAAGAAACGTTCTCTCACTGTCAACTGTGTTTATTTTCAGCAAACTTAACATGCGTAAATATTTATATGAACATACCAAGATTCAACAACTGTAACATAAACTGAACAAGTTCCACAGACATGTGACTAACAGAAATTGAATAATGTGTCCCTGAACAAAGGGGGTGGGGTCAAAATCAAAAGTAACTGTCAGTATCTGGTGTGGCCACCAGCTGCATTAAGTACTGCAGTGCATCTCCTCCTCATGGACTGCACCAGATTTGCCAGTTCTTGCTGTGAGATGTTACACCACTCTTCCACCAAGGCACCTGCAAGTTCCCAGACATTTCTGGGGGGAATGGCCCTAGCCCTCACCCTCTGATCCAACAGGTCCCAGACGTGCTCAATGGGATTGAGATCCGGGATCTTCGCTGGCCATGACAGAACACTGACATTCCTGTCTTGCAGAAAATCACGCACAGAATGAGCAGTATGGCTGGTGGCATTGTCATGCTGGAGGGTCATGTCAGGATGAGCCTGCAGGAAGGGTACCACATGAGGGAGGAGGATGTCTTCCCTGTAACGCACAGCGTTGAGATTGCCTGCAATGACAACAAGCTCAGTCCGATGATGCTGTGACACACCGCCCAAGACCATGACGGACCCTCCACCTCCAAATCGATCCCGCTCCAGAGTACAGGCCTCGGTGTAACGCTCATTCCTCCAACAATAAATGCTAATCCGACCATCACCCCTGGTGAGACAAAACCGTGACTCGTCAGAGAAGAGCACTTTTTGCCAGTCCTGTCTGGTCCAGCAACGGTGGGTTTGTGCCGCTAGGCGACGTTGTTGCCGGTGATGTCTGGTGAGGACCTGCCTTACAACAGGCCTACAAGCCCTCAGTCCAACCTTTCTCAGCCTATTGCGGACAGACTGAGCACTGATGTTGGAATTGTGTGTTCCTGGTGTAACTCAGGCAGTTGTTGTTGCCATCCTGTACCTGTCCCACAGGTGTGATGTTTGGATGTACCGATCCTGTGCAGGTGTTGTTACACGTGTTCTGCCACTGTGAGGACGATCAGCTGTCCATCCTGTCTCGCTGTAGCGCTGTCTTAGGCGTCTCACAGTACAGACATTGCAATTTATTGCCCTGGTCACATCTGCAGTCCTCATGCCTCCTTGCAGCATGCCTATGGCACGTTCACGCAGATGAGAAAGGACCCTGGGTATCGTTCTTTTGGTGTTTTTCAGTCAGTAGAAAGGCCTCTTTAGTGTCCTAAGTTTTCATAACTGTGACCTTAATTGCCTATTGTCTGTAAGCTGTTAGTGTCTTAACGATCATTCCACAGGTGCATGTTCATTAATTGTTTATGGTTCATTGAACAAGCATGGGAAACAGTGTTTGAACCCTTTACAATGAAGATCTGTGAAGTTATTTGGATTTTTACGAATTACCTTTGAAAGACAGGGTCCTGAAAAAGGGACGTTTCTTTTTTTGCTGAGTTTAGAATGACTATGTATGCGAATGATTCCACACTCTACATGTCAGCCCCCAAAGCCAGTGAGATCACTGAAATTCTAAATAAGGAGTTACAGTCAGTATCAGAACGGGTGATTAATAATAAACTGGTCATAAATACACCTAAAACTAAAAGTCTTGTATTTGGTTCAAAACATGCTCTAAGACCTAAACCTCAACTGGAGGGTGACCATTGAGAAAGTTGAGGAAGCTAGACTCCTAGGTATAACATTGGATGGTCAATTATCATGGTCAAGTCATATTGATAAAGTTGTTGTGAAGATGGGGAGGTTTTATATATAAAAAATGATAATTCTGCATTTTTTATACAAAAATGAACTGTACTAGTTGTTCAGGCTCTGATCTTGTCCCATCCTGATGACTGTCTGGTAATATGTTCAAGTACAGCAAAGAAAGACCTAGAAAAGCAGCAGCTGTCTCAAAACAGAGCAGCACGCCTTGCCCTTAACTGACCATCAGTGGAGGCTACTGAGGGGAGAACGGCTCATAATAATGGCTGGAATGGAGTATAATGGATGGAATGGGTACAATGGATGGAGTGGAGTACAATGGATGGAATGGAGTATAATAGCACGGTATCAAACTCATGAAAACCATGTTTTTGATACCATTCCATTTACTCCATTCCAGCCATTATTCTGCGCTGGAATGCACATCCAGAAGTAACATCAACAACATGCCAGTGTTTCCTGGTTGAGGGTTGATGAGAGACTAACTGCTTCTCTTCTAGTTTTTATGAGAAATATTATTGTGATGAAAGTTCCAGATTGACTACATAATCAAATATCATTCTGCTCAAACACCCATACATACCCCACAAGACATGCCACCAGGGGTCTCTTCACAGTCCGCTAGTCCAAAACGAATTCACGGCAACGCACAGTTTTAAAAAGAGTCATGATCGCATGGAACTCCCTGCCATCTCCAATTACTCAAGCAAACAGCAAATTTAGCTTTAAACAACAGATTAAACCACAACTCATGGAACGGCGGGGTTATGAAGGGACACACACGTTTTTTTAGTTGTATTGTTTGTATTATTTTGTTGATGTCTTGTTTGTCATTGTATTTAAAATGTGTGTGACTGTCCTTGTCTATCAGTGTATCAGTGTTTTGTTACTTGTCATGTACTGTGTTTTTAGCTGCTGTTCTGAGAAAGCTAATGGGGATCCAAATAAACAAATCTTTCAAGTGTTACAGTCGAATAAAGTCAAATGGTTATTAATTATCTGAGAGGTGGGGGGAAAAAAAACATTAATTTGAGGTTGAAGAATCCATTGCCTACATAACGGAAGTGAATGAACCTGCCATCCGTGCATCAGTCTAGAACAGCATCATGAGGCCTGGGTTGGAAGGACGCATCTTACAATGAAAATGTGGCTACATTGATATTTATAAACCTGCCTTTTGTCAACGAGGTGACGCTTAACGGATACATTGTAACGAATTGCTGATAGGAGTTTAAGTGGGCTATTAGAAAACAATCAAAACTATAAGGAATTTAGTCGACGGGTCCAATAGTTGTAACCAATGTATCTCTCGGAACATTTCACTATAACATAATATAATTGTATAAATGTTTTATTATAAGACAAAATGCATTGTGTGATATTTATATCAGCCGTAGCCTATTTTCATGTAAAAATATTTCCCTACAGACACTGCCACACGCAAAACCTCGTTCACCCCACCCATCTGTCGGAGTATGATGCTATCAATACACTGCCTGAAATAACGGGGTGGTTCATTCATATCACCGAATAAGTGAAGAGGCAAACGACCGCAAAAATGAATGAATGATCGAATCCGATGTGTTAATTTGTTATCAATTTTTTTAAAAATGGGAGAAAAAAACACGTGAATTGCTTCCAAAGGTACAGTGATGGTGCACCATGCAAGATAGGGGAAACACGGCAGGTTCTGTACATCTATCGCAGCCTCCGGTCGAGAAGGGAGTTAAGTCTACCCGCACATCTTTTCCATGCACTGGCAGCATATTCCGCTACATTTTGCACATACCTGCAACTTGCATGTCCGTCCAGGATAATTAACGCGGACAATGTCGCACTGTGCGACGAAAATCCAATGTTTTATTGAAGTTTTTTTTCTGGCCTTTTCCCCAATTGATGCTCTCGTTTCTCTCAGCGCATAGCCGAATAATCCACCCCACACAAAGAGCAGAAAATGGCTGCAAGTGTATTTCCTTAAAGAGACAGTCACTCACACAGGCAGGAGAATGGAACTGTGGTGCTGAATATGGCCAATGTTGTTGCACAGACCGACACTCAAAACGCCTTGCAATGGGGCTTTTGTATCGTCAAAATGAAATAATGTATTTGCAATGTCGCCTATCTATCGCTATTCGCTACAAACTATTCCCCTTGAAAAATCATATTATAACCATTTGGCCTACATTGAAACGTGCTGTACATTCTTCCCCAGGTCCATTTGATTAGATATTGCAGGATATTACTTACCATGCACTGCACATGCACCACTCAATGGCCCAGTTTTCAGGACAGAGATGGTGTCAAACTGAACTTTGATCACATCAACTGCACAGATGACAGCGTCCTTTACAGGACTCTATAGGACTAGTATGCTATTTTATAGGCACAGGTGTTCTTAGAAGTAAAGAAAATATTTTTTGCATTTAGTTCAGTCACCTTACAATGGATTGTATATAGAGGTTTAATAGAATAGGCCTAAAACTGCATACTGAATGGAGTTCAGTATGCAGGTGTCATTGTATCTACTGTATATGTCGATCTATCTCTATCTATCTATTCTATCATGTCTATATATACTCCCACAGAGATCCTATATGTAATTCTGCATATACTCTCTGCCTGACATGGTATTACTATGCCAGTAGGGGTACCCAGTCAGACCTCGTTGTCACAGCAACCAGAGCAGGCATGTAGGGCTGTCAGGAACCACAGACTCATACTTTATCAGGGCTCAATTTGTGTGTGTGTGTGTGCACATCTGCCTGAGAACCCTGGATACATTAAATCCACCTAATTACTGTATTGACAAGTGAACTATTATGAGTATTATGCATTGTGGTTATTTAGTTTTAGGATGGTAGGAGTCTGCTATACAGAGTTCCTAGTACGTCTGTAGAATGGTGATGGGAATAGCCTGCATTATGGCATCATGTGAGTAAATGGGTTGTGATGGACAGTCATACTTGGAAAGACAGACAGTGAAATCAAACAACAGTAAGCTTATGAAACAACTAATAAACTCAATAGACAGAAACAAGAAATAAAGACACGAGAAGTAGACTTCTTCATTTTATAAAAAATATTGTTTGCTAAAAAAAGAAATAAGTAAGGAAAGTAATAAATAACATAAATACAGCTAGCTAAGTCTTTTTTGTATAGTATCTTCAGTTTTGTTGAGCAAATGATTCTTCCATGATTTACCCCGGATAGCTAGTTAGCAGACCAGGTTTGGTTGAATAGCTTGTCCATTCAGGTTCAGAGGTCTGAGAGAGAGGCCAGCTCGTGCAGCAGGAGAGCAAAGGATGGACGGTTCTCTGGTTTCTACACAGGAAGAGACAGATCAATCACAAGACATTATGCTTAAAACACAAGCTACACTAAGATTACAGGTGAACCAACCTACTAAGCTGAATCAGTAAGGTACAGGTGAACCAACCTATCAAGCTAAATCAGTAAGGTACAGGTGAACCAACCTACTAAGCTGAATCAGTAAGGTACAGGTGAACCAACCTACCAAGCTAAATCAGTAAGGTACAGGTGAACCAACCTACCAAGCTGAATCCGTAAGGTACAGGTGAACCAACCTACTAAGCTGAATCAGTAAGGTACAGGTGAACCAACCTACTAAGCTGAATCAGTAAGGTACAGGTGAACCAACCTACCAAGCTGAACCAGTAATGTACAGGTGAACCAACCTACCAAGCTATGTCAGTAAGGTACAGGTGAACCAACCTACCAAGCTGAATCAGTAAGACACAGATGAGTCTGTCTACTGCAGCGTTTCCCAAACCCCAAGGGGTGCATATTTTGTTTTTTACACTAGCACAGATTCAAATAATCAACTCATCATCAATCTTTGATTATTTGAATCAGCTGTTAATTGTTAGGGCAAAAAACAAAATGTGCACTCCTTGGGGTCCCCAGGACCAAGTTTGGGAAACACACACAAAACCATACTACACCCACCCACACTCTACCCACCCACACACACCCACACTACACCCACCCACCCACACACACCCCACCCACACACACGCCACCCACACTACACTAAGAGTACAGGTAAGTCAGTAAGCTACAGGTGTGAACCAGGTAGATCCTTCCCACCCACCTCCTTCCAGCACCACTCCATGAGGAGGTGCACAGCCTCTGGGGCCTGTCTGGGTTTCAGCAGCCTCAGGCCTGCATTCAGGGCCTCCACTACCTCACCATTAGACCGGTTCTCATAGGGCAGACGCCCCTCAGTATATACCTCCCACATAAACACACCTGGAGGAGAGGTGAGGAGGGGAGGAGAAAGGAAGGGAAGGGGAGGAGTGGGGGGAAGGGAAGGAGGAAATGAGAGGATTCAACATTCATTCATCATACCTCTAGTATACATTTTCTAAGTTGAAGAAGCTCAGTCTCAGAGAGGATGAATAACCTACCAAAGGACCAGACAGTCTCAGAGAGGATGAATAACCTACCAAAGGACCAGACGGTCTCAGAGAGGATGAATAAACCTACCAAAGGACCAGACGGTCTCAGAGAGGATGAATAACCTACCAAAGGACCAGACGTCAGACTTGCTGCTGAACTTGCAGTACTTGATGACCTCAGGAGAAGACCACTTGATGGGGAACTTAGAGCCCTGAGAGCTGGTGTACTGGTCATCTAGAACAAACCTGGTAGGACAGGACAGGAGAGGAGAGGACACACACGGTTATCTGTGTGCATCTCTGCAGCTTCCATGTATAGATGCACAGTGCCCCCTTCAGAGAAGTCTGAACCTTTAATGCACCGGTGGTAGTTTCCCTGTCAGGGTGAGTCACTGGTTTAAGACTTCACCCTGAATCACCATATATTCTGGCCTTTATCAATGGGCATAAACCAGTCTGTCACAAACTAACCTGGTCATTCCAAAATCAGACACCTTCACCACGTTGTTGCAGGAGACCAGACAGTTTCTGGCTGCCTGTGAGGGTTGGGTTCAGAACACACACTTAGGATCTGCAGTAGTTTGTCCATCTTCTATACTATACACTCCATTATCACTGAAAATACATCTAGGCCTTAACCAAGTTGAGATGTCTGACAGTTCCTTGATGTTTCAGCCAGTGAGGTAAAACAACCATTTCTAAGCTGTTCTGTGTTTTCTTTCTTTATAAATTAATTGACATTTTCTCTGTAAAGTGTGTTGAGACTTGTGAAATGCACTTAAAATAAATTGTGACTAAACAAGCTCACACGCACACGCTCATAAACACATATTTTCAGGGCTTTGGGTGGGTTACCAGGTCTCTGTGGATGAAGTTGTTGCTCTCCAGGTATGCCATCCCTTCACTGACGTCCAGACACATCCCCAGTAGGGTGTCCTGGGACATACGCCCCCTCCTGGCTCGGAGGTAGTCCGACAGACAGCCCTGCTCCATCAACTCAAACACCAGACACATGGGAGAATGCTGGGTACACACACCATACAGCTGTACCAGCTTACAGTGGGACAGCATCCTGCAACACACACACACGTGCTGATCAGAAGTAGGTCATTACATAGCACGGGTCCAGTGTGTAATTAGAGACACAGCTTTGCATTTCACGGCTACATTTATTTTTACAAATAGTCCACTATGTAGGGAATAGGGTGTCTTCTAAGATGCCGCCCCCCCCCCCACTATAAAGTCCACTCACGTCATGACCCTGGCCTCCTCTTTAAAGTCCTCCTCAGACATGGCTCCCTCCCGGACCATCTTCACAGCTACGCTGCGCTCCCTCCACCGCCCCTGGAGTACCAGGCCAAACTGACCGCTGCCCACCTCCTCACCCAGGATCAGTTCTGCCGGGTCCACCTCCCACTGATCTGGAGGGTGGGGGTAGGGAGGGGTGAGTGGGAAGGGAGAGGGAGGGGGGAAGGGGAGAGAGAGTGCAGAGGTAATAATGACATACTAATGCAATTATTGGAAAATAAATCAAGCCTGAACACAACATTGTACACCGTGGTTGCCTGCCACATTCTCCTCCAGGTAGTCCCTCCTGTCTGAAGGTTTTCAGGGTGTGGTGGAGCTGCCTACCTATTGGTGACACTTGGGGCTACTACACCTGGGTACCTCATCACACAGGTGTCTACCTTACATCACCACTTACGTCATCCCAGTCCTAATGTTTTTAGAATAGCAAAACACATGCTAATTCTCACTATCATGCATATGTTATGTTTGATCTTGTCTTTATTACACAGTAACTTATCGATAAAATATAAGTGTATCTTTATTACACAGTAACTTATTTATAACATATAAGCATATCTTTATTATACAGTAACTTATCTATAACATATAAGCATATCTTTATTACACAGTAACTTACCGATAAAATATAAGCGTATCTTTATTACACAGTAACTTACCGATAAAATATAAGTGTATCCTTATTCCACAGTAACTTATCGATAAAATATAAGTGTATCTTTATTACACAGTAACTTATCGGTAACATACACGCACCTGGTGTGTTATCTGCTTTGTGTTTGAGCTTAGTAATTGTCATGTAATTCAGGGTTAGGTAACTTCCATAGAGATAGTTAGAGGACTGCGTATTGACAGCCTTGCTGTTGCAGACGCTATAATCAAACAGATACAAAAATTTGTCCTCTAACTATCTCTATGGTAACCATAATCAATAACCAAACAAAATGGTTGCTGGCTGCCTAGAGGCAGGAGCAGCAGGTCGACCTCTGACCTTCTGAGAGTTCCGCAGGGCTCTGAAAGCTCTCTCTACCCTGAGAGATGGGATGCCTCAGTCGCGTGATCAGACCTACAGAGAACAGCCACACAAATGCATGCACACCCCACACGGACACACACATGGACAACATGCGCACGCACGCACACGCATACACACACACAGTGAATGTCAGGATGAAACAACAAAACTAAACCAAAACTAAATGTGCATGTACCGGTAGTTAGATAATGTAGAGGCTTTAGGCTATTCTGCTTTAACAATAGAACACATTAACTCTTATTTTACAGGCAGTTTCCTCTGTAGAATGTTAATGTAAGGAAACTAATGCACCCTATACTAAGGGAAGAACATCTGAACCATAGAATGTATAGAACCATTTCACACAGAGGAGGCTGGTGGGAGGAGCTATAGGAGGACAGGCTCATTGTAATGGGTGGAATGGAATAAATTGAATGGTACCTAACAGATCAAACACATGGAAACAACGTGTTTGACTCCGTTCCATTGACTCCGTTCTAGCCATTACAATGAGCCCGTCCTCCTATAGCTCCTCCCAAGGGGAGCTATAGGATTTCACACTACATTAACACTCATCTCCCGTCTCCCTCTCTACTGTGGGAGATCCATGCTGGTGGAACCTTACATGACCCCTGACGATGCCTAGGCTTTATCTCAACTCACTAACAAACACTGTCGACCTGGGTACAAATCCAAATAGGTCACACTGGACTGGCTGTAAACAGATGTATTAGGTAGCTCAGGTGAGTCGGTGGTAACGTAATTACCTGCAGCGTTGTGTTGGTGGTACTGGATGAGCTCAGGAATTGTCATGAACAGGTATTTCTCTGCCAGGTAAAACTTGGACGTTTCCTCTGCCTCTGACTGTCTGATCTGGTAGTGCTTCACCCGCGGGTTCTTCTGCCCGTTGGATCTGAATGTGGTTCATCATCTTGTAACTATGTCATAGCAAAGTCTTTAAAGGGGCAATATGCAGTTCAAAGAATAACAAAGCAGGCAACCCACCACTGTTTTGATAAAAACCTGAGAGATGAGGCTGGAGATATGTAACCACTCTCAAATTCTTAGACAGTGCTAGGGATGTCCAAATACCAATCACAGATTGCCCCTTTAACTGACTGTCATTGAAGCTGAGTGACATGGCTGAAACAGGCAGTAGTTACCCTGGGGCTTTAGTGAAGACAGACACAGTGTAGACGCCTGCTTGCCTGGAGTCTCGCACCATAAAGGCTCCTTCCTTACCCTGCAAAAACAAACACAACATTTCATTTGAGTAGGATAAATCATAATCGTCAGAAAAAATAATGTACACTTCAAGCCATCTGTTGAGTTCATTACGTTGAATTTGTTGTATGTCATGTCACAGTTACGTGGATGTAATATTTTCAATCTCTATTTATGGTAATATTATGTGAATAAGGCTTGACATGTTAACACAGTGAGACTCCCCAATGGAAGGGAGATTGAAACGCACAACACCCATTCTACTCTCCAATTGTCAAACTACACAACCCTAACCCTCCCACTGTCACACTACACAACCCTAAGTCTCCCACTGTCACACTACACAACCCTAAACCTCCCACTGTCACACTACACAACCCTAACCCTCCCACCGTCATACCACACAACCCTAACCCTCCCACCATCACACTACACAACCCTAACCCTCCCACCATCACACTACACAACCCTAACCCTCCCACCATCACACTACACAACCCTAACCCTCCCACCATCACACTACACAACCCTAACCCTCCCACCATCACACTACACAACCCTAACCCTCCCACTGTCACACAACACAACCCTAACCCTCCCACTGTCACACAACCCTAACCCTTCCCTCCCACTGTCACCATGCATTGTCTCATCTGTCTGTAATACCGATTATGACACATTTACAACAGGAAATCCTGGACCTGAGCAAGCACCGCTGTTTCAAATGTCATCTTTCACTCTGTGTGTGTGTGTGTGTGTGTGTGTGTGTGTGTGTGTGTGTGTGTGTGTGTGTGCGCGCGCGTGTGTGTGTGTGTGTGTACATGCATCTTGCAAAACGCAACTTTTGCATCCGTGCTGCTGGGGCAAGAAACAGGAATTTATTCAATCAAATCCGATAACCAAATCTTCTGGATAAATAAAAATCATAATTTTTACAGTTCTTTATTTTTTTAGGGATAACAAAAACCTTATTTCTCTCTAGTTTCAGTTTTGTCTGATTGTAATTCTGATAACCTTGCTTTTTGATTCAATCAGGCACTCTATGTCTGTCCTCTCCCTTCTGTAGTACAGTTTAACACCAAGCTATGTCTGTCCTCTCCCTTCTGTAGTACAGTTTAACACCAAGCTGAAGATGGCCGGCGTTGTTTTACCTCTGCCATCAGCAGTTCCTCAGCTCTCCCTCTCGTTATGTCTTTGTTGTACCATCTGGAAAACAAGAAGGGGAATTATAAACAACCTAGACCAATCAGATGTCTGAAATAAAATAACAGGGTACAATTGTTATCTTATACTATAAAAATAGTCAGGAGAATTGTGTTTGATAGAAATCCGACTCACTCAAACCTGTTGAAGTTGTTGCAGGATTTTTCCGCTATATAAGTGCAAGGTACAACACCTGTGTTTCTATTGAAGGAAAGGACAAAATGGGATGAATACTGTAAGAGTTGTCATAGGGTTGTCATAAGGTTGTCATATACCACAGAGTTGTCATAGGGTTGTCACAGAGTTGTCATAGGGTTGTCATAAGGTTGTCATATGCCACAGAGTTGTCATAGGGTTGTCACAGAGTTGTCATAGGGTTGTCACAGAGTTGTCATAGGGTTTTTGTAGGGTTGACATAGGGTTATCACAGAGTTGTCATAGGGTTGTCACAGAGTTGTCACAGGGTTGACATAGGGTTATCACAGAGTTGTCATAGGGTTGTCACAGAGTTGTCACAGGGTTGTCATAGGGTTGTCACAGAGTTGTCACAGAGTTGTCATAGGGTTGTCACATAGTTTCCATAGGGTTTTCATAGGGTTGTCATAGAGTTGTCACAGAGTTGTCATAGGGTTGTCACAGAGTTGTCATAGGGTTGTCACAGAGTTGTCATAGAGTTGTCACAGAGTTGTCATAGGGTTGTCACAGAGTTGTCATAGAGTTGTCACAGGGTTGTCATAGGGTTGTCACAGAGTTGCCATAGGGTTTTCATAGGGTTGTCATAGGGTTGTCACAGAGTTGTCATAGGGTTGTCACAGAGTTGTCATAGGGTTTTCGTAGGGTTGACATATGGTTGTCACAGGGTTATAATAGTGTGCCATGTCATCTCTCCTTACCCTCTGTGGTCCTGTACGGTCCACCAATCATGGTGGGAGCTGTCAGTCAGGATGTACTCCTGGTCTTTGTGAAGGGGCAGCTCTGTGTCTCCATGGGGACTGTAGTTCTGTAGTGCAACCACCACCCTCTGGCCCGGGTCGGAGAGACGCCGCTATGGGCACGATGTAAGGGAAACACTGATCCTTAGCATTAATATGACTCAAAGCAACATACTGTACGTTTACAGGCACGGTGAAGTATATAGACACGACATATCATGCATATTTACCTGTGGGTCCGGGGTTGGAGGGAGAGGCTTCTTGGAAGCTACAGAAGGGCATTTTGTGGTTAATTCTTAAAAGTCTAAGCTGTTGGGGGGGATTTGGTCTTTACTACTATAGCCCATAAAAATGTATTGAATAACATATTCATAAACGGCAAAAAATACAGTCAAATAATCAATCAGAAGAATTTGAAGTATCTCGTCCTATATCTAGGAGAAATAAAATATATATATATATATATATATATATATATATATATGGAAATATACTGTATATATCATTTTTTTTTACACATATTTAACCCCTTATTTTTGTTGGCACAAAACAACCTCCATACCTCCATTTATGTGTATGGGTTACTTTGAGAGCCTCCCTTAGTGGTCATATTAGTTTGTGTGCTACAGACATTTTCATGAGAAGACTGATTGTCGGGATGTCTCCTAGTCTGGCAAACAGAGCTGTAGCTCTGCCACTTTCCACTGCAGAATGGCGACATAGGCGGATGCGGTAGATTGAGACGCAGCCCATGCAAAAAAACATATCTCTAGCGTAAACTGATGGATTTTATTATTATGTTACTTAGATTGACACACCAGTGCGTCAATAGGTTATAGAAGGTTAAATTCCCATTATGGGCAGTTACCTTAATAGACTTTTCAAAGGATTTATAAATGGTCTATATGTAAGACATAATAATAATTATTATTATTGAGTGTGGGAAATGCACTCTTCAAATGAAATATACCTGTACCGTATCCCACAGGGTCGTACTCCTGACACCCTGTAGCCATCTTCTCCGTCTGGTGGCAGCACCTCCACCTCCCCTCCATCCAGAAGTTGGGGTGATACTTCAGGAGTAATGCGTTGCACTTGGTCTCTTCATGGCAAGAGAGAGAAATGAAATACAGTGTAAGACATGGAGGCTCAAATGTGTCATAGAGTTTATAATATAATGTTGATATACTACTCTTAATATTATGTTGCTTGTATAATCTTATGGTATATATATATATATATATATATGAACACACTCAGCTCTGAGAGACTGTGTGGTATTGGTATTATGGGTCTGACGTTGAATGTTTTGTCTTCCATAACTGCTGCTCACCCTCCTTCAGAGCTCGGACCCATCTCTGGCGACAGTCGTTGTCCGGGGCGAAGATGTACAGGTAGCAGTTGTCGTGGACAACCTGTTGAGACATTTATGCATATCTAAAAAAAAATGTGTCATGGCTTATAAATGAAAGTCATTGTAAAGTGCTCCCAATGGTGAGTAATTAGCATTCCTCCATTAGACAGAAGCAGTAGAAGAGATGAGTTGTGTTATGTGGTCTTACCTGGAAGGGGTACTTGTTTCTGCAGGGGATTGGGGCTTCACTACACACTATATCCACACACTTGATCCTGGAGAGCTCAATGCAGCCTTTCTGGGTGGGCTTTTTCTGAAGACGAATACAGGTTTCTATCAACATCTTCATAACTTACTATTTTCTCATCAACCAATACAACCCCCGTACAGTAACTGTCGTATACTGGAAAAGCAAGATTTCTTCATAACTCAACATATGATTTTCAAAATTAGACTACTGAAGTGTAAAGTGTAAATTAATTTCAACATTAAATGTCATTCTTGACAGAAATTGATAAACAAACAAACCACACACAATTTAACGATAAAAATTGTACATACCCCAGGGCGCTGTTCAGAATAGGTCAGGTCCTGGGTGTCCAAGACAAAGAACCTTTCCTTGTAATTACAGGGCGACGTCCTTCGCTTCTGCTGAGATTTCTTGATGAGAGTCCCCTTCAAGATTACTGTGGGGAGCATAGTGAACACAGATACTTGGCTAACATTGAGAGACAGTGAGAGAGACAGCGAGGTGGGCTGTAGAGTTAGACTGAACACCTATAGAGGAGCGGAGAGAACGAAAAGAGTGATGGGGGTTTGTGTCGTGTGAGTTTCCGCTGTAGATACAGTAGGTAAACCACTTCCTTGAGCACGGCTGATAGAGACCAACACTCACACAAAGACTAAAATGCACACACACACACACGTTTAAACATCACAAGCTGCATGGGTGCACAGAACCACAGGGTCTGAGCAGCTCTCTCCCTAGAAATTAGGCTAAATGTACACTTAAAACACATCTGTAGTTAAACAAATGCTATTATGCAGGTAATTGCCAAACTAATGGAAACACTTGAGTAACTGAGGGATATAAAGTATATTGAAAGCAGGTGCTTCCACACAGGTGTGGTACCTAAGTTAATTAAGCAATTCATATCCCAAATGCTGGACAGGTCATTATTTTGGCTACAGTGGCTATTTGTATTGTATTTATTATGGATCCCAATCACAGTAAGGTACTTAAAGATATTCTCTGGTACTTTTGTATACTTTTTAGCCAGTAGTTCTGCAAGTAGCACTCCCGAGCCAAAAGTGGTCCAGGAAAATGTGTCGTTTTGTGCACCAAGTCATTAATCTCTCTCCCGCTCTACTGCTTTGTGCATGATGTGCCTCTTGCGAGCTGTCACTCATATGGCGAGGGGCTGAAGCTCATTGGATGAACTAGAATTTCTAGGGGGCTGGCACACATGGGTGAAAGTTAAGGGAAAATGGCACACCACAGCTTCCAGAAAAACAGTTGCTTTCAAACTAGGGATTTTGTGGCTAATTAAGGTAAGACAGTAATTCTGCTCATAGTTTATGCTTGTATGAATTACACATTGACACATCCAACTCAAAGCAGGTTTAAAAAATACTTAAAAGTTGCCAAAGTTCCGGAGCACGTCTAATTGTTAACCCGGAATTATTTGATATTTAAGCAATAAGGCCCAAGGGGGCATGGTATATGGCCAATATACCACTGGCTAAAGGCTGTTCATATGCACAACACAAACCCCTGAGGTGGCGTATTGCCAGTGGTGGAAAAAGTACCCAATTGTCATACTTGAGTAAAAGTAAAGATACCTTAATAGAAAATGCCTCAAATAAAAGTGAAAGTCACCCAGTAAAATATTACTTGAGTAAAAGTCTAAAAGTATTTGGTTTTAAATATATACTTAAGTATCAAAAGTAAATGTAATTGCAAAAATAAACTTTTTGTAAAAACAAAAAATATTTACAGAACAGCCAGGGGCACACCAATACTCAGACATAATTTCCAAACGAAGCATGTGTTTAGTGAGTCTGCCAGATCAGAGGCAGTAGGGATGACCAGGGATGTTCTCTTGATTGTAAATTGGACAATTTTCCTGTCCTGTTAAGCATTCAAAATGTAATGAGAACTTTTGGTATCAGGAAAAATGTATGGAGTAAAAAGTACATTATTTTCTTTAGGAATGTAGTGAAGTGAAAGTAAAAGTTGTCAAAAACATACAGTAAAGTACAAATACCGCATAAAACTACTTAAGTAATACTTTAAAGTATTTTTACTTAAGTACTTAGCACCACTGATTATATGTTTTGTCATAAGGTCCGCTGTACCACGTCTGTCAGCCAATCAGCATTCAGGGAACGAACCAGGTTTATAATGAGATATAGAGAGCTACATTGGACGTTTAAGACACTTTATGTTGGTGTTTCCTTTATTATGTCAGTTAGCTGTATGTTGACCATCACAACGATAAATTAATTTGTCAGATTGAACATCGCACTTTTGACCTCTTTACGCCACTCTGTTACAAAACGTCACACTTTACAAATGTGATGGATGAAAATGTAAAATATTGCCACAATACATCGGCCCAGTCTGCGATAACCAATCAAATCGCGCATTACTGTCGAGAAGTTTACCAATCCGCACCGCCAACAAATGATGTCAAGCTAAAACCCAACCAATGGGAAAGGAGGACAGGGGCATGAAAGGGACACGAGAAGAGACGTAGCGAGAACAAATGTCTTGTGAAAAGCAGTAATTGTGGTGGTGAATTCAGTTGATAGTAAATACGGTACTTGACAACTCCATAGAAAAGGTATGTTTAAGCTTTTGTCTCATTCCTTGTCGTGAAATGACTTCCAAGCTGTCATGCTATCTAACTCCGGGCTGTTAGCTCGCTAGAGACTGAATCAACTGAAAAGATAAAACGTCGTCATTGAGTGTAGCTAGCTAAATTATTCGCTTATGTTACTAACAAAAGCCGTTTGTCGGCTTCTAGCTAGCGCATTAGTGCCACTTATCCAGAAGGTTAGTTCTAGACAACGTAGCCAGCTAGATGCTGCTCCTCTTGGCGCATGCGCGGCTACTCACACGGCTAGCAACTATTACCACAGATGAATAGGGGAAACCCTATGAATTATTTTAGTTATAAGTATCTTTGATTATACTGTCTATATAAAGAGAGAAGCCATTCTCTTTGTTAATCAGCAGGATAATAGCATCCGTTTTTTCCCCAGTTTATTAGTTAATGACGATGCAGCTAAAATGTTAAAGTAGGATGATGAAGTAATGTGGTAGGCTATAATACATCTGTAATCTCATTTTCCTCTACCCAGGCCTCACTATGGGGGAACCACAGCAGGTGAGTGCCCTGCCTCCCCCTCCCATGCAGTACATCAAGGAGTACACGGACGAGAACATCCGCAAGGGGCTTGTCCCCAAACCCCCTCCTCCCATCCGAGACACCTACATGATGTTCGGCAACCAGTTCCAGTGCGACGACCTGATCATCCGACCGCTGGAGAGCCAGGGCATCGAGCGGCTCCACCCCATGCAGTTCCACCACAAACGGGAGCTCAAGAAGCTCAACATGTCCATCCTGGTGAATTTCCTGGATCTCCTGGACATCCTGATCAAGAGCCCAGGCAGTATAAAGAGAGAGGAGAAGCTGGAGGACCTGAAGCTGTTGTTTGTCCACATGCACCATCTGATCAATGAGTACCGTCCGCACCAGGCCAGAGAGACCCTGAGGGTGATGATGGAAGTGCAGAAGAGACAGCGACTGGAGACTGCAGAGAGGTTCCAGAAACATCTAGAGAGGGTGGTGGAGATGATCCAGGGGTGCCTGGCCTCACTGCCCCATGACCTGCCCCAGACTGAGGGCTCGAGTGGAGCAGGGGATGTGGCGAGGGGTGTTGGGGCTGGAGGGGCGTTGGGGTTGGACGCCAGGCTAAAGACTGAACCCATGGACGTGGAGGAGGCTGGGACTAGCTGTATGGCTGTTGGGCCACAACAGGACAAAAGCACCGGTTCTGCTGCTAAGAAGGACAGAGTATGGGACAAAGATGCAGCCATGTGTGGTATTATCGACGACATCGCCTGAGTTTTGTGTTTAGAGCTGGGGTCTCTACAGCAGGGTGCAACGATGAAGAACGTTCAGAACGTCTGTGTAGAATTGTGAATCAAGACCGCTCTGTTCATTATATTTCTATATGCAATGTTCAGAATCAAAATTATTCACCTTGCTGAATATAGGTTTTTCCTGGTCGTTATGTTTGATTCATTGGTCTCGGTTGAATTGTTGTATGCAGTTATAGTATCTTAAGTCAAAGCTTTACTGAAATGATGTGTCATGGACTATGAAGACACACCTTCCTTGAGTTGAGACATTTGGGATATCATTGAGGTTTAGATGCTGCTAAAATTCATAATTTGATAAAGTTTTAATAAAGTAATTTCTAAGTCCTGTAACAATTTATATACTTTTATATTCTGATTTAATTGTCATGGTTGAATTCGAGACATAATTAGGCCTACCACCCTTTTCTATTATGCCACTGGTTGGTTCTGCTGAATCCTTTCAGGTTGTCTTTAAAACTGGGTCCTGGCTGGAAACTACTTTTCTACTTTTCAAATTGTATTTCTTACCTTAGGAGCTGAAGAACTGCATTATAAAATGTAGTCCCAAGAATGCTCGATCTTGCGCGTTCTATGATCAAACCTGAACCCTATTCACACATCATAACCTTATGTGATTGAATGTGTGTCCCAGTGACTTGCAAACAACAGCCACTGCAACAGTCTTTGTTAGAGAGAGGGGGGCAGATCCGTGAAGCTTTGTGTAGCAGCTTGATATGTAAGCTTCTACTTGTAGCAACGTGAGCTAATGTCCCAGTCAGAGATATGCCATACACTGCCTCAGGCTCTCTGTCACTGTTTGGCTGGACAGGTTGGTGTGTAGTTACACACACACACACACACACACACACACTCGGGGGAAGTTTCCCTTAGCCTAGTCAGGGAGAGGTTGGTTCCCCTAGCCTAGTGAAAAGCATGAGCTGGCACACACCCAAAACATTTAGTAGAGGTGCTGACTAATGCAGAGTAAACTGTCTAAAAATAGAGTTAAACACTGTAAATGCTCCCAACAATTTAATGGGTAAATCATAAACTTGTAGACAATGCCCTGTACCCTGAAGTAGGCACTGTTGCTGAAACTTTGGTGATTTACCCATTTTAATTATTGGGAGCAGTTACATAGTGTGCAACTCTTTTATGAAGTTTCCACTAGCAATAGATGTAGTATCAGCTTCCCCTAACCTGAAACCTTTAGTAGGGGAAATGGCCATGGCTCTGTCTGCACTCTCACAGTTACAAACATACTATCAGTGTAATCAGTGTTGTATAGGCTTGGTCTGTGCTATGTAACTAACACATGCAGTAATGTGAGTTTGCTCATTGGCTGTGTTTAGCTCCTATTAGAAGACAGATAGTCGGTGACATACAGGGAAATTGAATCCTTACACAACATGGGATGAGCTAGTACTGCAGGCAGGCCTGGGTTGTGTAAGCTAAGGTTTGCGTAAGTGTACTTTAGTCCCATAAACAGAGACACTGAACCACTAGGGGGATTCAGATTTCCTTACTACGGCATACATACAGGACTTGAATTGATGTGCTGTTCGGTTTGGATCAATGAGGACAGACATACCGCTACCCGTGAAATGTCAATCTGAATTTCCATTCCTGTTTTATGAAAACATGTTTTGTTATTGAAGTTGTTGGGAAACACAATTGCCTTGTTTATGTTTTTCTGTATGTAATGTAGCCTAGATACTGCTATCTCTGTTTCAACATGTCTGTGAAGCCTGTATTCACATCAGGCATGCTTTATTTCAACAGGAGCAGAAAGCACAATACATTACCTAACACTACTGCCCCAGATAACAAACTCATACTCAAACCAGAGAGACCTACATTTTCAAATGGTTGCTATAGTGACAGAATGATTATGAATGGTAGGTGGCCAATGAAAGACATAGGGGATGCATTATGTGGGTCTGTAGACGCTAGGTGTGCAGGCCGTTGTTCCGACATTACTTTAACACCTGATTCAGCTAATCAAGGCCCTGGGGAACCCAATTGATTAGCTAAATTAGAGGTGTTAGAGCTGGTCCGGAGCATAAACCTGCACACCAAATAGCTAGCTCAGCTTTCCAGGAGGAGAGTTGGCCACGGCTGATCTGGGCTAAAGGCTGGGTAGCCTTATCATCAGATTGACTGTTTAGACATGTCCGTCTTTAAATAAATGGCCTTATTGGCCTACATATGGTAGGGATGGCTCAAATGGCATAGTGCACTACTTTTGACCAGATCTCATATTCCCTACATAGTGCAGAGCCCTGGTCAAACCAGTGCACTATATAGGGAATAGGGTGACATTTGAAACAACCCTTATCTTGGCCAGTGATTGACCCAAAAACTGAAAAGGTGTTGTGATGGACCAGGGACGAAACCCAAATGAGGCTACCCCTGACATGCTGTTACCTGTGCCATGGAGAGCAAAGGGGGGAAGGTCAGAGGGTTCACAGCTTTATTTAGACTACTGTAGGACAAGGAGGGGGAGCTGGCTGAATAACTGTTAACATGGTTATATGGGGATGGTTGCCAATTTAGCCTGCTCTGCTGTTAGAAAACATATTTGTTTGGGTTAAAGAAATGTTAAATAGGCTGTAATAATAATCTAATATGTTTTTTGTTGCACAATCTCTCATGGACAGATGAAATTGTGAAAATCTGTCATGGCTCACAAAGAATTATATGATTACAAGCAGCAGTAGTTCCTGGTTTGGGTTTTCGTCATTGATTATTTGGACAAATCAAGATTGGGTGAAGGTGGTGCTTGAACTAACCTAAAGTAGCAGGCATAAAATAAATGCCTAAAACTAGATCCCGTGACAACTGCACAGGTCGCACAGCCACAAAGTCATAAACCCAGCCTAATTCTACTATTTCTCTTCTTAAATGTGATTTTAAACCTAACCATAACCACAATGCTAACCTTATGACTAACCCTAACCTTAAATTAAGACCAAATAGCAACAAGAAAATTCATACATTTTTACGATAGCCAATTTTGACTTTGTGGCTGTGGTAACGAGTGACAACCCCTGGCACAGAGGTCTTGAAGATAAGAAAAAAAACCTGTCGGGAGATTCTCTTCTGCACTGTTCCACCAATCCAGTAAATGTGGAGTAGTTAAGATGGAGTGTTGCTTTGTTAACACAGACAGAACAATGAGCCAGATGTTTCACTGGATGTATAAATCTGAAGCATGCGGTTGGCATTTCCACTCACCACCAAATGTGGTGATGAGAGCAAGCCCAGGGCCCACAGTGGGAAAAGATGGGTTTCCACAAGTTACCACAGCCACAAAGTCAACATTCATGAAAACAATAATGATAATTTTGGTCTTAATTTAAAGTTTGGTTTAGGCATACAATTAGCAGTGTGGTTAGGATTAAGATTAGGTTTAAAATCAAAATTTAAGAAGAGAAATTGGAGAAATAGGCGGGGTTATGACTTTGTCTGTGGTAACTAGTGACGACCAAAAAGATGAAGCGAGATGGATTTTGGCTGACATTCTGAAAATACATGGTAGTAAGCACCAATAGGATCTCACTAGCTCGTGCTTGACTCTGCCCACCTCCTTGCTTGTTCTTCCCACTATGATTAATTTGCTCCCATTGGTAAATAATCTTGGGTTAGTTATGCAAATATTGGTTGTTAACGTCCAACAGTGGAAGTCGTGTCACAGGCTCTCTTTCCATTTACCCTGAAAACATCCAGTTGTTGGCAACTCAGCAGGGTCAGTGCTATGCGGAATCCTTGGTACGTCCCTACCCACTGGGCACAGACGTCAATTCAACATCTATTCCACATTGGTTTAACGTAATATCATTGAAATGACATGGAAACAACATTGATTCAACCAATGTGTGCCCAGTGGGCCCTAACACCTACCCTTACCTTAACCTTAACCCTTACATTAACGATTTTGCATTTCTACTTCAATGGGGGTAGGAATGTCCCATTGGATAGCACAGACCGACTCTGCATAGCCTAGCTCAGAGATTTTAGAGTAAGGAGGAGATAGGAATCCAATTGGGCAATGAATGGAGAAACATATACAGTTGAAGTCGGAAGTTTACATACACCTTAGCCAAATGCAGTTTTTCACAATTCCTGACATTTAATCCTAGTAAAAATTCCCTGTCTTAGGTCAGTTAGGATCACGACTTTATTTTAAGAATGTGAAATGTCAGAATAATAGTAGAGAGAATTATTTCTTTCAGATTATTTCTTTCATCACATTCCCAGTGGTTCAGAAGTTTACATACACTCAATTAATATTTGGTAGCATTGCCTTTAAATAGCCTTCCACAAGCATCCCACAATAAGTTGGGGGAATTTTGGCACATTCCTCCTGATAGAGCTGGTGTAATGGAATCAGGTTTGTTGGCCTCCTTGCTCGCACATGCTTTTTCAGATCTGCCCACAAATTTTCTATGGGATTGAGCTCAAGGCTTTGTGATGGCCACTCCAATACCTTGACTTTGTTGTCCTTAAGCCATTTTGCCACAACTTTGGAAGTATGCTTGGGGTCATTGTCCAATTGGAAGACCCATTTGCAACCAAGTTTTTACTTCCTGACTGATGTCTTGAGATGTTGCTTCAATATATCCACATAATTTTCCTGCCTCATGATGCCATCTATTTTGCGAAGTGCACCAGTCCCTCCTGCAGCAAAGCACCCCCACAACATGATGCTGCCACCCCCATGCTTCACGGTTGGGATTGTGTTCTTCGGCTTGCAAGCCTCCCCCTTTTTCCTCCAAACATATTGATGGTCATTATGGCCAAACAGTTCTATTTTTGTTTCATCAGACCAGAGGACATTTCTCCAAAAAGTATGATCTTTGTCCCCATGTGCAGTTGCAAACCGTAGTCTGGCTTTTTTATAGCGGTTTTGGAGCAGTGGCTTGCTGAGCGATATAGGACTTGTTTTACTGTGGAAATAAATACTTTTGTACCGGTTTCCTCCAGTATCTTCACAAGGTTGTTCTGCGATTGATTTGCACTTTTCGCACCAAAGTACGTTGATCTCTAGGAGACAGAACGCGTCTCCTTCCTGAGCGGTATGACGGCTGCGTGGTCCCATGGTGTGCATACTTTTGTTTACAGATGGACGTGATACCTTCAGGCGTTTGGAAATTGCTCCCAAGGATGAACCAGACTTGTGGAGTTCTACAATATTTTTTCTGAAGTCTTGGCTGATTTCTTTTGATTATCCCATGATGTCAAACAAAGAGGCACTGAGTTTGGAGGTAGGCCTTGAAATACATCCACAGGTACACCTCCAATTGAATCAAATGATGTCAATTGGCCTATCAGAAGCTTCTAAAGCCATGACATAATTTTCTGGAATTTTCCAAGCTGTTTAAAGGCACAGTCAACTTAGTGTATGTAAACTTCTGACCCACTGGAATTGTGATACAGTGAATTATAAGTGAAATAATCTGTCTGTAAACAATTGTTGGAAAAATTCCTTGTGTCATGCACAAAGTAGATGTCCTAACTGACTTGCCTAAACTATAGTTTGTTAACAAGAAATTTGTGGAGTGGTTGAAAAAACGAATTTTAATGACTCCAACCAAAGTGTATGTAAACTTCCGACTTCAACTGTAACATAACGCCCCACCCAGCAGACTGTCGACCAATCAAGTTCACATTGTCATGCTGCGTCACACGGTTGCTAAGCTAATTGTCAAGCAATCCCTTCTCAAAGTCAGGGTATGATGATGCTTTCAAGACAACTGGGAACAAGGTGTAATCAAGGCGTAATCATGACATCATTGATCTTCAGGTCGGAAAAGTCGGAGCTCGAGATATATGCCGAGTTCCGGACTTCTGAGTTGGATGACCGTTCCAAATCATTTTCTCAGCCGGAGCTAGTTTATTCCTTTTATTTTGCATTTATTTAACCTTTATTTAACTTTTTTCCCTTGAGTTCCCAGTTGTCTAGAACACACTGAAATCGGAAGTCTAAGGGAGTTTTCACACTTGGTTCCTTTCAGACAATTTTTGTGAACTCAGTGCGGTTCACTTAATTTTTTATGCCGTGTGAACATTCCAAAAGAGCCCCCAAAGCGACCCGAACTGAGACCATCTCGAGAGGTGGTCTGAGTTCGGTTCACTTGAATTCCGAGGTCCGGAATGTGAAAAGAAAGCTCCCCAGGATCGCTTGTCATTATTCCTGTACCACACACTAGACTACAACACTGTTTCCCCTGCCATAAACCCTCTGGCATTGGTGCCACACTAGACTACTATAACACCGTTTCCCCTGCCATAAAAAAGGTGTGCTGTTTTTGGTTAGGCCTATTGATTAGCAATTGTCAAGGATGCACAGAAATTCCAAAACATGTGTGGAGCTTTTAGTTCAAATTATTCGTTTGGAAAAGTGATCTATAGGCTAATAGCTCATAAGCTGTTTATTCGATTGTAGGGTTTGAATAGTGTGAGAAGACACCAACTTATTTGGTGAGAATCACAACATAAAATCAATTCTAGCTCTTCAAGGGGCAGTAGTCTACATTGGGTATACCATTTTTAATTACAGTATTATTTAATCTGCAATAATACTTACATGTTAATAGTATCTTCTGATTACAATTATTATGTCTCATCTTTTAACAAAATGCAGTCTATTAGCTTCCAAAATGTAAGTAGGTTTATCTAGTAGTCCGATAACACATTGTGATGGAATGGCTTGTCCTGCACAGAGTGCTTTGAGTGAATGTTGGAAAAACATCTTGATTCCTTTCTAAACATAGCAATGTGAATGCGAAGAGGACTCAGACAACAAAATAGTTTAAGAGAACTGACAAAAGAGTCCTCATTCAAAGGCAAAGGGCAGTGTGAATATAAAGAGTGTTAATGGGCATTAATAGGATTCCAATGGAATTTCCTGTCTCCTCAAAAGTATCTCTGACTAGCTTAAACTGGTGCAGTGATTTTCAAGCCCATGTGTGGATGAGAAACGGTTCCACTAGATTCCACATTCACAAAAATTCTAAATTGTCTATGTCATAAAAATTCATGAAAACAAAACTTAGGAACTTTCTGGGTTTTACTACTTCATTCTAGCTTCTGTGTTATCTGAGAGAATGAACGTGTTAGCTACTTTCGCCTCGTGTTACTTCGTCCCAGCTTTCTCCTACGTCTGGGCCAGGTGGTGAAGGTAGACAACATTACTTCATCCCCACTGATCCTCAACATTGGGGCCCCACAAGGGTGCGTCCTCAGTCCCCTCCTGTATACCCACGGCTGCATAGCCTCACACAGTTTCAACTCCATCAAGTTCGCTGACGACACGTCAGTAGTAGGCCTGACTACCAACAACAACAAGATGGCCTACAGAGAGGAGGTAGGCACTCTGCTGGCATGGTGCCAGGTAAACAACCTCTCCCTCAACGTCAGCAAAACAAAGGTGCTGATTGTAGACTTCAGGAGGAACCAGGTTGGGCAAAACCACACCCTCATCAACGGGGCCGCTGTGTAGACGGTCAAAAACATCAAGTTCCTCGGCTTACACAGCTCAGATGAGCTGAAATGGTCAAACCACACGGACTCTGTGGTGAAGAAGGCACGGCAGCAACTCTTCAACCTCAGGAGGCTGAAGAAATTCAGCCTTTCCCCGATGTGCCTCACAGTGTTCTAAAGGAGCACCATCAAGAGCATACTGTCGGTTTTGCATCAATCGACTGGTGCGGCAACTCCACTGCCGCTGACATCAAGTCTCTACAGAGGGTGATACGCACCATTGGGTGCTCAATGTCTACAACACCAGGTGTCACAGGAAGGCCAAGAATATCATCAAGGACCTCAATCACCTGAGCCACGCCCTGTTCTCCTCGCTTCATTCACTCAGACGCAGGCAGAATAGGAACATTTTGTAATGAGATGTTCGACGAGCAGGTGTCCACATACTTTTGGTCATGTAGTGTATAATTTGACAAAGAAAGTAGCATATCGTGTTGCACAATATAGCCTAGCATCTGATATAAAAGTGTCTATTTACAGAAAAAAAACGTCTCATTTTTCTGTCACATCACGTTTTTGCAGGTGGTGGATTCTCTGTATTTAGGTGACTGCAAGGGCCCAGGTCATCATAATAGAGTGTGGAGATTAGTAACTTGCTAACTTGACAGTGTGCTACTGATTTTGAACAACATAAAAAGCAGTGGTGTACAGTGCTTAAGTAAAAATACTTTAAAGTACTACTTTGGTTACTTTCGTTTTTTGTGGTATCTGTACTTTTTACTATTTATATTTTTTACTACTTTTACTTCTACTTCACTACATTCCTAAAGAAAATAATGTATTTTATACTCCATACATTTTCCCTGACACCAAAAAGTAGTCGTTACATTTGAATGTTTAAAATGGTCCAATTCACGCACTTATCAAGAGAACATACCTGATCATCTCTACTGTCACTGTCTGTCGGGTCCTCCCGGTTATTCTCCTGTCGGAGAAAAAGCATGTTATGAAACTCCGCATAAATCAGTTTCACAACAGGGTGGGACGCCGGTCTTTCGACCAATAGCTACCCAGCTTACCGGTCACGTGATCTTTATTTATGTAAGGTAATGGTGTTACATGGTATGGCTTGGGCTTTGTCGAGCTCCGTCCGTACAATGCGTAACAGGGAGATAAACTGACATCTCCCAGCTGTGTTTTTAAAGTAGAGCCCGAAGCCGAAACATTCTAGGAATCGTTGTTAAAATTCGGACCCAAAATTGGTCTAGTGTTGATGGAGTTCAGAGTTGCATACAACCAGACTAGAAGCGATCGGACTTTATATTCATCATGTTTCCAGGGAAGGGAAGACCTTATGTGGCGTTGTTCCAAACCAAATACTTTATGTTTGACGATGGAAAACGCTTGTGAATGAATCAGAAGGGTTTTGTCAGTTGGAATTACACTATAAGGGCTTTATGGTTGGATCTTGGGTTCAGAAAGCCTTTGTTTACTGGATCAGAAATAGGCCAGGAGTCAGTTCATGTGAATCGGAGTGTCTGTCGTTGTTTAGATGGTGATTAGATAGACAGGACAGATAGATTGGGAATAATAAGAAGATCACGTTACTTAACCATACGCAGCGCACGTTACTTAACCCACTGAAACCATGTCGCATGTGACTGACTGGGAAGCGTCCGCGTCGATAATCGTATAACCTGAGAGAGAAATAATCTTGGGAGCGGGGCCTCTCAACTCACCGCTGTCCGGAGAGAGCACGGACCCGCTGAGGTGACAACCCCGCCACAGTGCAACCATGGATCTACTTGAGTGCCCAATCTGCCTGTTCCTCATGTGTGAACCGGCCACCATGTCATGTGGTCACTCGTTCTGCCGGAGCTGCCTGGGAAACTACTTGCCATCCAGGTGCCCAGCCTGCAAGGAAAGATTTAAACAGAAAGACGCCAAAAATATCAAGAACACCATCCTGATCTTCAGTGTCATTGAGAAGTGCTGCCCAGAAGAAACGAGGATGAAGTGCCATATTCTGGAGAAACTTAAAACCAGCGAGTTCAAAGAAGCTTTCCGCATCGCGGATGAAGGGATACAACTAGGTAAGTTTCTAAAAGATTGTGTGAACTTGAGTACGTTTGGGGAAGACATTTCCTTACGCATCCCTCGACTAGGCTGCAGGACAGGCCTAATATCAAATGTGTGTTGTGTAAAGTGAAATCCAGCCACGTATAAAAGCCCCCCCACCATGATTACGTACATTTACGTCACACATATGTTTGCCCGAATAAACTGCAGCCAAGAGGTAGGAAGTAAAATGATCATGCTGACTAATAAAAACACACACCTGGCGTTCATTCCGATATATTAATGTACTCGCTTTAATTTGTCTTCAGTGCAATATAGCCTACACAATCAGGCCCCCTCGCAAAATAGGCTTCTAACCTTAACGGCCTTTCCCTGGTTAAATACAGGTTAAATAAAATACTGTTAACTGTTATAATATAACAGTGGTGTAGTGACCTGGCATGCACTCCCTGTTGTAGCCAGTAGCCTGGTCAGATAAGAGTGACGTGGTGGGAGGAAGTCACAGTGGTCCAACATATATAGCCAACATTTTTAACAACTCTAACATACACCAGATGATATCACAGTTGTAAGGCTTTATTGAATGCACTTCTGTTCTGTTAATGCAGGTCTCTTCATAAGCCTGTGATAAAATGCAGTTCTGATTATTTTGGTCCATGTACTTTGCCTCCCATCTATTCTACACATGTTCATAGGCAACATATAATGTGTTTGTGTACAGCTTATAAAGTTGAAGTCTGAAGTTTACATACACCTTAGCCAAATACATTTAAACTCAGTTTTTCACAATTCCTGACATGTAGTCATAGTAAAAATTCCCTGTCTTAGGTCAGTTAGGATCACCACTTTATTTTAAGAATGTGAAATGTCAGAATAATAGTAGAGGGAATAATTTATTTAAGCTTTTATTTCTTTCATCACATTCCCAGTGGGTCAGAAGTTTACATACACTCAATTAGTATTTGGTAGCATTGCCTTTAAATTGTTTAAGGTCAAACGTTTCGGGTAGCCTTCCACAAGCTTCCCACAATAAGTAGAGGGAATTTTGGCCCATTCCTCCTGACAGGGCTGGTGTAACTGAGTCAGGTTTGTAGGCCTCATTGCTCGCACACACTTTTTCAGTTCTGCCCACACATTTTCTATGGGATTGAGGTCAGGGCTTTGTGATAGCCACTCCAATACCTTGACTTTGTTGTCCTTAAGCCATTTTGCCACAACTTTGGAAGTATGCTTGGGGTCATTGTCCATTTGGAAGACCCATTTGCGACCAAGCATAATTTTCCTCCCTCATAATGCATCTATTTTGTGAAGTGCACCAGTCTCTCCTGCAGCAAATCACCCCCCACAACATGATGTTGCCACCCCCGTGCTTCACGGTTGGGATGGTGTTCTTCGGCTTACAAGCATCCCCCTTTTTCCTCCAAACATAATGATGGTCATTATGGCCAAACAGTTCTATTTTTGTTTCATCAGACCAGGTGACATTTCTCCAAAGAGTACGATCTTTGTCCCCATGTGCAGTTGCAAACCGTAGTCTGCTCCAAAACTGCCATAAAAAAACAGTGACTTCTTCCTTGCTGAGCGGCCTTTCAGGTTATGTCGATATAGGACTCTTTTTACTGTGGATATAGATACTTTTGTACCCGTTTCCTCCAGCATCTTCACAAGGTCCTTTGCTGTTATTCTGGGATTGATTTGCACTTTTCGCACCGAAGTACGTTGATCTCTAGGAGACAGAACGTGTCTCCTTCCTGAGCGGTATGACGGCTGCGTGGTCCCATGGTGTTTATACTTGCATACTATTGTTTGTACAGATGAACATGGAACCTTCAGGCATTTGTAAATTGCTCCCAAGGATGAACCAGACTTGTGGAGGTCTACAACTTATTTTCTGAGGTTTTGGCTGATTTCTTTTTATTATCCCATGATGTCAAGCAAAGAGGCACTGAGTTTGAAGGTAGTCCTTGAAATACACCCACCGGTACACCTCCAATTGATTCAAATTATGTCAATTAGCCTATCAGAAGCTTCTAAAGCCATGACATCATTGTCTGGAATTTTCCAAGCTGGTTAAAGGCAGTCAAATTATGGGTTAACTGCCTTGTTCAGGGGTAGAACAACAGATTTTTACCTTTTCAGCTCGGGATTCGATCTAGCAACTCTTCAGTTACTAGTCCAACGCTCTAACCACTAGGCTACCTGAAGTAAATTAGCTGAAGTTATAGAATTACTGCTGTTTGTTCAGAAAGGAATTAAATGATATATTACAGCGTACTATACATAATAGCCTCTGATGTGGCAGACTCACTAAACACAGATTCTTAATTATGTAAATTATGTCTGAGTGTTGGAGTGTGCCCCTTGGCTACCCGTAAATTACAAAACAAGAAAATCTTGCCGTTTGGTTTGCTTAATGAGGAATTTTAAATGATTTATACTTTTACTTTTGATACTTAAGTATATTTAAAATACTTTTAGACTTTTACTCAAGTAGTATTTTACTGTGTGCAAGGTCGTTTTTATTGATCTCAGTTTCAGTGTCAAAGTAGCCTGTCATTTCGATAATTTGTGTGGTATTAAATAAGATTCTGCCAGTCTCCAGTCATGTAAAATTACTTAGAATTGCATGAAATGCGTTTAAAAAAAGCCACATTTTTCCCAGATCCTAGGCTACTAAAATGTTCCCCATGTGTGCAACCTCTAAGTGCTTCAACTCTACTGCTCTATGGCACTATGAAAATGTGATGATATGCATGCAATGCTTTATTATGAAGGTTATATATATATATATTTTTTTCTCTCTCTCTGAACCTGTTGGAACAGGGGGCAGGGAAAAAGACATGTCATCCTTATGCACTAGAATAGCAAATTGAGCCAGGTAGGCTACTCTGGTTTTAAAGCAAAGCAATGTGCTTAATATATGGAAAGTTGAGAAATAAATTTAGTAGGCCTAGCTTATAGAAAGCTTACAGAATCCTCCACTTTTTAATAGATGCCATCAAAACTGGGCCATTCTTGATACATACAGGAAAATGTTGAGTGTGAAAAACTTAGCGGCGTTGCAGTTCTTGACACAAACCTGTGTGCCTGGCACCTACTACCATACCCGGTTCAAAGACACTTCAAACTTTTGTCTTGCCTATTCACCCTCTGAATGGCACATACACAATCCATGTCTCAGTTATCTCAAGGCTTAAAAATCCTTCTTTAACCTGCCTCCTCCCTTTTCATCAACACTGATTGAAGTGGATTTAACAGGTGACATCAATAAGGGATCATAGCTTTCACCTGGTAAGTCTGTCATGGACAGAGCAGGTGTTCTTAATGTTTTGTGTACTCTGTGTAGTGTATTATGGAAACACCCACATACTGTAATGCAGAGGTCCCCAATTGCATTCGTCCGTGAGGGGATAGTCGGGGGGCCGGAACATAGTTATAAATAATTTGTCTACTGAAAATTGACCATCAGAATCCCAAACAGATATACTATTTGACAAAAACAGAATAATTTCAAACCTTGCCTATTGGGAACCCAGCTGTAATGTGATGGGAACCACCTACGTGTCTGTCATCCTCTCCAATCCAATTAACATCTTCATGGTTCCCTTTCACACAGCTCCCATTTCTCTCTCCTCTCCCTCACTCTTTCTCTCTCTGTCTTTTATTTGAAAGGGGCTTCATTGGAATGGGAAACGTGTTTACATTGCCAAAGCAAGTGAAATAAACAATAAACAAAAGTGAGAAGACACAAAACAACATCATCAATAAAAAACTATTTGAATGTAACAATAAATATTGCACTCAAAAAGGTTTCAAGTATTATATTATCAGCTATTATCAGTTATATTAGCTATGTGCAGTGTTTTAGCGATGTGCAAATAGTTGTAATACAAATAGTAGGGGAAGATAAATAAACAGATAAATATTGGTGGTCTTTACAATGTTGTTGGTGCTCCACTTGTTGCCCTTTCCACCTGGCAATGGGCCACAAATCTTGCTGCTGTAATTTTGCATAATAGATATGCAGTGATTTAAAGTACTTATGTGGAAATACTTTAAAGTACTACCTAAGTAGTTTTTTGAGGTATCTGTACTTTATTTATATGTTTGACTACTTTTACTACACTACATCCCTAAAGAAAATAATGTACTTTTTCTTCCTGACACCCAAAAGTACTCGTTACATTTTGAATGCTTAGAGGTACAGGAAAATTCACGTACTTATCAAGAGAACACCCAGTTCATCCCTACTGCCTCATTTAAAAAAAAATATATATATTTCTCCTTTATTTAACTAGGTAGGCCAGTTGAGAACAAGTTCTCATTTACAACTGCGACCTGGCCAAGATAAAGCAAAGCAGTGCGACAAAAACAACAACACAGAGTTACACATAAACAAACGTACAGTCAATAACACAATAGAAAAATCTATATACAGTGTGTGCAAATGTAGAATATTAGGGAGGTAAGGCAATAAATAGGCCAAAGTGGTGAAATAATTACAATTTTAGCATTAACACTGGAGTGATAGATGTGCAGACGGTGATGTGCAAGTAGAGATACTGGGGTGCATAGGAGCAAGAAGATAAATAACAATATGGGGATGAGGTAGTTGAGTGTGCTATTTACAGATTTGTTGTGTACAGTGATTGGTAAGCTGCTCTGACAGCTGATGCTTAAAGTTAGAGAGGGAGATATAAGTCTCAAGCTTCAGTGATTTTTGCAATTTGTTCCAGTCATTGGCAGCAGAGAACTGGAAAGAAAGGCGACAATAGGAAGTGTTGGCTTTGGGGATGACCAGTGAAATTTACCTGCTGGAGCGCGTGCTACGGGTGGGTGTTGCTATGGTGACCAGTAAGCTGAGATAAGGCGGGGCTTTACCTAGCAAAAACCTATAGATGATCTGGAGCCAGTGGGTTTGGTGGCGAATATGCAGCCAACGAGAGCATACAGGTCGCAGTGGTGGGTAGAATATGGGGCTTTGGTGACAAAACGGATGGCACTGTGATAGACTGCATCCAATTTGCTGAGTAGCTTGTTGGATGCTAATTTGTAAATGACATCGCCGGAAGTCAAGGATCGGTAGGATAGTCAGTTTTGCGAGGGTATGTTTGGCAGCATGAGTGAAGAAGGCTGTGTTGCGAAATAGGAAGCCGATTCTAGATTTAATTTTGGATTGGAGATGCTTAATGTGAGTCTGGAAGGAGAGTTTACAGTCTACCCAGACACTTAGGTATTTGTAGTTGTCCACATATTCTAAGTCAGAACTGTCCAGAGTAGTGATGCTAGTCGGGCGGGTGGGTGCGGGCAGCAATCGGTTGAAGAGCATGCATTTAGTTTTACTAGCATTTTAAAAGCAGTTTGAGGCCACGGAAAGAGTGTTGTATGGCACTGAAGCTCGTTTGGAGGTAACATCTCTGATCTGGAGGTCTCACTTAACACAAAATTATGTCTGAGTGCTGGAGTGTGCCCCCGTGGCTATCCGTAAGTTCCAAAAATAAGAACACTGTGCCGTCTGGTTTGCCTAATGTAAGGAATTTAAAATGATTTATACTTTTGATACTTAAGTATATTTTAGCAATTACATTTACTTTTGATACTTTAGAAGTATTTAGTTTTAAATATACTTGACTTTTATTTAAGTAGTATTTTACTGTGTGACTTGTACTTTTACTTGAGTAATTCTCTATTAAGATATCTTTACTTTTATTCAAGTATGACAATTGGTTACTTTTTCCACCACTGCAGATATGGGAGTTTTGTCAAACAAAACACATACATTTTGGCCTCAGGCCTTCATCAGTGGCCTCTCTCAATAGCAAGGCTACGCTCAGTGAGTCTGTACAAAGTCAAGGATTTTCTTCACTTTGGGTCAGTCACATTGGTCAGGTATTCTGCTACTGTGTACTTTATTAGCTAGCATTCTAATTTGCTCTGTTTATTTGTGGATTCTTTCCAGTTTGTCAAACTGGAAATAATAGCTTTGTGGAAGTTACCTGTGGCACTGATGTTTAGGCCAAGGTATGTATCATTTTTTGTGTGCTCTAGGGCAATGGTGTCTAGATGGAATTTGTATTTGTGGTCCTGGCAACTGAACCTTTTTTGGAACACCATTATTTTTGTCTTACTGAGATTTACTGTCAGGGCCCAGGTCTGACAGAATCTGTGCAGAAGATCTAGGTGCTGCTGTAGGCCCTCCTTGGTTGGTGACAGAAGCACCAGATACTCAGCAAACAGTAGACATTGGACTTCAGATTCTAGTAGGCTGAGGCCGGGTGCTGCAGACTGTTCTTGTGCCCTCGCCAATAAGTTGATATTCAGTCGTGGCCAAAAGTTTTGAGAATGACACAAATATTAATTTCCACAAAGTTTGCTGCTTCAGTGTCTTTAGATATTTTTGTCAGATGTTACTATGGATTACTGAAGTATAATTACAATCATTTCATAAGTGTCAAAGGCTTTTATTGACATTTACATGAAGTTGATGCAAAGAGTCAATATTTGCAGTGTTTACCCTTCTTTTTCAAGACCTCTGCAATCCGCCCTGGCATGCTGTCAATTAACTTCTGGGCCACATCCTGACTGATGGCAGCACATTCTTGCATAATCAATGCTTGGAGTTTGTCAGAATTTGTGGGTTTTTGTTTGTCCACCCGCCTTTTGAGGATTGACCACAAGTTCTCAATGGGACTAAGGTCTGGGGAGTTTCCTGGCCATGGACCCAAAATATTGATGTTTTGTTCACCGAGCCACTTAGTTATCACTTTTGCCTTATGGCAAGGTGCTCCATCATGCTAGAAAAGGCATTGTTCTTCACCAAACTGTTCCTGGATGGTTGGGAGAAGTTGCTCTCGGAGGATGTGTTGGTACCATTCTTTATTCATGGCTGTGTTCTTAGGCAAAATTGTGAGTGAGCCCACTCCCTTGGCTGAGAAGCAACCCCACACATGAATGGTCTCAGGATGCTTTACTGTTGGCATGACACAGGACTGATGGTAGCGCTCACCTTGTCTTCTCCAGACAAGCTTTTTTCCGGATGCCCCAAACAATCGGAAAGGGGATTCGTCAGAGGAAATTACTTTACCCCAGTCCTCAGCAGTCTAATCTCTGTACCTTTTGCAGAATATCAGTCTGCCCCTGATTTTTTTTCCTGGAGAGAAGTGGCTTCTTTGCTGCCCTTTTGTGCAAAGCAATGATGACTGCACGTGTTTCCTTGCAGGTAACCATGGTTGACAGAGGAAGAACAATGATTCCAAGCACCACCCTCTTGAAGCTTCCAGTCTGTTATTCAAACTCAATCAGTATGACAGTGATCTCCAGCCTTGTCCTCGTCAACACTCACACCTGTGTTAACGAGAGAATCACTGACATGTCAGCTGGTCCTTTTGTGGCAGGGCTGAAATGCAGTGGAAATGTTTTGGGGGGATTCAGTTCATTTGCATGGCAAAGAGGGACTTTGCAATTAATTGCAATTCATCTGATCACTCATGACATTCTAGAGTATATGCAAATTGCCATCATACAAACTGAGGCAGCAGACTTTGTGAAAATTAATTTGTGTCATTCTCAACTTTTGGCCACGACTGTACAGTACCAGTCAAATGTTTAGACACATACTCATTCTAGGGTTTTTCTTTATTTTGACCATTTTCTACATTGTGTGAAATGACACATATGGAATCATGTAGTAACCAAAAAAATGGTTAAATATTTAATATTCTTTAAAGTATCCACCCTTTGCCTTGATGACAGCTTTGCACACTCATGTCATCAAGGCAAAGGGTGGTTACTTTGAAGAATCTCAAATATTATTATTATTTTTATTTGTTTAACACTTCGTTGGTTACTACATGTTTTGATGTCTTCACTATTGTGCTACAATGATGTAAATAGTAAAAATTAAGAAAAACCCTGGAATGAGTATGTGTGTCCAAACTTTTGACTGGTACTGTATTATGTAAAAGAGGGTAGGGCTCAAGCTGCATCCTTGTATCACCCAACAGCCCTGTGGAAAGAAATGTGTGTTCTTTGCCAATTTTGCACACTTGTTGTTTGTGTACATGGATTTTATAATGTCATATGTTTATCCCCCAACACCACTTTCCATCAATTTGTAAAGCAGACCCTCGTGCCAAATTGGGTCAAAAGCTTTTTTGAAAACAACAAAGCATGAGAAGACTGCCTTTGTTTAGGTTTGTTTGTCAATTCGGGTGTGCAGGGTGAATGCGTGGTCTGTCGTACGGTAATTTGGTAAAAAGCCTATTTGACATTTGCTCAGAACATTGTTTTCACTGAGGAAATGTACAAGTCTGATCTTAATGAAATTGCAGTAGATTTTCTAAAGGTTGCTGTCGAGGCATATCCAACGGTAGTTATTGGGGTCCAATTTGTCTCCAATTTTGTGGATTGGGGTGATCAGTCCTTGGTTCCAAATATTGAGGAAGATGCCAGAGCTGAGGATGATGTTAGAGTTTTAGTATAACCAATTGGAATTTGTGGTCTGTATATTTCATATAGGAAACCATCAACACAGCAGGCCTTTTTTGGATTAGAGAGTTTGTATTTTGTCCTGTAGTGTATTCAATGTAATTGGAGAATCCTGTGGGTTCTGGTAGTCTTTAATAGTTTTCTCATTCCCCCGACCCACCCAACCAGTCTTGTGTAACACTGTAATCTGTTGTAAATGGGGGGCACTTAGTCTGTCTGTGTTATAAGCATTGTAGTGTTATTGACTCTTCGTTACTGGTCCTCTTTGCTATGGATGATAAGTAATGCTAGTAGTCCTCACACATAGTGCCACTCCCCCAGAGAAGCACAGCAGTGTTTAGGGAAGTGACCTGGGTTACTTCTGAGTTGTTGAGCTGAGGAGTGTAAGGTGATATTCAGTTTCCTTGTCTTGTATTTTTATCACTGCTGATTTTCTCTCTGTTTGAGTCGTGACTGTCATGACAGCCTTACCCAGTAGCTGATTTTCTCTCTGTTTGACTCGTGACTGTCATGACAGCCTTACCCAGTAGCTGATTTTCTCTCTGTTTGACTCGTGACTGTCATGACAGCCTTACCCAGTAGCTGATTTTCTCTCTGTTTGACTCGTGACTGTCATGACAGCCTTACCCAGTAGCTGATTTTCTCTCTGTTTGAGTCGTGACTGTCATGACAGCCTTACCCAGTAGCTGATTTTCTCTCTGTTTGAGTCGTGACTGTCATGACAGCCTTACCCAGTAGCTGATTTTCTCTCTGTTTGAGTCGTGTCTGTCATGACAGCCTTACCCAGTAGCTGATTTTTCTCTCTGTTTGAGTCGTGTCTGTCATGACAGCCTTACCCAGTACCTGATTTTCTCTTTGTTTGAGGTGTGACTCTTGTGACAGTCTTACCCAGTAGCTGATTTGTTTCTGGATGCTGAGATTAGATTTGAGGTGATGTCTAACAACATACAATAAACATGCAAAGGTAACTGTGTTTATGTGTGTGGGAGTTGAATGCCTAACCTCATACTAATGATCTGTCATTAAACAGAGAATGAAACAACTTCCTATAAGAGAAAGTCTGATGTTTCTGACTGAATGTTTCTCCTCTACCCACCAGTAGTTAGCTGCCTGCTTTTCTGACTGTTGTCATACAGAGAGTGTCAGTGCACCAAACACTTTGCATAAATAACAGTTTCTATGCACCACACAGGACTATGCATAACAGGTCGGGTTTTACTCCATTGTTTTGATACACACATTATATTAATACTCTGCAGGCTTTTCTGTAAAGCTAGCAGGTAGCATTCTACATCCGAAGAACACTGGTATTGGGGGAGGAGCGGCAGGGTAGCCTAGTGCCTAGTGGTTAGAGCGTTGGACTAGTAACCGAAAGGTTGAAAGTTCAAATCCTCGAGCTGACAAGGTACAAATCGGTCGTTCTGCCCCTGAACGGGCAGTTAACCCACTGTTCCTAGGCCGTCATTGAAAATAAGAATTTGTTCTTCACTGACTTGCCTAGTTAAATAAAAAGGGGTGAAGGTGAGGGTGTGAGGTCAGATGATTGTACAACTTGTAGCTCATATTGTAACTTCAGGTTTTTGGGAGATATTCCTGAGATTGTCTAATATTCCTGATGCACTGCAGATGCAAGGCCACATCGAACCCAATTCTGACTGGGAAGCTGTCATACTACTATCACTGATAATGATGTTAATTATATCCACCCCTTCCTCCCTCCCACAGCCCCTGGTGATGTGAGTCTGAAAGTGTGGAGAGCGGAGGCCAGTATGGGACTGAGACTGTTCTCTGATGCCCTGAGGGACCTTGAAGACCTCTGCTGCGTTCGCCCCAAGTGGACAGAGGTAAGAAACACACCCCAACCAACTGGAGGGAGAGAGAGGGGGAGATGTCACCACCCCCCTTTTAAAAGAGACCTCACATCTCCAACATGTCCCTGATTTAATAAGAACAAGTTGTCTGTGATTGAGCGTTCCGGTACACAATATGTCTGGTCCTTGTGTACTATAGAGTCCAGATGGGACTTCAGTCTGTTAGCGAGGACCTTGGCAAATATATTGAAGTCTGCACAGAGCAATGCCACAGGCCTCCAGTTCTTAAGTTCACACAAGTCCCCTTTTTTGGGCAGGAGAGTCAGAGCCACCCGATGGCAGCTCATCGGCAACTCTCCTACCCCGACGCATTCACACAACACGCAAAAGAAGTCCAGTCCAATTATTCCCCAGGATTTTTTATAAAACTCCACTGGGCGTGCATCGACATAGGATCACACAGTTGTGCCTCATACAACTCCGTATAAAACTCCACAGTCCGCTCCCACATCTCCCCCTCCACAGAGGTCACCTGACCATCAGACAGTTTGTATTTCCAAACCAAAGGAGGAGAAGCTGGGCGCATCCATCTCCTTGATCGCGGGGAGCCTAGCTCTTACAAGTGCTCCCTTTGCTTTAACCTGGAGTAAAACTGCCCAGGTCCCTACGTAATTCAGCCTGGAGGCCTACATTGCCTTGCCCCACCATCTCTACCTCCATCTCACAATTTTTTAAAATTTATTTTACCTTTATTTTACTAGGCAAGTCAGTTAAGAACAAATTCTTATTTTCAATGACGGCCTAGGAACAGTGGGTTAACTGCCTGTTCAAGGGCAGAAGGACAGATTTGTCAGCTCGGTTACTAGTCCAACGCTCTAACCACTAGGCTACCAAACATCCACTAGGTCAAACTGATTAATGATGTCCCTTAACACCCCCACTGAGCCTGAATTAGGCCACTCCCCATTTCTATATTTCGTAAAATCCATGTTACAGTTCCAGTCCCTGCCGACCACCAGCGTCTCCTCAGGAGCTACCTCTGAGAGTTTCTGTCTAAGACACCCAAATAGAACCCCCCTCTCTCTCCCTGTGATGGGCACATACACGTTTATAAGGACAAAACCCATGTTGTTAATTTCTTCTTTTACTACAAGCAATCTACCCCTACACACCTCCTTTGAGGAGCACATTTTTACAGCCAGACCCGGGGGAAAAAGGTTTTCCACCCCTGCTCTACCATTTGTTCCATGGCTCAGCACACTTCCCCCTTTACACCAGAGCCCCCAATCAACTTCATTCACCACATCACTATGCGTCTCCTGCAGAAACAACACCTGTAATAAATGTTTGTTTTCACCTACATATTTGCAACTCTGGCACCATTTATATTGAGCGAGCCTACCCGAAGAGTCTCCATAAGAAGTGGGAGAAAAGCCAGCAAAGAAAGACCAATAGCAAAGCTCAAAAAGCCCCAGTGCCAGAAAGAAACTATTCATCTAAACAGCGTCTGAAGGTAGACTACACACTGTTGTGACCCACTTCCTCAACCTAAACCGCTTCCTGGGTGAGAGGACACCATGCCCCTCATTTTTCATAGCATGTTGTACTGATCTTACAAACTTTGACCGTTTTGGAACAATTTAAACAACCTTAAATAAATTAAGCGTACAAGAGAGTCTGTTGTGATGTCATTTCGGAAATGGAACGGTTTATTTATTGTTTAAGCTAATTATTCAAGGGTCTCTTTTATTTTAAAACCGTAAATAAATTATAAGTAATACCAGAGATGCTGTTCTAACAAAAAGAAAATGTAAAACTTTTATTATAGCAAAAACAGCCGAATTTGTGCAATTGTTTATTCGACATGTTGTGGTTGCGAGAGGCTTGGTGCTCACGGAATCAGTAGGCTATTAAACAAACACTCAAACAGAAGTAGGATCTGTCTTATTTCTGTAGATATACAGCACCAGTCAAAAGTTTGGACACACCTACTCAGTCAAGGGGTTTTCTTTATTTTTACTATTTTCTACATTGTAGAATAATAGTGAAAAAATCTAAACTATGAAATAACACATGTAATCATGTATTAACCAAAAAATGTAAAAAAAAAAAAAAAGAAAATCTATGTAGCCACCCTTTGCCTTGATGACGGCAGGTACCCTAGCGCCAGGTATCCTAGTGGTTAGAGCGTTGGGCCAGTAACCAGCACTTAACCCTAATTTGCTCTAGTGGCCCCGTACTACTATGGCTGGCCCTGTAAAACAACACGACAGAACATATTTGGCTCCCGAGTGTTGCAACAGTCTAAGGCACTGTGTCTCAGTGCAAGAGGCATCCCTACAGACCCTGGTTCGATTCCCGGGCTGTATTACGATCGGTCGTGATCGAGAGTCCCATAGGGAGGCGCACAATTGGCCCAGCGTCGTCCGAGTTAGGGAGGGTTTGGCCGGGGTAGGTCGTCATTGTAAAATAAGAATTGGTTCTTAACTGACTTGACTAGTTGGTAAAAGACCAAGTCCATATTATGGCAAGAACCGCTCAATTAAGGAAAGGGAAACGACTGTCACATGTGCTCTCTCTCCGGCCTCTAGGTCACCAGGCTGCTGATTATTGTTATTATTAGTACTGTCACCATCATCACGTGCACCAGCACCCCATGACACTCACCTGGACTCCATCACCTCCTTGATTACCTTCCCTATATCTGTCACTCCTCTTGGTTCTTTCCTCAGGTGTTATTGACTCTGTTTCATGTCAGTGCGTTGTTTGTGTTTCTTGTTATATGTACCGTTTATTTATTAAACACTCACTCCCTGTACTTGCTTCCCGACTCTCAGCACACTTGTTACAACGACAGTTCATTATTACTTTAAGACATGAAGGTTAGTCAGTGCGGAACATTTCAGGAAGTTTCTTCGAGTGCAGTCGCGAAAACCATCAAGCGCTATGATGAAACTGTAAATTAGTTAATTGCACCTCAGATTGGAACCCCAAAAAATGCTTCACAAAGTTCAAGTAACGGACACATCTCAACATCAACTGTTCAGAGGAGGCTGCGTGGATCAGGCCTTCATGGTTGAATTGCTGCAAAGAAACCACTACTAAAGGATACCAATAAAAATAATAGACTTGCTTGGGCCAAGAAACACGAGCAATGGACATTAGACCAGTAGAAATCTGTCCTTTGGTCTGAGTCCAAATGTTTTATTTTTGGTTCTAACCACCATGTCTTTGTGAAACGCAGACTATGTGAACGGATGATCTCCGCATGTGTGGTTCCCACCGTCAAGCATGGAGGAGGAGGTGTGGTGGTGCTTTGCTGGTGACACTGTCAGGGATTTATTTAGAATTCAAGGCACACTTAACCATTCAGCAGTGATACACCATCCCATCTGGTTTGCGCTTAGTGGGACTATCATTTGTTTTTCAACAGGACAATGACCCCAAAACACACTTCCAGGCTGTGTAAGAGCTATTTGACCAAGGAGAGTGATGGAGTGCTGCATCAGATGACCTGGCCTCCACAATCATCCGACCTCAACCCAATTGAGATGGTTTGGTATGAGTTGGTCCTTAGAGTGAAGGAAAAGCAGCCTACAAGTGCTCAGCATATGTAGGAACTCCTTCAAGACTTTTGGAAAGACATTCCAGGGGAAGCTGGTTGAGAGAATGCCAAGAGTGTGCAATGCTGTCATCAAGCCAAAGGGTGGCTACTTTGAAGAATCTCAAATATAAAATATATTTTGATTTGTAACATTTGTAACATTTGGATTTGGTTACTACATGATTCCATGTGTTATTTCATAGTTTTGATGTCTTCACTATAGTAAAAATAAAGAAAACCCTTGAATGAGTAGTTGTGCCTGCACAGACTGGACTGCTGCACTCAAGTACCAGGAGGAAAATACACTGACCCGTATTCAGATATTCAGGTCCTCATTTCCTGATGTAGGTGAATGTAGACTTGTCTGTTGCGATCTTCTTTCTTTCTCTAATCCATTTGTCTCTCGTTCTCCCATTCCTCTCTCTCTACCTCTCGTTCTCCCATTTCTCTCTCTCTCTACCTCTCTCTCTCGTCTGTTTTCTCCAGGGTTTCTTTCGTAAAGGTAATGTGTTACTGGAGATGGGCCGTCAGTCTGAATCCCTGATCCAGTTTCACCGCTGTCTCAAACTACAGGCCGACTTCACTCCTGCCAAGAGCCAGATTAAAAAGGTCAGTAGCTATAGCCAACACTGACTGTCTCATTTACTGACTGTTTACCACTGACTGGCTCATTTACTGACTGTAAATGAGCAGGGGTGGGAAATCATTTAATCTCCAGTTCCACTTTGGGATTTCAAAATTCAGCGGAGGGCAGCACATTTTTTTCCAGACTGATTTGTTTGTCAAAAGCGATTTGTGGGCCAGAAAAAGGGCAGTTATTTTAAAACGTAAAGGTCCATTATAATGGATGGATTTATTGATTGATTTGTGTGTCTGTTTCCCCTGGTCAGATCCTGGAGGCGGAGGGCATGTCAGTTCCAGAGGAGGTGCCCCAGATCCTCCAGGTGGTCACGGAGTACCTCCGAGACCCCTGCCCCCCCATCACAAGCCTCTTCCCCGCTGGACCCACACAAAGCCACACACACAGCCACGCCGAAAGCCTCATATTCCCTCAGGAGGAGGGGGCCGACGGGGACAGGAGAGGAGTGTCTGAGAACGGGTCAAATGTGAAACATGGGACCAGTACTGAGTGCTGTCTCAGTCTCTGTCAGGCCGTGTCCTTCCTCCCTACAGCCGAAGATGATGAGGAGATGATGATGAGGAAGGAGGAGAGGCACAGCAGGGGTACATAGAACACACACACACACTCACACACTGGAAGAGAGAAGAGACGTGTAAATGGTTGATATTGGTTCTATGTTGTCTCCCTCAGGAGGCTGCAGTCTGGACAGAAGAGACTCTCTGAGTGTCCTCACTGTGTCTGACTTTGAATGTCCCCTCTGTATCAGGTTAGTAGTTTCCATAGGTGGTACATCCTGTGGAGTCTTGTGGCACTGTGTTATTGTTGACAAACTTGTGCTGTACTCTAATTTTAGTGCTGTACCTCTACAGGTTGTTCTATGAGCCAGTGACCACTCCCTGTGGACACACCTTCTGTAGGACCTGTCTCGAGAGAAGCCTAGACCACAACCTCCGCTGCCCCCTCTGCAAACAGCCACTACAGGAGGTAACTACGACCTTCGTAGCTAGGGCCTATGTAACTAGGGCCTATGTAACTAGGGCCTATGTAACTACAGTACCTTCCACATTATTCACATTTTGTGTTACAAAGTGGGATTAAAATTGATTAAAAAAAATGTAATGTTTGTCAACAATCTACACAAAATGTGGATTTTTTTTTTTAAGATAAATAAAAAATGTGTAACTAAAATATAGTTGTTGCATACTGTAAGTATTCCGCCCCTTTGTTTAGCCAATCCTAAATTGATTCTGTAAAGTCCATCTGTAAGGTCCCTCACACAGATTAAACTACAATGACCAGGGAGCTTTTTTTTCGAAAGCCTCATAAAGAAGGGCAGTGATTGGTAGATGGGTAACAATAACAAATCAGACATGGAATATCTCTTTAAGCATGGTCAGTGAATCATTCTGCTGTGGATGATGTATTAAACCACCCAGACACATCAAAGATACAGTCGTCCTTCTGAACTGAGCTGCACAACAGGAATGAAACTGCTCAAGGATGTTACCATGAGGTCATTGGGGATTTTAAAACAGCTACAGAGTTCAATGGATGTGATAGGATAAAACTGAGGATGGATCAATAACATTGTAGTGACTCCACAATAATGACTTAAATGAAAGAGTGAGAAGAAGAATACAAATACACATAATAAAAATATGTCTGCAACAGGGCACCAAAGTAATACTGCAAAAAAACAGCAAAGGAATACACTTTTTGGCCTAAATGCAAAGCCTTGTGTTTGGGGCAAATCCAACACAACACATCACTGAGTAACTGCCTCCTTATGTTCAAGCATGGTGGTGGCTGCATCATGGTATGGGTATGCTTGACATCGGCAAATACTTGGGAGTTTTTCAGGATAAAAAGAAACAGGATGGATGGAGCTAAGCACAGGCAAAATCCTAGAGGAAAACGTGCTTCAGTCTGCTTTACACCAGAGACTGGGAGAAGAATTCACCTTTCAGCAGGACAATAACCTAAAACACAAGGCAAAATCTACAAGAAGACAGTGAATGTTCCTGAGTGGCCAAGTTACAGTTTTGACTTAAATCTGCTTGAAAATCTATGGCATGACTTGAAAATTGCTGTCTAGCTATGATCCCCAACATCTTGACAGAGCTTGAAGAATATTTTTAAAGAATCATGCTTAAATTTTGCACAATCCAGGTGTGCAAAGCTCTTATAGATTACCCAAGAAGACTCACAGCTGTAATTGAAGCCAAAGGTGTTTCTAACATGGATTGACTCAGGAAGCTGAATACAATATTTGAGTTATTTCTGTTCTATCTACTGTGCTTAATTATTACTCTATTAAATTCATCATGTAACATTTAACTCATTAGGAATTTGAGGCACCACGGGAAAATTTGTTTACCGAGTTCCTATCTCCTGACTTAAACTCTAAAGATTCATAAATATCTCTTACATCAATAACAGTCAATTATTAACAATTACCTCATCAGTCTCATTCTGAACGTCGCATAATTATTGGATATCTGCACGAACCCTAACCTAAGTGATGAATAAGCATTACACAAATTGGCTTAATTATTTATTTACTAACTAACTAAATCATCACACAGAATACGTAAACACACACAGCATAGGTTATTGATTACATACATAATACAATAAAAACAGGTCCCTAGTGGACTAACAAAAGCATGACCGTTTGGTTACGCAATGGAAAGTGAGGGTTAGGTAAGGAGAGGGACAACAGAGTCAACTTCTCGTACATACATTTGGAAGCTTCGCTCACGGGAATATGAATACTTTGCACATGAACGACCGCTCATTCGGATAAGAAAGGCAATGTATATATTTACACGTAGATGTCTTTGTCTCTTTGTTGAACTCGATGGCTCTATGGGAAGTGGTTCGATGTAAGTTGCTGGTCGTCCACCAGAGGTCTCAATGTCCTTCTTAGTTGTAGGCTTCTTCTGTCTTGGCTTCTTCTGTCTTCTGTCTTGTCAAATGTCATAGATTACTTTACATGCACAGCTGCAGACTGTTGACCCGTTGAGAGCTGCAGACTGTTGACCCGTTGAGAGCTGCAGACTGTTGACCCGTTGAGAGCTGCAGACTGTTGACCCGTTGAGACTACTTCACCCGTTGAGAGTTTCAGAGGGTCTTACCATTTTCAGCTGTGTAGCCACCGCTCCATGCTGTCTGGTATTGTAGTTTTAACCATTTCAGTGTGTGGGCCACAGCCTCATGTTCTCTGGTCTAATGTAAATTTTGCTAGCGAGTCCTTTTAAGCACTCTGGTCTTGGAGGGTGTTCTGCCATGTTGACATGAACTCTGAGCTCACTTGGGCGTGGCTACTGACTGGGTACAAGTTTACATGAAACACAATTCTCATTTAGAAGGCTAAAATCCAATTTCTATCTTTTCAAAAATAGTTTCATATTTAATCATATTTTTTTACAACATTTAGATGTACATCTGATATATACAGTGGGAAAGCTCTTTAAAATTTCTGTTATAATCTCTTTCTGATCATTTTAATGACATCACAAAATATACATTAATTTTCCATATTCCATCTCTCATCATCCACAACATTCGGATATTGAAATATGTTGTCCCAGTTTCCATTGTTTGTTGTAGTTTTGGGCGGCAAACTCTTCATAAGACACAAAGACATTGAACCCCACCGCTCAGCGGAAGAGAGAGAGCTCTGTAGAGCTGAACCACTGTAACTGGATCTTTGGCTCCTCACAGGAGAGTCATGACAGCACTGTATGTTCTACATAACTAGGGTCTTCGTCTATGTACATAGTCTATGGGCTCAATCAGGTACACATTAAATATAATTACAATGGAAGGTCTGCTTTGTACTGTTTTTTATTTTGCTACCATGTTTATAACCCAAGGGGGATCACTTTAACTGGGGTCAACTTATTTGTTACTTTTCTTCCCATTTAATGCTGAATCACTTTCTGTTTCCTGTGTAGTACTTTAAGAACAGGAAGTACAACCCCACAGTACTGCTGCAGGAGATCATGTCCCACCTCTTCCCCCTGCAGCTGAATGAGAGGAAGCAGGTCCACGAGACTGAGATGGCTGAACTCTCCAAGTGAGTCCTGTCGCTGACGCACTGTAACCAGGGGTAAACGGGGGTCGATGTCGAACCATCCCGGTTTGTTCTAGAGTCTCCCAGAACTTTAGCCTGGCACTCAAACTGATTTCTCTACGTTTCTCCTTTGTGAGTGCAGCGTTCAGTCTGGTTTAACCAGGCTACCAAAATTGGCCCTTACCTGTAAAACGACCTTTGGAACTATTTCTTAGTGCCTGAAAGAAATGAGAGACTGAAACGTGAAAATGTTGATGGACTATCATATGATCGCCAGAATGAGCTTGGGTGAGTTGGCAACCTTAATGGTAACCGTGGCAGCAGGCATCCGGCTCCTCATACAGGAGAGAGTAAACGTTGTGACCGTGAGATCATTGGCAAGGCACCGCGCACAGCAACAACACCAGCTGCTGGAGAACAGTGAACAGGACTTTTGTTTTTTCAAAATACACACCTCCTTCTTAACCCCACTGTTACCCTGATATATTTCTCTCTCGCTCAATTCAATTTCAATATAAGGGCTTTATTGGCATGGGAAACATATGTTAACATTGCCAAAGCAATGTTTCTCTCTGTCTCTCTCCCTCCATCCAACAGTCTAACTAATGACATCCCTATCTTTGTGTGTGCGGTGGCATACCCGGGCGTGCCCTGTCCTCTCCACATCTTCGAGCCTCGTTACCGCCTCATGATGAGACGATGCATGGAGACGGGCACCAGGAAGTTTGGCATGTGCAGCTACGAACATGGAAAAGGGTGGGTCGTGGATGTATACCATGTGAAAATACTGGTATGAAAATGAACCGTGTGTGTGTCTGACTCTTGTTTCCCAGTCACTGTGCTGAGTCACACTGGTGGGGATCTGATTGTCTTTCACATGAACCTTTCAGCAGGTTCCAACAACTCTGTGTGTGTCTGACTCCACTGTGTGTGTGTGTGTGTGTGTGTGTGTGTGTGTGTGTGTATCCAGATTTGCAGACTATGGCTGTATGCTGGAGATCCATAGCCTAGAGGTGTTGCCTGATGGTCGCTCCTATGTGGACTGTGTGGGTGGAAGTCGCTTCAGGGTCCTAAAGCGAGGACAGAGAGATGGATACCACACTGCTGACATAGAATACATGGAGGACCACAAGGTAGATTACCACAGGTTGTTCTAACCTACTCCTGGCCCTGGATGACCCCTGTGAATGCAGAGTTTTGGTTCAATTTACCACTCCTGAGGAAGGTTACAAATACTATTGTATTAGCTAGTTCTTCAGTGAGTGTTCCACTGGTACTTTTCCTTTACAAACTGTTGCTTGGAAACAGGCAATGTTCAGCGCCCTAGTGGGTATATCTCAGGAGGGCATGGGAGGGAGGGAGGGAGGGAGGAGGGGATGGGGGGGAGAGAGGATGGGAGAAGGAGAGGGACCAGGAGGGAGCGGAGGAAGAGAGAATATTACTAGATGAGCTCTGGTCTGGAGGTGGTAGGTGATAGGCAAGGTCCATGTGAGAGAGAGGAATTAAATAAAGACTAAAGAGAGAGTTTGTTTCTTTATTTAAAGGTTTGAACAGAATCAGTTGTACTGTATATATTTTTCATAGAGAATCTCCTCCTATGTTCCTAGGCTGAGGGGTCAGAGTTGGAGCTGTTGCAGAGCCTCCATGACAGTGTGTATGAGCAGGCCCAGGACTGGTACACACGCCTCAACACACGCCTCAGAGAACAGATCAGCAGACAGTATGGAACCATGCCTGACAAGGACGACAACATACAGGTACACACACACACACACACACTTACAGACAGACCTTGCCTATCACCTACCACTCCCAGACCAGTACTTATCTAGTGTCTAATATCTCTCCCTCCCTGTCTCTCTCTCTCCCTCCCTGTCTCTCTCTCTCTCTCTCCCGGTCTCTCTCTCTCTCTCCCTGTCTCTCTCTCTCTCTCTCTCCCTGTCTCTCTCTCTCCCTCCCTGTCTCTCTCCCTCAGGCCTCCAGCAACGGTCCAGCGTGGTGTTGGTGGTTGTTGTCAGTTCTCCAACTGGACCCTGCCTACCAGACCACCGTGCTGTCCCTGCCCTCCCTCAAGGATCGCCTGGGACACCTGCGCATCGTTCTGGAGTACTTTTCCCAGAGCTAGAGAAGAGGAGGAGTATGAAGGAGATAGAGGGATACAGCTATACTTTGTTTCTGATGCCAATCCAGTACCCTACACAGAGGAGTCTCTACAGACTTGAAAATGTGAACCATACACAATACAGACATACACACAAACACACATCCACTAATATATCGTTTATCGATACATCATAGGTAAATACCATATTGAATTGCTGGTGAAAGAGAGGAGTTTTTGCTTTTTGGAGAAAACTAACTCGATATACTTTAAAATGACTAAATCATGTCTTGACTGTTCAGCTCGCTAATAATCGCCTAAATTAAAGCTAGACAGTGTATCGTAAATTCCCAAAATGACGGATAGAGGACTATCTCTTGCAAATTTCAACGGAGAGGAAATAATCAATATTCATTGCAGCCCTCCGGAACTCGTTGAAGACGAATTGCAGCCCCCAGGGCAAAATGAGTTTGACCCCCCTGCAGTAGAGGGTTCAACTCAACCTGTTCTGATTCATGCCAAAGGATGTAAACCTGGTGTTAGTGTCTCAGACAACCACTAGGTGTCCCTGTTCTCACTCCTGTTTCCCCTATCAGCCAAGCATAAAGAACACTGCCTTTCACCATGGCAACTGACCTGCACTCATGATGTACTCAGCCATGTCATAATCAGCTGATCTGATTAGTCTGACTCCTATGGCTCTAAAGTGCTTAATGAAATGCTATTCAATGAGAGATCGGATGATGGCGGGATGGAGAAAGAGTAACACAGAGATCACTCAGTCCTACAGAGCTGAAAACTTGATTTCCTGGATAATGCACAGTATGCTATTAAAGAGTTTGGGTTAATGTCATGGATAGTTTAGAATAATCATGTCTTTTTGGGGGGTTCTTTAAAACCTTGGGAAGATCCCATATTGTGACGACACACAATGAGCAGCCATTTTGTATCTAACAATCGGCCTCTAAGTTAGGATCACAAATTCTTTATTTTATTACTAGCACTATAGTATAATTGCTATTGCTGTTACTATATATTTCCTGCAATGAAGCATCATTACCAATATTGAATAGGATGTAATATTAGTGTGTTATTGAAATAATGATCTATTATGAAACATTGAAACAAAAAGGCGCCGCCTGGGTGAAAATCGTAATATTTCGGAGTAATGTGAATTAAAAGCTGCTATTGGCTGACTTCTGTCTCTGTAGTGTTGGTGAAGATGTATTGAACAGGTCATATCCCAAATTGGCACCCTATTCCCTTCATAGTGCACTACATTTGAGCAGGGCCTCTATAGGACTCTGGTGAAAAGTAGTGCACTATATAGGGAATAGGGTGCTATTTGGGATGTAGACCCAGGTGTTAAATAAGAGAGACGAGGTGAAGGTGGAAAGAGACAGACATATATGTGCTGTATGTGTTTAGTACACGTGTCCACAGGCATCTGTATGTAAACAGTCTTCAGATAGCAGTCCTCCCTCTGACATCACAAACTAGTTGCTGCTTTGTTGGGCAGTAGTGGGGTGTATTTCCTGGAGTCTACCCGTGTGAATCAAATCTAGCACACCTGGGTTCAAATAGTATGAGTTTTCTTTAAAATGCTTGAGCTGCGCTTGATTGAGTTTGCCTCACGCAATGGCACCAATAAAATAGTCCCAAAAGTGCACCCCACGCCCACCAGGCTCAATCAATCGTTCAAAGGTATTTGTAAATAAATACATTGAATAATACTTCCTTTAACCTAGGTAGCTTTCACACCCACATGCAGGACAGACAGGAGTTGCCTCCCTAGCCCATCCCTGGCTCACACCACCCTCTGCCCCCTGTAGTGCCCCCTACCTGTGTGGCCCTCTCACCACTAGTGTTGGTGACTACAGTGCCTGGCCATCCACTAGGAAGCAGCATTTTATGTTTGAGCAGAAGGGAATAGACTAACCTTTTATTTTATTTGTGTGGTTTTCTTTTTTGGTTTTTTTAGTGCCACATTCAATGGAATGTGGAAACTGCAAATGTTAAACATGATTTACTAACAGACAGACTTGAACTGGGGTGGCAGGTAGCCTAGTGGTTAGAGCGTTGGGTAACCGAAAGGTTGCTAGATCAAATCCCAGAGCTGACAAGGCAAAAATATGTTGTTCTGCCACCGAACAAGGCAGTTAACCCACTGTTCCTAGGCCGTCATTGTAAATAAGAATGTGTTAACTGATTTGCCTAGTTAAATATTATTATGTTTTTTACATCTGGGTGAAAACATAGACAAGCTGCGTTTTTCTACTATGATAATGGTGCCGTAGATACTACCTGTTAGGTTATTTTATTTAGAGATTTAGTTGGATTAAGTCATAAAAGATTACGATTGAAACCAACCTACAATTGAAGCTTTGTAATTAAATCCCCATGTTTTATCCGCTGGACAGTGAAAGACTAGCTACCACCTGACACATTAGAATGACCACATGTCGTTTTAAACAGACCGTCAACGACCGGTGAACTCAGCATTCAAACTCACCTGTTTATAGATAATAACCCTCTGTGATTGGACTGATGTGTGTGTGTGTGTGTGTGTGTGTGTGTGAGTGATAGCTTTTGGAGGGGCACATTTAAAGGCCTGATTTATTATGCACAACGATACCCCTCTAAAAGGACAGATAGACAAACGGATGGATGGTTGGGCAAGGGGCAGGCCGGGCCTCAGCCCTTGGTTATTCTGACCTCTGACATAACACCTAACCTCTAACCTGGTGGCCCATGGTTCCCTCTAACGTAGCTGAGGAAGGCCTGCCGTTTGTTAGTTTGGCTTCAGTTGGTTCCAGTTGGACATGGTTGATGCGGACAGTCCTGGAAACAGCTTTAGGGGCTGATTTAGGCAGATCGTCTAAGTAAAAACGATCTAGTGGAAACATTGGTCTGACCGCCTTCAGAAAGTATTCAGACCCCTTGACTTTTTCCACATTTTGTTACGTTACAGCCTTATTCTAAAATTGATTTAAAAATATATATATATAATTCTCATCAATCTACACACAATACCCCATAATGACAAAGCAGAATTTGTTTTTTAGAAATGTTTTCTAATTTATTCAAAATATAAACTGAAATAAATATCACGTTTACATAAGTATTCAGACCTTTTACTCAGTACTTTGTTGACACATCTTTGGCAGCGATTACAGCCTCGAGTCTTCTTGGGTATGACGCTACAAACTTGGCATACCTGTATTTGGGGAGTTTCTCCCATTCTTCTCTGCAGATCCTCTCAAGCTCTGTCAGGTTGGATGGGGAGCATCGCTGCACAGCTATTTTTGATCGGGTTCAAGTCCGGGCTCTGGCTGGGCCACCTAAAGGACATTCAGAGACTTGTCCCAAAGCCACTCCTGCGTTGTCTTGGCTGTGTGCCTGTTGGAAGGTGAACCTTTGCCCCCGTCTAAGGTCCTGAGTGCTCTGTAGCAGGTTTTCATAAAGGATCTCTCTGTACTTTGATCCGTTCATCTTTGCCTCGATCCTGACTAGTCTCCCAGTCCCTGCCGGTGAAAAACATCTCCACAGCATGATGCTGCCACCACCTTGCTTCACCGTAGGGATGGTGCCAGGTTTCCTCCAGATGTAACGCTTGGCACATCAGTCCAGAGAATCTTGTTTCTCATGGTCAGAGTATTTAGGTACCTTTTGGCAAACTCCAAGTGGGCTGTCATGTGCCTTTTTACTGAGGAGTGGCTTCCATCTGGTCACTCTACCATAAAGGCCTGATTGGTGGAGTGCTGCAGAAATGGTTGTCCTTCTGGAAGGTTCTCCCATCTCCACAGACAAACTCTAGAGCTCTGTCAGTGACCATCGGCTTCTTGGTCATCTCCCTGACCAAGACGCTTCTCCCCCTATTGCTCAGTTTGGCCGGGTGGCCAGCTCTAGGAAGAGTCTTGGTGGTTCCAAACTTCTTCCATGTAAGAATGATGGAGCCCACTGTGTTCTTGGGGACCTTCAATACTGCAAAACTATTGGTACCCTTCCCCAGATATGTGCCTCGACACAATCCTGTCTCGGAGCTCTACGGACAATTCCTTCGAACTCATGGCTTGGTTTTTGCTCTGACATGCACTGTCAACTGTGGGACCTTATATAGAGAGTTATGTGCCTTTCCGAATCATATTCAATCAATTGAATTTACCACAGGTGGACTCCAATCAAGTTGTAGAAACATCTCAAGGATGATCAATGGAAACAGGATGCACCTGAGCTCAATTTCGAATCTCATAGCAAAGGGTCTGAATACTTTTATTTGTAATACATTTGAAAACAATACTAAAAACCTGTTTTTGCTTTGTCATTATGTGGTATTGTGTGTAGATTGAGGAGGTATTTAAAAAATAAATAGTAGAATAAGGCAGTAACGTAACAATGTGGAAAAAGTCAAGGGGTCAAAATAGTTCCGAAGGTACTGTACAGATCACTACCCACACAGAACCTTAGAACCAACAGGTTCTGACCTACACACCAGCTTTCTGAAAACATGCAATGCAATACAGCAATGACCATGATTTCCAATAATAGGCCTAGAACCCACCCTAATGTGCAGATTTGATTGGATCACTACAGTTCAGTGGCTGTCAGACATGTATACAAGTCTTCAGCTGATTGTTTGTCGATGGAAACCAAAAAAAAACTTGAGTTCCGATCATAAAATTATTGATCACTTTACACTTCGGCCATCTTGAATTCCCCTGGCTGATTCAACAAGAAGGGACTTTGATCAGGAACAGGTAATAGTCTACGTTGTTTATCCTCATAGTTGATTATGACTTACATGAGAACAGATAACGATCAGTATCAGGGCTTTATTCAGGAACCTGACTTTACTGTTAACAATTGGGTGTAAATTGATTACAGTTGACTTCTCATTGGTGCGGTCGACCTCTATTCTTTCACAGTATAATAGATATGCATGTCCTGTTTCTTCATTTTCTTCTGATCCTATTTAATTTTCTTATTAATGTTCAGTGGTGTATGTACACACAGACAGGTGTTTTGGCTTCTGTTCCACACTACGTTGCTTCATGCTAAGTAGCTTGCACATTAGTGTGTATATTGGATCAGAACCAATGATTATTTGAGGGTGCATAAGGACACTAGTCATCACCAGAGATTTCAGAGTTAGTTTGTGTTTCTTCTCTGGCCAGTGTAGTTCTTTATCTAATGTGATATATGGACATTAAACGGTAGAGAAAGGTGTTGGCCATGGAAGACATTCTAGCCTGCTAGACCACTGTCTGTCTAAACAGTTGATATTGTTAACCCACTGCTCTGCTGTGTACAAGCCCCCTGGCAACCGATGATGAATCATTATAAAATACTTGATGGATTTCTTTTCTTCCATTATCCCTGGATGATGATGTTATTATAAATAAAGTTATTCAAATGAAATGGTATGATTTTATGATTGGTCATCATACGCTACCAGGAAAGCCTTGGAGGAGAGACATCAACTGGTGTAAACTGGAAAATCTAGCCTTGATCCGAGTGAGATGGAGGACATTGGTCAATGGCCTCTGTCTCTGATAGGAGCCAACGGCTTAAGTAAAGTAAGTCAAGCATACATTTATTGATCTAGCAGGTTGTGGAGTTATAGACTTAATCTACTGTATATACTAAACATTAGGAACAACTTATCTTTCCATGACATAGACTGACCAGATGAATCCATGGGAAAGCTATGATCCCTTATTGATGTTAAATCCACTTCAATCAGTGTAGATGAAGGGGAGGAGACCGGTTAAAGAAGGATTTTTAAGCCTTGAGACAATTGAGACATGGATTGTGTAATGTGTGCCATTTTAGAGGTTGAATAGGCAAGACCAAAAATGTAAGTGCCTTTGAATGGGGTATGGTAATAGGTGCCAGGCGCGCTGGTTTGAGAGTGTCAAGAACTGCAACTCTGCTGGGTTTTCACGCTCAACAGTTTCCAGTGTGTATCAGGAATGGTCCACCACCCAAGGATATCCAATCAACTTGACACAACTGTGGGAAGCATTAGAATCAACATGGGCCAGAATCCCTGTGGAACGTGTTGGACACCTTGTAGAGTCCATGCCCTGATGAATAGAGGCTGTTCTGAGGGGGGGGAAGGGGTTCTTAATGTTATTAACACTGTGTATAACCTCTGTAGCTCAATTGGTAGATCATGGTGCTTGCAACACTACGATAGTGGGTTCAATTCCAGGGACAATGCATATGCATGTTGTAAACTCAGCAAAAAAAGAAACATCCCTTTTTCAGGACCCTGTCTTTCAAAGATCATTAGTAAAAATCCAAATAACTTCACATATCTTCATTGTAAAGGGTTTAAACACTGTTTATAATGCTAGTTCAATGAACCATAAACAATTAATGAACATGCACATGTGGAACGGTCGTTAAGACACTAACAGCTTACAGACGGTAGGCAATTAAGGTCACAGTTATGAAAATTTAGGACACTAAAGAGGCCTTTCTACTGGTCCCTGCTCGTCTGCGTGAACGTGCCATAGGCATGCTGCAAGAAGGCATGAGGACTGCAGATGTGGCCAGGGCAATAAATTGCAATGTTCGTACTGTGAGACACCTAAGACAGCGCTACAGCGAGACAGGATGGACAGCTGATCGTCCTCACAGTGGCAGAACACGTGTAACAACACCAGCACAGGATCGGTACTTTCAAACATCACACCTGTGGGACAGGTACAGGATGGCAACAACAACTGCCCGAGTTACACCAGGAATGCACAATCCCTCCATCAGTGCTCAGACTGTCTGCAATAGTCTGAGAGAGGCTGGACTGAGAGCTTGTAGGCCTGTTGTAAGGCAGGTCCTCACCAGACATCACTGGCAACAACGTCAACTATGGGCACAAACAGACAGGACTGGCAAAAAGTGCTCTTCACTGACGTCGCGGTTTTGTCTCACCAGGGGTGATGGTCGGATTAGCGTTTATCGTCGAAGGAATGAGTGTTACACCGAGGCCTGTACTCTGGAGCGGAATCGATTTGGAGGTGGAGGGTCCGTCATGGTCTGGGGCGGTGTGTCACAGCATCATCGGACTGAGCTTGTTGTCATGGCAGGCAATCTCAACGCTGTGCGTTACAGGGAAGACATCCTCCTCCCTCATGTGGTACCCTTCCTGCAGGCTCATCCTGACATGACCCTCCAGCATGACAATGCCACCAGCCATACTGCTCATTCTGTGCGTGATTTCCTGCAAGACAGGAATGTCAGTGTTCTGCCATGGCCAGCGAAGAGCCCGGATCTCAATCCCATTGAGCACGTCTGGGACCTGTTGGATCAGAGGGTGAGGGCTAGGGCCATTCCCCACAGAAATGTCTGGGAACTTGCAGGTGCCTTGGTGGAAGAGTGGTGTAACATCTCACAGCAAGAACTGGCAAATCTGGTGCAGTCCATGAGGAGGAGATGCACTGCAGTACTTAATGCAGCTGGTGGCCACACCAGATACTGACAGTTACTTTTGATTTTGACCCCCCCTTTGTTCAGGGACACATTATTCCATTTCTGTTAGTCACATGTCTGTGGAACTTGTTCAGTTTATGTTTCAGTTGTTGAATCGTGTTATGTTCATATAAATATTTACACGTTTGCTGAAAATAAACACAGTTGACAGTAAGAAGACATTTCTTTTTTTGCTGAGTTTATCAGAAACTCTATACAGATAAAATCTATACAGATGTAATGACCAAAGCATCCACCAGGGGTCAGTGTGTAGCTACAGATGGACAGCTGGAGTTCTATGGAACAGGAAGTTGAGGGAATGAGCCTGTTGAAGAGAACAGTTGTTGAATAGAGAGCAGTAGTAATGGCGTCTTTTTGTACGCACCAACTCTGCCATGGTTCATTGGGCAAAGCCTATGGGAAAATGTTGTTTTTGTAGGGTTTTTGGATAAACACCAAGAATAAGGTCTGTGGTAAACACAAAGGCTTAGGAGATCATATATTTTGTTCAATGAGATCATATTCATCAGCTAACATCACTTTTTTGGTGAATCTTGAAGCATTTATGTAATAAAAACAGGGACCTAAAGCACATAAAGGCTTCATAATTCATAAAGTTCCTTTTCCCTGACTGCTATGATCTCCTAGAACAAAGATCTCCTGATCCTGTGTACACCTTCTTTTCAGCCTTCTTTCCCATTCATTTCCCCATAGGAATGGCTGAACGAACCAGATGTAACTCATTTCTGGTTTTAGGACTACAAACTTGCAAGCTCTATTCAAGGGAGTCAATGAAAAGCCATACGAAACTGTACTGCAGTGCATTTTACATTTCTGACCTGGTTACATGTACATTAAACAGCACAGCAGCTTTTCAGCATGTTTTGTCTTTGTTTTGATATACAGAAATAACAAAACATAGACAACGAAGTTGACTTTTTTACAGTGGGAGTCAATTGAAAAGAATGTTTGTTTTCCCCAACGTGTGGTCGAGGGGAATTCTTTATTATTACATGAATATCGACTCTGACATTCCAAACACATCTAGAGGCAAAGGCCCCAACACTAAGCATCTGTGACCCACCATCCCATGGCACCAGTTATGTTACTATAGTAGCAGCATGAATGATGCACTAGATATGAGAAAAGGCCACAGCGGTACAGTAGGATGACCAGGTTAACCTCTTCTTCTTCAAAGGGGGGAGAAGAGGAATGCTGAAAGCAACATGGCCCCCCTGCGGAACGTTTTGAGACAACATCCTCAAGTATGTGTGTGTGTGTGTGTGTGTGTGTGTGTTTGCATGCGTGCTTGCGTGTGTGTAGGAGTCTGTCTGATGGAGATGAGAGAGAGCTATTACCATGTGATTATAGCAGGACTCACTGAAGTGTCAAAATGCCACCAATCATCAGAAGTAAATAAAACAAATGTAATTTCCTCTGTGCCAATCCGAAATGGGAAAAAGGGAGTGACAATAACTTCTTACACAGTCTGTCCTTCACTAAAGATTCAGTCAAGCACGAACGCATTCAGACATGCATGTGCCACTCAGTTACCATAGGAACAGAGCGCTGATAGGTTAGAGGAAAATTTGAAGTGGAGAGAGGATTATCAATTAAGCGGGAGAGAGAGACGGAGCGGGAGAGAGAGACTGGGAGAGACAGAGCGGGAGAGAGAGACGGAGCGGGAGAGACAGAGAGACAGAGCGGGAGAGAGACAGAGCGGGAGAGAGAGACAGAGCGGGAGAGAGAGACGGAGCGGGAGAGAGACGGAGCCGGAGAGAGACGGAGCGGGAGAGAGAGACGGAGCGGGACAGAGAGACGGGCGGGAGAGAGCGAGGAGAGACAAGCGGGAGAGAGACGGAGCGGAGAGAGAGAGCGAGGGAGAGAGAGAGGAGAGAGAGAGAGAGAGACCGAGAGAGAGAGAGCGGTGCGGGAGAGAGAGACGGGGAGAGACAGAGCGGGAGAGAGAGACGGTGTGGGAGAGAGAGACGGAGCGGGAGAGAGACGGAGCGGGAGAGAGAGAGAGAGAGAGAGAGAGAGAGACCGAGAGGGAGAGAGAGACGGTGCGGGAGAGAGAGACAGAGCGGGAGAGAGAGACAGAGCGGGAGAGAGACAGAAGCGGGACAGAGAGACGGAGCGGGAGAGAGAGACAAGCGGGACAGAGAGACAAGCGGGAGAGAGAGACAGAGCGGGAGAGAGAGACAGAGCGGGAGAGAGAGACAGAGCGGGACAGAGAGACAGAGCGGGACAGAGAGACAGAGCGGGAGAGAGAGCGGGAGAGAGACAAGCGGGAGAGAGAGGAGCGGGAGAGGCGGAAGCGGGAGAGAGACGGAGCGGGAGAGAGACGGAGCGGGAGAGAGACTGAGCGGGACAGAGAGACAGAGCGGGACAGAGAGTCAGAGCGGGACAGAGAGACGGAGCGGGACAGAGAGACGGAGCGGGAGAGAGAGACGGGGAGAGACAGAGCGGGAGAGAGACGGAGCGGGAGAGAGACGGAGCGGGACAGAGAGACGGAGCGGGAGAGAGAGACAGAGCGGGACAGAGAGACGGAGCGGGAAAGAGAGAGAGAGCGGGACAGAGCGGGAGAGAGAGACAGAGCGGGAGAGAGAGACAGAGCGGGACAGAGAGACGGAGCGAGAGAGAGACAGAGCGGGACAGAGAGACGGAGCGGGAGAGAGAGACAGAGCGGGACAGAGAGACGGAGCGGGACAGAGAGACGGAGAGAGACAGAGCGGGAGAGAGAGACGGTGCGGGAGAGAGACGGAGCGGGAGAGAGACGGAGCGGGAGAGAGACGGAGAGGGAGAGAGAGACGGAGAGAGAGAGAGAGGGAGAGAGAGACGGAGCGGGAGAGAGAGAGAGCGGGAGAGAGAGACGGAGCGGGAGAGAGAGACGGAGCGGGAGAGAGAGACGGAGCGGGAGAGAGAGACCGAGAGAGAGAGATGGAGCGGGAGAGAGAGACAGAGAGAGACGGAGAGAGAGACGGAGAGAGAGACGGAGAGAGAGACGGAGAGAGAGAGATAGAGGGATGGAGGGAGGGAGTGGGAGAAGGCGAGAGCTCAAGTTGCCAAATCTGAGTTTTCTGCGGCGCTCGCGCCCTTGCACTTTGAGAGATTTGAACGATTTGAGAGGATGCTGTGTGTGCGTTGGTGTTTGTGTGTGTGTGTGTGTGTGTGTGTGTGCGCGCATATGTAAGGGTAAGGCAGTGATGAAGCTGGCTTGTTTCTCTGTTGCATAATCCCTAAACAACACTGTGATAAACCCTGGAGTACCCAGCACCCTCCTTTCCTCTGTCTCTGTGATAAACCCTGGAGTACCCAGCACCCTCCTTTCCTTCTGTCTCTGTGATAAACCCTGGAGTACCCAGCACCCTCCTTTCCTCTGTCTCTGTGATAAACCCTGGAGTACCCAGCACCCTCCTTTCCTCTGTCTCTGTGATAAACCCTGGAGTACCCAGCACCCTCCATTCCTCTGTCTCTGTGATAAACCCTGGAGTACCCAGCACCCTCCTTTCCTCTGTCTCTGTGATAAACCCTGGAGTACCCAGCACCCTCCTTTCCTCTGTCTCTGTGATAAACCCTGGAGTACACATCACCCACCGTGTCTCTGTCTCTGTGATAAACCCTGGAGTACCCAGCACCCTCCGTTCCTCTGTAAATTCAATTCAAGGGGCTTTATTGGCATAGGAAACATATGTTTACATTGCCAAAGCAAGTGAAATTGATGATAAGCAAAAGTTAAATAAACAATAAAAAAGGAACAGTAAATTACACTCGCAAAAGTTCAAAAATAATAAAGACATTTAAAATGTCATATTTTGGCTTTATACAGTGTTGTAATGATGTGCAAATAGTTCAAGTACAAAAGGGAAAATAAATAAACATAAATTTGGGTTGTATTTACAATGGTGTTTGTTCTTCACTGGTTGCCCTTTTCTTGTGGCAACAGGTCACAAATATTGCTGCTGTGATTGCACACTGTGGTATTTCACCCAATAGATATGGGAGTTTATCAAAATTTGATTTAGTTTCAAATTCTTTGTGGGTCTGTGTAATCTGAGGGAAATATGTGTCTCTAATATGGTCATACATTTGACAGGAGGTTATGAAGTGCAGCTCAGTTTCCACCACATTTTGTGCGCAGTGTGCACATAGCCTGTCTTCTCTTGAGAGCCAGGTCTCTTTCTCTGTCTCTGTGATAAACCCTGGAGTACACATCACCCACCGTGTCTCTGTCTCTGTCTCTGTGATAAACCCTGGAGTACACATCACCCACCGTGTCTCTGTCTCTGTCTCTGTGATAAACCCTGGAGTACACATCACCCACCGTGTCTCTGTCTCTTTCTCTGTCTCTGTGATAAACCCTGGAGTACACATCACCCACCGTGTCTCTGTCTCTTTCTCTGTGATAAACCATGGAGTACACATCACCCACCGTGTCTCTGTCTCTTTCTCTGTCTCTGTGATAAACCCTGGAGTACACATCACCCACCGTGTCTCTGTCTCTTTCTCTGTCTCTGTGATAAGCCCTGGAGTACACATCACCCACCGTGTCTCTGTCTCTGTGATAAACCCTGGAGTACACATCACCCACCGTGTCTCTGTCTCTTTCTCTGTCTCTGTGATAAGCCCTGGAGTACACATCACCCACTGTGTCTCTGTCTTTTTCTCTGTCTCTGTGATAAGCCCTGGAGTACACATCACCCACCATGTCTCTGTCTCAGTTTCTGTCTCTGTGATAAACCCTGGAGTACACATCACCCACCGTGTCTCTTTCTCTGTCTCTGTGATAAGCCCTGGAGTACACATCACCCACCGTGTCTCTGTCTCTTTCTCTGTCTCTGTGATAAACCCTGGAGTACACATCACCCACCGTGTCTCTGTCTTTTTCTCTATCTCTGTGATAAACCCTGGAGTACACATCACCCACCGTGTCTCTGTCTCTGTCTCTGTCATTAACCCTGGAGTACACATCATCCACCGTGTCTCTGTCTTTTTCTCTGTCTCTGTGATAAACCCTGGAGTACACATCACCCACCGTGTCTCTGTCTCTTTCTCTGTGATAAACCATGGAGTACACATCACCCACCATGTCTCTGTCTCTTTCTCTGTCTCTGTGATAAACCCTGGAGTACACATCACCCACCGTGCCTCTGTCTCTGTGATAAACCCTGGAGTACACATCACCCACCGTGCCTCTGTCTCTGTGATAAACCCTAGAGTACACATCACCCACCGTGTCTCTGTCTCTTTCTCTGTCTCTGTGATAAACCATGGAGTACACATCACCCACTGTGTCTCTGTCTTTTTCTCTGTCTCTGTGATAAGCCCTGGAGTACACATCACCCACCGTGTCTCTCTCAGTTTCTGTCTCTGTGATTAACCCTGGAGTACACATCACCCACCGTGTCTCTGTCTCTGTGATAAACCCTGGAGTACACATCACCCACCGTGTCTCTGTCTCTTTCTCTGTCTCTGTGATAAGCCCTGGAGTACACATCACCCACCGTGTCTCTGTCTTTTTCTCTGTCTCTGTGATAAGCCCTGGAGTACACATCACCCACCGTGTCTCTGTCTCTGTCTCTGTGATAAACCCTGGAGTACACATCACCCACCGTGTCTCTTTCTCTGTCTCTGTGATAAGCCCTGGAGTACACATCACCCACCGTGTCTCTGTCTCTTTCTCTGTCTCTGTGATAAACCCTGGAGTACACATCACCCACCGTGTCTCTGTCTTTTTCTCTATCTCTGTGATAAACCCTGGAGTACACATCACCCACCGTGTCTCTGTCTCTGTCTCTGTCATTAACCCTGAGTACACATCATCCACCGTGTCTCTGTCTTTTTCTCTGTCTCTGTGATAAACCCTGGAGTACACATCACCCACCGTGTCTCTGTCTCTTTCTCTGTGATAAACCATGGAGTACACATCACCCACCATGTCTCTGTCTCTTTCTCTGTCTCTGTGATAAACCCTGGAGTACACATCACCCACCGTGCCTCTGTCTCTGTGATAAACCCTGGAGTACACATCACCCACCGTGCCTCTGTCTCTGTGATAAACCCTAGAGTACACATCACCCACCGTGTCTCTGTCTCTTTCTCTGTCTCTGTGATAAACCATGGAGTACACATCACCCACTGTGTCTCTGTCTTTTTCTCTGTCTCTGTGATAAGCCCTGGAGTACACATCACCCACCGTGTCTCTCTCAGTTTCTGTCTCTGTGATTAACCCTGGAGTACACATCACCCACCGTGTCTCTGTCTCTTTCTCTGTCTCTGTAATAAACCATGGAGTACACATCACCCACTGTGTCTCTGTCTCTTTCTCTGTCTCTGTGATAAACCCTGGAGTACACATCACCCACCGTGTCTCTGTCTCAGTTTCTGTCTCTGTGATTAACCCTGGAGTACACATCACCCACCGTGTCTGTCTCTTTCTCTGTCTCTGTGATAAACCCTGGAATACACATCACCCACCGTGTCTCTGTCTTTTTCTCTGTCTCTGTGATAAGCCCTGGAGTACACATCACCCACCGTGTCTCTGTCTCTGTGATAAACCCTGGAGTACACATCACCCACCGTGTCTCTTTCTCTGTCTCTGTGATAAGCCCTGGAGTACACATCACCCACCGTGTCTCTGTCTCTTTCTCTGTCTCTGTGATAAACCCTGGAGTACACATCACCCACCGTGTCTCTGTCTTTTTCTCTATCTCTGTGATAAACCCTGGAGTACACATCACCCACCGTGTCTCTGTCTCTGTTTCTGTCTCTGTCATTAACCCTGGAGTACACATCATCCACCGTGTCTCTGTCTTTTTCTCTGTCTCTGTAATAAACCCTGGAGTACACATCACCCACCGTGTCTCTGTCTCGGTTTCTCTCTGAGAGCAAGTGTAAACATATCAAAGACCACGTTCTGCTACAGCTCAGGGAACATAGTAATCATACACACTGATTGAGGCAATCAGGGAACTACAGAGACTCAGAGAGACCTGAGAGAAATTCAAAGATATTTACCTTGTCTCCTTTTCCTTCTTTATTTTCCCCTCCCTCCCTCCCTCCCTCCCTCCCTCCCTCCCTCCCTCCCTCCCTCCCTCCCTCCCTCTCCTTTCCTCTTCACATACAGGTGAAAAAAAGCTGTGACAAACTCAGACAACTTCTTTAGGAAACACTTTACATCGGGTGATGAACTTGAAATGTCTTTTTTTATTGTTATGAGTTATGAGTTATGATTTATGACTTACACCTCTACTGAGGTGGAACACTCTTCAAACTTTCTTTCCCTTTGTGTTTGGTGCAGCTCCCAGCTCTGTGCCATACCTGTCCCCGGGGAAGGAAAAGAAAGGATGTCTTGATGCGAGTCGGACCACCCCGTGGTGAAACAGAGGATGGGTGACACAGGAAGCTGTGTCACTGCGGGGGATGTGATGTCATCTGATCAGCTCACTGATTGGCTGAGTGAACTCCTGAGGAGAGACAGCTGGCTGCTAGTGCTCTTCACTTCCTTCTCTCACTTGCCCCCCCCCTCACACACACAGTTACACTGCTCTCTGGATTACATAGACAGGCACACTGCAAACCTGGAGGAAAAAGAGCTTGTTGGCATAGCAACATTATTGTATGTGGAAAAGTAAAACAAAAGAGGGATGAAAGCTGATGGACAGTACACCACGCGACGCCAATATGTCTGCAGACACAATATTACCCCTGAGAGAGAGAGAGTTATAGAACCAGTTATAGAACCAATTGCCCTCTATGGTTATGAGGTCCACTCACCAACCAAGAATTCACAAAATTGAGACTCCTGAAAAACAATATCTGTGTACAATGTAAAACACCAAATAATACATGCAGAGAAGAATGACTAAAATCCAGAGAAGAGCAGTTAAATTCTACAACCACCTAAAAAAAAGTGATTCCCAAACCTTCCATAACAAAGCCTTCACCTACAGAGATATTAACCTGGAGAAGAGACCCCTAAGCAAGCTGGTCCTGGGGCTCTGTTCACAAACACAAACAGACCCCACAGAGCCCCAGGACAGCAAACACAATTAGACCCAACCAAATCATGAGAAAACAAAACTATTTGACACACTGGAAAGATTCAACCAAAAAACAAAGCAAATTGCGATGCTATCTGGCCCTAAACAGAGAGTACACAATGGCAGAATACCTGACCGCTGTGAGTCTGGCTCTCAAGAGAAGACAGGCTATGTGCACCCTGTCCACAAAAGGTAGAAACTGAGCTACACTTCCTAACCTCCTGACAAATGTATGACCACATTAGAGACACATACAGTACCAGTCAAAAGTTTGGATACACCTACTCATTCAAGGGTTTTTAGCAAAGGGTGGCTACTTTGAAGAATCTCAAATATAACATATATTTTGATTTGTTTAACACTTTTTTGGCTACTACATGATTCCATATGTGTTATTTCATAGTTTAGATGTCTTCACTAATATTCTCCAATGTAGAAAATAGTCCAAATAAAGAAAACCCTGGAATGAGTAGGTATGTCCAAATGTTTGGCTGGTACTGTATTTCCAACAGATCACACAAAACCACAAATACCTTTTAAACAAATCAAACATTGATAAGCTCCCATATCTATTAGGTGAAATACCGCAGTGTGCAATCACAGCAGCAAGATTTGTGGCCCGTTGCCATGAGAAAAGGGCAACCAGTGAAGCACAAACATACAACCTATATTTACCTGTTTATTTATTTTCCTTTTCGTACTTGAACTATTTGCACATTGTTACATAGCAAATAATTTGACATTTGAAATGTCTATATTCTTTTAAAATGTTTGTGAGTGTAATGTTTACTGTTTATTTTCCTTTTGTTTATTTTCCTTTTGTTAATTGTCTATTCCATTTGCTTTGGCAATATAAACATACTGTATGTTTACCATGCCAATAAAGCCCTTTGAATTGAATTGAGAGTGCGAAAGAGAGAGAGAATATTAGACTAGATATTAGACACTAGATGAGCTCTGGTCTGGAGGTGGTAGGTGATAGGCAAGGTCCATGTGAGAGAGAGGAATCAAATAAAGACCCCAACCCCAACCTTAACCCCAACCTAACCCTAACCTCTAGAACTCTCCCTGCAGAACTATGGACCAGGCAGTGACTCCTGACCTGGGCAAACAGCCCACACCTGTTCTTAACTTTCCCGATTCTGGGTCCGTATTCCTATCCCCCTCATCCTATCCCTGTCCTCCACCCAGACCTTTCCCAGACCCCCTGTTCCTATCCCCCAGCAGATACAGAACCCCAGATTACACGCCTCATCAGCACCTTCGCAGACATAAACAGACTCCTTCATTCCAGACTCAAAGTCACTTTCACCCAAACACAACGTACATTTCCCCCACTCCAGGAATTCAGACCTATATCAGCTTTTCTCAGAAACCCCAACCTGAGGGATCTCTTCATTTTTTGCAACATTTTTCAGTAAACCTTGATCCAGTTTGCATGTTTTTTGGTGATTTTATATCAAATTAGTTTTAAAGTTAAGCTTTTTCACCCTCAGCACTTTATTAATAATTGTCTTCCTCTTGTTAGTGTTGTGGGTAACCCCTCAGAGCTCTCTGCCTCTCATGTTCTCCCACCCTCTCCAGACCGGTCGGATGTACAATATAGAAAAAGGGCAGAAAGTTGCAATAGGCCCATGCAACCCAAGGTTTGATACCAGCATAAACAGAAACCCTCTTAAACCTAACCCTAACCCTAAACCTAACCACAACCCTAACCTTAAGTTATCATACCTTGGTGTGACCATAGAAATGGAATGAATAAATTCAAGCAAATAATGGGTCATTCTATTTGTGACTGGATAAGACTTATTTTTTTGTGTGTGTGGATTTTTTTAAAATTGTTTTTCACATTACCAACACAACAATCAAAACAATAAATGAGACAAGATTCTCATTGATTGTTTTGATTGTTGTGAGATTCTAACCAGGGAAAGGACTGGGGACTACCTTGCATATCATACGTTCTTTTTTCTAGTGGCATGCAATAATTTATCTCATTAATCCATTAAGTGATAGTGGGAGGATCCTCATGGTTCCACACCTTTAAGGTCTAGGGGCTGGGTTTCTATTAAGATAACATATGGAATTGTTTTAAGATGGTCATATCAAGGATGTTGAGTTTTTGTTGTTGGGAATTTAAGGACCACTTAATTATCAGCAGTTGAAACAATAACAAAGCCTAATCCCGGCCCCCGTTTCGATAAAAAGCTGAAGGATGGGCTGGAAAGATTTAACCAGTCTCAAATTCAAATACAGAGCTATTGATGCAAGGACTTCATGATATCACAATTATAGTTTTAACCATGTTTTGAGTCTGTTTGTTTACATTTACTTTGTTTATAAACATTGAAGTAAAACAAACATATTTGAGGTTCTGATGGGGTACAACAGTTGGATTAAGCTATAGCTATGAGCTTTAAGTTATATTTTTCAAGACATATTCATTAATTTACTTGTCCAAAAATATAAGTAGAAACTGCAGATTTCTTCTTTAAACATTGCATTGGGCCTTACTGCTATCAGCCCATAGAAAAACAGATAAATCAAAATGAAGTATGTTTTGAAGTGTCTGTCCTCTATCTGAGATATATAAGAAAGCTCAGAAAAAAAGAGAATCTCATCTTTCCATGGAGGGGTCATATTAGTTTGTAGCCCAAACAGTTTGGACGCTACAGACAGAAGTTGGCATATCAGCGGTACTGGTACCGGGTTAAATTTCATATTAGTTTGTAGCACAAACTATTTGGACGCTACAGACATTTTTGTGATGTCTCTTGGTCTGACTAACACCGATGTAGCTCTGCCACCTTCCACCCCAGATGCGGAAGGTCGACATCGATGGATGCGGGAGATTTCTAACTTAGACAGATTTTGATGTGGATTTAAAAACAATGCTAATTAGATTTCCGGCGGGGCCACAGACTTAGACTCTAGCTAAAGAAATGAAAAGAGGCTCATTCTTTCAGGTGTTAGATAAGTTCTATGAATGGATTTGTACTTACAGAGCTTGTATCTTGTATTAATGTAAACTCTCTGGGAATGCTCATTCATTTCAGACCATTGATCTTCTGTGATCTGGGTCCCTCTCCCATGTCTCTTTCACCCTTGTTGTAGTAGCTTTAGAATATTCTGTTAATAGGCTATGGGTTTGTGTCTGTTCTGGATTAATGGCTAGGTCTTCTGATGGTTGTGTAAGAGTAGCTATCTCTCTCCTATCTCTCTCCTAACCGGTATTTCATTGTTTACCTTTCTCCTACCTGGTACAGTATGTGATTGGCTACCTTTCTCCTGCTGGCATCTAACGGCGATAGGTATCCTAGCGGTTAGAGTGTTGGGCCAGTAAAAGAAAGGTTGCTTGTTTGAATCCCCGAGCTGACAATGTGAAAAATGTGCCAATGTGCCCTTGAGCAAGGCACTTAACCCTAATTGCTCCAAGGTTGCCGTTAATAATGGCTGACCCTGGTCGTGACACCACTCTCCGAAAGTGACTCATGGATAGTTGGATATGCCAAAAAAAATTACATTTCCAATTCAAATGTGTATTAATACACACTTGTACATGTAAAATAGGACAAATATAAGCACCCACCAAATGATTGGCTATATCTCTCCTACATGGAATCTGATTGTCTGTCTCTCTTCCTGCCTGCTATCAGAGTGGGCACTTATCACAGAGCTCTTAGGTCTTCCTCCTTGAACATTGTTTTGTCTCGCTGTTGTCTCACTGTTGTCGTGGAAACGGAACTGGCGGCCTTGGTTACTGCAGCGGGCGTCAACTATCGCCAGTGAATAACGCAGACGTCCTCGTTATTCAGAGTGAAACAGAGAGGTGGGGGGTGTGTGACGTCCTGGTTATTCAGAGTGAAACTGAGAGAGGTGGGGAGGGGGGGTGCGGCGTCCTGGTTATTCAGAGTGAAACTGAGAGAGGTGGGGGGGTGTGACGTCCTGGTTATTCTGAGTGAAACTGAGAGGTGGGGGGGGGGTGTGGCGTCCTGGTTATTCAGAGTGAAACAGAGAGGTGGGGGTGTGACGTCCTGGTTATTCAGAGTGAAACAGAGAGGTGGGGGGGTGACGTCCTGGTTATTCAGAGTGAAACAGAGAGGTGGGGGGTGTGGCGTCCTGGTTATTCAGAGTGAAACTGAGAGGTGGGGGGGTGTGGCGTCCTGGTTATTCAGAGTGAAACTGAGAGAGGTGGGGGGTGACGTCCTGGTTATTCAGAGTGAAACTGAGAGGTGGGGGGTGGCGTCCTGGTTATTCAGAGTGAAACAGAGAGGTGGGGGGTGACGCGTCCTGGTTATTCAGAGTGAAACTGAGAGGTGGGGGGTGGCGTCCTGGTTATTCAGAGTGATTGGGCACTGGCGCAGATGAAGGCTCCGGCCTAGGAGCATGACTGGATGCCGTACCTGGACGCCGTGCCTGGACTGGGCACCAGCGCAGATGAAAGCTCCGGCCTAGTGGCAGGACTGGACGCCGTGCCTGGACTGGGCACCGGCGCAGCTGAAGGCTCCGGCCTAGTGGCAGGACTGGACGCCGTGCCTGGACTGGGCACCGGCGCAGATGAAGGCTCCGGCCTTGGAGCAGGAGTGGACGCCGTGCCTGGACTGGGCAACGGCGTAGAGGAAGGCTCTGCCCTTGGAGCTGGACTGAACGCCATGACTGGACTGGGCAACGGCGTAGAGGAGGGCTCCGGCCCGGCACCGGGCTGGGAAGGTGCACTGGAGGCCTGGCGCAGTGACAGGTTGCACGGACTGGTGACATGCTCTTCAGGGAGAGTGAGGAGGCGGCCGCCGGACGCACCGGGCTGGGAAGGCGCACTGGAGGCCTGGTGCGTGGAGCCGGCACAGGTTGCACCGGACTGGTGACATGCTCTTCAGGGAGAGTGCGGGGAGACGGCACGGGACGTACCGGGCTGGGAAGGCGCACTGGAGGCCTGGTGCGTGGAGCTCCTCTAAACGCCTGCGCTGCAGCATATTCCTCGCCAACACCTCTCTCCGAAATCCTTCCCTAAACTCTTCTAACGTCTCCCATTCAGGCTCTGGCTTTCTCCTCTGCTCGGGCGACAGCCCCATGTTTTATTGGGGTTGCCCTTGGGCTCCTTGTGGCCGTGGACCCCGGCGTCGTCGCTGTCCTCCATTACTCCTCGGCGACTCCCGCCAAGGAAGGGTCTCGCATCCACCCATTATTTCTTCCCAGGTCCAACTCTCCTTAACCTTCGTGGCACGCTGCTTGGTCCTGGACGGGTGGGATATTCTGTTAAGATCGTCGTTAGAATAACTGGACCAAGGCGCAGCGTGCATAGAGTTCCACATATTTGATAGTGAAATATCCACAAAAAACAACAGATCGAAACAATACGTAGAGCACAAAGTCACTAACAAAAACAATATCCCACAAAAGCAGGTGGGAAACAGAACACACTAAGTATGATCCCCAATTAGAGGTAACGACTATCAGTGTCTCTAATTGGGAACCATACACAAAACAAACAAAGAAATAGAACAACTAGAACCCCCCTAGTCACGTCCTAACCTAAATCACCATAGAGAACCCAGAGGGCTGGGTTCTCTATGGCATCCACACAAGACTGTCTGTGTGTGTGTGTGTTACATTTTGAAGTTGTTCCAAGTGTCACATTTCTAAGTGTTTAAGGTTAAGTTCAGGCATCAACTCTGAATGGTTAAGGTGAGGCATCAACTCTGAATGGTTAAGGTGAGGCATTAACTCTGAATGGTTAAGGTGAGGCATTAACTCTGAATGGTTAAGGTGAGGCATTAACTCTGAATGGTTAAGGTAGGGGTTAACATTTGAGATAGGCTTAAAACAAAAATAACTTTCTATTGCTGGAATCGAACTTACAATCTTTAGAACATGCTTTCGCCTATTCACCATCCCCGTCCACGACACTCTGAAAACTGAAACCTACTTGAAGGTAACAGTGCGCTCTGTTGCTCCTAGTGGCCAGTTTCAACATCATCTCATGACGTCCTCAGACATGGATGGACGTCAAATACTGACTTGTTTCATGGGTGACCTGGCTGGTGTGGTAGGCAGGCTCAGTGCTCAATGTGCCCATGGATGACAGAAATCCTTCTCTATGTTCTTCAAATCCCCCACAGGGAGAAAAACAGACTGGACACATTGTGTGTGTGTTATGTTCCAGGCCAGGCTGTGCTCACTGGCTTTGTTTGCACGTGTGTGTGTTTCATTCCAAGGATATTGAGAGTGTGTTCTTCTAGTTGTGAAGAGTCCCAAAGTGAACATCACGTTCCCAGGCTTTGAAGATATTGTGTTTTGTGCTTTAAGGAATGTGTGCGCAGCTTGTTCCAGGGTGTAAGAGAGAGTACTGGATTTGATTGAAAACTTATCATATGCCTCTTCTAGTGTCCACCAATGCTGGTAAAACACACACACACACACACACACAGAGGTCTCAGATACGTCTGAATAACACTCTATGAACACTGCTCTCTGACTCCAACTATTCCCTCGTCTTTTTAATGCATATTATTTCCATACATTTACCATACCCCTTTGAACATTTCTTATGCTATGGACAGACAGGCAGACAGACAGACAGGCAGATGGACATGCGGACAGACTGAGACAAAGAGTACAGTACATTAATCAGTTAACTCTTTGAGGAAGTGTCGGATTTTGATCTGTAGTTTAGTCCCAAATGGCACCCTATTCCCTATATAGTGCATATGGGCTCTGGTCAAATGTAGTGCACTGTATAGGGAAAAGGGTGCCATTTGAAGGTGTCTGAGTTAGTCAGAGGAGTAGACTGGTGATAAGGGGAAGCAGAGTTAGTCAGAGGAGTAGACTGGTGGTAGGGAGAGTTAGTCAGAGGAGTAGACTGGTGGTAGGGGTAGGCAGAGTTAGTCAGAAGAATAGACTGGTGGTAGGGGGGGGGCAGAGTTAGTCAGAGGAGTAGACTGGTGGTAGGGGGAGGCAGAGTTAGTCAGAAGAGTAGACTGGTGGTAGGGGGAGGCAGAGTTAGTCAGAAGAGTAGACTGGTGGTAGGGAGGCAGAGTTAGTCAGAAGAGTAGACTGGTGGTAGGGGAGCCAGAGTTAGTCAGAAGAGTAGACTGGTGGTAGGGGGCAGAGTTAGTCAGAAGAGTAGACTAGTGGTAGGGGAGGCAGAGTTAGTCAGAGGAGTAGACTGGTGGTAGGGGAGGCAGAGTTAGTCAGAAGAGTAGACTGGTGGTAGGGGGAGGCAGAGTTAGTCAGAAGAGTAGACTGGTGGTAGGGAGAGGCAGAGTTAGTCAGAGGATTAGACTGGTGGTAAGGGGGAGGCAGAGTTAGTCAGAAGAGTAGACTGGTGGTAGGGAGAAGCAGAGTTAGTCAGAAGAGTAGACTGGTGGTAGGGAGAGGCAGAGTTAGTCAGAAGAGTAGACTGGTGGTAGGGAGAGGCAGAGTTAGTCAGAAGAGTAGACTGGTGGTAGGGAGAGGCAGAGTTAGTCAGAAGAGTAGACTGGTGGTAGGGAGAGGCAGAGTTAGTCAGAAGAGTAGACTGGTGGTAGGGAGAGGCAGAGTTAGTCAGAGGATTAGACTGGTGGTAAGGGGGAGGCAGAGTTAGTCAGAAGAGTAGACTGGTGGTAGGGAGAGGCAGAGTTAGTCAGAGGATTAGACTGGTGGTAGGGGGAGGCAGAGTTAGTCAGAAGAGTAGACTGGTGGTAGGGGGAGGCAGAGTTAGTCAGAAGAGTAGACTGGTGGTAGGGAGAGGCAGAGTTAGTCAGAGGATTAGACTGGTGGTAGGGAGAGGCAGAGTTAGTCAGAGGAGTAGACTGGTGGTAGGGAGAGGCAGAGTTAGTCAGAGGAGTAGACTGGTGGTAGGGAGAGGCAGAGTTAGTCAGAGGATTAGACTGGTGGTAGGGGGAGGCAGAGTTAGTCAGAAGAGTAGACTGGTGGTAGGGAGAGGCAGAGTTAGTCAGAGGATTAGACTGGTGGTAAGGGGGAGGCAGAGTTAGTCAGAAGAGTAGACTGGTGGTAGGGAGAGGCAGAGTTAGTCAGAGGATTAGACTGGTGGTAAGGGGGGGGCAGAGTTAGTCAGAAGAGTAGACTGGTGGTAGGGAGAGGCAGAGTTAGTCAGAGGATTAGACTGGTGGTAAGGGGGGGCAGAGTTAGTCAGAAGAGTAGACTAGTGGTAGGGGAGTTAGAGTTAGTCAGAAGAGTAGACTAGTGGTAGGGGGAGGCAGTCTTGATCAAGACAAAGGAGATGATTGTGGACTGCAGGAAAAGGAGGACCGAGCACACCCCTATTCTCATCGAAGGGGCTGTAGTGGAGCAGGTCAAGTTCCTTGTAATCTCTCTCCCTCTATATCGCTCTCCCTCTATTTCTCTCTCTTTACATTATTCTCTCTCTCTCTCCCTCTCTATCTCCCTCTCCCACTTCCCCCTCCCTCTCATTCTCCACTCCTTCCTCTCTCCCTCTCTTTGAAAGAGTAGCTTTAAGGTTTGTTAGAGTTGGTGGCCTGTGATTGTCTTTTAATGAGTGACAGATTGTGTTGGAGGAGTGATAAGGGGTCTGAGGGGCTGAGAGGTCCTGGGTGGATTAGTATAATCATCTAAAAAATGACAAGTCTTTAAAAAAAACAGCACACAATGGAACACGTGGGGCAATGCACCGCCACCCTTCCCCTCATCTGCCACTCCGCCCGGCCACAACTAATCACTTTACATTCCACTGGTGTGACGGTCCAGAGGCTGCCTTCTGAATATGAATATATTGTTTGTTTAGTTCCTTTAAAAACATGCTATTTCTTTACCTTTTCTCAGTCCTAACCTCAACCATTAGGGGGAAGCAGAAAACTGATCAGGGCCTGTACCAGGTAGTTTGCTCTGTGTCATTTTGGGTGCTGTAACAGCCCTATGTAACAGAAACGGGTGTCATTGCTGTAACAGGCCCATGTAACAGAAACGGGTGTCATTGCTGTAACAGGCCTATGTAACAGATAGGGTGTCATTGCTGTAACAGGCCCATGTAACAGAAACAGGTGTCATTGCTGTAACAGGCCTATGTAACAGATAGGGTGTCATTGCTGTAACAGGCCCATGTAACAGATAGGGTGTCATTGCTGTAACAGGCCTATGTAACAGATAGGGTGTCATTGCTGTAACAGGCCCATGTAACATATAGGGTGTTATTGCTGTAACAGGCCCATGTAACAGAAACGGGTGCCATTGCTGTAACAGGCCTATGTAACAGATAGGGTGTTATTGCCGTAACAGCCCTATGTAACAGATATGGAGTCATTGCTGTAACAGGTCTATGTAACAGATAGGGTGTTATTGCTGTAACAGGTCTATGTAACAGATAAGGTGTTATTGCTGTAACAGGTCTATGTAACAGACCGTAGCTAGCCCTGAACTGTTAGTCATTAACTGTTAGTCATGGACACATCATCACATTTTGACATCATCACAATAACACATTAGTGTTATTGTCAGCAGATAGGCGAGCAGACACAGGTGTTAGTCTCTAATTGTAGTGGAGCAGGTTGAGAGCTTCAAGTTCCTTGGCGTCCACATCACCAACAAACTAACATGGTCCAAGCACACCAAGACAGTCGTGAAGAGGGCACAACAAAACCTATTCCCCCTCAGGAAACTGAAAAGATTTGGCATGGGTCCTCAGATCCTCAAACGGTTCTACAGCTACACCATCGAGAGCATCCTCACTGGTTGCATCACTGCCTAGTATGGCAACTGCTCGGCCTCCGACCGCAAGGCACTACAGAGGGTAGTGCGTACTGGCCAGTACATTACTGGGGCCAAGCTTCCTGCCATCCAAGACCTCTATACCAGGCGCTGTCGGAAGAAGGCCCTAAAAATTGTCAAAGACTCCAGCCACCCTAGTCATAGACTGTTCTCTCTGCTACCGCACGGCAAGCGGTACCGGAGCACCAAGTCTAGGTCCAAAAGGCTTCTTAATAGCTTCTACCCCCAAGCCATAAGACTCCTGAACAGCTTATCAAATGGCTACCAAGACTATTTGCATTGTCTCGTCCCCCCACGCCCTATTTTAAGCTGCTGCTACTCTCTGTTTATTATCTATGCATTGTCACTTTAACTCTACCTACATGTACATATTACCTCAATTACCTCGACTAACCAGTGACCCAGCACATTGACTCTGTACAAGTACCACCTGTACTGTTATTTTACTGCTGCTATTTAAGTACTTATATGTTTTACTTAATACTTTGGGGTTAAGGGCTTGTAAGTAAGTATTTCACTGTAAGGTCTACACCTGTTGTATTCGGCGCACGTGACAAATACAGTTTTATTTTATTTGTTAATGGCACCCTATTTCCTGTATAGCGCACCACCTGTGACCAGAGCCTCGGCCCACTACCTGTGACCAGAGCCTCGGCCCACTACCTGTGACCAGGGCCTCGGCTCAATACCTGTGACCAGAGCCTCGGCCCACTACCTGTGACCAGAGCCTCGGCCCACTACCTGTGACCAGAGCCTCGGCTCAATACCTGTAACCACAGCCTCGGCCCACTACCTGGGACCACAGCCTCGGCCCACTTGAGAGACGGTCAGAGTTGTGGTCAATTCAATTTCAACAGACACAATTCAGAAAATGAATTGAAATTCCATTCCATTTCAAGGAAGAAAGCCTTGACGACTACACATGTCATTGTTAAATTCTTGCACTGAAACCAAATTTAATCTCCTGAACGAATGTAATTAAAATGGCATCGAGACTAGCTTTGGATGGAGTCACAGATATTAAACTGTTGGTTAATGACGGGTCAAGGCTTGACTGTACTGTAAAGTAGATGTCAGGCAGCTGGGGCCTGACAGTACAGTGGTACGGCAGTACTCCTCTCTTCTCTGTGTCAGGCAGGGAGCAGCTAAAAAGGAATATTTGAAATGGATGCTTGTTTCCGACCACTTTTCCTTCTGAGGTGCTAAAGTATTGATGCTAATCGCCTGTAGAGAGAGGAGCTGGAGAGGACATGGACTCTCACTAACACACAGTCAAGGGAGATTATACTGCACTGAAGGCCAGTAGAGGTGTGTGTGTTTGATAGTTAACATCTTACCAGCTGACTCATTGTGTTGTTATTGTACAGAGAGGTGTGTATTGTTATTGGCATTCAGCAAAGCTAATGCACACACACACACAACACATTTATACTGAGAGAGAGAGAGAGGTCTGCCACTCTCTTAGCAGGCAGCAGGGATTATATTTCTGGGATGTCATGCGTTGTGACATTTAGAATGTTATTAAACTTCAATAAACGGAGCTTAAGGTTCACTGGTCACTCTCACATACTGGGAATCCATTATTCTGCTGGCTTTACTTCACATTGCCTGTTTATCATAACCACGCACCCGCATACATTACACACACTGGCACACACGTACGCGGCACGTACCCGGCATGCACCAATGCACACACGTACGCAAACTAACGTAGCAGACAGACAGACACATACACGTACGCACACTAACGTAGCAGACAGACACATACACGTACGCACACTAACGTAGCAGGCAGACAGACACATACATAGGCACGAAGGTAGGCAGGTACACACACACAGATACAGACACACACATGCGTGCAGGCAAGAGCATACGCACACTCAATCTCATAAATACTTTAGACAACAGTACTGTATTTTAGGTAATTAAATCTCCATGGCAAAGATGATAGGCCGACATGCGCATAGTGGTTGTTTTGGCGGTGTCGAGGTAGAACTGCGATAGAGTTGTCAGATCCACAAGTGGCTCCTCGCGTTATTACAGACACTGCCATTGGATGCAAGGAAACCACACCCGTCTTTATATCCAGCCGCATTAGAATTTCAAACACTGGAATGCGTGATTAGACTGATAGGTGTATTGTCCGCCCATCCAAAAGAACATAAAAACATGCAGTAGAAATAATGACAGCCTATCATCGATAGAGCCTACACGTTTTCAACTTCTACGGCAGTAGGGATAAGGAAGGGAGTGGTTGGTGACACACAAGAGCAGCCGCTCACTGACATGTCAGCTCATACCGCTGTTACACTTCCAACACAGCCAAAACATCTGCTATGCGGATGTCTGCCAAGTGGGTTAACACTCAATCTGTTTGAATCGAGACCTAAATTCAAGCTAAGAATTTTTCAGTGTTGGATATAAACTTAGCAAAAAAAGAACGTCCTCTCACTGTCAACTGTGTTTATTTTCAGCAAACTTAACATGTGTAAATATTTGTATGAACATAACAAGATTCAACAACTGAGACATAAACTGAACAAGTTCCACAGACATGTGACTAACAGAAATGGAATAATGTGTCCCTGAACAAAGGGGGGTGGGGTCAAAATCAAAAGTAACAGTCAGTATCTGGTGTGGCCACCAGCTGCATTAAGCACTGCAGTGCATCTCCTCCTCATGGACTGCACCAGATTTGCCAGTTCTTGCTGTGAGATGCTACACCACTCTTCCACCAAGGCACCTGCAAGTTCCCAGACATTTCTGTGGGGAATGGCCCCTAGCCCTCACCCTCCGATCCAACAGGTCCCAGACGTCCTCAATGGGATTGAGATTCGGGCACTTCGCTGGCCATGGCAGAACACTGACATTCCTGTCTTGCAGGAAATCACGCACAGAACGAGCAGTATGGCTGGTGGCATTGTCATGCTGGAGGGTCATGTCAGGATGAGCCTGCAGGAAGGGTACCACATGAGGGAGGAGGATGTCTTCCCTGTAACACACAGCGTTGAGATTGCCTGCAATGACAACAAGCTCAGTCCGATGATGCTGTGACACACCGCCCCAGACCATGACGGACCCTCCACCTCCAAATCGATCCCGCTCCAGAGTACAGGCCTCGGTGTAACGCTCATTCCTTCAACGATAAACGCGAATCCGACCCTCACCCCCTGGTGAGACAAAACTGCGACTCGTCAGTGAAGAGCACTTTTTTGCCAGTCCTGTCTGGTCCAGCGACGGTGGGTTTGTGCGACGTTGTTGCCAGTGATGTCTGGTGAGGACCTGCCTTACAACAGGTCTACAGGCCCTCAGTCCAGCCTCTCTTAGCCTATTGCGGACAGTCTGAGCACTGATGTAGCGATTGTGTGTTCCTGGTTGAATTCGGGCAGTTGTTGTTGCCATCCTGTACATGTCCCGCAGGTGTGATGTTCGGATGTACCAATCCTGTGCAGGTGTTTTTACACGTGGTCTGTCATCAGCTGTCCGTCCTGTCTCCCTGTAGCGCTGTCTTAGGCGTCTCACATTACGGACATTGCAATTTATTGCCCTGGCCACATCTGCAGTCCTCATGCCTCCTTGCAGCATGCCTATGGCATGTTCATGCAGATGAGCAGGGACCTTGGGCATCTTTCTTTTGGTGTTTTTCAGAGTCAGTAGAAAGGCCTCTTTAGTGTCCTAAGTTTTCATAACTGTGACCTTAATTGCCTACCGTCTGTAAGCTGTTAGTGTCTTAACGACTATTCCACAGGTGCATGTTCATTAATTGTTTATGGTTCATTGAACATGCATGGGAAACAGTGTTTAAACCCTTTACAATGAAGATCTGGTTAGTTATTTGGATTTTTACGAATTATGTTTAAAAGACAGGATCCTGAGAAAGGGATATTTATTTTTGCTGAGTTTATATATTTTAAATGTAACCTTTATTTAACTAGGCAAGTCAGTTAAGAACAAATTTGTTTTTACAATGACGGCCAAACCCCGCCAACTCTGGGCCAATTGTGCACCGCCCTATGGGACTCCCAATCACGGCTGGTTGTGATACAGCCTGGAATCGAACCAGGGTGTCTGTAGCGACCCCTCTAGCACTGAGATGCAGTGCCTTAGACCGCTGCGCCACTCGGCAGCCCAGTGACAGAGAGGACATTTGACATTGAACAAAACACATAGCTTGACTTCAACTGAACCTAACTTAAATATTTTACAGCTCAAACCAAACCAACTTTAACAATCTACCAAAAAGTATTCTGCTTTGCCCAAAAGACAATTAAAGTGATGTTATGGACAATATAACCATGGATTTGAACAGAGGTCATCTAACAGAAGGTTTTCTAGCTACTTTGGGTGAGATATATACTTTGGTAAATACATTTAAATGGGAGCTATTTCCTGTCTCTGCACTGACCCAATCTGCTTCTGTGATTGGCTGGGGGTCGACCGGACCTTCCAATCAGCCGCCTGCAGTTTGATCGCCGCGCCAACTAGGCCTGCTCTGTAATCTCATCATCTGTCATCATGTCTGGAACAATGTAAACCACCATACATCTCTATTTCTATCCCTCTCTCTTTCTCTCTCTATCCTTTACTCCCACTCTCTCCCTCGCTTTCTTGATCTCCCTTTCTCGCCCTACTTCACTTTCCCCCTCTCGCTGTCTCTCTCTTTCGCTCTCTCGCTCACACTCTCCAGTACCATTTCCTTCCTCCATCCATCTTCTTCCCCTGGCCCCCATCCTCACATGGATGGACAGAAGGGGGAATACAGGAATGAAGGGTGCTATACAGCCTCTCTCAGTCTCCTGGCTGTTTCTACTCTCCAGGCTCCAAGTCTAATTGGGATGGTTGGAACACCATCCTGTGACGCTTTGGATGTATGAACAAACGTATCATAAAATAATGACCTTTCCTCCAGTGCATAATGAAACAGAATAATGTAACAAATCAATGCGTAATGTAGTAAGACGAGTATTAGAGGGAAGAAAGAGAGGAAAGCCGCTAGTCTGTAAACAGAGATATGAGACACAGGTTCAGGCTTTATGTCTCTACGATGTACAGGAACTGACATCTGTCTGGATTACTAAACTGCTGTGAATCGAGCTCACCATCATTCAGGTGTGTGTGTGTGTGTCTATGCGCATGATAGTCACTGTACTCTAATGTGACTGTACTGTACTCTTATGTGAAAAATCAAGTTAAACTGACAATGTTTTCTTCACGACGACTGGAATGGTTTTCATTGTCTGAGTTTAACATGGCAACAGCGTCTTCACAGACATCAATTTCCTTTCCTCTCCCATTTGTAACAACACGGCTTAAATCAGAAGAGTACTCACTCTAACATTACCTCTCTTCACAGACAGAATAATGAAAACATGAGGGAGAGAGAGAGAGAGAGAGATATTTGAGAAAACAGAAGAGAGAAAAAGAGGGAGAGACAGAGAGCGTATGGTAGGGATAAGATGTAGACAAACCAAAGAGTGCTTACAGCATAATGTCAATAGTTAAGTCCTCCATAGTGATTGTGTTGTCTAGCAGTGCAGTAGTGAATAGTTAAGTCCTCCATAGTGATTGTGTTGTCTAGCAGTGCAGTAGTGAATAGTTAAGTCCTCCATAGTGATTGTGTTGTCTAGCAGTGCAGTAGTGAATAGTTAAGTCCTCCATAGTGATTGTGTTGTCTAGCAGTGCAGTAGTGAATAGTTAAGTCCTCCATAGTGATTGTGTTGTCTAGCAGTGCAGTAGTGAATAGTTAAGTCCTCCATAGTGATTGTGTTGTCTAGCAGTGCAGTAGTGCTCTGCCCTGAATACTTATGAGCAGACCTTACAGTGCTTCTGTACCAAACGGAAAACACATCTTTCTGTTAGTGAGAGTGACAGGATGAAGTCTGTGACCGCTACAGACAGCCTCGTCTCCTGAAACATACATTTTGTCCCTGTCACCCTGGATGATGAGAGGAGGAGAGGAAGAAGAGGATAGGAAGGTGGTAGGATAAAAGGGGAGAAGGAGGGGAAAAGATGAGAGGACAATGAGGAGAATATGGGATGATAATAGGAGGAAGAATACCAGGATGAGGAGAATAGGGGATGATAATAGGAGGAAGAATACCAGGATGAGGAGAATAGGGGATGATAATAGGAGGAGGAACAGGATGAGGAGAATAGGGGATGATAATAGGAGGAGGAGGAACAGGATGAGGAGAATAAGGGATGATAACAGGAGGAGGAAGAACAGGATGAGGAGAATAGGGGATGATAACAGGAGGAGGAAGAACAGGATGAGGAGGATGTGACAGCTGACAGGTTGATGAAGAGGGATGTCAGTTCTCAGCCATTAACTGTTCTCCACGGGAGGAAAGGTGTGTGTGTGTGTGTGTGTGTGTGTGTGTGTGTGTGTGTGTTTGTGTGCGAACTCTGGTCTAATGTGAGGATGAGTGTGTGTGTGATCTGCACCTGGACTCAATTAACCAACCCTCACATCCAATAACGCTCCTGTCAATACTTTTTGCTCCATTTCCCCCCTCTCACCTCTCCTCTCCCCTCTTTCTCACTTCCTCCCTCCCTCCCTCCATCTCTCCTGCTCAATCCCCCTCTCCCTCCCTCCATGTATCTCTATGTGGTTTCAGTCTCTGAGAATGAGACACAGCAAGAGATTACTGTAGTTCTCCCCTGGCTGCTTTCTGAGATACAACATCACCTCAATGACCATTCATTTGCTGCTTACTGAGATACAACAACACCTCAATGACCATTCACTGGCTGTTTACTGAGATACAACACCACCTCAATGACCATTCACTGGCTGTTTACTGAGATACAACAACACCTCAATGACCATTCACTGGCTGTTTACTGAGATACAACACCACCTCAATGACCATTCACTGGCTGTTTACTGAGATACAACAACACCTCAATGACCATTCACTGGCTGTTTACTGAGATACAACAACACCTCAATGACCATTCACTGGCTGTTTACTGAGATACAACACCACCTCAATGACCATTCACTGGCTGTTTACTGAGATACAACACCACCTCAATGACCATTCACTGGCTGTTTACTGAGATACAACAACACCTCAATGACCATTCACTGGCTGTTTACTGAGATACAACAACACCTCAATGACCATTCACTGGCTGTTTACTGAGATACAACAACACCTCAATGACCATTCACTGGCTGTTTACTGAGATACAACACCACCTCAATGACCATTCACTGGCTGTTTACTGAGATACAACAACACCTCAATGACCATTCACTGGCTGTTTACTGAGATACAACAACACCTCAATGACCATTCACTGGCTGTTTACTGACATACAACAACACCTCAATGACCATTCACTGGCTGTTTACTGAGATACAACACCACCTCAATGACAATTCACTGGCTGTTTACTGAGATACAACAACACCTCAATGACCATTCACTGGCTGTTTACTGAGATACAACACCACCTCAATGACCATTCACTGGCTGTTTACTGAGATACAACAACACCTCAATGACCATTCACTGGCTGTTTACTGAGATACAACACCACCTCAATGACCATTCACTGGCTGTTTACTGAGATACAACAACACCTCAATGACCATTCACTGGCTGTTTACTGAGATACAACACCACCTCAATGACCATTCATTTGCTGCTTTCTGAGATACAACAACACCTCAATGACCATTCACTGGCTGTTTACTGAGATACAACACCACCTCAATGACCCTTCACAGGCTGCTTACTGAGATACAACAACACCTCAATGACCATTCACTGGCTACTTACTAAGATACAACAACACCTCAATGACCATTCACTGGCTACTTACTGAGATACAACAACACCTCAATGACCTTTCACTGGCTGCTTACTGAGATACAACAACACCTCAATGACCATTCACTGGCTACTTACTGAGATACAACAACACCTCAATGACCATTCACTGGCTGCTTACTGAGATACAACAACTCAATGACCATTCACTGGCTGCTTACTGAGATACAACAACACCACAATGACCATTCACTGGCTGCTTACTGAGATACAACAAAAACCAAAATGACCATTCACTGGCTACTTACTGAGATACTTCACTGGCTGCTTACTGAGATACAACAACTCAATGACCCTTCACTGGCTGCTTACTGAGATACAACAACACCAAAATGACCATTCACTGGCTGCTTACTGATATACAACACCACAATGACCATTCACTGGCTGCTTACTGAGATACAACACCTCAATGACCATTCACTGGCTGCTTACTGAGATACAACACCTCAAAGACCATTCACTGGCTACTTACTGAGATACAACAACACCACAATGACCATTCACTGGCTACTTACTGAGATACAACACCTCAATGACCATTCACTGGCTGCTTACTGGAATACAACAACACCTCAATGACCATTCACTGGCTACTTACTGAGATACTTCACTGGCTGCTTACTGAGATACAACAACTCAATGACCCTTCACTGGCTGCTTACTGAGATACAACAACACCAAAATGACCATTCACTGGCTGCTTACTGATATACAACACCACAATGACCATTCACTGGCTACTTACTGAGATACAACACCTCAATGACCATTCACTGGCTGCTTACTGGAATACAACAACACCTCAATGACCATTCACTGGCTACTTACTGAGATACTTCACTGGCTGCTTACTGAGATACAACAACTCAATGACCCTTCACTGGCTGCTTACTGAGATACAACAACACCAAAATGACCATTCACTGGCTGCTTACTGATATACAACACCTCAATGACCATTCACTGGCTACTTACTGAGATACAACGCCTCAATGACCATTCACTGGCTGCTTACTGAGATACAACACCTCAAAGACCATTCACTGGCTACTTACTGAGATACAACAACACCACAATGACCATTCACTGGCTACTTACTGAGATACAACACCTCAATGACCATTCACTGGCTGCTTACTGAGATACAACAACACCTCAATAACCATTCACTGGCTACTTACTGAGATACAACACTTCACTGGGTGCTTACTGAGATACAACAACACCTCAATGACCATTCACTGGCTGCTTACTGAGATACAACAACACCTCAATGACCATTCACTGGCTACTTACTGAGATACAACACTTCACTGGCTGCTTACTGAGATACAACACCACTTCAATGACCCTTCACTGGCTGCTTACTGAGATACAACACCACAATGACCATTCACTGGCTGCTTACTGAGATACAACACTTCACTGGCTGCTTACTGAGATACAACAACACCTCAATGACAATTCACTGGCTGCTTACTGAGATACAACACCACTTCAATGACCCTTCACTGGCTGCTTACTGAGATACAACAACACCTCAATGACCATTCACTGGCTGCTTACTGAGATACAACAACACCTCAATGACCATTCACTGGCTACTTACTAAGATACAACAACACCTCAATGACCATTCACTGGCTGCTTACTGAGATACAACAACACCTCAATGACCATTCACTGGCTGCTTACTGAGATACAACAACACCTCAATGACCATTCACTGGCTGCTTACTGATATACAACACCTCAACGACCATTCACTGGCTACTTACTGAGATACAACACCTCAATGACCATTCACTGGCTACTTACTAAGATACAACAACACCTCAATGACCATTCACTGGCTGCTTACTGAGATACAACACCACCTCAATGACCATTCACTGGCTGCTTACCGAGATACAACAACACCTCAATGACCATTCACTGGCTGCTTAGTGAGATACAACAACACCACAATGACCATTCACTGGCTGCTTACTGAGATACAACAACACCTCAATGACCATTTACTGGCTACTTACTGAGATACAACACCTCAATGACCATTTACTGGCTACTTACTGAGATACAACAACATTAATGAATGAACTTCTATTGAATGAACTTCTAATGTTTGTGTGTGTGCGTATGTGTTGGTGTGTGTGTGCGTATGTGTTGGTGTGTGTGCGTATGTGTTGGTGTGTGTGTGCGTATGTGTTGGTGTGTGTCTGTGTGCATATGTGTGTCTGCGTATGTTTGGTTTTACTATCCTTGTGGGGACCAGAAGACCTCACAAGGATAGTAAAACAAGCATGTGTGTGCAGGAAACGGTTCATAATTATAGAGCCTCACCACAGACACACAGACAGACACAGACAGACACACAGACAGCAGGGGAGAGTTTACGGGGGCTGATGATGGTACTATAATCACAGGGTGCAAAACAGAAATGGTGGACAAATGTGCACACATACAAACACCCACACAGCTACCGAAAATCACTTCATCATCACAATTCCCTTCCACATCTCAAAGAATTAAACTGTTTGCTAGTGATGCGTTTAGGTTTGTACAGTACTGTGAGTTCCAATAAAGGTATACCTTCTATCTCTTCCCTAAAACAGCCCCACAGTATACAGAGAGATCTCAGTGTGACTCCCCTGGTTAGATAAAGCTTATATGAATGAATTCAAAAGGTGAAAAAGGGGCCAGTTGTCATTTGAAATAGTCACAGTTGACATTTAGATTAGTATAATGTTCTGAAAGTGAGCGCAGCAGGCCTCTTTTATATGCAGTATTAATATATCTGTGATAATGACACACACACAAAAACACACACACACACACACCCCCAACACAGTATCACTGGCTGTATAATTGCACAGTACCAAAGGGGCTGAGCAGCTCTCTCCCCAGAAATGAGGTTAAACGCACACTTGTGTCAATTATTCAAAGAAATGAGCATCATGCTAGGAACAAGAGTTATAAACCATGGGGGTGTTTTTCCATATAAATGTCCTGAAGCAGGCTAGATCCTCCTATACAGTAGAGGGATTACAATCAAACCATCATGTAAGCAAACATGAACATGAGGAAAATTATCCAATCTGTGTATTCATAAGATATTGCATGTAAGGAATCCTCAATTGTGAAAACATACCTATTCCTTATTCCATTGTTATATATATATATAATATACACTGGAGTGTACAAAACATTAGGAACACCTTCCTAATATTTAGTTTCAGCCCCTTTTGCCCTCAGAACAGCCTCAATTCGTCGGGGAATGGACTCCACAAGGTGTCGAAAGCGTTCCACAGGGATGCTGGCCCATGTTGACTCCAATGCTTCCCACAGTTGTGTCAAGTTGGCTGGATGTCCTATGGGTGGTGGACCATTCTTGATACACACGGGAAACTGTTGAGCGTGAAAACCCAGCAGCGTTGCAGTTCTTGACACACTTAAACTGGTGCGCTGGCACCTACTACCATAGCCCGTTCTAAAGCACTTAAATATTTAGTCTTGCCCATTCACCTTCTGAATGGCACACATATACAATCCATGTCTCAATTGTCTCAAGGCTTAAAAATCCTTCTTTAACCTGTCTCCTACCCTTCACCTACACTGATCGAAGGGGATTTAACAGGTGACATCGATAAGGGATCATAGCTTTAACCTGGATTCATCAGGTCACTCATCGAAAGAGCAGATGTTCCTAATGTTTTGAACACTCAGTGAAAAGAACAGAATTGAGGCTTTTCTGAGGGCAAAGGGGGGTACAACTCAATATTAGGAAGGTGTTCCTAATGTTTTGTACACTGAAATAAAATAAACATATTCACATAGTTTATTCCTTTATTCTGTTACAAAAAGCATGATGACTTTCTTCAGAGACACTTTGCTTAGAAAACGTTTATTTCTCAAAAGTTTATTTATGTCTTTTCTCTTATTCATGAATGATCTCCATGTATTTTATAAATGCTTTATTCAGCAACATCGTTCAGTAGTGATGTATAGAATAAAAACACTGAGGTTTTCAGGTGAACAAACTAAATAATCACTTTATATCATAACCCTTTATATCCTTGTATTAAAATACTTTTGGAAAAAAGAAAAAATGAAAAAGAAAAGTCAAATATTGTTTAATCCTAAACACCAAATGGACATCCATTCAATTCAAATGTCAAAATTATAGTGGCTTAAGTTGTACTTTTAATTGGTTAAAAACATTGTCTACGCATTATTCAACATCTGCTTTTTCTACACTTTGTCAAAGTGTGAAACACCATTTTTTGCAGCTCTCAAACTCTCTATACAAACCAAACATTGAATGTATTTTTCTAAATCTGTTAGGGCATATAAAACATCTCCTTCTCTAGAGACGAAAACGTCCACCAAGGACTCACTTTGTGCTGTGCCTTCATCAATACAACACTAAAGAACTAAAGGAGAAGAGAGGAAAAACTAAAGGAGAAGAGAGGACGAACTAAAGGAGAAGAGAGGAAGAACTAAAGGAGAAGAGAGGAAGAACTAAAGGAGAAGAGAGGAAGAACTAAAGGAGAAGAGAGGAGAAACTAAAGGAGAAGAGAGGAAAAACTAAAGGAGAAGAGAGGACGAACTAAAGGAGAAGAGAGGAAGAACTAAAGGAGAAGAGAGGAGAAACTAAAGGAGAAGAGAGGAAGAACTAAAGGAGAAGAGAGGAAGAACTAAAGGAGAAGAGATGAAGAACTAAAGGAGAAGAGAGGACGAACTAAAGGAGAAGAGAGGACGAACTAAAGGAGAAGAGAGGAAGAACTAAAGGAGAAGAGAGGAAGAACTAAAGGAGAAGAGAGGAAGAACTAAAGGAGAAGAGAGGAAGAACTAAAGGAGAAGAGAGGAAGAACTAAAGGAGAAGAGAGGAAGAACTAAAGGAGAAGAGAGGAAGAACTAAAGGAGAAGAGAGGAAGAACTAAAGGAGAAGAGAGGAAGAACTAAAGGAGAAGAGAGGACGAACTAAAGGAGAAGAGAGGAAGAACTAAAGGAGAAGAGAGGAAGAACTAAAGGAGAAGAGAGGAAGAACTAAAGGAGAAGAGAGGAAGAACTAAAGGAGAAGAGAGGAAGAACTAAAGGAGAAGAGAGGAAGAACTAAAGGAGAAGAGAGGAAGAACTAAAGGAGAAGAGAGGAAGAACTAAAGGAGAAGAGAGGAAGAACTAAAGGAGAAGAGAGGAGAAACTAAAGGAGAAGAGAGGAAGAACTAAAGGAGAAGAAGAAGAACAGAAGGATCACACAGTCAGGCAGAGAGAGGCAGATTGGGTCAGAGAAGGAAAGAACAAGTTTCACTGCAGTAGAGGAGAAGAATCAACCCTTTTATATACATAGTGGGTGGAGAGATGAGATATATTTGATGTAAGCAGTCTATCTCTGCCCAGTATCTGTCTTCACTGTCAAACATGTTCAAGAGTGAAAGGTTGTTCCATGTTTAGCACTATGGCTATGGCAGAAACATAGTCTGACAGCTGCGTCCGTGTTGAACGCTATCTTTATGGCAGAGACCCACACAAACAGAGCCAGAGCAGAGCTGGAGAGTGTAGCTAGCAAATATTCCCTTTGTAGCTGTAGGCAGGCTGTCTCTTATTCTGATTCCAGTATCCTAACGAGGCTTCTCTCTGCTGCCAGCCCTATAGGCTACAGCAACACGTACAATGACCTAAACATCAAACAATACTGAATAACCTCTGTCATAAAATAACAAACTACTGAGAGAGAAACAATATTGGTTGCCATGGTGGTAGCCACCATTTCCATGGTTTCCATTAACGATTGCCAAAGGTTGATTGACTGTGAACATGTAAATCAAGCAGGGGTTTCTGAGTGTAAGTTATGCCTCTTTCCTCTGTGTTCCAAAATTACTACTCTCTCTACAAAATAATACAGTGGATCCACTGAAGAAATCAATGGTGTTAATCTGTGGTACTTTGTCAAGTTCTGACCATGTCAGTCAATACTTCCTCACTTCCAAATCTAACCATACCAATCATTCTAGGTAGTTTAATAACGCGACAGTATGTGTGTGTGTCTGTCGACCACAGACACAGAAGGCATGGTGTAGCAGTAAAGCACGTTTGATGAGGAGAACACGACACAGCTAGTTAAGCATCAATTTAAACGTCTTTCACCTGTGAGATCAGGACAAATTAAATCAATACCGATACAGGGATCAGTCTCTGTGGGAATGACTGTCAGCAGATGGTTCAGAGGCCAGCAAAAACTGAGCTCTGTGCATGATTATTCATGTCTGTATTATAAGATTGCATTGGTGCTTTATATGCTTGTGTTCCAGTTCATGATGCCTTTCCAATATAACATGTGTAACTATGTCCAAAACACACAAGAGAAACCAGAGCCACACAAATATCAAATGACCATAATAATCAATCAGCATTATTATCATTATTGTCTTTTAGCTGTGCAAAGACACAGAAACCCCAATTTTGTGATCCGTCATCACTAAGTAAATGGTCCGAGAGAGTAGGTAGTGAACTGAGATATTACAGACAGACAGACAGACAGACAGACAGACAGACAGACAGACAGAGAGTAGGTAGTGAACTGAGATATTACAGACAGACAGACAGACAGACAGACAGAGAGTAGGTAGTGAACTGAGATATTACAGACAGACAGACAGACAGACAGACAGACAGAGAGTAGGTAGTGAACTGAGATATTACAGACAGACAGACAGACAGAGAGTAGGTAGTGAACTGAGATATTACAGACAGACAGACAGACAGACAGAGAGTAGGTAGTGAACTGAGATATTACAGACAGACAGACAGACAGACAGAGAGTAGGTAGTGAACTGAGATATTACAGACAGACAGACAGACAGAGAGTAGGTAGTGAACTGAGATAATACAGACAGACAGACAGACAGACAGAGAGTAGGTAGTGAACTGAGATATTACAGACAGACAGATAGAGAGTAGGTAGTGAACTGAGATAATACAGACAGACAGACAGACAGAGAGTAGGTAGTGAACTGAGATATTACAGACAGACAGACAGAGAGTAGGTAGTGAACTGAGATATTATAGACAGACAGACAGACAGAGAGAGAGAGAGTAGGTAGTGAACTGAGATATTATAGACAGACAGACAGACAGAGAGAGAGAGAGACAGAGAGTAGGTAGTGAACTGAGATATTATAGACAGACAGACAGACAGAGAGAGAGAGAGAGACAGACAGAGAGTAGGTAGTGAACTGAGATATTATAGACAGACAGACAGACAGACAGACAGAGAGAGAGAGAGAGAGAGACAGACAGAGAGTAGGTAGTGAACTGAGATATTACAGACAGACAGTAGTCAAGAGAACGGCCACAGCACAGGTCAGAGAAGGTCAGAGAAGGTCAGAGCAGAGCAGAAAAGGGCAGGGCAGGTCAGAAAAGGGCAGGGCAGAAAAGGCCAGGGCAGGGCAGAAAGGGGCAGGGCAGAAAAGGCCAGGGCAGGGCAGAAAGGGGCAGGGCAGAAAAGGGCAGGACAGGGCAGAAAGGGGCAGGGCAGAAAAGGGCAGGACAGGGCAGAAAAGGGCAGGGCAGAAAGGGCCAGGGCAGGGCATTTACGGGATAGTTCTCTTTTTTTTACACAGAAATTAACTTTTTTTCTCAAAAAATCATAATAAAAGAAATAAAAAACATCACGTCCCAACAAATGTTTCTAAACATTTTCTTTATCTTCTTTTTTGTTTGTTTTTATACTCCATCTACATGTTTCCCCTGTTTGTAGTGAGTGATTTCAGAGTGCATTTGGCAGTAGTATTGAAGTCTGTCTCAGACTCCGCCACACAAACAAACGGATCAGAAAGAGGGCCATGTTCATAAGGTCAATGTCACCATTAATGTGGCCATCTTTGTAAGGTCTATTAGTGAGTCTCCTGCTCAGCCCCTTGTGCCAAGTCATGTGTTCACATGCCGGAGGCGCTGAGCCCCATGCTGGCGGTGTGGCTCATGCAGGGGAGAGTCTGGACTGTTTTAGGGAAGTCGTGAGTTAGGACGCGTCCGTTCTCTCCTCCACCTTCACCTCCTCCTCCCCCGTTCCCATTCCCGTTCCCATTCCCGTTCCCGTTCATTCTGGTCATGGTGGAGCAGTGCATGGCGTCGTTGATGTTCTGCTGCAGATAACAGAGAGAGAAGAGGGCAACAGAGTTGGACACCAAGACAAGACGGCAGTCACAGCCATGCATACATCCTGTCTATGGGCTCTCAGTAATACTGGTCACCTAAACAGAGATTAGCCCTACCAGGTAAATAGTGTATGTATCTCCTGGGGATTTAGCCTCTAACAAAGACAAGAGGATAGGCTGGTGTAATATAATAATAAATATAACAATATCATAGTATTACAATACAGTAGAATAATATTGTATTATATTATGTGTTTTGTATTCGCTGATGTTTCAACCACAAGGTCTTTGTTGAATCAACAACCCTCCATTTGATCTCCTTGTATTTTATTTGTCTACAGGAATACTGGAATATATTAACAATATTAGTTGTGTGAATGAATGTGTGACTAACTACAGGCATATATGAACAGGCTAGAAGAAACAATCATGTCTATTATGATGGTAAGTGTTTGGCAGACAATTGAAATGTCCCAAATGGCACCCTATATAGTGCACCCTATTCCCTATACAGTGCACCCTATTCCCTATATAGTGCACCCTATTCTCTATGTAGTGCACACTATTCCCTTTATAGTGCACCATAATCCCTACATAGTGCACCCTATTCCCTATACAGTGCACCCTATTCCCTATATTTATTTTTATTTCACCTTTATTAATACAATATAGTGCACCCTATTCCCTATATAGTGCACCTTATTCCCTATATAGTGCACCCTATTCCCTATATACTGCACCCTATTCCCTATATAGTGCACCATATCCTCTATATAGTGCACCTTATTCCCTATATAGTGCACCCTATTCCCTATATAGTGCACCTTATTCCCTATATAGTGCACCCTATTCCCTATATACTGCACCCTATTCCCTATATAGTGCACCCTATTCCCTATATACTGCACCCTATTCCCTATATAGTGCACCATATCCTCTATACAGTGCACCCTATTCCCTATATAGTGCACCCTATTCCCTATATAGTGCACCCTATTCTCTATATAGTGCACCCTATTCCCTATATAGTGCACCCTATTCTCTATATAGTGCACTCTATTCCATATATAGTGCACCCTATTCTCTATATAGTGCACCCTATGGGCTCTGGTCAAAAGTAGCACACTGTATAGAGTATAGAGTTCCATTTGGGACACAGAAAATGAGCTGATAGCAGTCACAGTGTTATCTTTCATTGTCTTTATCTAGCTACTGACTGTTACTGGTGCGGAGTGGTAAACCCTTCTGAGAGCCCACACGCATCACACTCCCAATTTGCAAGGAGAGAGGAAAGGAGGGAGAGGAGGGAGAGAGGAGAGGAGGGAGGGAGGGGAGGGGAGAGGAGGGAGGGAGGGGGGAGGGGAGGAATGGAGAGGAGGGAGGGGAGGAGGGGAGAGGAGAGGAGGGAGAGAGGAGAGGAGGGCAGCGATGGTAGAGATGAATCTCTGTCTCTGTGTGTGTGTGTGTGTGTGTGTGTGTGTGTGTGTGTGTGTGTGTGTGTGTGTGTGTGTGTGTGTGTGTGTGTGTGTGTGTGTGTGTGTGTGTGAGTGAGTGAGTGAGTGAGTGTGAGTGAGTGAGTGTTTGTGTGTGTGTGTGAGTGTGTGTGTGTGAGAGTGTGTGTGAGAGTGAGATTGAGTGTGTGTGTGAGTGTGTGTGTGTGTGTGTGTGTGTGTGTGTCAGGTTCTGCTCTCAGGTTGTAATAATAAAACTAGTGTCAGTCAACCTATTGTTCATTACCACATATCAACCTTTAGTTGAAAGCTTGGGTTATCTGTCCAAACAGCTGATTTGACTGAGAGGTATACCATAGAATCTATAATCTATCATTTCTAATCCTAAATCTATAATCTCTGTTTTTATCATCTCTGTTACAGCAGTGGCAACATAGATAGGATGCTACTACAATGACCTGCAGTACAACACATAGAGTCAGCAGAGGAGGGAGGAGGGGAGGGAGCGACGGGAGGGAGGGAGGGAGGAGAGGAGAGGAGTGAGGGACATAGATAGAATGCTACTACAATGGACCTGCAGTACAACACAAGGAGAGGAGGGAGGGGAGAGTAGGGAGTAGAGGAGGGAGGGGATGGAGAGTAGGGAGGTAGGGGAGAAGGAGGGAGGAGGGGGGAGGGAGGGGAGTGGAGAGTAGGGAGGAGAGGATGGAGGAGGGGAGAAGAGGGAGGAGGGGAGAGGAGAGAGAGAGAGAGAGAGAGAGAGAGAGAGAGAGAGAGAGAGAGAGAGGGGGGAGGGAGGGATGGTGAAGTAAAGAGAGAAAGATTAAGGGACAGAGACAGGTAGAGAGAAAGAGACAGACAGAGAGGTAAAAGGGTAAAGAGGGAGGTACAGAGGTAGAGTGTTTGTGTTGCGGTTGAGAAGTAGTGAGGTGCTACAGGTGGGTCTACTGTGATCACACGGTTAGATGGCTGGAGGGAGGGAGGGGTGAGGAAGAGGAGGAAGAAGAGGCAGATGATATCAACATCATCAATCATCATCATCATGGTATCACAGTTTCCTACCCCGTGTCCTCTGTTCTCTCTCTCTCTTATATCTTAACAGTGTTGTTGGAGTACAGGCCGTAGCTCTGCAGCTCCGTGTAAGGAGCGGTAGCGCCCCCTGTGTCTAAGGCTGAGCACTGAAAGGTCTGAGCGGCAGATGCGGCGGCGGCTCGCGCGGTGGACACCTTCATTCTCTGAGACTCGGTTCGCGACTTGTAGCAGAACTCCACCAACGCCACCAGCATGGCCAGGCCCAGCCCGCCAATCAGAATGTAGAACACTCCGGCCACGTTGCTCAGGCTCAACGCACTTGTCTTATCCTGGTGGGGGGAGAGATGGGGTAAGAAGGAGAGAGGGGAGGACACACACACAATACATTACACACACATACACACACATACACACACACACACACACACACACACACACAATACATTACACACACATACACACACACACAATACATTACACACACATACACACCTTACACACACACACACACCTTACACACACACATACATTACACACACACACACACACACACACCTTACACACACACGCACACTACACACACACACACACACTGACATTACACACACATACATTACACACACACAATACACACATACATTACACACACACATTGCCCACTACACACACATTACACACACACACAGACACACAGAGACATTACACACACACACATACATTACACACATTACAAACACACACACATTGCCCACTACACACACACACACACACACACACACACACACACACACACACACACACACACACACACACACACACACACACACACACACACACACACACACACACACACACACACACATTGCACACTACACACACACACACCTTACACACACACACACACACACCACTCACACACACATACATTACACACACACACACACACACACACACACACATTGCCCACTACACACACACACACACACACACACACAGACATTACACACACACACACACATTACACACACACATACATACACACATTACACACACACACATACACACACATGCACACACAGACACACACACACAATTGTGTCAGGACTCCCAGAAAACACACAGTTCTGCCCTGCTTAGTGAACTAACCCAAACCCTGCTTAGTGAACTAACCCAAACCCTGCTTAGTGAACTAACCCAAAACCCTGCTTAGTGAACTAACCCAAACCCTGCTTAGTGAACTAACCCAAAACCCTGCTTAGTGAACTAACCCAAAACGAAATACAGGTAGACAAGATAATACTCACTAAACAACACGTGCAACTTCACACTACTAATATATCACACTGGCTTCATTAAGAAATTAACTATTGTTTGAAACTACCTTGACATAGTAAATAACCCACTCACTCCGCACTCAGACACATAGATAGTACTTGAAGAGCTAATCTAACTTTATATACATTTCCTTTCTTCATCTGAGGGGGTTTAGATAAAGTGCATTTTTCATGACAATAAAACTTGAGTCAAATCCTCAAAAGATCCATGCATCCATGCAGCATTAATTTAACAGGCAGAGAGTCTAAATTCACTTTAACCCACATACTGTGGGATGGCCAGTTATCCTGTTGGTCTACACTACATACCCATCTAGAACATTAAAGTATATGTATTCTCTATTTCTAACAGATAAACTCAGGTTATCATGCTGGGGTTGTGGGTTAAGGATCTCAGTGGTGAGAAACCATGCAGGTCAAGACAATCAGATCATTATCAAACTCCCTGATTCTGCTTTAGGGTTTGTTGGGTGTAGGGGGTTGCTAGCCTCGTGAGACAGCCTGATATTGCAGGCTTAATAATTTAATTTACTGTATGCTCAGAAGCTCAGTCTGGCTCGTGAGGCTAAGGGGTTGCTAGGCTGAACAGGATCAGGCTGGCACGCGAGGCTAAGGGGTTGCTAGACTGAACAGGATCAGGCTGGCACGCGAGGCTAAGCGGTTGCTAGACTGAACAGGATCAGGCTGGCACGCGAGGCTAAGGGGTTGCTAGACTGAACAGGATCAGGCTGGCACGCGAGGCTAAGCGGTTGCTAGACTGAACAGGATCAGGCTGGCACTCGAGGCTAAGGGGTTGCTAGACTGAACAGGATCAGGCTGGCACGCGAGGCTAAGGGGTTGCTAGACTGAACAGGATCAGGCTGGCACGCGAGGCTAAGCGGTTGCTAGACTGAACAGGATCAGGCTGGCACTCGAGGCTAAGGGGTTGCTAGACTGAACAGGATCAGGCTGGCACGCGAGGCTAAGGGGTTGCTAGACTGAACAGGATCAGGCTGGCACTCGAGGCTAAGGGGTTGCTAGACTGAACAGGATCAGGCTGGCACGCGAGGCTAAGGGGTTGCTAGACTGAACAGGATCAGGCTGGCACGGCGAGGCCAAGCGGTTGCCAGACTGAACAGGATCAGGCTGGCACGCGAGGCTAAGGGGTTGCTAGACTGAACAGGATCAGGCTGTCACGCGAGGCTAAGGGGTTGCTAGACTAAATAGTATCTGTAGGTTTTATAGGTTTTGGGTGGGGTGCACCTCTCCCACTGGAGAGGGTAGAGCTAGACCAGGCAGGCTGGCTGGTGTGGAAAGGACGTGTTTTGGTGTTTCAGGGCCTGGCAACAAGAGGTGCAATGGATCCATGAGCCAATCTCAGTCACTATACTAATGAGTATCAGTGGCATGTTTAAGTAGTGAACTGAGAGAGATAGAGCAATAGTTTGAGATATAAGGGCTGGTCTGGGAACAGACCTTACAGGGCTTTTGTAGTTTACGACTGGTTTTGGATCAGGGGTTTTGAGGAGAATGTGAGGTGTGTTTGGGGGCTAGGACTGGTCTAGGATCAGGGGTTTTGAGGAGGATGTGAGGAGTGTTTGAGGGCTAGGACTGGTCTAGGATCAGGTGTTTTGAGGAGAATGTGAGGTGTGTTTGGGGGCTAGGACTGGTCTAGGATCAGGGGTTTTGAGGAGGATGTGAGGAGTGTTTGAGGGCTAGGACTGGTCTAGGATCAGGTGTTTTGAGGAGAATGTGAGGAGTGTTTGGGGGCTAGGACTGGTCTAGGATCAGGGGTTTTATGCGGGTGTGTTTGTGGGTATAAGGACTGAGTTATAGTGTGTGACTGACCTTGCGTCCGGAATTGTTGCTGCCACACTCTCCTTTATCGTACCACCATTTGTTCTTTAGTTTGTCTAAGACGGCCTGCTCATTGAGCTTCAACACGGCTAGGTTTACCGGGATCCTGCACGTACACCACACCCAGGACAGGGCAGGGCCGTAACATAAATAACATAGCATAACATATGTTATCTTATGTCAGTCATTCAGAACATGTCCAACCATATACCACCACATCTACGCATCAAGGTTCACTGCACTTTAGCTGTGTCACTGGTTAGAAGTCTGAACCCTCACACACACACACGTTCACTCACAGGCAAGTACATAACGTATACATCAACATCATTAGCAGCATACACATGTACATCAGAGTCAAAGTGATATGTGTTAATACTCCATCTCTCCCTACTGGACTGTACGGTAGTAGATGTGTATTACTGTATCACTTTGGGTAACCGGCACACTAGCTGTGAACCCTCTGTTACGGAACACAACTTGTCAGAAAATCTTCTGATTCTGGAGTCTATTCCCCTTTAAAAGCTATAGGAGCATCTAGGTAGTAGGAGATGCTTGGGGACAGAGACACAAACAAACCCAATTCTGCTGTTTGTGTGGAGTCTTCAGTGTATCAGCTTGACAGGGATCCTACGCATGAATAAAATACAACCCTTACTTATTCATGAGAACAGGGTAAGGGGTGGGGGTGGGCTACTAAAATACAAACTGTGCTAATTCCAGACACCCTCTTCCCAGTAGGACTACAGTAGTTAATGTTGGCTAGGGAGAGAGTATAATGTTTCTCTGTAGTTTTAAGTTGGCCCCTTCACACAGAGTTGAAGTCGGGGCCATAGACCTATCCATGGCTTGGGAGAGATACAATATCATGTCTCTCTTGTGTTTTACAGAGTTGTTAGGAAGTGCTTCCATCCAGAGTGTCTGAGCAGCTTTGTGATTGGCCAGTTACCCCCCTGGTGGATCAGCGTGGTTGGTTGAAACAGGGTTCTGACCTTGGAGTCCCGGCCCCCGCTGCCACACTCGCCCTTGTCGTACCACCATTTGTTTTTCAGTTTGTCCAACAGGCCTTGCTCGTTCAGTTTTAACACGGCCAGGTTAACAGGGTTTCTTTAGAACGATAATAGATACAATCATAACTGGGTCAGTTTTACTGGGTTAGGAAATACTAAAAAAATATTTTATGGACAGGTATATACATATATATTTATAGACTGTACAGAGTGATTGTGAAAATGTTGGAGCTATATTTTAATAATGATAACTGTATAATGAAAAAGTATATGGACAGGTAGGTAAGTAGTTATGATGATGAATGTTGAACCACCTGCTTGGCTAAGACTATGGCGATATGTGGAGTGAATACACCATGAGGTTGATCTTGGCCATTTTGAATGCTTGATATACAGTATATTATGTGTATATCTCAATGGACTGAAATGCTTGCTGGCCATACTTGAGTCAGGTTTAACCACAGAGGACAGGACTTCTTCCAGGAGGGAGACAGCAGATATCATGGAGATGCTTCAGATATGGAAGCCTGCCTGTATGTCTCTAGATGATCATATCCTTTCAATGTTTCCACTATGTGGATATGTCTTGCTATGGAAACGGAGAACTATCAATATCCCAACCTCCCTTAACATTCTTAGAGACAGGAATTCAGTGTTCCGAAATGAAGGGCTATCAGCATTCGATCCATACAACTATGCTTAGTTGTTGAGTCTCAAAACTCACTTCAGAGCAGACTGAAGTTCCTCTCACTCCTTTCTTAGTTGATTATTGACTCTAGCATAGAAAGGAAAACCACCAACTAGCTCAGCGAAATTAACTACCACATCCATATCTATAGCACCTCTCTGATAGGCTACCTGTCTCTCTCAATCCCAGGAACTGTCTCTCTCTCTCTCTCTCTCTCTCTCTCTCTCTCTCTCTCTCTCTCTCTCTCTCATCCCAGGTAGAGTTAGACATTGACTTTTATGTGTTCATGTACAGTATATAACAATATACCCTGTTGGTAGGTTAGAGGTCAAGTAGATGAAGCGGCAGAGGGCTTGGTGGTGGGTTAGAGGTTAGAGGTCAAGTAGATGAAGCGGCAGAGGGCTTGGTGGTGGGTTAGAGGTTAGAGGTCAAGTAGATGAAGCGGCAGAGGGCTTGGTGGTGGGTTAGAGGTTAGAGGTCAAGTAGATGAAGCGGCAGAGGGCTTGGTGGTGGGTTAGAGGTCAAGTAGATGAAGCGGCAGAGGGCTTGGTGGTGGGTTAAAAGAGGAGTGGGTTTTCCCAACAAAACACAACAGTATACACCATGGATGAAACTAGGACAAGGTCAAAACACAACAGTATACACCAGGGATGAAGCTAGGACAAGGTCAAAACACAACAGCATACACCAGGGATGAAGCTAGGACAAGGTCAAAACACACCAACAGTCTTCAGGGTAACAACAGCTGAGATCCTGTGAAATGAAGAGCTGATAACGTAGCAATGCTGAAAGGTGAATTCAATCAAACTGGCATGGTATCTCATATTGACTGTACAAAAATGATACAGCAGAATGGTTTCAGACACTGTGAGAATATTCAGTAGACTCCTCTCACAGGAAGACGCGTCTAGATTTCGAACGTGTCTTGTGTGAGAACAAAGGTGTCACCGGGCAACACCTCTAAGGCACATTTGATTGAACAAAGCCCTTAGACATCTGTGAATACCACCGACCACGCTCAGTGTGTGTGTGATCCGCTGGGGGGAGAAAGGAGGGGTTAAGAGTCTATATGTGATATGTGTTCCGTGTGTGTGTGTGTGTGTGTGTGTGTGTGTGTGTGTGTGTGTGTGTGTGTGTGTGTGTGTGTGTGTGTGTGAATGAGTGAGATAAAGAAATGGAGTGTGAGTGAGGACCTTCGCTGTGTGCATGCAGCCTACAGAGACAGTCCACTAAATTACTATTCAAAGACACTAAATGAAATCTCCCCATAGGAGACTTCTCATTAAAATACATGGAGATTAGGACTACTCCAAGCCCTTTCTGGAACAGAATACATGGAGAGGATTAGGACCCCTCCAAGCCCTTTCTGGAACAGAATACATGGAGAGGATTAGGACCCCTCCAAGCCCTTTCTGGAACAGAATACATGGAGAGGATTAGGACCCCTCCAAGTCCTTTCTGGAACAGAATACATATAAGACGTACTGTAGTCATGAGAGGTGAGGTTAGGCGGGTGTTGAGTTGTCTGCTGTAGCTGTTACCAAATAATACAAATAATGACAAATACAACATCAGTTTTTCTAATCATTTCTCATTAAAGCCTCATAACATCAGTCTGCATTGATGATCTGAGTGCTTACAGGAGTAGCAGTGAATACACTAGACAGACGTCTGTTTAAATGTCTGTTTAAATGTGCTTACAGGAGTAGCAGTGAAAACACTAGACAGACGTCTGTTTAAATGTAGTCCCACATAGAGCTTCTGTCCAGATACATTGTTTGTGAGAGCTGTGTGTGTTTGTGTGATTGCTTGTCTGAAGTCAGAAAGAGAGGGTGAGACAGAGAGAGAGAGAGGGAGAGAGAAAGAGAGAGAGAGAGAGAGAGAGAGAGAGAGAGAGAGAGAGAGAGAGAGAGAGAGAGAGAGAGAGAGAGAGAGAGAGAGAGAGACAGACAGAGAGCGAGAGAGAGAGAGAGTGAGACAGACCGTAGTTGAGGCTTCAAAGGAAGCAGGCCAAATTTAACTGCACTAGAACACAACAACGCAGGCCTCAGACAGAGAGGAGAACAGAGGACAGAGGAGAACAGAGGAGAACAGAGGAGAGAGGAGAACAGAGGAGAGCAGAGGAGAGAGGAGAACAGAGGAGAGAGGAGAACAGAGGAGAACAGAGGAGAGAGGAGAACAGAGGAGAACAGAGGAAGAGGAGAACAGAAGAGAGCAGATGAGAAGAGTCAAGGAGAGAGGAGTAAAGGAGAGGAGAACAGAAAAGAGAGGAGAACAGAGGAGAACAGAGGAGAGCAGAGGAGAGCAGAGGAGAGAGGAGAACAGAGGAGAGCAGAGGAGAGAGGAGAACAGAGGAGAACAGATGAAGAGGAGAACAGAAGAGAAGAAACGAGAAGAGTCAAGGAGAGGAGTAAGGAAAGGAGAACAGAAGAGAATAGACGAGAAGAGTCAAGGAGAGAGGAGAACAGAAGAGAAGAGTCAAGGAGAGAGGAGTAAAGGAGAGGAGAACAGAAGAGAAGAGTCAAGGAGAGAGGAGTAAAGGAGAGGAGAACAGAAGAGAAGAGTCAAGGAGAGAGGAGTAAAGGAGAGGAGAACAGAAGAGAAGAGTCAAGGAGAGAGGAGTAAAGGAGAGGAGAACAGAAGAGAAGAGTCAAGGAGAGAGGAGTAAAGGAGAGGAGAACAGAAGAGAAGAGTCAAGGAGAGAGGAGTAAAGGAGAGGAGAACAGAAGAGAAGAGTCAAGGAGAGAGGAGTAAAGGAGAGGAGAACAGAAGAGAAGAGTCAAGGAGAGAGGAGTAAAGGAGAGGAGAACAGGCAACAGTGCTGAACTTTCTCCATTTATAGACAATTGTCTTACCGTGGACTGATGAACATCGAGGCCTTTAGAGATACTTTTGTAACCCTTTCCAGCTTTATGCAAGTCAACAAATCTTAGTCTTAGGTCTTCTGGGATCTCTTTTGTTTGAGGCATGGTTCACATCAGACAATGCTTCTTGTGAAGAGCAAACTCAAATTTTGTGAGTGTTTTTTATAGGGCAAGGCAGCTCTAACCAACATCTCCAATCTCATCTCATTGATTGGACTCCAGGTTAGCTGACTCCTGACTCCAATTAGCTTTTGGAGAAGTCATTAGCCTAGGGGTTCACATACTTTCTCAAACCTACACTGTGAATGTTTAAATTATGTATTCAATATAGAAAAGAAAAATACAATAATTTGTGTGTTATTAGTTTAAGCACACTGTGTTTGTCTATTGTTGTGACTTAGATGAAGATCAGGTCAAATTGTATGACCAATTTATGCCGAAATACATTTCTTGCCACTGTATACAGCTCTGCTGTCATAGAGGTTACACAAATTGCCTTTGTGAAAATATAAAGACACCTTTTAACATTAGGTCATACATGCTGCTTATGACACTGATAAAACAGTGTGTCAAGTGTTTGATATTTATAGTGATGCATCTCAAATGGCACCCTATTCCTTACATAGTTGACTACATTTGACCAGCACCCTGTGGAACTTGGTCAAAAGTAATGCACAATATAGGGAAAAGGGATGTATCTAGTATCTCCGTACAAAACAATCTGCATGTAAAAAAAGCTGCCTAAGTCATTCCAGGCTCTGAGGCAGAGGTGCCGTTCCACGTTATTACCTGAGGGGAGAGCCCTTGGGCGTGGCGATGCCGTATCCTTTAGAGTCCAGGTTCCCCCCGACCTTCATGGTGTCACAGGGTTTCCTCTGCTCGATGTACTCGTTCATGGTGGACTCTAACAGGTAGGCGTACTTCCCTTTGGACTTCCTGACCCTCATCACACCCTCGTCTGTGGTCTTCACAAACACTGAGGGGTCGGCCGACTTCATGTACGACCACATCTTCTCAAACACTGCGATCTTAGACCGCTGGGGAGAGGAGGGGTTAGGAGTGTGTGTGTGGGGGGTGGGTGGGGGGAGTAAACTACATGTACATACCAGTCAAACAGGTGTGTGTCTATAAGTAAACCACAGGTCTCACCCTGAAGAACTCCTTAGTGGAACCAGCATCCAGTGTTCCGTAGGCGATCTCCGTCTGCTTGGCCAGGTCCTCAGCACTCTCTATGGGGGAGACCATCCTTTCCACTGTGAGGAAAGCAGCCAGGTTGGCCGTGTAGGACGAGATGATGATGAGAGTGAAAAACCACCACACGCCCCCCACTATCCGCCCTGACAGAGACCTAGAAGGAGAAACAGCCAGAGACAGGAGTTTGAGACATGCCTACAGACACCTACGTACATACCTACACACACAACCCCTAGGATATGTACAGCTACACTTGAAGGGAGAAAGATATAACAGTGACTAACCCCCATTCCGTACAAATCTGCGCAACCGAGGCATTCAACCGAGGCTGCAACGAAAACGAATGGGACTGTAGCGACTGTTGGCATCAACATCCAGGGTGTGAACTACATTTCTATTCAAGCGCTGATTGATATGGTAATGACCCGATAGTATTGAAGAAAAGTTGAAAAAAGCGACCCCTCTGACACTGTACGTGTCATGACGTACAGCACGCATTATGCACCTCATTCTGTGTGGTACAGCCTCTCTCCACCAGGTGTAGCGCTTCTCTCGCAGGTTAAAAACAAAAAAGGGACAGGGTACGGGGTACGGGGTAAGGGGTATGGGGTATGGGGTAAGGGGTACAGGGTAAGGGTGCAGTGCAGGTACAGGGTAAGGGGTACAGGGTAAGGGGTACAGGGTAAGGGGTACGGGGTACAGGGTAAGGGGTACAGGGTAAGGGGTACGGGGTAAGGGGGATACCTAGTCAAATGTACAACTGAATGCATTCATTTTTTGTGTCATCACTGCAAGCCATCATGACTCTCAGTAGCCGCGACAGCCGCTGTTGACTTCTGAAGATAACTTTATCGCCACCCTAAAAACCCCATTCAAATTCGACACAAACCTTCAAATAGGTATGTAATGACACATTATATAAACTCTTTATAGCGTTTTACTTCCATTTTAGAGGTGATAAGTTGGACAGATCAAGTGAAAAAAAAAGACCCGACGGAGCTCATTGCCTTCTTCAATCATGCAGAGACCGGCAGCATGAAGGTCTCGTCATTGATTTTGCTGGAAAGGGGAGAAATTGTGCTTTACAATGGTATTGATATTACAGCTGACCTGGAACTATTATGTTTTTTGGGGCGCTAAAATAAGGTCAATATCAGGGAACAGAGGGATGTCAGTAACCGTTAACGGAGCCCTACAAAAGTAAACCCATCTGCATAACTCTCTGTTAGGACCTCATTCACTTGCATCTATCTACATTATAACAAACCAAAGCCTCTGCCTTTCACATGACTCAGACCTATCTAGCATCACATGACAGTATGCATCCTCCACCCCGAATCCCTACAGTACAGCAGTCTCTGTCTGTGTCTCATCATCAGACAACATGTTGTGTCCCAAATAGCACCATATTCCCTTTATAGTGCACTACTTTTGACCAGGGCCCCTATATAGGGAATAAGATGCTGTTTGGGATACACCCCTGCCTCTACTGTAATGTCATCAAGGTTCTGGGAGAGCTGTGTTAAATGTGCTGAGACAAGATAACTGAGCATCACAAAGGAACTACACCAGGTTCATCTCACCTTAAGGAAGTTGCCAGCGTGTTTCACGGAGCCACACACATTAATTGGTGGTGATTAACAACGGGAGGAGGAAAAGGAGGCCACTTAGTCACAGCTTTTCAAAAACAAGCCACTGATTTGTCGGAAGCCAATTCCCCTAGGACCTTTCTCTGTGTCTCGGAAAGTGTCCCAAATGGAACCCTATTGCCTTTATGGTGCACTACGTCTGACCAGGGATATGTGATAGGTCATATAGCGAACAGGGTACCACTCGGGCTGTAGCTCTGTCTCTCTGCCTCAGGAGAACACTACTGAGCACTAGCGATTAACTGTCTCTCTGATACGTACTATTCTCTGGCACGTCAGACAGAGTACAGGACAGAGGGAGATAGAGAGCTGTTACATGATCAACAATAAGCTGAAACGAAACCAAAAAAAGGGTACCAGGGTTTAGTCTTCGTGTAGTTAGTGAAGTAGAACATTAAAAGGAAGATTGAACAAGAAAACAAGAGGAAAACTATTTAGGATGAGAGAAGATGAGAGGATGATGAAAGAGTTACAAGGCCTGAGAAGAGAGGGAAAGAAAGGGGTCAGAGTGAAAGAGAAGAGAGGGGTCATAGTGAAAGAGAAGAGAGGGAAAGAGAGGGGTCATAGTGAAAGAGAAGAGAGGGAAAGAGAGGGGTCAGAGTGAAAGAGAAGAGAGGGAAAGAGAGGGGTCAGAGTGAAAGAGAAGAGAGGGAAAGAGAGGGGTCAGAGTGAAAGAGAAGAGAGGGAAAGAGAGGGGTCAGAGTGAAAGAGAAGAGGGAAAGAGAGGGGTCAGAGTGAAAGAGAAGAGAGGGAAAGAGAGGGGTCAGAGTGAAAGAGAAGAGGGAAAGAGAGGGGTCAGAGTGAAAGAGAAGAGAGGGAAAGAGAGGGGTCATAGTGAAAGAGAAGAGAGGGAAAGAGAGGGGTCAGAGTGAAAGAGAAGAGAGGGAAAGAGAGGGGTCAGAGTGAAAGAGAAGAGAGGGAAAGAGAGGGGTCATAGTGAAAGAGAAGAGAGGGAAAGAGAGGGGTCAGAGTGAAAGAGAAGAGAGGGAAAGAGAGGGGTCAGAGTGAAAGAGAAGAGAGGGAAAGAGAGGGGTCAGAGTGAAAGAGAAGAGGGAAAGAGAGGGGTCAGAGTGAAAGAGAAGAGAGGGAAAGAGAGGGGTCAGAGTGAAAGAGAAGAGAGGGAAAGAGAGGGTCAGAGTGAAAGAGAAGAGAGGGAAAGAGAGGGGTCAGAGTGAAAGAGAAGAGGGAAAGAGAGGGGTCAGAGTGAAAGAGAAGAGAGGGAAAGAGAGGGGTCAGAGTGAAAGAGAAGAGGGAAAGAGAGGGGTCAGAGTGAAAGAGAAGAGAGGGAAAAATAAGCCACCTTGGTTATCTACACAGGATGGTATTTTACTTAGTTTCCCAGATGCCAGGAAGATGAGACAATGAGGCATTGTTCTTAACTCTTCCATGCTCTCTCTATCTCGAGTCACACACACCACAGCTTGTCTATAGAATGCTAGCTTTTAGGTTTTTATCACCAACACAAATCAGTTGTCAGCTTCAAGCTACCTCTAGTAGAACCCATGTCCTCAACATGGGTTGAGGGGGGGTCCGCGGCAAGATCTCAAAATATTAAATACACTGAACAAAACAAAATGAATGCAACATACAAAAATGTCAAAGATTTACTGGGTTACAGTTCATATAAGGAAATCAGCCAATTGAAATAAATAAATGAGGACCTAATCTATGGATTTCACATGACTGGGAATACAGGCATGCATCTGTTGATCACTGATGAAAAAAAGCAGGGGTGTGGATCAGAGAACCAGTCAGTATCTGGTGTGACCATCGTTTGCCTCATGCAATACTCCCCCCCCCTCATTTTTCTCACAGTCATTTAAGGCAAAATGTCTAGAATTGCACGATATTAGCTTTAATGCTGCAATAACAAAAATGTCTTTGCCCCATGACAAAATGGGTAGAATTGCAGGAAAATAGCTTGAAAACTGCAAAGTTTTCTCTCCGATGCCAGGAGGCGAGTCTTTTAAACGTTCATTGCCTGGGCCCAAGACTTGGTTCGTCCAGCTACGCACTGCAGACATCATAGTAAAAGTCCTTGTAGGCTATTTTTAAATGGCACTGGAGTTGTGTTCTGATTAGGAATGGGTCACTGATGAATTTGCTATCACAAAAGGGGTCCCCAGTCCCAAAACGTTTGAGAACCCCATACAGTACAGTGCTGCAGTGAACATCAGTGAAACACTATGAAGGCTGGTTACAGTACCATGGCTTTTAAAACAGTGACATCATTTCACTACCCCAGTAAAACAATGATTAATGATTCATTCACAACTATTGATTACTGCTGAACATTATATATAATGGTTATGTTAATATGGAACAGGTATGGGATGCTTGTGTGCATGCGAGTGAATCTCTGTGTGTGTCAGAAAAGGACCAGGTCCAGGCGTGCTCCCAGCAACCAAACAAAACCAAAACCATCCTCTAATCTCCCCAGCTCTGAGTCGACCTAGTGTAGCAAACTGAAGTGCTAAACTCCCCGTAAAATTCCCCTTCTATTCCATATGCTAATTAGCATGACTAATGACATCAGTGAGTGTAAGGAATGAGTCTGTAATGACCACATTACAATGGATTAGGATTTACACTGCTGGAAATGAGGGACAAAAGCAAGCTGAATAATGTTCTGATTCCAGACCAGTCAGAAATGAGAAGAACAAGACGTACCGGCTATCCTTTTTGGATCTGAATAAATTAGATAGGTGTGTGTGTGTGTGTGTTCTCGAAATGCCACGTCGCCTCTAATAATGCAGTCGGACTCTTGTGACCTGGCTGGAACTCATCTCTCTCTCTCTCCCTCTCACACTCTCTCTCTCTATATATATATATATCTATCTCTCTCTCTCAGCTCTATTCTATAAAGGTCAGTATTTTCATGCAGTAGAGAATGAGTGAATTAAGTTAATAATGTTTACAGCCTAGGGCAGTGTTTCCCAACCCTGGTCTTCCAGTATCTCCAACAGTACAGTTGTATTGTAGCCCTGGACAAACAGACCTGATTCAACTTGTCAACGAATCATCAAGCCCTCAATGAGTTGAATCAGGTGTGTTTGTCCAGGGATACAATACAACTGTACTGTTGGGGTACTGGAGGACCAGGGTTGGGAAACACTAGTCTAGGGCACTCAAACCAGTAAACATTTCTACTAAAGGTCCTTACCATAGAGTGTTATGGCATACGACGGCTGATGTGGACTTATTGGTTCACTGCATTTTATGTACAGTGAAACACACACACAAACACAGTAGCAAATACACACACACATCTCACATGCACACATACAGCAACAGTCACTTCAGCAAGAAACCCTAACCATGGCTGCATTTATCAGAACTTCCAGTATACTCTGATAGTTAACGAATAGCATCAACAGACACAGTCATACACACACACACACACACACACACACACACAGGGGTGCTGTGACACATGCACACGCACGCAAACGGGTACATGCTGTGAGCTGCGACACTCTGTAAGGAATGCACGTGTCTCGCTGGGTTGCCATGGCAGCACACCCTGCTCTCCAAACAGCTCTGACGATCTGAGCTGAAAGAAGGATTGCCCCTCTCTTCTCTCCGTCTAGCTCTCTCTGCCCCTCTCTTCTCTCCGTCTAGCTCTCTCTCTGCCCCTCTCTTCTCTCCGTCTAGCTCTCTCTGCCCCTCTCTTCTCTCTGTCTAGCTCTCTCTCTCTGCCCCTCTCTTCTCTCCGTCTAGCTCTCTCTGCCCCTCTCTTCTCTCCGTCTAGCTCTCTCTCTGCCCCTCTCTTCTCTCCGTCTAGCTCTCTCTCTGCCCCTCTCTTCTCTCCGTCTAGCTCTCTCTCTGCCCCTCTCTTCTCTCCGTCTAGCTCTCTTTGCCCCTCTCTTCTCTCCGTCTAGCTCTCTCTGCCCCTCTCTTCTCTCCGTCTAGCTCTCTCTGCCCCTCTCTTCTCTCCGTCTAGCTCTCTCTGCCCCTCTCTTCTCTCCGTCTAGCTCTCTCTGCCCCTCTCTTCTCTCCGTCTAGCTCTCTCTGCCCTCTCTTCTCTCCGTCTAGCTCTCTTTGCCCCTCTCTTCTCTCCGTCTAGCTCTCTCTGCCCCTCTCTTCTCTCCGTCTGGCTCTCTCTGCCCTCTCTTCTCTCCGTCTAGCTCTCTCTGCCCCTCTCTTCTCTCCTTCTAGCTCTCTCTGCCCCTCTCTTCTCTCCGTCTAGCTCTCTCTGCCCCTCTCTTCTCTCCTTCTAGCTCTCTCTGCCCCTCTCTTCTCTCTGTCTAGCTCTCTCTCTGCCCCCTCTCTCTGTCCTCTATCAGTCTCCCTCTCTTCTCTCTCTGTCCTCTATCAGTCTCCCTCTCTTCTCTCTCTGTCCTCTATCAGTCTCCCTCTCTTCTCTCTCTGTCCTCTATCAGTCTCCCTCTCTTCTCTCTCCCCCCCCACTTTCTGTCCTCTATCAGTCTCTCTCTCTTTCTCTCTCTGTCCTCTATTAGTCTCTCTCTCTTCTCTCTTCCTCCCCACTCTCTGTCCTCTATCAGTCTCTCTCTCTTTCTCTCTCTGTCCTCTATTAGTCTCTCTCTCTTCTCTCTTCCCCCCCACTCTCTGTCCTCTATCAGTCTCCCTCTCTTCTCTCTGACCCACTCTCTGTCCTCTATCAGTCTCCCTCTCTGCCCATCTCCTCTCTCTGTCTAGCTCAATCTTTCTCTCTCTGTCCTCCATCAGGTTCTCTCTCTGTCCTCTCTCTTTCTCTCTCGGTTCTTGATCAGTCTCTCTCTCTTTCTCTCTCGGTTCTCTATCAGTCTCTCTTTGTCTTCTATCAGTCTCTCTCTTTCTCTCTCAGTTCTCTATCAGTCTCTCTCTCTTTCTCTCTCTGTCTTCTATCAGTCTCTCTCTGTTCTCTCTTTCTCTCTGTCCTCCATCAGGTTCTCTCTTTCCTCTCTCTTTCTCAGTTCTCTATCAGTCTCTCTCTCTCTTTCTCTCTCTAAATCTACTCTGATTTAGCCAGTTACTAGTCTATCTTCTCTGCTTTAGCCAGTTACTAGCCTATCTACTCTGATTTAGCCAGTTACTAGCCTATCTACTCTGATTTAGCCAGTTACTAGCCTATCTACTCTGATTTAGCCAGTTACTAGCCTATCTTCTCTGCTTTAGCCAGTTACTAGCCTATCTACTCTGCTTTAGCCAGTTACTAGCCTATCTACTCTGATTTAGTCAGTTACTAGCCTATCTACTCTGCTTTAGTCAGTTACTAGCCTATCTACTCTGATTTAGTCAGTTACTAGCCTATCTACTCTGCTTTAGCCAGTTACTAGCCTATCTACTCTGATTTAGCCAGTTACTAGCCTATCTACTCTGCTTTAGTCAGTTACTAGCCTATCTACTCTGATTTAGCCAGTTACTAGCCTATCTACTCTGCTTTAGCCAGTTACTAGCCTATCTACTCTGCTTTAGCCAGTTACTAGCCTATCTACTCTGCTTTAGTCAGTTACTAGCCTATCTACTCTGCTTTAGCCAGTTACTAGCCTATCTACTCTGCTTTAGCCAGTTACTAGCCTATCTACTCTGCTTTAGTCAGTTACTAGCCTATCTTCTCTGATTTAGCCAGTTACTAGCCTATCTTCTCTGATTTAGTCAGTTACTAGCCTATCTACTCTGCTTTAGCCAGTTACTAGCCTATCTACTCTGCTTTAGCCAGTTACTAGCCTATCTACTCTGATTTAGTCAGTTACTAGCCTATCTACTCTGATTTAGCCAGTTACTAGCCTATCTACTCTGATTTAGTCAGTTACTAGCCTATCTACTCTGATTTAGCCAGTTACTAGCCTATCTACTCTGATTTAGCCAGTTACTAGCCTATCTACTCTGATTTAGCCAGTTACTAGCCTATCTACTCTGATTTAGCCAGTTACTAGCCTATCTACTCTGATTTAGCCAGTTACTAGCCTATCTACTCGGATTTAGCCAGTTACTAGCCTATCTACTCTGCTTTAGCCAGTTACTAGCCTATCTACTCTGATTTAAACATCCAGCTACTAATGATTTCAACAACCAGAACATGGGTTTCTAATTGACCAGTCCCCGTGACATACAAACCTCTTTACTATACAGCCCTTAAAGCATGACCTAAAAGCTAACCAATCCTTCCATGTGGTACATGGTGTTAACTCTACCTTAGATTCCCAGAGGGCCTGAACCCGTCTGGAACATGGTGTTAACTCTACCTTAGATTTCCCAGGGGGCCTGAACCCGTCTGGAACATGGTGTTAACTCTACCTTAGATTTCCCAGGGGGCCTGAACCCGTCTGGAACATGGTGTTAACTCTACCTTAGATTTCCCAGGGGGCCTGAACCCGTCTGGAACATGGTGTTAACTCTACCTTAGATTTCCCAGGGGGCCTGAACCCGTCTGGAACATGGTGTTAACTCTACCTTAGATTTCCCAGGGGGCCTGAACCCGTCTGGAACATGGTGTTAACTCTACCTTAGATTTCCCAGGGGGCCTGAACCCCTATGGGAAATCTAATCAGAAACTCATTCAGACTCTGTCACAATTATATTTTACGGAACATAACTTGCCTCCACAAGGACCATTTAAGTGTGTGTGTGTACCTGTGTGTGTGCATACATGCCTGTATGCCTGCATAAATATCTGTGTGTGTCTGCCTCCGTGTGTGAGTGTGTGTGTTCCTGTGTGTGAATATGATGTAGTGTGCGTGCTTGTGTGTGTGCTTGTATACGTGCCTGTGAGTCTGACTCAGTGTGTGAGTGTGTGTATGCTTTTATGTGTGTTAGAGTGATCAAGGGTTGCTTTGATGTGAGACAATGTCCTGAAGTAAACTGAACCGGGTTCTAAATCAACCACGCTCTATAATACTGTCTGTGTCTTCTCTAAAGCACTGCTATAATACTGTCTGTCTCTTCTCTAAAGCACTGCTATAATACTGGCTGTCTCTTCTCTAAAGCACTGCTATAATACTGGCTGTCTCTTCTCTAAAGCACTGCTATAATACTGTCTGTCTCTTCTCTAAAGCACTGCTATAATACTGGCTGTCTCTTCTCTAAAGCACTGCTATAATACTGGCTGTCTCTTCTCTAAAGCACTGCTATAATACTGGCTGTCTCTTCTCTAAAGCACTGCTATAATACTGTCTGTCTCTTCTCTAAAGCACTGTTATAATACTGGCTGTCTCATCTCTAAAGCACTGTTACAAATACTGTCTTTCTCTTCTCTAACGCACTGCTATAATACTGTCTTTCTCTTCTCTAACGCACTGCTATAATACTGTCTTTCTCTTCTCTAACGCACTGCTATAATACTGTCTGTTTCTTCTCTAACGCACTGCTATAATACTGTCTGTTTCTTCTCTAACGCACTGCTATAATACTGTCTGTCTCTTCTCTAACGCACGGTAGATCGAAATTGGGTATTACTCTCTTCCGCCTGTGTGATGTAGGATGTGAAATCTGACACCACTTGAAGCTTGGATGTCCTTCCTACCATTTCATTCGCTCTTCCAACTGTCCATCAACAGCTGGCTGAACCCTACGTCACACCCCTTACATCGTAGTGCAGCAGGAGAGAGTAATTTTGTCGCTATAGCACATTCAGAGATCGATTTATAGCCTGTAATCTAAAACAATTCACAGATTTAAACAAAAAACACTTTCTGCTTGTCTTAGGACACGATTAATATGAGATGAAATGCGAGTTCCTTACGTGTTCAGGGAGCCAAGCTAGAGCTTGTCGGGGCAGAAGTTTTGATCAACAGAGACCTTAGAAAAAATGCACATTTTCTCTAACACTTAACATACAAATATGTATTTTACATTTCATAAGCAAGGTGAACTCTTATAGTTGGTCATTTTATAATTTGATTATACTATATTTAGAAAGCTGATAAGTAATTTCAAGTCTTATTTATACAGTTTTGTTGAATAGGAAATGCATCATAAAATATTTCATATTATCATATTTGTACTGTGTATTTGAGCTTGTGTCCTCAAAAGTGACTACACCTCAGCAATTTATTTTAAAAAATGACCAGAAAGGTGAGATTTTAACCTTTCTTGGAATATGCAGCATTCCTAGTTAGACCAGCTCTGCAACGCCATCATTAGTAGACATGAGGAGTTGCTTAGCAGTCTGATGGAATGGTTCCAGGACGTGGCCGAACGTCACCACCTAGCATTGGACGCATTGTGGGAGAAATTCCGTGGGTTGCCTACCAGGCAGCCTACCACGACAGTATCCTTCCAGACCCTCAGTAACCCGGCTGGTAGCAGCGCCGTCTCCCCGGTTTCCTGGGAACCACGCTTACCTCCCCCGGAGTGCTACGATGGAGATTCCAGAACCTGCCAGGCCTTTCTCTCCCAGTGCTCCCTCGTTTTTTTGGAGCTGCAGCCTTCTTCGTTCCCCTCGGACCTCTCGAAGATAGTGTACATTATTACACTGATGTCCGGGAGGGCATTCGCCTGGGCCACGGCAGTGTGGGAGCAACAATCCGCCGTCTGCCTCAGTCTGGATGCATTCGTGGCGAGGTGAGAAAGGTTTGAGGCTCCGGTTTCCGGGAGAGAGGCTGCCCAGAAGTTACTCCAGCTTCTGCAGGACTCCCTTAGTTTGGTAGACTATGCGGTGGATTTCCAGGGGGTGCCTGGAACCCGGAAGCGCTGTTCGACAGGTTCCTGGACGGATTATCGGAGGAAGTAAAGGACGAGCTTGCAGCCCGGGAACTACCAACGGATCTCGACTCACTCATCCCTTTAATCATCCGGATCGATGGACGGCTAAAGGAATGTAGCCGATTGCGATCCCAATCGCTCACTCAAGGATCCCACCTTGCAACTGATGAACTCCGGAAGTCCTCGAGAGCATCCGGGCTTACCCATGTTCCTCCATGAGCCTCCGAAGACTGCCAATTTGCCTCTTCCCAAGCCAATGCAGCTCGGCAGGGTTAGGCTGTCTCCAGCCGAACTCGTACGCAGACTTAACACCCAGAGTTGTCTGTATTGCGGTAATGCCGGTCATTATGTGTCTACCTGTCCCTTCAAGAGACCTTCTCCCCCCACTCTCCCCCCTCTTCGTGCCACCCTGCGGTGTGGAGTAGTGGAGAAGCCTTCAGCGGTATAATGTGTTGATGTTTCCATTGTTCTTGTTGATATCTGTACTGGAGAAGCCTTCAGCAGTATAATGTGTTGATGTTTCCATTGTTCTTGTTGATATCTGTAGTGGAGAAGCCTTCAGCGGTATAATGTGTTGATGTTTCCATTGTTCTTGTTGATATCTGTACTGGAGAAGCCTTCAGCGGTATAATGTGTTGATGTTTCCATTGTTCTTGTTGATATCTGTACTGGAGAAGCCTTCAGCGGTATAATGTGTTGATGTTTCCATTGTTCTTGTTGATATCTGTAGTGGAGAAGCCTTCAGCAGTATAATGTGTTGATGTTTCCATTGTTCTTGTTGATATCTGTACTGGAGAAGCCTTCAGCAGTATAATGTGTTGATGTTTCCATTGTTCTTGTTGATATCTGTAGTGGAGAAGCCTTCAGCAGTATAATGTGTTGATGTTTTCATTGTTCTTGTTGATATCTGTAGTGGAGAAGCCTTCAGCGGTATAATGTGTTGATGTTTCCATTGTTCTTGTTGATATCTGTAGTGGAGAAGCCTTCAGCAGTATAATGTGTTGATGTTTCCATTGTTCTTGTTGATATCTGTACTGGAGAAGCCTTCAGCAGTATAATGTGTTGATGTTTCCATTGTTCTTGTTGATATCTGTAGTGGAGAAGCCTTCAGCAGTATAATGTGTTGATGTTTCCATTGTTCTTGTTGATATCTGTAGTGGAGAAGCCTTCAGCGGTATAATGTGTTGATGTTTCCATTGTTCTTGTTGATATCTGTAGTGGAGAAGCCTTCAGCGGTATAATGTGTTGATGTTTCCATTGTTCTTGTTGATATCTGTAGTGGAGAAGCCTTCAGCGGTATAATGTGTTGATGTTTCCATTGTTCTTGTTGATATCTGTAGTGGAGAAGCCTTCAGCGGTATAATGTGTTGATGTTTCCATTGTTCTTGTTGATATCTGTAGTGGAGAAGCCTTCAGCAGTATAATGTGTTGATGTTTCCATTGTTCTTGTTGATATCTGTAGTGGAGAAGGCTTCAGCGGTATAATGTGTTGATGTTTCCATTGTTCTTGTTGATATCTGTAGTGGAGAAGCCTTCAGCAGTATAATGTGTTGATGTTTCCATTGTTCTTGTTGATATCTGTACTGGAGAAGCCTTCAGCAGTATAATGTGTTGATGTTTCCATTGTTCTTGTTGATATCTGTAGTGGAGAAGCCTTCAGCAGTATAATGTGTTGATGTTTCCATTGTTCTTGTTGATATCTGTAGTGGAGAAGCCTTCAGCGGTATAATGTGTTGATGTTTCCATTGTTCTTGTTGATATCTGTAGTGGAGAAGCCTTCAGCAGTATAATGTGTTGATGTTTCCATTGTTCTTGTTGATATCTGTAGTGGAGAAGGCTTCAGCGGTATAATGTGTTGATGTTTCCATTGTTCTTGTTGATATCTGTAGTGGAGATGACTTCAGCAGTATAATGTGTTGATGTTTCCATTGTTCTTGTTGATATCTGTCGTGGAGAAGGCTTCAGCGGTATAATGTGTTGATGTTTCCATTGTTCTTGTTGATATCTGTAGTGGAGATGACTTCAACAGTAGAGCATGTTCATTTCTAATCAAAGTACTACAAAATGGGCTCAATTCAAATTCCTTTTAAACAACTGTCAGGAATACACAACATAACCTACAGAAACCATTTAAACAAACCAACATAAACCAAAGATAGAAGAAACCATTTACATTTCCAATCACTGAGATCTAACAGCTGAGAAGAGCATGTATAGGAAGAGACAGATCCGGATGAGAGAAATTCAGATGAGAGAGAGAAACAGATATCAACTGTTCAGCAGGCATGGGATTAGAGGAAGATTGTGCTTGCTTTCATATACACACACACACACACACGTTTCTGAGGTTATTGTTTGTAAGGGTGCCAGGTAGGTTGTACCTACCGGAGAAAATATTGATTTCTCCTTTTTGTTTGGGAGGGAATGAGTCCCGTCTGGTCCGTCAAGTCTACACCAAAACGGTTCAGACAAAGTCAGGGCCGTCACAACACACACACACACACACACACACACACACACACACACACACACACACACACACACACACACACACACACACACACACACACACACACACACACACACACACACACACACACACACACACCAGGATGTTTTGTTAGACTGGATCCATTATTCATTATGGAATGATTTTGACCAGTGGGCTGAGAAATTGTTATTGTGACGGGTAGCGAACGCTCTGTGTGTGTGGCAGGTAGCGTTGTATGTGACAGTGTTGATTTATTTCAGGCTAGCAGTGCAGGGGTAACACCGACCGACCGAGCAGGAGAGAAGAGGAGACAAGTCCTCTAGGGAAACACACACACACTGAGCACAGGGAGTTTCTGTTGATCTCACAGTAAAAATGAGGAAACACACAGTTGGCTTTGATTGACTTTGTTTGTTAGAGAATCACACCTTGGTCTTGTGTGGTTAGTGTGTGTGTGTGTGTGTGTGTGTGTGTGTGTGTGTTTTGTGCTGTAAGCATGAAGGGAATGAGGCTTGTGAAATAATTACTGAAGAAAGAGAAATGTATATCATCAGCTCAGCAGGCATGAGATGACATGAATATATGCAGGCACACACACATGAACGCACATACTCACTCACACACACACAAACACTCCCTCACTCACACACACACACAATCACACACGCAATCACACACGCGCGCACTCACGTATGCACGCACGCACATACACACCCGCCTGCACGAAGTGTCTGCCAGATCAGTTCATCACTAAATACAGAGGGACAGAGAGAGGGAGAGATCTATAAAGGAGGGATGAGGAGAGGAGGCTAGGAGGGAGGCTATGAGGGAGGGAGCATGGGGAAAGAGAGAAGAGGACAGGGAAGGTGGGGAAGAGGAACAGGATGGAGGCTATGAGGGAAGATGGAGGAGAGGAACAGGATGGAGGCTATGAGGGAAGATGGAGGAGAGGAACAGGATGGAGGCTATGAGGGAAGATGGGGAGAGGAACAGGTGGAGGATATGAGGGAAGATGGAGGAGAGGAACAGGTGGAGGCTATGAGGGAAGATGGAGGAGAGGAACAGGTGGAGGCTATGAGGGAAGATGGAGGAGAGGAACAGGTGGAGGCTATGAGGGAAGATGGAGGAGAGGAACAGGTGGAGGCTATGAGGGAAGATGGAGGAGAGGAACAGGTGGAGGCTATGAGGGAAGATGGGGAGAGGAACAGGTGGAGGCTATGAGGGAAGATGGAGGAGAGGAACAGGATGGAGGCTACGAGGGAAGATGGAGGAGAGGAACAGGTGGAGGCTATGAGGGAAGATGGAGGAGAGGAACAGGTGGAGGCTATGAGGGAAGATGGAGGAGAGGAACAGGTGGAGGCTATGAGGGAAGATGGAGGAGAGGAACAGGATGGAGGCTACGAGGGAAGATGGAGGAGAGGAACAGGTGGAGGCTATGAGGGAAGATGGAGGAGAGGAACAGGTGGAGGATATGAGGGAAGATGGAGGAGAGGAACAGGTGGAGGCTATGAGGGAAGATGGAGGAGAGGAACAGGTGGAGGATATGAGGGAAGATGGAGGAGAGGAACAGGTGGAGGATATGAGGGAAGATGGAGGAGAGGAACAGGATGGAGGCTATGAGGGAAGATGGGGAGAGGAACAGGTGGAGGCTATGAGGGAAGATGGAGGAGAGGAACAGGTGGAGGCTATGAGGGAAGATGGAGGAGAGGAACAGGTGGAGGCTATGAGGGAAGATGGAGGAGAGGAACAGGTGGAGGCTATGAAGGAAGATAGAGGAGAGGAACAGGTGGAGGCTATGAGGGAAGATGGAGGAGAGGAACAGGTGGAGGCTATGAGGGAAGATGGAGGAGAGGAACAGGTGGAGGCTATGAGGGAAGATGGGGAGAGGAACAGGTGGAGGCTATGAGGGAAGATGGAGGAGAGGAACAGGTGGAGGCTATGAGGGAAGATGGAGGAGAGGAACAGGTGGAGGCTGTGAGGGAAGATGGAGGAGAGGAACAGGTGGAGGCTATGAGGGAAGATGGAGGAGAGGAACAGGTGGAGGCTATGAGGGAAGATGGAGGAGAGGAACAGGTGGAGGCTACGAGGGAAGATGGAGGAGAGGAACAGGTGGAGGCTATGAGGGAAGATGGAGGAGAGGAACAGGATGGAGGCTACGAGGGAAGATGGAGGAGAGGAACAGGTGGAGGCTATGAGGGAAGATGGAGGAGAGGAACAGGATGGAGGCTATGAGGGAAGATGGAGGAGAGGAACAGGATGGAGGCTACGAGGGAAGATGGAGGAGAGGAACAGGTGGAGGCTATGAGGGAAGATGGAGGAGAGGAACAGGATGGAGGCTACGAGGGAAGATGGAGGAGAGGAACAGGTGGAGGCTATGAGGGAAGATGGAGGAGAGGAACAGGTGGAGGCTATGAGGGAAGGTGGAGGAGAGGAACAGGTGGAGGCTATGAGGGAAGATGGGGAGAGGAACAGGTGGAGGCTATGAGGGAAGATGGAGGAGAGGAACAGGTGGAGGCTATGAGGGAAGATGGAGGAGAGGAACAGGTGGAGGCTATGAGGGAAGATGGAGGAGAGGAACAGGTGGAGGCTATGAGGGAAGATGGAGGAGAGGAACAGGTGGAGGCTATGAGGGAAGATGGAGGAGAGGAACAGGTGGAGGCTACGAGGGAAGATGGAGGAGAGGAACAGGTGGAGGCTATGAGGGAAGATGGAGGAGAGGAACAGGATGGAGGCTACGAGGGAAGATGGAGGAGAGGAACAGGTGGAGGCTATGAGGGAAGATGGAGGAGAGGAACAGGATGGAGGCTACGAGGGAAGATGGAGGAGAGGAACAGGTGGAGGATATGAGGGAAGATGGAGGAGAGGAACAGGATGGAGGCTATGAGGGAAGATGGGGAGAGGAACAGGTGGAGGCTACGAGGGAAGATGGAGGAGAGGAACAGGTGGAGGCTATGAGGGAAGATGGAGGAGAGGAACAGGTGGAGGATATGAGGGAAGATGGAGGAGAGAGGGAGTAGAAGGGCTAGAGGGCTTTAAGGGGGCAGACCCCTGCTCCTCTAACCACCTGTCTATAGAGAGGACAGAGGGGAGTAGGAGAGAGGGGAGGAGAGCAGAGGAGAGCGGAGAGGAGAGAGGGGAGGAGAGGGGAGGGGGGAGGAGAGAGGAGTGTCATGGATGGGAGGTTTAGGAGCTCTGAGTGACAGGGGTGACATTTACAAAGAGCACAGTAAACAAAGGATTTAGAGAGAATAAACAGCAGAGAGAGAGAGAGATCACACACACAGGTAGGCACACACACACAGGTAGGAACACAAACACACAGGTAGGCACACAAACAAACAGGTAGGCACGCACAGACAGGGAGGCACACAAACAAACACACAGGTATGCACACAAACACACAGGTAGGCACAAAAATACACAGGCTCACACACCCAGGCACACACATCCACACACGCAGGCATGCACACATACACATACGTACGCACGAACCCACAGCCCTGTCTCTACAGAGCTCTAGGCAGACACCTTTAGAGCCAGCCAATCAGAATGCATTAACGAACAGACAAAGGGAGGGGAATTTATGACTGTCTCTGCATGCCTCCCATATAGCACCCTATTCCCTATATAGTGCACTACTATAAGCCCTGTTCAAAAGTAGTGCACTATATAGGGAATAGGGTGCCATTTGGGACGCAGTCTGTCTCTCTTCAGACAACAACGTCTGGAAATTAAACGCCACAGCGCTGATTAATACCAGCTGAACATCGTTAACGTCTTTTGTAAACTCGTTGTCTCTGATTAAATGGAAGACAGTACAGGCAGCTTAAAGAATCACTGTCTCTTCTCACAGATGTGACCAAATAAAAACAGACAAAACTGGTCAAAAACAAAGTTGAAGTACTTTAAAAACCAGCCCAGCAAAGACTGACTGTGGCTCTTCAGGAGAAGATCACACTTGTATGGAGCTATGGACACATAACAGTTCAGTTTGGTGAAGGCAGCCCTCTCTGGAGTCAAGTCCAAATGTCCAAACATGAAGTACTGGGGCCAGCTCATCTGGGAATGATGAGTACAGTAGATTGTATACTTTCATGTACTGTACCGCTGCTGTAGACCCCAGAGGGCGGGGAGAGGGAGCGAGAAAGAGAGAACGTATGTTTACACTTGCTTTGGCAATGTAAACATATGTTTCCTATGCCAATAAAGCCCCTTAAATTGAAACTGAATTGAGAGAGAGAGAGAGAGATGACATTCTCCTTCATTGGATGGACTGGTAGATCCATATTTATTGGAGTGGTGTGTTCTGTTACGCTGTGAGAGCACATTCTGCACGTCTGTGTGTGTGTTTGCTATGCTAGCTTAGCAGCATGCTGTAAATGCCACCAGCTGAAGGCCAGTAGCAGAAACAGCAGAGACAGAGGAAGGCCTTTGATTTATCAAATCTAGTGCCCATTCTGCAAAGCTCTTACAATCACAATCTCTCTCCATTGGTCCAGTGAGTCAGTCAGTGCCTTGGAAGACACTGGTGACGATGCTATTTCTCTCCCCTCTCCTCCCCTCACTCTCTTCGCCTTTTTCTGTCCTCCTCTCCTTCCCTCTCCTTCTCTCCTCTTCTCCTCCTTTCCCCTCGTCTCCTCTCCCCTCTTCTCTCCTCATTTCCTCTCTCCTCCTCCTCTCAGTAGGTCTCTATGGTGTCCCTGAGAGAGAGTCAACCTTTCTGTGTGTCTAATTTCAGACACTTTAATGAGATTCTTAATTGGTGACCTTTAGAGAGGGGGACCGACGGTGGCACTGTTGATCAATGCTCTCACTCCGGGGGGAGCCAGACAGAGCCAGTGACACTACTTAATACACACTATCGACCCAGCCACCCTTCAGTGCAGTTCACTTCAGAGTGGACAGAGTTTAGTTGGTGAAAGTGTTTTCTTTGTGATGGTTGGATTGGTACCATGTGGAGGCTCTTGAGTGGCGCGGTGGCTTAAGACACTGCATCTCAGTACAAGAGGTGTCACTGCAGTACCTGGTTCGATTCCAGGATGCATCACATCCGGCCGTGATTGGTCCCATAGGACGGCACACAATTGGCACAGCGTTGTGCGGGTTTGGGTAGGCCGTCATTGTAAATAAGAATTTGTTCTTAACTGACTTGCCTAGTTTATAAAGGTTAAATAAAAAACACAGATCTGGGACCTGGCTATATTAAAAAGAGAGATACGTTATAATACCTTCACATGTCTTCAATTAGGTCATCGTTTTTGCTTCTCTTGTTTTGAAGCATTTTAAAATCCCACTTCTGTCCCACTGTAGGTTTGTGACACACAGCTAGTGTAACTGAAAGAGTATGACTACGGAACCGTCTGTCTGGGACTGTAATATGTATTCAACGACAGCTGACTTTGTGTAAAGTGTTGTGTAATGACAATGATCATGAAAGTAGAGAACTTCTTTAGTCCTGTTTTATCTGACAGACAGAACGACAGACAGACAGAGGGACAGACAGACAGACTTATAGACAGACAGAGGGACAGACAGAGGGACGGACAGACAGATGGACAGACAGATGGACAGACGGGCGGACAGACAGACGGACAGGGGGCCAGACAGAGGGACAGACAGACAGACAGACAGACTGATAGAGGGGCAAAGGGACAGACAGACAGACAGAGGCACTGACAGACAGAGGGACTGACAGACAGACAGACATACACACAGAGGGGCAAAGGGACAGACAGACAGACAGACAGAGGGACAGACTGATAGAACTATAGACAGACATGGGGAGTATATTGGGACAGACACACAGACACACACACACACAATAACAAACCTTAAAAGTTGATGTCAAGTCCAAACAATCACAGGGAAGAGTGTTTATTACAACACATTCACATTCTGACCTTTTCAACCATGATCAGTAACACTCCTTGTAACCTAAAAGCTCTCTAAGACAACAGTCTTTTACTTAGCACAAAGTGGTACTAAGAAAACCCTCCTGAATTGGGGAGAATCAAAAAATAACAATAATGGACTGGAGCCTGCAGGGCCGGATTGGGACAAGAATTTAGCCCTGGCATCTTGGTAGGGGGGCAGGCTGTTGCCCACTGATCAGCCAAAGGCTCATTATAGATGAGTATAACAGCAAATTAAACAGGCCCATGGGTCACCGAAATGAAATGAAATAAAACGTTTTGTGGGTGTCATTTTCTACCAGCCACTCAACAACAACAAAATTATCCAGCCCGTCTGGCATTTGCCAGAATTACCAGATAGACAATCTGTGCCTGGAAGTCTGGTTACTTCATGGGTAACTGCCAATAAGTCTCAGCCTGGCCTGGCATGAACTAATGACTCTTTGTGTGGGTGGGCTGAATGATGGGGTGTTGTGCAGCAGCAGCACTCTGTCCAAGTCAAATTTCCCTTCGGGGACAAAGTATATCATACCATCATATAATATATCCAATCTACATCAGATTTAGCTCACTTCCTTTGGATAGTCCATCTGTAGATGCTCTACATCAGGGGTACTCAACTCCTACCCTACGAGGTCTGGAGCCTGCGGGTCTTTTGTTCTACCTGATAGTTAATTGCACACACCTGGTGTCCCAGGTCTAAATCAGTCCCTGATTAGAGTGGAACAATGAAAACATGCAGTGGAACTGGCTTCCAGGTCCGGAGTTGAGTTTGAGGGATCTACAGACTATCAGTAACATTTCAACTAACTATCTACTAGCCCTAACCTTAACCTTTATCCTAACCCTAAACTTAGCCCTTACCCTTATTCTAAACCTAACCCTAACCCTAACTGTAACCTTAGCCTTAGCAAGCAGTTGCTTATCAACAGATAGTTTGTTGATAGTATGACCCTCTATAGAGCATCTACAGATGGAAAATCTGGATTATCCAAATAAAGTGATGACCCAGATCTACCCATTTTATTTCTACCCCATTGTATTTATACATCAGATCTACCCATTGTAATTCTACATCAGATCTACCCATTGTATTTCTATCCCATTGTATTTATACATCAGATCTACCCATTGTATTTCTACCCCATTGTATTTCTACATCAGATCTATCCATTGTATTTCTAATCCATTGTATTTCTACATCAGATCTACCCATCATATTTCTAAGTGGGATTCTTACCTGGGTGAGATGTCACATCCCTGCTGCATGAAGGCTCCCAGGGAGAACCAGAGAGAGTTGAAGATGCCAAACTCGTTGGTCTGTTCCTGATTCTGCTGGTTCTGGCCTTGCTGACCAGGACTCTGCCCCGACTGTAACCCAGCACTGGGCCCCGTCGGCTGGGTTGGGGTCTGGGGATCGACCCCATCCTCATAGTCCTCTGCGTGCCACTCGTAGGGGCTGAAGCGGCTCACCAGAAACAGGACCACGCTCACACCGATGTAGGCGAACACGATACACATCCAGATCTCATAGGCCAGCGGGTCCAGGAAGGAGAAGACACCTGGTTTAGACTTGGTGGGCTTCTTGATCATGATGGAGATGCCCAGAGACATGAAGGGCTTGGAGAAGTCGATCACTTCTTCTCGGACCAGGGTGATGGTCAGCGGCGCTACCGCCACATCTGCTTTCTGGAGGAGAGAAGAAGAGAAGGGGAGGAACAGAGGTAGAGAGAGAGGAAGGGAAGGAGGGAGAGAGAGGTAGAGAGGGAGGAAGGTAGAGAGAGAAGTAGGGAGGGAAGGAGGTAGAGAGGGAAGTAGGGAGGGAGGGAGGTAGAGAGGGAAGTAGGGAGGGAGGGAGGTAGAGAGGGAAGTAGGGAGGGAGGGAGGTAGAGAGAGAAGTAGGGAGGGAAGGAGGGAGAGAGAGGTAGAGAGGGAGGGAGGTAGAGAGAGAAGTAGGGAGGGAAGGAGGTAGAGAGAGAAGTAGGGAGGGAAGGAGGTAGAGAGGGAAGTAGGGAGGGAGGGAGGTAGAGAGGGAAGTAGGGAGGGAGGTAGAGAGAGAAGTAGGGAGGGAGGGAGGTAGAGAGAGAAGTAGGGAGGGAGGGAGGTAGAGAGGGAAGTAGGGAGGGAGGGAGGTAGAGAGGGAAGTAGGGAGGGAGGGAGGTAGAGAGGGAAGTAGGGAGGGAAGGAGGTAGAGAGGGAAGTAGGGAGGGAGGGAGGTAGAGAGAGAAGTAGGGAGGGAGGGAGGTAGAGAGGGAAGTAGAGAGGGAGGGAGGTAGAGAGGGAAGTAGGGAGGGAGGGAGGTAGAGAGAGAAGTAGGGAGGGAGGGAGGTAGAGAGAGAAGTAGGGAGGGAGGGAGGTAGAGAGGGAAGTAGGGAGGGAGGTAGAGAGAGGTAGAGAGGGAGGGAGGTAGAGAGGGAAGTAGGGAGGGAGGGAGGTAGAGAGAGAAGTAGGGAGGGAGGGAGGTAGAGAGAGAAGTAGGGAGGGAAGGAGGGAGAGAGGGAAGTAGGGAGGGAAGGAGGTAGAGAGGGAAGTAGGGAGGGAGGGAGGTAGAGAGAGGTAGAGAGGGAGGGAGGTAGAGAGGGAAGTAGGGAGGGAGGGAGGTAGAGAGGGAAGTAGGGAGGGAGGTAGAGAGAGAAGTAGGGAGGGAGGGAGGTAGAGAGAGAAGTAGGGAGGGAGGGAGGTAGAGAGGGAAGTAGGGAGGGAAGGAGGTAGAGAGAGAAGTAGGGAGGGAGGGAGGTAGAGAGGGAAGTAGGGAGGGAAGGAGGTAGAGAGGGAAGTAGGGAGGGAAGGAGGGAGAGAGGGAAAGAGAGACATGTTAGCAAGAAATATAGTTGTGTAGTCACCTTGACCATGAAATACAGTCAAGCACAACAAATATTCAAAACAATATCCCAATGTGTATACATATGTATGATCTTAATTTGAGCCTGTAATCCTGCAGCAACAGGAAATGTTAATTATTTTGTGGATTATAATTAATGGACATTTTTGTAAGGGTTGATACATCTTTAGAGCAAATCAAGACTGACATTTTAAAGTGGAAATTACAAACTTTAGAAGCCTTTTTAAACGTTGAATACACTACAAGTTTGCATGAAAAGATTGATCAAAAAGATCCTACATCTGTAAATAAAAACATGTTTTATACATATGTAAATAAATCTTTAGAGCTAGATACTGTCCAGTATAGTAGGTGTGCTGGAGGAGGACAAAGAAGGAAAGAAAATACTGAAGGTAGTCATTATACATACAGCATAAGACTGAACATACACCGAGATTTCGCTTAACAGGAAACACTCAAATCCTGACATTGATCTCCTGTAGACCCCGTTCTGCCACCCTCACACCCACACCAATCTCCCCATAGCATCACAAAGAGCCTTTTAACAGAGATCGGCGCAACGGGTCCTCTTTGTTACAAATGAATTTCCTATGGATGTGTGTGTGTATGTGGGCAGATTGCAGGAGATGGGACTGAACAGTTGCTCTTTAGTTACAGTACATAAACTTAACCTCCCTGTCACCTACTCAAGCATTGAGCTGCCCGTCTCTGAGTCACAACCAGAGAGAGAGAGAGAGTCCACTGTGTATTAAGCTATTTAAAGCTTTATTGTTGAGCATATATACTTCTTTGAAAGGACCAACATGTTTGGCAGACGGTATTGTAGCGAACATTATAGTGTCAGAATGATTTTTTTTGCAGTGACATCGACATAAAAATACAATGTGACAACTATGAACGTTAACCACCTCCAGAAATGTTATGACACTTATGACCTCCCATTATGAGCACTTAGAAACCCTCTTATAAGCTCTAATGACCATCTTATGAGCACTCACCCCGTACACCAGCTCTCCGACCATGCCGTTCCACATCTTGGTCTCGGGGTCTCTGGCTCCATACTTCCCATCTGAGACCACCTTCAGTTTGTAGTGGTATCCAACATGCTTGGCGATCTCAGCCGCTAGCTCCACGATGTAACCCTCGTACTTATCGTTCCCTGACAGCTGATCATGGTTCTTCTTCAGCATTACGTATGGGGATTCCTGTAGGAGAGGGAGGGTAGATACATTCAGGGTTGGGCTCAATTCCATTTCAATTCCAATTCAGGAAGTACACTGAAATTCCAATTCCTATTCTCTTCAATGTTTTTCAATAAGGAAAATGTATTTTCTGAATTGACTTGAACCCAATCCTGGATACAGTTCCAATATGATCACATTAAAGATCATTATTGGATGGATTGATAAATGTTAGTACCAGGGAGTGTAATGACATGAAACATTAGTATGACTGGTGTATGAACTGTGATGACAGAGAGTATGAGGATTGTAAAACAGGATCCTTGTAGCAGCCGTAAGGGAAGACATGTTGCTGGAGGCAGCAGGATCAGTTGCACAAGTTGTGTTTTTTATTTAGGTCCACAGTTGACGATGGTTGTCCAGACATTAAATTGACAATAAAAAATTATAAAAAGTGAATATTTACAAAATAACTTAATGAAAAGAAAACGCCTTGGAGCAGGCAAATCTGTCTATTCCATTCAGACTAAGGTTGGGGTATCAGGCTAGCGTCAGCCTCCCCTTACAATTACCAAGATAAATCGGCAAAATTGCACCGAAAAATGAATTCGTATTCTCTTAGCCCCACCCTGGGGCATGCAGTGCGTTCAAAAAGTATTCAGACCCCTTGACTTTTTCCACATTGTTACGTTACTGCCTTATTCTAAAATGGATTAAATAAAAATGTACCTCATCAATCTACACACAATACCCCATAGTGACAATGCGAAAACAGGTTCTTAGAAATGTTTACACATTTATTAAAAATAAAAACAGAAATACCTTATTTACTCAGACCCTTTGTTATGAGACTCAAAATAGAGCTCAGGTGCATCCTTTTTCCATTGATCATCCTTGAGATGTTTCTACAGCTTGGAGTCCACCTGTGGTAAATTCAATTGATTGGACATGATTTGGAAAGGCACACACCTGTCTATATAAGGTCCCACAGTTGACTGTGCATGTCAGAGCAAAAACCAAGCCATGAGTTCGAAGGAATTGTCCGTAGAGCCCCGAGACAGGATTGTGTCGAGACACAAATCCGGGGAAGGGTACCAACCAATTTCAGCAGCATTGAAGGTCCCCAAGAACACAGTGGCCTCCATGATTACTTAATGAACCACCAAGACTCTTCCTAGAGCTGGCCGCCTGGCCAAACTGACCAATCGGGGGAGAAGGGCCTTGGTCAGGGAGTTGACCAAGAACCCGATGGTCACCCGGTGGAGCTCCAGAGTTCCTCTGTGGAGATGGGAGAACCTTCCAGAAGGACAACCTTCTCTGCAGCACTCCACCTATCAGGCCTTTATGGTAGAGTGGCCAGACGGAAGCCACTCCTCAGTAAAAGGCACATGACAGCCCGCTTGGAGTAAAGGACTCTCAGACCATGAGAAACAAGATTCTTTGGTCTGATGAAACCAAGATTGAATTATTTGGCCTGAATGCCAAGCGTCACGTCTGGAAGAAACCTGGCACCATCCCTACGGTGAAGCATGGTGATGACAGCATCATACTGTGGGGATGTTTTTCAGCGGCAGGGACTGGGAGACTAGTCAGGATCGAGGGAAAGTTAAACGGAGCAAAGTACAGAGAGATCCTTGATGAAAACCTGCTCCAGAGCACTCAGGACCTCAGACTGGGGTGAAGGTTAACCTTCCAACAGGACAATGACCCTAAGCACACAGCCAAGACAACGCAGGAGTGGCTTCAGGGTAAGTCTCTGAATGTCCTTGATTGGCCCAGCCAGAGCCCAGACTTGAACCCGATCAAACATCTCTGGAGAGACCTGAAAATAGCTGTGCAGCGACACTCCCCATCCAACCTGACAGAGCTTGAGAGGATCTGCAGAGAAGAATGGGAGAAACTCCCCAAACACAGGTGTGCCAAGATTGTAGCGATTTAACAGAAATGTAGGCTAGTTCAATTTGGGGATACATTAACAAACATTTAGAATGCGTAAACAAAAGCACTCTGAAATGGCGGGAGTTTATAGAGTGCAATAGAGTCGTATTCTGAGGAGAACTGTTCTGTTCATAGATAATTTGATGGTGAAGAACAGATACTGGTTTTTATAATCAGAAATATCTACTGTATATCTGAGATGTTCTATGTTATTGCCACTGAGATTTTAAGTGGGGATATTTTTATTCAGAAAATACCCTTCATGTCATGTGAAGGATTTCTGTGTGAGTGACAGAGAAGTGAACTGACTGAGATGTAACCTGTTGTGCCACAAAAGTTTATGCTGCTGCTACTTGGATGGTTTAAACTATAGAAAATAACTCCTTGTAACCAGATTCTTTATCATCGAACCCACAGGCCCTTCAGAGGAGGTAATTTAGGTTTGCAATACCATTAAAATATTGACACATTGAAGATTGATATTGGATGGATTTAATATCTCTTAATTCAAAGACTCAATCATTGACACGCTTACTAACAGTTGTGGCTGCTTTGCATGATGTATTGTTGTCTCTACCTTCTTGTCCTTTGTGCTGTTGTCTGTGAACAATAATGTTTGTACCATGTTTTGTACTGCTACCATGTTGTGCTGCTGCCATGTTGTTGTCTTAGGTCTCTCTATATGTAGTGTTGTGGTGTCTCTCTTGACACGATGTGTGTTTTGTCCTATATTTTTATGTAAAAAATGTAATTCCAGACCCCGTCTCCGCAGGAGGCCTATTACCGTTTGGTAGGCCGTCATTGTAAATAAGAATTTGTTCTTAACTGACTAGTCAAATAAAGGTTAAATAAAAATAGGAGCTCGTACCAGACCAAGTAGCTGACGTTATATTTGCAAAGAGGGACATTGGAATGAGGTAATATCCATACACAACCCTGGGGAGGTGAGACATAAAATGTTACCGGCTCATAAAGTTTATCACCAGTTTCCTCAAGTTGAGACCATAGATGTGATGTATGCTTTATATTCAGGAGGACATACAGAGTAGCAGCTTACACAGTAATGGAATTGAATGGAGCTTCTAATGCCTTGTTCTATTGAGGAACTCTCCTGGAGAGGTAGTTCAATAGGATGGTTAATGTTCGATCATTAAGTCACAACCATGGTGGAATAATAATTGTTAATAGGCCTACAATTAAACCAAGAAAGATAATTAGACAATTGATCTTTAGGAATCATTAAATATTTGTCACAACCATGGAGTAGGCCTAAAGTTAGTCATTTACACAATTAGCTATTTCATGATTACATATCATTAGACTGTATGGCCTTTTCACAACCATAGCGTAATATTCAACCCAGAAAGATCATTATATTTGATCATTATGGCGGTGCTGCCTGCCTGGTAGCCTGGAGGCTCATTATGTGGACATCACAAAGACACCTGGTGAACCTGACACAGACACGTTTATTAGTGGCCCACACACTGTGTGTGCGGGAGGGTACAGCAGACAATCACTACAAGACCACCTCTGTTCTGAGAGGTTATCCTATTCCTGTTCTACCAGCTAGTCTACCAATTGGACCTTTTCAGAGATATTGGACATCCTAGCAAGATTACAGCTGACATGGCACCTGAGGCTCTCTCTCTCTCTCTAAGGACATTTCTAGCAAACCTGTATTGAACAAACCCAGATAGCACATAACGTTCTAAGAATCATGTGTTCCTTAGACATTGGTGAGAGTGTGCTTGTCCTATGGTTATTTAGCACACAACCTTCCCACAACGTTCTGGGAATGGTGCAGGATAGTTGCTTGGCTTTGGAACATTCTCAGCACATTTAAGGAACTGTACAAAATAACATTGTTTTCTTGGTATTTCATTACCTAACAAAACCTTTCCTAAACGTTTTTGGTAGTGTTCTAGCAATGCTCTCCAACTGGTTTGACATTGGGAATGTTATCAAATAGTTCAGAGAATGTTAAGAAACAACGTTCTCCAGTGGGAATTAGAAAACTTCAGCATAACGTTTCCACCAGGTTCCTCATGGTTCTATTTAAAATAATGTTCTCAAATTGTTCCAAGAAAAAGACGTTCTTCTGTGGGAATTTCAGTACTTCAGCATAATGTTTTCTGCAGGTTTCCTTGCGGTTCTATTGAAAGTCAGGTTCTCAGAACATTAAGAAAACTTTCCATAAAAACCACAAGAAAACATTAGTAACGTTCAAAGAACATTCTAAGAATGTTATTGAAAAAAACATATACATTCCGTTCTCAGCGTCAACAGAACTCTCTCTCTATCCTCCAGCTGGATCTTAATGAGTGCTTGTTTACTTTGAAATGGGTTTCTTTTTGAATAGACTAAATAGAACAGCTTTTTAGCATGCCATGTTTATGAGTAAAAAAGATATGGCATGCTAACTCCATCCTGGTGGATGCAGTGGACTAATTTCAAGGATAGAGAACAGAAGATCATATGTTCAAATCTCACTGGCAACGTGCCACAACAAAAAAGAAATGTGTTGCATGATTAATGCCTAAGCAAATACATTTCCATGTGTCCTATCTGTGCTTGGAGTTCAGAACAGTTAACCCAAACTAAGCTTGCAGCGTTATTAAAAGTCTTATTGCAACATTCAGTAAATGTTTTATTATTCAAAAACCTCTAAATAACATATAATTTCTGTTCTCAGAACGTTAATAAAACCTCCCAGGAAGACGTTCAGGGAATCATAGTAAAACGTTCTCAGAACCTCCCTGCAACTAAAATGTAACACATTTTCACTTCCGTTCTCAGAACGTTTAAAAAACATTCTGTTTTACAGGTCAGGAAACGTATGGCTTCGTTCCCAGAACCAATGGAAAACCAAAAACGAACGTTCCAACAACTTCCAAGGAAGCAAATGTGCTAGCTGGGAACCAACTAAATAAGTAAAAATGTCAAAGAGCGATAGAGCTCTAGATGAGCTAGATGTCCAGAGCAGTAATGGTACACTGGAGGAAGTAGTGGAGGAGAACCAATACCCACAAGTCGTTTCAAGCTACAGTAGCAATTTAAGCTAAAACTACGCCCAGAGCACAAATCCTCATATTTTATATTTTATCAGCTGCTGTAGAGGCCAGTTTTCCTCTGTGTGTTATGGTAATAACTGTCCCCCTGCTGGTTACAGATGAGTGGAATGTAATCATCACTACACACGGAGCCTCTAGGTCTGGCAGAGAGACAGGACCCCAGGGAGGGAGTGGAGAGAAAGGTCAGTTTCAGAGCAGTTTGACAGGCCAACACACACACAGACACACACACAAACACATGCACGCACGCACACACACACATAGCAGGTCCACTAGGACTCACTCTCTCACTGACCTATAATAGGTCAACAGAGACCGGCTGCCACTCAGGCGGACAACCAACACACATACAGAACACCATGGCTTTGGACAGATCTTCTAGAAATACACCAGTTCTTCCTTCCACGGACCCTTTATTCCTTCATTCCTTCCTAACATCCTAAAAGTAGAGATAATCAATGTATTCTAATGCATTCAGATATACAGTATCTCATGCCTACCAGTTGATGAGGGTTCTTGAATGGCATGTGTCCAGTCTACAGCGTAATAATTCCTCTTGGAAAGACAATTTAGTTGTATTCCATAGTTGTGCTCATAGTAAACATATATATACAGTTGAAGTTGTAAGTTTACATACACTTAGGTTGGAGCCATTAAAACTTGTTTTTCAACCACTCCACACATTTCTTGTTAACAAACTATAGTTTTGGCAAGTCGGTTAGGACATCTACTTTGTGCATGACACAAGTAATTTTTCCAACAATTGTTTAAAGACAGATTATTTCACTTAAAATTCACTGTATCACAATTCCAGTGGGTCAGAAGTTTACATACACTAAGTTGACTGTGCCTTCAAAAAGCTTGGAAAATTCCAGAAAATGATGTCATGGGTGAACAGATGATCTCCGCATTTCCCACCGTAAACCATGGAGGAGGTGTTGTGGTGTGGGGGTGCTTTGCTGGTGACACTGTCTGTGATTTATTTAGAATTCAAGTCACACTTAACCAGCATGGCTACCACAGCATTCTGCAGTGATACACCATCCCATCTGGTTTGGGCTTAGTGGGACTATCATTTGTTTTTCAATAGGAACATTACCCAACACACCGCCAGGCTGTGTAAAGGCTATTTGACCAAGAAGGAGAGTGATGGAGTGCTGCATCAGATGACCGGGCCTCCACAATCCCCCGACCTCAACCCAATTGAGATGGTTTGGGATGAGTTGGACCGCAGAGTGAAGGAAAATCAGCCAACAAGTGCTCAGCATATGTGGGGACTCCTTAAAGACTGTTGGAAAAGCATTTCAGGTGGAAGTATGCTTGGGGTCATTGTCCATTTGGAAGACCCATTTGCGACCAAGCTTTAACTTCCTGACTGATGTCTTGAGATGTTGCTTCAATATATCCACATAATTTTCCTTCCTCGTGATGCCATCTATTTTGTGAAGTGTACCAGTCCCTCTTGCAGCAAAGCACCCCCACAACATGATGATGCCACCCCCGTGCTTCACGGTTGGGATGGTGTTCTTCGGCTTGCAAGCATCCCCCTTTTTCCTCCAAACATATTGATGGTCATTATGGCCAAACAGTTCTATTTTTGTTTTAGCAGACCAGAGGACATTTCTCCAAAAAGTACGATCTTTGTCCTCATGTTCAGTTGCAAACCGTAGTCTGGCTTTTTTTATGGCGGTTTTGGAGCAGTGTCTTCTTCCTTGCTGAGCGGCCTTTCAGGTTATGTCGATATAGGACTTGTTTTATTGTGGATATAGATACTTTTGTACCCGTTTCCTCCAGCCTCTTCACAAGGTCCTTTGCAGTTGTTCTGGGATTGATTTGCACTTCTCGCACAAAAGTACGTTCATCTCTAGGAGACAGAACGCGTCTCCTTCCTGAGCGGTATGACGGCTGCGTGGTCCCATGGTGTTTATACTTGCGTACTATTGTTTGTACAGATGAACGTGGTACCTTCAGGCATTTGGTAATTGCTCCCAAGGATGAACCAGACTTGTGGAGGCCTACAATTTATTTTCTGAAGTCTTGGCTGATTTCTTTTGATTTTCCCATTTTCCCACAGTCAACTTAGTGTATGTAAACTTATGACCCACTGGAATTGTGATACAGTGAATTATATGTGAAATAATCTGTCTTTAAACAATTGTTGAAAAAATTACTTGTGTCATGCACTAAGTAGATGTCCTAACCGACTTGCCAAAACTATAGTTTGTTAACAAGAAATTTGTGGAGTGGTTGAAAAACAAGTTTTAATGACTCCAACCTAAGTGTATGTAAACTACCGACTTCAACTTCACACACACACACACACACACACACACACACACACACACACACACACACACACACACACACACACACACACACACACACACACACACACACACACACACACACACACACACACACACACACACATACACATACACATGCACACACACACACACAGCTTGCATCTCCCCTTGCGCAGCTCTCGTCTTAACACGGCTCTGCAGGACAGGCGGGCGGCGAGCTGCTGAAATTCCTCACCCCAATAACCCTCTCCTCTCTGCTGGAGGCCTGTCTTTCATACCTGCCACCTCCCACTACCCCAAGCTAGAGGTCCTGAAGCCTGTCCTCCATACCTACCACCTCCCACTACCCCAAGCTAGAGGTCCTGGAGCCTGTCCTCCATACCTACCACCTCCCACTACCCCAAGCTAGAGGTCCTGAAGCCTGTCCTCCATACCTACCACCTCCCACTACCCCAAGCTAGAGGTCCTGGAGCCTGTCCTCCATACCTACCACCTCCCACTACCCCAAGCTAGAGGTCCTGAAGCCTGTCCTCCATACCTACCACCTCCCACTACCCCAAGCTAGAGGTCCTGGAGCCTGTCCTCCATACCTACCACCTCCCACTACCCCAAGCTAGAGGTCCTGGAGCCTGTCCTCCATACCTACCACCTCCCACTACCCCAAGCTAGAGGTCCTGAAGCCTGTCCTCCATACCTACCACCTCCCACTACCCCAAGCTAGAGGTCCTGAAGCCTGTCCTCCATACCTACCACCTCCCACTACCCCAAGCTAGAGGTCCTGGAGCCTGTCCTCCATACCTACCACCTCCCACTACCCCAAGCTAGAGGTCCTGGAGCCTGTCCTCCATACCTACCACCTCCCACTACCCCAAGCTAGAGGTCCTGAAGCCTGTCCTCCATACCTACCACCTCCCACTACCCCAAGCTAGAGGTCCTGAAGCCTGTCCTCCATACCTACCACCTCCCACTACCCCAAGCTAGAGGTCCTGGAGCCTGTCCTCCATACCTACCACCTCCCACTACCCCAAGCTAGAGGTCCTGGAGCCTGTCCTCCATACCTACCACCTCCCACTACCCCAAGCTAGAGGTCCTGAAGCCTGTCCTCCATACCTACCACCTCCCACTACCCCAAGCTAGAGGTCCTGAAGCCTGTCCTCCATACCTACCACCTCCCACTACCCCAAGCTAGAGGTCCTGAAGCCTGTCCTCCATACCTACCACCTCCCACTACCCCAAGCTAGAGGTCCTGAAGCCTGTCCTCCATACCTACCACCTCCCACTACCCCAAGCTAGAGGTCCTGGAGCCTGTCCTCCCATACCTACCACCTCCCACTACCCCAAGCTAGAGGTCCTGAAGCCTGTCCTCCATACCTACCACCTCCCACTACCCCAAGCTAGAGGTCCTGAAGCCTGTCCTCCATACCTACCACCTCCCACCACCCCAAGCTAGAGGTCCTGGAGCCTGTCCTCCATACCTACCACCTCCCACTACCCCAAGCTTGAGGTCCTGAAGCCTGTCCTCCATACCTACCACCTCCCACTACCCAAAGCTAGAGGTCCTGGAGCTGACCAATAGAATAGGTAATTTTTTCTACTATGGGGGATAGTAGATTGACATAGGATAGTGATTTAGCTGTTCCTTGTCTTGTTGGCTGAGGAAAAGTCAATGTGGACAGTTATTCTAACATCTTTAAATTCTGCATCGAAATTCGGTAAGGAGCATGTCGCATCCTCGAGTTGCATGTTCTGTTAAGATTAATTACCATAATCTAAATTAGATTTAATTTATTCGGAGCACCGTGGGTGGACGCCCTAATCATGTTACGCACACCCAATGCATATGGGTCCGGTAGAATTTCTCAAATGTCCGGTAAATGAAAATGCTGCCGGTCAAATGTCCGGTGCCACATTTTCCTAATGAAAACCCTGACACACACACACACACACACTAACCAGGATTGTGGTAACTATGTAGGTCCTGTTCTGTAGGCCGTAGCTGCTGTCGTTGCTTCCTCTCATGAAGGTGGCTGTGCTCACGTACTTCTCGTCCTCGTTCCAGTAGCCCACCTGATACACATACAAGGTAAACAGACAAGTGAAAGAACTGACGGCCTATGAAGAAAACCTTGATTTGATCTGATACTGTACTGTACAGATATGATATTAGACTGCAATGAAACACTAATGGACATGAATCCCCACATTTGACATCAAATAAACTTCTATAAGATCCCATAAAATCCAATAAGGTCCTACAGATCTCATGACTCACCTTCTTAGGTCCAGAGGGGGCTAGCTCCATGACACTGACGGTGAAGTTGGTCCTGCGTCCTTTCTCATTGAACTGGATATGACCTGTCAGGCCATCGATACGCACCTGACACGTCAATAACAGAGACACAGGGAGCAGTTACGATATAGGTTTTGAGTTGTAGTCTTCTATTCGCATCATTAACAGAGAACATGAGCTGGAGTTCAGTTTCTTCAAGAGCCACGTCTGTATGTTCATTGGAGCTAGTGTGTATAGCATGTATTATGTGTGTCTGTGTGTGTGTGTGTGTGTGTGTGTGCACTGGGTGTTCAAAACATTAGGAACACCTGCTCTGTCTATGACATAGACTGACCAGATTAATCCAGGTTAAAGCTATGATCCTTTATTGATGTCACCTGTTAAATCCACTTCAATCAGTGTAGCTGAAGGGGAGGAGACAGGTTAAAGAATGATTTTTAAGCCTTGCGACAATTGAGACATGGATTGTGTGTGTGCCATTCAGAGGATGAATGGACAAGACAAAATATTTAAGTGCCTTTGAACAGTGTATGGTAGTAGGTGACAAGCGCACCAGTTTAAGTGTCTCAAGAACTGCACTGCTGCTGGGTTTCTCACACTTAACAGTTTCCTGTGTGTATCAAGAACGGTCCACCACCCAAAGAATATCCAGCCAACTGTAGGAAGCATTGCAGTCAACATGAGCCAGCATCCCTGTGGAATGCTTTCAACTCCTTGTGGAGTCCATGCCCCAACGAATTGAGGCTGTTCTGAGGGCAAAAGGGGTGCAACAGAATATTAGGAAGGTGTTCCTAATGTTTTGTACACTCAGTGTATGCGTGTGAGTGTGTGTGTGTTTAAGTGTGTAGTGTGTGTAGCATGTATTCAGTGCAGCATGCTAGTGTTGGCAGCCTGATGGGTTTAATTGAGCGAGTGGGGCATCAATCTCCTCTCTACCCACAGGCAGATAGATGTCTGAATTCACTCGGACCAGACCACAGCTAGACAGCCATGGAGCCACAGTGTGCGTGTGTGTGTGTATACAGGTGTGTGGTTGTGCGTGTGTACGCACAAGAGTGAGTGTCTGTGTGTGTGTGCATCAATTAGACCACAGTTCCACAGAGCCACACCAGAGAGATCAGTGTGAGACTCTGAGAGCATCTGTCTGTTTAAAAGCTCAAGTCAAGGGCCCAACTAAAATATGACTACAATAACATCTTAATGACTACATCCAACTAGTATGTCGTCAGTTCAAGAAAACAGCTACCCTACTGCTAGCTGATATTGATAATCAATCCAGATCACAGCATATTCCTCTGTAGGCCCATCTAGGGCAATTACTAATAATCGCACAGCAACATTGATTTATTCAGGTTGTGTCTGAAATCCTATTGAGCCCTGTCTTTTCTGTCTGTCTCCCCCCTCTCTCGCTCTCTATAAGATCTCATCGGTTTGACAAATTTTTACTTCAGATTCTGGACCTGATTGATTAAATATCTTAAGTTAATTTCCGTAACTTTAAGTCAGTTGCACAAAACATTTTAAGGCGAATTTTCCCCTTAAATTAAGTGAATAAGTTAAGGGTGCCCATGAGGTCTCTTAAGTGCTTAATTCAGTACAGTGGGGAAAAAAAGTATTTAGTCAGCCACCAATTGTGCAAGTTCTCTCACTTAAAAAGATGAGAGAGGCCTGTAATTTTCATCATAGGTACACTTCAACTATGACAGACAAAATGAGGAAAAAAAATCCAGAAAATCACATTGTAGGATTTTTTATGAATTTATTTGCAAATTATGGTGGAAAATAAGTATTTGGTCAATAACAAAAATGTATCTCAATACTTTGTTATATACCCTTTGTTGGCAATGACAGAGGTCAAACGTTTTCTGTAAGTCTTCACAAGGTTTTCACACACTGTTGCTGGTATTTTGGCCCATTCCTCCATGCAGATCTCCTCTAGAGCAGTGATGTTTTGGGGCTGTCGCTGGGCAACACGGACTTTCAAAGATTTTCTATGGGGTTGAGATCTGGAGACTGGCTAGGCCACTCCAGGACCTTGAAATGCTTCTTACGAAGCCACTCCTTCGTTGCCCGGGCGGTGTGTTTGGGATCATTGTCATGCTGAAAGACCCAGCCACGTTTCATCTTCAATGCCCTTGCTGATGGAAGGAGGTTTTCACTCAAAATCTCACGATACATGGCCCCATTCATTCTTTCCTTTACACGGATCAGTCGTCCTGGTCCCTTTGCAGAAAAACAGCCCCAAAGCATGATGTTTCCACCCCATGCTTCACAGTAGGTATGGTGTTCTTTGGATGCAACTCAGCATTCTTTGTCCTCCAAACACGACGAGTTGAGTTTTTACCAAAAAGTTCTATTTTGGTTTCATCTGACATTCTCCCAATCCTCATCTGGATCATCCAAATGCTCTCTAGCAAACTTTAGACGGGCCTGAACATGTACTGGCTTAAGCAGGGGGACACGTCTGGCACTGCAGGATTTGAGTCCCTGGCGGCGTAGTGTGTTACTGATGGTAGGCTTTGTTACTTTGGTCCCAGCTCTCTGCAGGTCATTCACTAGGTCCCCCCGTGTGGTTCTGGGATTTTTGCTCACCGCTCTTGTGATCATTTTGACCCCACGGGGTGAGATCTTGCGTGGAGCCCCAGATTGAGGAAGATTATCAGTGGTCTTGTATGTCTTCCATTTCCTAATAATTGCTCCCACAGTTGATTGCTTCAAACTAAGCTGCTTACCTATTGCAGATTCAGTCTTCCCAACCTGGTGCAGGTCTACAATTTTGTTTCTGGTGTCCTTTGACAGCTCTTTGGTCTTGGCCATAGTGGAGTTTGGAGTGTGACTGTTTGAGGTTGTGGACAGGTGTCTTTTATACTGATAACAAGTTCAAACAGGTGCCATTAATACAGGTAATGAGTGGAGGACAGAGGAGCCTCTTAAAGAAGAAGTTACAGGTCTGTGAGAGCCAGAAATCTTGCTTGTTTGTTATTGACCAAATACTTATTTTCCACCATAATTTGCAAATAAATTCATAAAAAATCCTACAATGTGATTTTCTGGATTTGTTTTCCTCATTTTGTCTGTCATAGTTGAAGTGTACCTATGATGAAAATTACAGGCCTCTCTCATCTTTTTAAGTGAGAGAACTTGCACAATTGGTGGCTGACTAAATACTTTTTTTCCCCACTGTATAGATATCAACGTAAACAACATTTGTGGAGGTGAATGTTTTCCTGTGCCCTGATTTCAAAGGGAAAACATCAACCAGCTAGCTAGCTACTTAGCTAAACAATGGAAGGTGGACAATCCATGGCTACAAAGCTCTATGTAACACCTTTAAACAATTCCCTAAGATGTTTAAAGCGTTTTATGCGACCGGGCCCTGACGTTTATCCACGTTTCTCCAAACCTCAAATTTCGATGTGTTTTTGACACCCTGGGTTGCTCCTCCTTTATGCGGCTCCTCCTGTATTCATTCTGAATGGTTAAGTTAAGGGTTAAGGTTTGGGTAGGGTTAAAACAAAAACAACTCCATGGTTAAGTTTAGGCATTCATTCTGAATGGTTAAGTTAAGGGTTGGGATAGTATAAAAAAAACACACACACACAAAAAAGAGTGTCTACCTCCATCCATCATCCCCGTCCACAACGCCCTAGCAAAAGCCAAGCCTACTTGATGGTAATAGCGCTCACCGCTGCTCCTAGGCATCTCCTGACGTCCTCAGGACATGGATTGAGGTCTAATTTTGAAGTGAATCTTGAGCGACCTGGCTGCTCTCTCACCCTCTCTGTAATACTAAACCAAGTGCTTTATTTCATTCCCATCTCAGAACATTGCATTACTAAACTCCATTGTTGATGTCATATTCTATGATGATCACAGGCAGGTTTTATTGCCGGCAGGTTTTGTTTACCTAACGTGATGTCACAGTCCATCCAGGAAGCTCATAGGTGACTCAATGGGAACGTTAGGTGACAGAATAGAGATCTAATTTGTTCAGCAGGGCCCGACTCAGGATGGGTTTGCCAAAGTGCCACTCAGGAGCATGTCTGTGTATGTTGTTGTGCTTGTGTAGGTAAGAGTGTGTGGGTGTATCCCTCATTTCTACCAGCAGAGTAGTTTGTGTTGTGGGTGTACCTGTTATAACATTACATTCTCTGAATGTCTTTGCCATGGCCCCCGGATCAAGGCATTTTGGTGTGTGTGTGTGTGTGTGTGTGTGTGTGTGTGTGTGTGTGTGGGTGGGTGTACCTGTTGCAGGGCTCTCTGTATATCTATGCCTTGGCCCCAGGGTGCGGGCGGGTTGGCGAGGCATTCGCCTGCGTTACCACGGCGAGAGATGTCTATCCTCTGTTTCCGAAGGTTCTGGAACGCTGTAGACATCACCTTCACCCCGTCATATGTCAATGCTCCGGTGTACTACAGACAGAGAGAGAGAGGGTAAGAGTGGTGTGTGTGAGAGAGATAGATAGAGAGAGAGACCCTCATTAGACAAAGATCATTATACATAGATCAGAGCAGAGATCATTATAGAGAGATCAGAGCAGAGATCATTATAGAGAGATCAGAGCAGAGATCATAATAGAGAGATCGGAGCAGAGATCATTATAGAGAGATCAGAGCAGAGATCAATATACATAGATCAGAGCAGAGATCATTATACAGAGATCAGAGCAGAGATCATTATAGAGAGATCAGAGCAGAGATCATTATAGAGAGATCAGAGTAGAGATCAATATACATAGATCAGAGCAGAGATCATTATACATAGATCAGAGCAGAGATCATTATAGAGAGATCAGAGCAGAGATCATTATAGAGAGATCAGAGTAGAGATCATTATACATAGATCAGAGCAGAGATCATTATAGAGAGATCAGAGCAGAGATCATTATAGAGAGATCAGAGCAGAGATCATTATACAGAGATCAGAGCAGAGATCATTATAGAGAGATCAGAGTAGAGATCATTATACATACAGTGGGGAAAAAAAGTATTTAGTCAGCCACCAATTGTGCAAGTTCTCTCACAAAGATGAGAGAGGCCTGTAATTTTCATCATAGGTACACTTCAACTATGACAGACAAAATGAGGAAAAAAAATCCCAAAAATCACATTGTAGGATTTTTTATGAATTTATTTGCAAATTATGGTGGAAAATAAGTATTTGGTCACATACAAACAAGCAAGATTTCTGGCTCTCACAGACCTGTAACTTCTTCTTTAAGAGGCTCCTCTGTCCTCCACTCATTACCTGTATTAATGGCACCTGTTTGAACTTGTTATCAGTATAAAAGACACCTGTCCACAACCTCAAACAGTCACACTCCAAACTCCACTATGGCCAAGACCAAAGAGCTGTCAAAGGACACCAGAAACAAAATTGTAGACCTGCACCAGGTTGGGAAGACTGAATCTGCAATAGGTAAGCAGATTGGTTTGAAGAAATCAACTGTGGGAGCAATTATTAGGAAATGGAAGACATACAAGACCACTGATAATCTTCCTCAATCTGGGGCTCCACGCAAGATCTCACCCGTGGGTCAAAATGATCACAAGAACGGTGAGCAAAAATCCCAGAACCACACGGGGACCTAGTGAATGACCTGCAAAGAGCTGGGACCAAAGTAACAAAGCCTACCATCAGTAACACACTACGCCGCCAGGGACTCAAATCCTGCAGTGCCAGACGTGTCCCCCTGCTTAAGCCAGTACATGTTCAGGCCCGTCTAAAGTTTGCTAGAGAGCATTTGGATGATCCAGATGAGGATTGGGAGAATGTCAGATGAAACCAAAATAGAACTTTTTGGTAAAAACTCAACTCGTCGTGTTTGGAGGACAAAGAATGCTGAGTTGCATCCAAAGAACACCATACCTACTGTGAAGCATGGGGGTGGAAACATCATTATACATAGATCAGAGCAGAGATCATTATAGAGACATCAGAGCAGAGATCATTATAGAGAGATCAGAGCAGAGATCATTATAGAGAGATCAGAGTAGAGATCATTATAGAGAGATCAGAGCAGAGATCATTATACATAGATCAGAGCAGAGATCATTATAGAGAGATCAGAGCAGAGATCATTATAGAGAGATCAGAGCAGAGATCATTATAGATAGATCAGAGCAGAGATCATTATACATAGATCAGAGCAGAGATCATTATAGAGAGATCAGAGCAGAGATCATTATACATAGATCAGAGCAGAGATCATTATAGAGAGATCAGAGCAGAGATCATTATACATAGATCAGAGCAGAGATCATTATAGAGAGATCAGAGCAGAGATCATTATACATAGATCAGAGCAGAGATCATTATAGAGAGATCAGAGCAGAGATCATTATACATAGATCAGAGCAGAGATCATTATAGAGAGATCAGAGCAGAGATCATTATAGAGAGCTGTCAGAGAAAAAATTGCAAGATTATGTTATAATACTTTTATTGCATTATGGTTGTTTTATTCAACAGAATAGAGTATTTTGTTAACTATTGTGTGTGTGTTCTACTGAGGATGGGGCCTCTGGGAGAGAACACTGAGGAGATTTACGATGTCTTTTGGGTGATAAAACCTAAATAGCATTCCAGAGCATGAGTTAATGTTTCTGTTCTATATGGTACCAGAGAGAGATGGTTCCAGTTTGGAGTTGGAGGGTCAGACACTGGTCTATACAATTAAAACAGTTGACACAGCAGATACTGTCTGCTATGTATTATAGGTATCTTTCATACAGATCTTAACCTTGTGACCCATTCTATATATCTGTTGTTCGTCATGTAGATTGAAAGGGGTGTATCTTTGCTATAAAAGATCTCAGTAGCCTTTGTGTCGCCGCTCTCAACAGATCATCAGAAAACGGTGAATCGTTGACAAGCCTTTGCTATTGCAAAGCTCTTACTATTACATTTGTATTTTAAGTATAACTCTGACTTGTGTGATACGTTTGTCTCTCCTCATTTGATAGTAAAGAAATTAACCACCACAGAGATCAGAGCAGAGATCACTATACAGAGATCAGAGCAGAGATCATTATAGAGAGATCAGAGCCGAGACATTATACAGAGATCAGAGCAGAGATCATTGTAGAGAGTTCAGAGTCGAGACCATTATAGCGAGATCAGAGCAGAGATCATTATACAGAGATCAGAGCAGAGATCGCCCCAAGTGTGCCTTTAGTGTGTGTGCGTGTGTGCGTTTAGGTGTGTGAGAGCGCACATGCTTACGTTGCTCCCAGACCTTGGAGCAACGTAAGATAGGCATTGGCACAAGGTCTAGGGAGGATGTCGGATTCTCTTGGACATTTCAAACTGAGAAAAATGTTTTCCAGGGAGAGTCCTCTTTAGACATACAACTCACTCAACAAATATATTTATTAGAATTTTGTATTATTATTATTTATTTTATAATATATATATTTTTTTATATATTTTTTATTTAACTAGGCAAGTCAGTTAAGAACAAATTCTTATTTACAATGACAGCCTACCCCAGCCAAACCCTCCCCTAACGCCACTGGGCCAATTGTGCGCCGCCCTATGGGACTACAGCCGGTATCGAACCAGGGTCTGTAGTGAGTTTGGGAAGCAGGACTTAAAATGCTGGAAGAAATTGGATATGGCAGCGACGTGATATGGCAGAGAGGTGTCCGGAGAAGCGTGTCTGATTTCCGACTCGTACTCTCTGTCCCAACTGATGCCGGAACTTGTTCAGACGTGTTAAGCTTGAGCAATGGAACATTGAAAGTTGCAACCCGCCTGTCTAGACAGAGTAGTGTGCATGTCTGTGCAGTGCAGTGCAGTACCTTCAGGCGTCTCTTGGGGATCTTGGCGTCTTTGCTTTCGAACTCCATCCACTGCTGAATGGTACGGCTGACGTTCTGCTCTGTGTAGTTGACCAGTTGGAAGCCTGTGATGTTGGCCCCGCCTTTCCTCAGGTCCGTTAGGTCAATGTCCAGAAAACCCTGATAGGAAGAGGACGCAGAGAGGACAGACAGATAGACAAAGTGAGCATATAGAGACGGATGGATGGAGAGAAAGACAGACAGACACACAGGACAGAGAGAAAAAGACAGACAGAAAAAAAAGTTTAGCATTTAGAGGAATCAATTACTTTCTTGTTTCATGTTTTTAGGATGAAATAAAGAAATATGAAGGCTACTAGATTATATTATGTGAATATGTTTCTTACAGCTCACAGTGTTGGATTTAAAACCATTGTGTAGGACTATAGAGGGATATAGAGGCGATGGCCAGTATTTTTCTGTTCATAGAATACCAACTACTTCAGTGGTCAACAAAATGACCTTGGGTGTTACGCTAATACTGCAGGGAGCAGAAATCGGAAGTTTAAAGATAAATAACTCAAAAATGAAATGTGAGATAAAATCACAATCAGGTCTGTGGTGCATAAGTTATTTGCTACAGCGAGAGTGTAAGAGAGAGAGAGAGAGAGAGAGAGGCGAGAGAGAGAGAGGCGAGAGAGAGAGAGAGAGAGAGAGAGAGAGAGAGAGAGGCGAGAGAGAGAGAGAGAGGCGAGAGAAAGAGAGAGAGACAGAGAGAGAGAGAGAGGCGAGAGAGAGAGAGAGGCGAGAGAAAGAGAGAGAGACAGAGAGAGAGAGAGAGAGAGAGAGAGAGGAGAGAAAGAGAGAGAGACAGAGAGAGAGAGAGAGGCAGAGAGAGAGGCAGAGAAAGAGAGAGAGACAGAGAGAGAGAGAGAGAGAGAGAGAGAGAGAGGCGAGAGAAAGAGAGAGACAGAGAGAGAGAGAGAGGCGAGAGAGAGAGGCGAGAGAAAGAGAGAGAGACAGAGAGAGAGAGAGGCGAGAGAGAGAGAGAGGCGAGAGAAAGAGAGAGAGACAGAGAGAGAGAGGCGAGAGAGAGAGAGGCGAGAGAAAGAGAGAGAGACAGAGAGAGGCGAGAGAGAGAGAGAAGAGAGAAAGAGAGAGACAGAGAGAGAGAGGCAGAGAGAGAGAGGCGAGAGAAAGAGAGAGAGACAGAGAGAGAGAGAGAGGCGAGAGAGAGAGAGGCGAGAGAGAGAGAGAGAGAGGCGAGAGAGAGAGAGAGAGAGGCGAGAGAGAAGCAGCGCAAGAGGAAGAGGGAGAATTGTATAATGAGAGTGTTCTGTATAAAAGGCCAAAGCAGTGAAGTGGCTCTACATTGTAATTCCTGGTTTAAACTAAAGCAGGAAGAGAATGACGAATGCCTGGGTCAATCTCTTAATGAAAAAGGCAAATCCCTCAGAGCAAGCTCTTATCCCAGCCCTAGCCTGAAAAGAAAGAAGTTACGAGAGAGGAGAAGGAATAAAGTAGAGAATGAAACAGACAAGGTCAGTGAGGTTGAGGGAGAGGTCTAGGTTTAATCCCTGATAGAGTTGTGTTAATCCTGGACCTCCGTGCTGTGAAGTACAAAATAACCACTTCCCTGGAACCCTTCAACACTGTGGAACACAATGGAACCACATTCCCAGGAACCCTTCAACACTGTGGAACACAATGGAACCACATTCCCAGGAACCCTTCAACATTGTGGAACACAATAGAACCACTTCCCTGCAACCCTTCAACACTGTGGAACACAATGGAACCAACTCCTAGGAACCCTTCAACACTGTGGAACACAATGAAAACACTTCCCTGGAACCTTTCAACACTGTGGAACACAATGGAACCACCTCCCAGGAACCCTTCAACACTGTGGAACTATATGTTCACCACTGTACTAACCTGTCACATACTGAAGGCCTATAGGTTCACCACTGTACTAACCTGTCACACACTGAAGGCCTATAGGTTCACCACTGTACTAACCTGTCACACACTGAAGGCCTATAGGTTTACCATTAAACTAACCTGTCACACACTGAAGGTCTATAGGTTCACCACTGTTCTAACCTGTCACACACTGACGGCCTATAGGTTCACCACTGTACTAACCTGTCACACACTGAAGGCCTATAGGTTCACCACTGTACTAACCTGTCACACACTGAAGGCCTATAGGTTCACCATTAAACTAACCTGTCACACACTGAAGGCCTATAGGTTCACCACTGTACTAACCTGTCACACACTGAAGGTCTATAGGTTCACCACTGAATGCCTATAGGTTCACCACTGTACTAACCTGTCACACACTGAAGGCCTATAGGTTCACCATTGTACTAACCTGTCACACAATGAAGGCCTATAGGTTCACCACTGTACTAACCTGTCACACACTGAAGGCCTATAGGTTCACCACTGTACTAACCTGTCACACACTGAAGGTCTATAGGTTCACCACTGAAGGCCTATAGGTTCACCACTGTACTAACCTGTCACACACTGAAGGTCTATAGATTCACCACTGTACTAACCTGTCACACACTGAAGGCCTATAGGTTCACCACTGTACTAACCTGTCACACACTGAAGGCCTATAGGTTCACCACTGTGCAAACATGTCTATAATAGCTATAAAGGCTGTTAAGATGTTCATGTTTAAAAAATGAGTGTATATATTTGGCCTGGCGGAGTGGTTTTATGCGCTGACTGAATGGAAGCTGAAAATTATGAGTTTTTTACTCAGATGGTCTTGGCTGGTCTCGGGAAGGAATTACGAGTCCTCACTGTCTGAGACCGAGTACAAATGTATCCGACACCGAGACACTCAATATGTGGTCTTGAGTACTAAAACACTGCTCTGTGGTACAGAATTACTGACTCTCTTCTGAGGTGTTACAGAATCTGAGGTGTTACAGAATCTGAGGTGTTACAGAATCTGAGGAGTTACAGAATCTGAGGTGTTACAGAATCTGAGGAGTTACAGAATCTGAGGAGTTACAGAATCTGAGGTGTTACAGAATCTGAGGTGTTACAGAATCTGAGGTGTTACAGAATCTGAGGAGTTACAGAATCTGAGGTGTTACAGAATCTGAGGTGTTACAGAATCTGAGGTTTTACAGAATCTGAGGTGTTACAGAATCTGAGGAGTTACAGAATCTGAGGTGTTACAGAATCTGAGGTGTTACAGAATCTTACAAAGCAGAATTCATGGTTCTTTCTAACTCAGCAAAAAAATAAATGTCCTCTCACTGTCAACTGTGTTTATTTTCAGCAAAATTAACATGTGTAAATATTTGTATGAACATAACAAGATTCAACAACTGAGACATAAACTGAACAAGTTCCACAGACATGTGACTAACATAAATGGAATAATGTGTCCCTGAACAAAGGGGGGGTCAAAATCAAAAGTAACTGTCAGTATCTGGTGTGGCCACCAGCTGCATTAAGTACTGCAGTGCTGCACCAGATTTGCCAGTTCTTGCTGTGAGATGTTACCCCACTCCTCCACCAAGGCACCTGCAAGTTCCCAGACATTTCTGGGGGGAATGGCCCTAGCCCTCACCCTCCGATCCAACAGGTCCCAGACGTCCTCAATGGGATTGAGATCCGGGCTCTTCGCTGGCCATGGCAGAACACTGATATTCCTGTCTTGCAGGAAATCACACACAGAACGAGCAGTATGGCTGGTGGCATTGTCATGCTGGAGGGTCATGTCAGGATGAGCCTGCATGAAGGGTACCACATGAGGGAGGAGGATGGCTTCCCTGTAACGCACAGCGTTGAGATTGCCTGCAATGGCAACAAGCTCAGTGCGATGATGCTGTGACACACCTCCCCAGACCATGACGGACCCTCCACCTCCAAATCGATCTCGCTCCAGAGTACAGGCCTCGGTGTAATGCTCATTCCTTCAACCTTAAACACAAATCCGACCATCACCCCTGGTGAGACAAAACCGAGATTTGTCAGTGAAGAGCACTTTTTGCCAGTCCTGTCTGGTCCAGCGACAGTGGGTTCAGCCTATTGCGGACAGTCTGAGCACTGATGGAGGGATTGTGCAATCCTGGTGTAACTCAGGCAGTTGTTGTAGCCATCCTGTACTTGTCCCGAAAGTGTGATGTTCGGATGTACCGATCCTGTGCAGGTGTTTTTACACATGGTCTGCCACTGCAAGGATGATCAGCTGTCTGTCCTGTCTCCATGTAGCTCTGTCTTAGGCGTCTCACAGTACGGACAGTACGGAATATATTGCCCTGGCCATATCTGTAGTCCTCATGTCTCCTTGCAGCATGCCTAATGCACATTCGCGCAGATGAGCAGGGACCCTGGGCATCTTTCTTTCAGTAGAAAGGCCTCTTTAGTGTCCTAAGTTTTCAGAACTGTGACCTTAATTTCCTACCGTCTGTAAGCTGTTAGTGTCTTAACGACCGCTCCACAGGTGCGTGTTCATTAATTGTTTATGGTTCATTGAACAAGCATGGGAAACAGTGTTCAACCCTTTACAATGAAGATCTGTGAAGTTATTTGGATTTTTACAAATTATCTTTGAAAGACAGGGTCCTGAAAAAGGGACATTCCTTTTTTTGCTGAGTTTATTAAGGCAAGTCATTCAGGTCCAGTGGAAGCAAAGCATTCCAAAACCATCACACTTTACCATTGGTATGTTCTTACTGTGGAATGCAGGGTTTGGTTTTCGCCAGATATATCAGACCTGGGACCGATCTCTTCCAAAAAGATGACAACACTGTATATAGACATTTGAAATGTTATTTTGTAGAGAGACAGAAAGAGAGCGAGAGACAGAGACAAACATGGTATCAAGGAGACAGACCCACTGTTTGCCCTCTAGGTTACAGAGAGCTGGTAGTCCCATACACCAAACTACCAGGTGTGATACAGGGAAGAGACTCAGGGGGCATCCTAATTTGGTATATAGCAGACCTAACTATATTAAATTAGTCAAAACAGGAACATGGGCAGCAACACAATTAGACCCAAACAAATCATGAGAAAACAAAAAGATAATTACTTGACACATTGGAAAGAATTAACAAAAAAAAAAAGAGAAAACAAGAATGCTATTTGGCCCTAAACAGAGAGTACAGAGGCAGAATACCTGACCACTGTGACAGACCCAATATTAAGGAAAGCTTTGACTATGTACAGACTCAGTGAGCATAGCCTTGCTATTGAGAAAGGCTATGGGCACACTGCCCACAAAATGAGGTGGAAACTGAGCTGCACTTCCTAACCTCCTGCCAAATGTATGACCATATTAGAGACACATATTTCTCACAGCAGCAAGATGTGTGACCTGTTGCCACAAGAAAAGGGCAACCAGTGAAGAACAAACACCATTCTAAATACAACCCATGTGTCACAACCTTCTGGAGTAACGGACCAAGGCGCAGCAGGCATAGCGTTCCACATTTATTTAAATGGGAACCATCAAAAACAATGCCGCAACAGACCATAACATCTGTAAACCACATGCACTAACAGAAACAATAACCCACAAAGGCAGGTGGGGAATGGAACAAACTAAGTGGATTCCCAATTAGAGGCAACGACTAACAGCTGCCTCTAATTGGGAACCAACACAAAACCCAACATAAAGTCCCCAAGAAAACCCTAGTCACGCCCTGACCTAACACACCATAGAGAAACCCAGAGGGCTCTCTATGGCCAGGGCGTGACACCATGTCTATGTTTATTTCTCTTCCCTTTTGTCTTTATTCTTTTGGAACTTTTGTGAGTGTAATGTTTACTGTTTCATTTTTATTGTTTATTTCACTTTTGTTTATTATTTACTTCACCTGCTTTGGCAATGTAAACATGCCAAGAAAGAATTGAAATTGAATTGAAATTGAATTGATAGAGAGACAGAGAGAGAGAGGGTGGGAAGAAAGAGAAAGTACAGAGTGATGGGGGAGGGAGAAAGTGAAGGCAGAGAGAGGGGGGAGAGAGAGTAGTTAGAGAGAGACAGAAGGCAGATTCAGGCCCACAGCAGGTAATCTGTCTGCATGGTGAATCAGATGCAGGCAGAAGCAACCACACACAGAGACACAGAAAGACTGATGTACAGACAGAAGCAGTCACACACAGACACAGAAAGACTGATGTACAGACAGAAGCAGTCACACACAGACACAGAAAGACTGATGTACAGACAGAAGCAGTCACACACAGACACAGAAAGACTGATGTACAGACAGAGGCAGTCACACACAGAGACAGAAAGACTGATGTACAGACAGAGGCAGTCACACACAGACACAGAAAGACTGATGTACAGACAGAAGCAGTCACACACAGACACAGAAAGACTGATGTACAGACAGAGGCAGTCACACACAGAGACAGAAAGACTGATGTACAGACAGAGGCAGTCACACACAGACACAGAAAGACTGATGTACAGACAGAGGCAGTCACACACAGAGACAGAAAGACTGATGTACAGACAGAGGCAGTCACACACAGAGACAGAAAGACTGATGTACAGACAGAGGCAGTCACACACAGACACAGAAAGACTGATGTACAGACAGAGGCAGTCACACACAGACACAGAAAGACTGATGTACAGACAGAAGCAGTCACACACAGACACAGAAAGACTGCTGTACAGCAGGAGACAGAACAAGTGAACTCTGCAGCCTCAGATCTTTGTGATTGGTAGTGGAAGTGGTGCTGTCAACTGCTCTGACCTTCAGCCTCCGACTGTGACTGCCTGTCAAGTAGGAGTTCCAGAACCACAGGCAACCCTTATTATATTGATCCCTGCCTGCCCTCTTTGATGAAACTTTCTGTGGTCTGCTATTCTTAACGCCATCACTCAGAACTTTCTTCTCTTTCTCTCCTCTTCTCTTCCTTTCTCTCCCCCTTCTCTCCTTCTCTCCTTCTTATGCCTAATGGGCCTGCTCCCTAGACTCCCTACCCCCCACTCCTCTCCCTCTCCACCCTCCTCGCATCCCTTCTCCCTCTCTCCTTTCCTCCCTCTCTCCTTTCCTCCCTCTTTCCTCCTCTGTCCTCTCTCCTCACCTCCTTCTCCCTGAAGTACCAGTACAACCCGTTGTCCATATGTCTCAGTTGAATGTTCAGAGGAGAGAGTGAAGGAGAGAGAAGAGAAGAAGAGAAGTGTGTATTTTTCTGCTCCATGTGTTAGCTAATGCAGTGCACTGAACTGAGCAGGTTACTATAGAAACCCCTCCTCACAGACACGGAGTGGAAACATTTGATATAGACCTCTTAGACACACACAGAAAGACTAAGCGATGGAGACATACACATACAGAGACAGGCACACACACACAAACATACGCCAGCTGCACTAAGGTAGGACACAGAAAAGTAATTTTAATAGAGTCATTATGGAGATCGCAGGCGGTTTGTGTACTAGACTGTATAGCTTTATCATTTACACTTCAATCTAACAAACTATCCAGATGAGAGTGATACTGAGAGAATCATGAAGTCCCAGCAGTGAGTCAGCATATTATTGTTGTTATTACCATTTCTGTGTCCCAAATATAATGCGCTATAAAGGGAAAAGTAGTGCAGTATAAAAGTAATATGGTGCCATTTGGGACACAGCCCCTGCTTTCTGTTGATACCAATGTTCTGCTGTATTTAGTGTCTAATGGGAGGTTGTATGAGCGGTGCATGGGACGACCATAGCAGACAAAAACAGCTAATGCACATTACCCTGCACACATTTACTCACTGACCCTCTACTGTCTGTCTGTCTCTCAGTGGCTGGCGGCTGAGAGTGTGTGTGTGTTGTGGTGGCCAGAAGGAAACACAGTCCCTCACCACACAGCACAGTCACCTGCAGCACCATGGAGAGCACCATCAGAAGACGACACAAGGTCTGGGCTAAACAGAGATGTTCAGGACCAAGGACAGCCCTAACCCAGGTGTGCACAATTTCCCCTCTGACAGGGACCCTCGGCTTCAGGCTGTTGGGCCCAATTAGTAGCCACATTAAAGAGAACAAAGAAGCCACAGTGAGGAGAAGGAGAGGCAGGAGAAGAGAGCAGACACGGAGCGTTGGATGTATCCCAGCCCAGGCTTTGGACCAGTCAGAACCCAACCACCCTCTTGGAGATAGAGGCCTAGTGGAGGACGTGAGTAGAATAATCCACCTTGTCTAATCCTACACCTCTTCTGCCTCCCTTCCAGAAGTAGACGGACGCCAGAAGGAGCAGCCGGCAGAAAGAAGAGTGACCTGAGTTACAGTTTCCTCCCTTTTCCCTTTCCCCTCCTTTTGAGAAATAAAGAAACCTAAGTTTGCCCCACTGAAACTCTGCCCAGTGAATGATTTTCTGCAACCTCCGGAGTTAAACCCTCCCAGTCCTGAGAGGGGAGGTTACAGTGTGTGCGTTATCCGTTAAAACGTTATTGGAGTGTTTACCCTTGTAGGATGGCCAAGATTAGGGTGACTAAATCAATGGAGGCCAGAGAAGAGAAAAGAAGTGGTCTGAAGTTGACATGTAATATTTTCCTATTTTAGGATACACTTTTCATATTAATGCGAAATTCCTGTTATTTTCTACAACTTCTCCAAAAAACAAGCGTATCTCTGTGAATTGTCAACGGAGCACTGAGCTTTTAATTTTCAAAGCCTTTTAAATTTTATTCAGCTAATTTAGAATTTTGTCAAATCGTCAAAATGTTAGTGTGGGAAGCGGCACTGCTCAGTCAACAGAGCTCTGTGCTTATTATCCATGTGTTAGGTTACGAAATCTTCTTCTTTGGATATAATGTTGATATGTCAGAGAAAGACCCCACTGAACCATTCAGAATATGAACAATCATACTTGTCTTGGTAAAATGTATTTATTCATCACCAAAGCACGTTTCCACCCACTTGGGGCAGAGTGGATACCATGTTGTATGTCTTATTGTACTATCAAAACATTGGGATGTATCACACATTACACAGGACAACATCTGTAGAATCCACAGAGAGAGCGAGACAGAGAAAGAGACAGAGAGAGAGTAGCACACAAAAAACTAGACATACCTCGGGCCTAAACATCAGCGCCCCAGGTAACTTCCACAAAGCTGTGAACGATCTGAGACAAGGCAAGAAGGGCATTCTATGCCATCAAAAAGAACATACAATTTGGCATACCAATTAGGATCTGGCTAAAAATACTTTAATCAATTATATAACACATTGCCCTTTATGGTTGTGAGGTCTGGAGTCCACTCACCAACCAAGAATTCACAAAATGGGACAAATACCAAATTGAGTCTCTGCATGCAGAATTCTGCAAAAATATCCTATGTACAATGTAAAACACCAAATAATGCATGCAGAGCAGAATTAGGCCGAAACCCGCTAATTATCAAAATCCTGAAAAGAGCCGTTAAATTCTACAGCCACCAAAAAGGAAGTGATTCTGAAACCTTCCATAACAAAGCCATCACCTACAGAGATTAACCTGGAGCAGAGTCCCCTAAGCAAGCTGGTCCTGGGGCTCTGTCACAAACAGACCCCACAGAGCAGCAGGACAGCAACACAATTAGACCCAACCAAATCATGAGAAAACAAAAAGATAATTACTTGAGCAAACTAGAATGCTGAAAACTGAGCAAACTAGAATGCTATTTGGCCCTAAACAGAGAGTACACAGTGGCAGAATACCTGACCACTGTGACTGACCCAAAATTAAGGAAAGCTTTGACTATGTACAGACTCAGTGAGCATAGGCTTGCTATTGAGAAAGGCCGCCGTAGGCAGACTGCCCACAAAATGAGGTGGAATCTGAGCTGCACTTCCTAACTTCCTGCCAAATGTATGACCATATTAGAGACATATATTCCCATCAGATTACACAGGCCAAATGTTGATAAACTCCCATATCTACTGGGTGAAATACTACAGTGTGCAATCACAGCAGCAAGACTTGTGACCTGTTGCCACAAGAAAAGGGCAACCAGTGAAGAACAAACACCATTGTAAATAAAATGCATATTTATGTTTATTGATTTTCCATTTTGTACTTTAACCATTTGCACATAATTGCAGCACTGTATAGAGACATAATATGACATTTGAAATGTCTTTATTATTTTGGAACTTCTGTGAGTGTAATGTTGACTGTTCATTTGTTATTGTTTACTTCACTTGCTTTGGCAATGTTAACATATGTTTCCCATGCCAATAGCCCTTAAATTGAAATTATATTGAGATATATATATATATATATATATATACAGAGAGAGAGAGAGAGAGAGAGAGAGATGAGAAATATATACAGTTGAAGTCGGAATTGAAACTCGTTTTTCAACCACTCCACAAATTTCTTAACAAACTATAGTTTTGGCAAGTCTGTTAGGACATCTACTTTGTGCATGACACAAGTAATTTTTCCAACAATTCTTTACATACAGATTATTTCACTTATAATTCACAGTATCACAATTCCAGTGGGTCAGAGTTTACATACACTAAGTTGACTGTGCCTTTAAACAGCTTGGAAAATTCCAGAAAATGATGTCATGGCTTTAGAAGCTTCTTATAGGCTAATTGACATCATTTGAGTCAATTGGAGGTGTACCTGTGGATGTATTTCAAGGCCTACCTTCAAACTCAGTGCCTCTTTGCTTGACATCATGGGAAAATCAAAAGAAATCAGCCAAGACCTCAGAAGAAAAAGTACAGACCTCCACAAGTCTGGTTCATCCTTGGGAGCAATTACCAAACGCCTGAAAGTACCCCGTTCATATGTACAAACAATAGTACGCAAGTATAAACACCATGGGACCACGCAGCAGTCATACCGCTCAGGAAGGAGACGCGTTCCGTCTCCTAGAGATGAATGTACTTTGTTTGTGAAAAGTGCAAATCAATCCCAGAACAACAGCAAAGGACCTTGTGAAGATGCTGGAGGAAACCGGTACAAAAGTATCTATATCCACAGTAAAACGAGTCCTATACCGACATAACCTGAAAGGCCGCTCAGCAAGAAAGAAGCCACTGCTCCAAAACCGCCATTAAAAAGCCAGACTACGGTTTGCAAATGCACATGGGGACAAAGATTGTACTTTTTGGAGAAATGTCCTCTGGTCTGATGAAACAAAAATAGAACTGTTTGGCCATAATGACCATCGTTATGTTTGGAGGAAAAAGGGGGAGGCTTGCAAGCCGAAGAACACCATCCCAACGTGAAGCACGGGGGTGGTAGCATCATGTTGTGGGGGTGCTTTGCTGCAGGAGGGACTGGTGCACTTCGCAAAATAGATGGCATCATGAGGGAGGAAAATAATGTGGATATATTGAAGCAAGACATCAGTCAGGAAGTTAAAGCTTGGTCGCAAATGGGTTAAACAATTTAAAGGCAATGCTACCAAATACTAATTGAGTGTATGTAAATTTCTGACCCACTGGGAATGTGATGAAAGAAATAATTCTCTCTACTATTTCTGACATTTCACATTCTTAAAATAAAGGGGTGATCCTAACTGACCTAAGATAGTTTAAATGTATTTGGCTAAGGTGTATGTAAACTTCCGACTTCAAATGTGTATATATATATATATAGAGAGAGAGAGAGAGAGAGAGAGAGAGAGAGAGAGAGATGAAGATATATAGATACAGTAGAGAGATAGAGATCTATAGATACAGTAGAGAGATAGAGATATATAGATACAGTAGAGAGATATAGATATATAGATACAGTAGGGAGATAGAGATCTATAGATACAGTAGAGAGATAGAGATATATAGATACAGTAGAGAGATAGAGATATATAGATACAGTAAAGAGATAGAGATCTATAGATACAGTAGAGAGATAGAGATATAGATACAGTAGAGAGATAGAGATCTATAGATACAGTAGAGAGATATAGATATATAGATACAGTAGAGAGATATAGATATATAGATACAGTAGAGCGATAGAGATATATAGATACAGTAGAGCGATAAAGATATATAGATACAGTAGAGAGATATAGATATATAGATACAGTAGAGCGATATAGATATATAGATACAGTAGAGAGATAGAGATCTATAGATACAGTAGAGAGATATAGATATATAGATACAGTAGAGAGATAGAGATCTATAGATACAGTAGAGAGATAGAGATATATAGATACAGTAGAGAGATAGAGATATATAGATACAGTAGAGAGATATAGATATATAGATACAGTAGAGAGATAGAGATATATAGATACAGTAGAGAGATAGAGATATATAGATACAGTAGAGAGATAGAGATATATAGATACAGTAGAGAGATATAGATATATAGATACAGTAGAGAGATAGAGATCTATAGATACAGTAGAGAGATAGAGATATATAGAGATATAGATATATAGATACAGTAGAGAGATAGAGATCTATAGATACAGTAGAGAGATAGAGATCTATAGATACAGTAGAGAGATAGAGATATATAGATACAGTAGAGAGATATAGATATATAGATACAGTAAAGAGATAGAGATCTATAGATACAGTAGAGAGATAGAGATATAGATACAGTAGAGAGATAGAGATCTATAGATACAGTAGAGAGATATAGATATATAGATACAGTAGAGAGATATAGATATATAGATACAGTAGAGCGATAGAGATATATAGATACAGTAGAGAGATATAGATATATAGATACAGTAGAGAGATATAGATATATAGATACAGTAGAGAGATGGAGATCTATAGATACAGTAGAGAGATAGAGATCTATAGATACAGTAGAGAGATATAGATATATAGATACAGTAGAGAGATATAGATATATAGATACAGTAGAGAGATAGAGATCTATAGATACAGTAGAGAGATATAGATATATAGATACAGTAGAGAGATAGAGATATATAGATACAGTAGAGAGATAGAGATCTATAGATACAGTAGAGAGATAGAGATCTATAGATACAGTAGAGAGATAGAGATCTATAGATACAGTAGAGAGATATAGATATATAGATACAGTAGAGAGATAGAGATCTATAGATACAGTAGAGAGATAGAGATCTATAGATACAGTAGAGAGATATAGATATATAGATACAGTAGAGAGATAGAGATCTATAGATACAGTAGAGAGATAGAGATATATAGATACAGTAGAGAGATATAGATATATAGATACAGTAGAGAGATAGAGATCTATAGATACAGTAGAGAGATAGAGATATATAGATACAGTAGAGAGATATAGATCTATAGATACAGTAGAGAGATAGAGATATATAGATACAGTAGAGAGATATAGATATATAGATACAGTAGAGAGATAGAGATATATAGATACAGTAGAGAGATATAGATCTATAGATACAGTAGAGAGATAGAGATATATAGATACAGTATAGAGATATAGATATATAGATACAGTAGAGAGATAGAGATATATAGATACAGTAGAGAGATATAGATATATAGATAAAGTAGAGAGATATAGATCTATAGATACAGTAGAGATATAGATATATAGATACAGTAGAGAGATAGAGATATATAGATACAGTAGAGAGATAGAGATATATAGATACAGTAGAGAGATATAGATCTTACCAGGTTGGCCAGGATGTAGTGGTAACTCTTAGCATTCTTCCCCTGTTCAACGATCTGGAGCAGAGCAGAGAAGACATGACTTTAGTGTGTGTGTGTGTGTGTGTGTGTGTGTGTGTGTGTGTGTGTGTGTGTGTGTGTGTGTGTGTGTGTGTGTGTGTGTGTGTGTGTGTGTGTGTGTGTGTCCGTCCGTGTGTGTGTCTGTGTGTGTCCAGTACACTGTACCCATGTAGTGACCTTGTCCAGGGCAGAAGAGACACCAACTAAGGTAAGACATTGTAACAGCAGGACTCTAAAAATATGAATATTCATTCAAATCATTCCTGTAGTCTCATCCCATGCATACAGATAGACATAACAGCTTGTTAAATAGTAGGGATTGTAAATATTAACCAATACCCGTCGGTACCCAATTGAAATATTTAAGATATGACTGCATTAGTCCGCGGACCCCAAACCGATCCAAAATGTAGCATGCACCAGTCAGAAAATCCATTCAAACGTTACAAATCGCTCATTCACATTTACTTTTGCTCATGTTACGTTCTTTCTACCTTCGGAAAATACCTCTCATCTTCTTTGACAACTAATGCGTCCTCTCCTTCAGCGTGGGACTAAGCGTGTAACTGTATTGACAGTCATTGATCTTCAAGTCATGTTGCATCCTGAACAACTCCAGGCACTATCAGTAGCCTAGTCAAACTACACACTGTGCACAGCTCCTCAAGCTGACCAACACGAGGTAAGCGGCCTGTTCAAATGCTAAAATGGCTTGATATTAGGCTTTATTAGTTGAGTGACAACCTGTGTAATTTGCTAGGTTATTGTTATCTATGCGCTGTTGTAAATTGTATTTTAAAAGTAAGCTACCGGCAACATAATTCATAAAGGTCATGTTAACTGACTGATATTATATCATAAAACAAAACGTAGAAGATCTAATTTTCAGTGTTTATCCCAAAATCCTATTCCTTCCCCATTGGTAGGGTGGTAGATGCCTAGTCTCCCTTATGACTCAGATCAAGTGCTTACACACACACACACACACACACACACACACACACACACACACAAAGGAGTCAGATCAGATCTGTCAGCTCCGACAGATCCGGCTCAGAGGCCCAGCTCATGAGCTGCGGCTCGGATCGTTTCATTTCCTAATCAAACCGAATCGCACCAAATCGTTTCCAACTTAAATTCCTGTTTTGGATGCCCAAGTATCTAGATATATGTATTGAATCGTCTTGAAAGGGAAATATGCACATCTCTATTAAATAGTCATTACAATTTACCACAGATGAGAAACACACTGATTAAAAACATGGCCCTAACTTTTTGTTGAGTTTATTCACATAATTTCTCAATGTGCAGTAAGTAAGCCAGTCAGATGTGCAGCCAGACTTATTAGCCACTCTGTTTGTCCCATCTCTTTCAACCATACAGTTTTTCAATTCCTCATCAGTCCATGGAGCCTTAACAGTTCTAACAGTTAGTTTCTTAACAGGTGCATGTTTATCAATAATTGGAAGAAGCAATTTCATAAATTAATCAAGTGTCTGGATGCTCCTCATTAATCACATCAGACCTTTAAACACATATTTTTAACATCATCAACATAAGAGTCACAGCAAAATCTTTTGGATGATCTCTTATATACTATTTTAGGCCCAGCTGTTGGAACTTTGGCTTTCCTGGATATACAGTGGGGCAAAAAAGTATTTAGTCAGCCACCAATTGTGCAAGTTCTCTCACTTAAAAAGATGAGAGAGGCCTGTAATTTTCATCATAGGTACACTTCAACTATGACAGACAAAATGAGGAAAATCACATTGTAGGATTTTTAATGAATTTATTTGCAAATTATGGTGGAAAATAAGTATTTGGTCACATACAAACAAGCAAGATTTCTGGCTCTCACAGATCTGTAACTTCTTCTTTAAGAGGCTCCTCTGTCCTCCACTCGTTACCTGTATTAATGGCACCTGTTTGAACTTGTTATCAGTATAAAAGACACCTGTCCACAACCTCAAACAGTCACACTCCAAACTCCACTATGGCCAAGACCAAAGAGCTGTCAAAGGACACCAGAAACAAAATTGTAGACCTGCACCAGGTTGGGAAGACTGAATCTGCAATAGGTAAGCAGCTTGGTTTGAAGAAATCAACTGTGGGAGCAATTATTAGGAAATGGAAGACATACAAGACCACTGATAATCTTCCTCGATCTGGGGCTCCACGCAAGATCTCACCCCGTGGGGTCAAAATGATCACAAGAACGGTGAGCAAAAATCCCAGAACCACACGGGGGGACCTAGTGAATGACCTGCAGAGAGCTGGGACCAAAGTAATATATGTATTGAATCGTCTTGAAAGGGAAATATGCACATCTCTATTAAATAGTCATTACAATTTACCACAGATGAGAAACACACTGATTAAAAACATGGCCCTAACTTTTTGTTGAGTTTATTCACATAATTTCTCAATGTGCAGTAAGTAAGCCAGTCAGATGTGCAGCCAGACTTATTAGCCACTCTGTTTGTCCCATCTCTTTCAACCATACAGTTTTTCAATTCCTCATCAGTCCATGGAGCCTTAACAGTTCTAACAGTTAGTTTCTTAACAGGTGCATGTTTATCAATAATTGGAAGAAGCAATTTCATAAATTAATCAAGTGTCTGGATGCTCCTCATTAATCACATCAGACCTTTAAACACATATTTTTAACATCATCAACATAAGAGTCACAGCAAAATCTTTTGGATGATCTCTTATATACTATTTTAGGCCCAGCTGTTGGAACTTTGGCTTTCCTGGATATACAGTGGGGCAAAAAGTATTTAGTCAGCCACCAATTGTGCAAGTTCTCTCACTTAAAAAGATGAGAGAGGCCTGTAATTTTCATCATAGGTACACTTCAACTATGACAGACAAAATGAGGAAAATCACATTGTAGGATTTTTAATGAATTTATTTGCAAATTATGGTGGAAAATAAGTATTTGGTCACATACAAACAAGCAAGATTTCTGGCTCTCACAGATCTGTAACTTCTTCTTTAAGAGGCTCCTCTGTCCTCCACTCGTTACCTGTATTAATGGCACCTGTTTGAACTTGTTATCAGTATAAAAGACACCTGTCCACAACCTCAAACAGTCACACTCCAAACTCCACTATGGCCAAGACCAAAGAGCTGTCAAAGGACACCAGAAACAAAATTGTAGACCTGCACCAGGTTGGGAAGACTGAATCTGCAATAGGTAAGCAGCTTGGTTTGAAGAAATCAACTGTGGGAGCAATTATTAGGAAATGGAAGACATACAAGACCACTGATAATCTTCCTCGATCTGGGGCTCCACGCAAGATCTCACCCGTGGGGTCAAAATGATCACAAGAACGGTGAGCAAAAATCCCAGAACCACACGGGGACCTAGTGAATGACCTGCAGAGAGCTGGGACCAAAGTAACAAAGCCTACCATCAGTAACACACTACGCCGCCAGGGACTCAAATCCTGCAGTGCCAGACGTGTCCCCCTGCTTAAGCCAGTACATGTTCAGGCCCGTCTGAAGTTTGCTAGAGAGCATTTGGATGATCCAGATGAGGATTGGGAGAATGTCATATGGTCAGATGAAACCAAAATATAACTTTTTGGTAAAAACTCAACTCGTCGTGTTTGGAGGACAAAGAATGCTGAGTTGCATCCAAAGAACACCATACCTACTGTGAAGCATGGGGTGGAAACATCATGCTTTGGGGCTGTTTTTTCTGCAAAGGGACCAGGACGACTGATCCGTGTAAAGGAAAGAATGAATGGGGCCATGTATCGTGAGATTTTGTGTGAAAACCTCCTTCCATCAGCAAGGGCATTGAAGATGAAACGTGGCTGGGTCTTTCAGCATGACAATGATCCCAAACACACCGCCCGGGCAACGAAGGAGTGGCTTCGTAAGAAGCATTTCAAGGTCCTGGAGTGGCCTAGGCAGTCTCCAGATCTCAACCCCATAGAAAATCTTTGGAGGGAGTTGAAAGTCCGTGTTGCCCAGCGACAGCCCCAAAACATCACTGCTCTAGAGGAGATCTGCATGGAGGAATGGGCCAAAATACCAGCAACAGTGTGTGAAAACTTGTGAAGACTTACAGAAAACGTTTGACCTCTGTCATTGCCAACAAAGGGTATATAACAAAGTATTGAGATAAACTTTTGTTATTGACCAAATACTTATTTTCCACCATAATTTGCAAATAAATAAATTAAAAATCCTACAATGTGATTTTCTGGATTTATTTTTCTCATTTCGTCTGTCATAGTTGAAGTGTACCTATGATGAAAATTACAGGCCTCTCTCATCTTTTTAAGTTGGAGAACTTGCACAATTGGTGGCTGACTAAATACTTTTTTGCCCCACTGTAGCTACTATACTGTGATCACTGCATCCAATGGGTACGGATACAGCTTCAGAACAAAGTTCTACAGCATTAGTAAAAATGTGATTGTACATGTGGATGATCTTGTTCCTGTAGTGTTTGTAAACACCCTGGTAGGTTGATTAATAACCTAATCCAGATTACAGGCACTGGTTACTTGATCGGACAGTTAGATGAAAACCAGTCAATAAGAAAGTAGACCTCTCTGTTTACATCACATACACTATCAAGCATTTCCCACATATTATTTAGATACTGACTGTTAGCACTTGGTGGCCTATAGCCTATAGCAACACCCCAAAAGAAAAGGCTTTAGATGTGCCAAGTGAACCTGCAACCACAACACTTCAATAACACTTGACATAAGATCTTCTCTAAGCATTACAGGGATATGGCTCTGAATATATACAGCAACTCCTCCCCCATAAGCATGTATGTCTCTTCTATAGATGTTGTATTGCTACTGCTGTATCATCAAATGAATGATCTAAGTGAGTCTCAGAAATGGCTAATATATGAATGTTATCTGATGTTAGCAAGTTATTGATTTCATGAACCTTATTTCTAAGGCCAGAGCCATATTAACCCATTTAATCCAGAATGTTTCCCAGACATGAAAATATTCAAATCAAGTGTCATTAGTAACCCTTTGAAATAATCAATCATTATTTTTTGAAATTTTCATGTAAAAGTAGGTGAAAAATAGTGTTTTATGGTCGGTCACAATTGTGACCGGTGGGTTAATGTTATGTATTCTGAATTAACAAACTGAGAGCAATACTCAGCAACACCGAGAGCAAACACAACAAAAAAAACAACCATCAACGTATTTCAAGATTGTTACTTTATTGTAACATACATTGTAACATTGTTACTTTAGTGCAACATGTATTGAAACATTAATATTGTAACATTTGAACTTGTACTTTAGTGCAATATTCATTGTAACATTGTCATTGTGACATTCTAGTGCAACATTCACTAACAACTGTTTAGCAGTCGTGTGATTCATTCACATTGAACATAAAGGTAACATTTAAGATAGAGGTAGCCTGTAGAATATGCATTCAAGTAGAGGCCTACACTGAACAAAATAAAATGATATATATAAATATATATATATATAAAAAGCTCCACTGCACATTGAGTGCTTATATATATATATATATATACGTCATAGAGGGAGGCATCAGAACCAAGTGCAATATTAGTTTGTGCATCACTATTTTGAATTGTGATCAGTCAGACCTACTGTCATGTCTTGAATCAATTTACCTTCTTTTCCAGAAACATTTCAGTCATTTTGATTGCCTTTTTCTTGTTGTTGTAACAACTGCTGGTAGGTCTCTTTTTGTTCGTTTAAAAGACCCTTCGCATGTGATAGAGAGACACCACTGTCCTCAACGGTACTCCCGCCGGCTTTGGTCTTTGTCAGGGTAGCTAGCAACGTAGGTTACGCTGTTACTCGCAGTTCCAGACTTTGCTGGAACAACAAACTGCAGGGATCTAGACAGCCACAAACAATGGCTAACCGCGTCGCGGGCTACGCTCATATGCATCATGGGAGAATCTGCTTGATATGCAGCTAGCTAGCAGCTAGGGTAGCTGCGACGCCAAATAGCTCCTCAGACCCGTCCTTGGTCGGCAGGATCCCTGGAAAGAGACAAGCAGTCTCAGTTGCTGATGCCGACTGCGTTGCGGGATCCAAACTAAGAAGCTGTAACTGACAGATAGAGTGGGGGTTCTGTAACTGACAGATAGAGTGGGGGTTCTGTAACTGACAGATGGAGTGCTGGTTCTGTAACTGACAGATATAGTGCTGGTTCTGTAACTGACAGATAGAGTGGGGGTTCTGTAACTGACAGATAGAGTGCTGGTTCTGTAACTGACAGATAGAGTGGGGGTTCTGTAACTGACAGATAGAGTGCTGGTTCTGTAACTGACAGATAGAGTGGGGGTTCTGTAACTGACAGAGTGCTGGTTCTGTAACTGACAGATAGAGTGCTGGTTCTGTAACTGACAGATAGAGTGGGGGTTCTGTAACTGACAGATAGAGTGGGGGTTCTGTAACTGACAGATAGAGTCGGGGTTCTGTAACTGACAGATAGAGTAGGGGTTCTGTAACTGACAGATAGAGTGGGGGTTCTGTAACTGACAGATAGAGTGGGGGTCCCTGGAAAGAGACAAGCAGTTTCAGTTGCTGATGCCGACTGCGTTGCAGGATCCAAACTAAGAAGCTGTAACTGACAGATAGAGTGGGGGTTCTGTAACTGACAGATAGAGTGCTGGTTCTGTAACTGACAGATAGAGTGCTGGTTCTGTAACTGACAGATAGAGTGGGGGTTCTGTAACTGACAGATAGAGTCGGGGTTCTGTAACTGACAGATAGAGTGCTGGTTCTGTAACTGACAGATAGAGTAGGGGTTCTGTAACTGACAGATAGAGTGGGGGTTCTGTAACTGACAGATAGAGTGGGGGTCCCTGGAAAGAGACAAGCAGTTTCAGTTGCTGATGCCGACTGCGTTGCAGGATCCAAACTAAGAAGCTGTAACTGACAGATAGAGTGGGGGTTCTGTAACTGACAGATAGAGTGCTGGTTCTGTAACTGACAGATAGAGTGCTGGTTCTGTAACTGACAGATAGAGTGGGGGTTCTGTAACTGACAGATAGAGTGGGGGTTCTGTAACTGACAGATAGAGTGGGGGTTCTGTAACTGACAGATCCAGTGAGGGTTCTGTAACTGACAGATATAGTGCTGGTTCTGTAACTGACAGATAGAGTGGGGGTTCTGTAACTGACAGAGTGCTGGTTCTGTAACTGACAGATCGAGTGGGGGTTCTGTAACTGATCATGGAATTTACATGACCTCACACATTCCCAACATGTTTCTTTCCTCTGAGAATCTCCCACACATATCCTGTGTGTGTGTGTGTGTGTGTGTGTGTGTGTGTGTGTGTGTGTGGGGCAGGCTGGAAGGCATGGCAGACAGTTGCATTAGTTATTAAGGGTGACCCTAGCACAAGGCATGTCCTGCAGCACAATGTAGCCTCCGGCGAGGAGAGGCACGTGGCCTAGAGACGCTGATACCCAAGACTGGGGGAAGATGATGGAGAGGCACGAGGCCTAGAGACGCTGATACCCAAGACTGGGGGAAGATGATGGAGAGGCACGAGGCCTAGAGAAGCTGATACCCAAGACTGGGGGAAGATAATGGAGAGGCACGAGGCCTGGAGACGCTGATACCGAAGACTGGGGGAAGATGATGGAGAGGCACGAGACCTGGAGACGCTGATACCCAAGTGTAACCGATGTGAAATGGTTAGCTAGTTAGCGGGGTGCGCGCTAATAGCGTTTCAATCGGTGACGTCACTCGCTCTGAAACCTTGAAGTAGTTGTTCCCCTTGCTCTGCAAGCGCCGCGGCTTTTGTGAAGCGATGGGTAACGATGCTTCGAGGGTGGCTGTTGTGGATGTGTGCAGAGGGTCCCTGGTTCGAGCCCAGGTAGGGGCGAGGAGAGGGATGGAAGCTAAACTGTTACACAAGACACTGGGGGAAGATGATGGAGAGGCACGAGGCCTGGAGACGCTGATACCCAAGCCACTGGGGAGCAACATCAGCACAAGAACTGTTCGTCGGGAGCTTCATTTAATGGGTTTCCGTGGTGGTGTAATGTTTGCCGACATTGGACTCTGGAGCAGTGGAAACACGTTCTCTGCAGTGATAAATCACGCTACAGTCACACTCTGGGAGTCCGACGGACAAATCTGGGTTTGGCGGATGCCAGGAGAACTCTACCTGTCCCAATGCATAGTGCCAACTGTAAAGTTTGTTGGAGGAGGAACAATGGTCTGGGGCTGTTTTTCAAGGTTCGGGCTAGGCCCCTTAGTTCCAGCGAAGGGAAATCTTAACGCTACAGCATACAATGACATTCAAGACGATTCTGTGCTTCCAACTTTATGGCAACAGTTTGGGGAAGGCCCTTTCCTGTTTCAGCATGACAATGCCCCTGTGCACAAAGTGAGGTCTACACAGAAATGGTTTGTCAAGATCGGTGTGGAAGAACTTGACTGCACTACACAGAGCCCTGACCTCAACTCCATCGAACACCTTTGGGATGAATTGGAACGCCGACTGCGAGCCAGGCCTAATCGCCCAACCTCACTAATGCTCGTGGCTGAATGGAAGCAACTTCCCGCAGCAATGTTCCAATATCTAGTGGAACTCCTTCCCAGAAGAGTGGAGGCTGTTATAGCAGCAAAGGGGGGACCAACTCCATATTAATGCGCATGATTTTGGAATGATATGTTCATGCTAACATTCGTGTGCCTGCATACGTACATGTGTCTGTGTGTGCACGTGTGCATCCCTGTGCGTGTGTGTAACAGACAGGCTGCTATAGAGGCAGAAAGCAGGGTGCAGACCTCTGTGATGGATGGAGTCTGTCTGAGCGGAGAACTGCTGTGGCTCAGCTGCTGTAAACTGGTGAGAAGTGATGCAACTACCTTAAGCGTGGACACCAGGTCATCAATAACACTCACACACACCAGACGCTGCCTTCACACAGCTAGAGCCAATCATTGGAGGAGAGAGAGGGGATAGAGGTCTCTGTTCTTGCTGTGTGTGTGTGTGTGTGTGTTATTAATTGCTATGCCAGGATACACCCTTCTCAGGCAGCAGTAGCGTGGCGAGTAAGTGTTTCTCTACAGCTCCAAATGTCAACCTAACCGTATCTATATCTCCTGTCTGTAATACACTGAGACTAATAAACTACACTGGACGACCACTGCCTGGGAGGATCATCTCTTCCACAGGTTGGAATCATGCCCTGGAGGCAGCTCTACAAAGTAGTCACTCTCTGCTACAAAGTAGTCACTCTCTGGCACAACCACAAAGTAATAAAATCTGAAACCCTAACCTAACCCTAACCCTAACCTGAACCACACTTCTAACCCTAATGCCTAACCTTAACCTTAAATAACCCAAAAGTTTTTTTGGTTTTTTTTACACATTTTTATGATATAGCCCATTTTGACTTTACAGCTGGCCTATCAAGCGGAAGATTCTTGACAATAAACATCAACCTGCCTCTCTTACGTTCTCTTCTCTCTATTTTTATTACTCTCTGTCTTTCTCTGTCCCGTCTTTTGCTGGCTATGTGGTATTTATTTAAATTATGTCACACGTGCAACAGAGCAATGCTTTCTCAAATGTTTGGATTTAATTTAATTCACAGAAACCAAAATTACGATGGTGCAAATCAGGCCCACTTTTCTAATTCGCAGAGCATTTTTATGTGACCCAGTTCTGGTGACCCAGATCTGTCAAAGTTCTGGTTTATGTATGGCAGCCGAATCACTGACCACTGCTTGCCATTTTTGCCATTACTGGCCCAATACTAGCGATGGAGATGACCGGCTCAATCTCTCAGTCTCTCATTACCTTTCTGAGGATGGAGGTGAGTCTCTCATTCTCTCATTACCTTTCTGAGGATGGAGGTGAGTCTCTCAGTCTCTCATTACCTTTTCTGAGGATGGAGGTGAGTCTCTCAGTCTCTCATTACCTTTTCGAGGATGGAGGTGAGTCTCTCAGATTCTCGTAACCTTTAAGAGGATGGAGGTGAGTCTCTCAGTCTCTCATTACCTTTAAGAGGATGGAGGTGAGTCTCTCAGTCTCTCATTACCTTTCTGAGGATGGAGGTGAGTCTCTCGGTCTCTCATGACCTTTTCGAGGATGGAGGTGAGTCTCTCAGTCTCTCATTACCTTTTTGAGGATGGAGGTGAGTCTCTCGTTACCTTTTTGAGGATGGAGGTGAGTATCTCAGTCTCTCATTACCTTTTCGAGGATGGAGGTGAGTCTCTCTTTACCTTTTTGAGGATGGAGGTGAGTCTCTCAGTCTCTCATTACCTTTTCGAGGATGGAGGTGAGTCTCCCAGTCTCTCATTACCTTTCTGAGGATGGAGGTGAGTCTCTAAGTCTCTCATTACCTTTTCGAGGATGGAGGTGAGTCTCTCTTTACCTTTTTGAGGATGGAGTTGAGTCTCTCAGTCTCTCATTACCTTTTTGAGGATGGAGGTGAGTCTCTCCGTCTCTCATTACCTTTCTGAGGATGGAGGTGAGTCTCTCAGTCTCTCATTACCTTTTCGAGGATGGAGGTGAGTCTCTCGTTACCTTTTTGAGGATGGAGGTGAGTATCTCAGTCTCTCATTACCTTTTTGAGGATGGAGGTGAGTCTCTCGTTACCTTTTTGAGGATGGAGGTGAGTCTCTCAGTCTCTCATTACCTTTTCGAGGATGGAGGTGAGTCTCTCCATCTCTCATTACCTTTCTGAGGATGGAGGTGAGTATCTCAGTCTCTCATTACCTTTTTGAGGATGGAGGTGAGTCTCTCGTTACCTTTTTGAGGATGGAGGTGAGTATCTCAGTCTCTCATTACCTTTTTGAGGATGGAGGTGAGTATCTCAGTCTCTCATTACCTTTTTGAGGATGGAGGTGAGTCTCTCGTTACCTTTTTGAGGATGGAGGTGAGTCTCTCAGTCTCCCATTACCTTTTCGAGGATGGAGGTGAGTCTCTCAGTCTCTCATTACCTTTAAGAGGATGGAGGTGAGTCTCTCCATCTCTCATTACCTTTCTGAGGATGGAGGTGAGTATCTCAGTCTCTCATTACCTTTTTGAGGATGGAGGTGAGTCTCTCGTTACCTTTTTGAGGATGGAGGTGAGTATCTCAGTCTCTCATTACCTTTTTGAGGATGGAGGTGAGTATCTCAGTCTCTCATTACCTTTTTGAGGATGGAGGTGAGTCTCTCGTTACCTTTTTGAGGATGGAGGTGAGTCTCTCAGTCTCCCATTACCTTTTCGAGGATGGAGGTGAGTCTCTCAGTCTCTCATTACCTTTAAGAGGATGGAGGTGAGTCTCTCAGTCTCTCATTACCTTTCTGAGGATGGAGGTGAGTCTCTCGGTCTCTCCTTACCTTTTCGAGGATGGAGGTGAGTCTCTCAGTCTCTCATTACCTTTTTGAGGATGGAGGTGAGTCTCTCGTTACCTTTCTGAGGATGGAGGTGAGTCTCTCATTACCTTTTCGAGGATGGAGGTGAGTCTCTCGTTACCTTTTTGAGGATGGAGGTGAGTATCTCAGTCTCTCATTACCTTTTTGAGGATGGAGGTGAGTCTCTCGTTACCTTTTTGAGGATGGAGGTGAGTCTCTCAGTCTCTCATTACCTTTTCGAGGATGGAGGTGGGTCTCTCTTTACCTTTTAGAGGATGGAGGTGAGTCTCTCAGTCTCTCATTACCTTTTCGAGGATGGAGGTGAGTCTCTCAGTCTCTCATTACCTTTTTGAGGATGGAGGTGAGTCTCTCGTTACCTTTTTGAGGATGGAGGTGAGTATCTCAGTCTCTCATTATCTTTTCGAGGATGGAGGTGAGTCTCTCTTTACCTTTTTGAAGATGAAGGTGAGTCTCTCAGTCTCTCATTACCTTTTCGAGGATGGAGGTGAGTCTCTCAGTCTCTCATTACCTTTCTGAGGATGGAGGTGAGTCTCTAAGTCTCTCATTACCTTTTCGAGGATGGAGGTGAGTCTCTCTTTACCTTTTTGAGGATGGAGGTGAGTCTCTCAGTCTCTCATTACCTTTTTGAGGATGGAGGTGAGTCTCTCCGTCTCTCATTACCTTTCTGAGGATGGAGGTGAGTCTCTCAGTCTCTCATTACCTTTTCGAGGATGGAGGTGAGTCTCTCGTTACCTTTTTGAGGATGGAGGTGAGTATCTCAGTCTCTCATTACCTTTTTGAGGATGGAGGTGAGTCTCTCGTTACCTTTTTGAGGATGGAGGTGAGTCTCTCAGTCTCTCATTACCTTTTCGAGGATGGAGGTGAGTCTCTCCGTCTCTCATTACCTTTCTGAGGATGGAGGTGAGTATCTCAGTCTCTCATTACCTTTTTGAGGATGGAGGTGAGTCTCTCGTTACCTTTCTGAGGATGGAGGTGAGTATCTCAGTCTCTCATTACCTTTTTGAGGATGGAGGTGAGTATCTCAGTCTCTCATTACCTTTTTGAGGATGGTGAGTCTCTCGTTACCTTTTTGAGGATGGAGGTGAGTCTCTCAGTCTCCCATTACCTTTTCGAGGATGGAGGTGAGTCTCTCAGTCTCTCATTACCTTTAAGAGGATGGAGGTGAGTCTCTCAGTCTCTCATTACCTTTCTGAGGATGGAGGTGAGTCTCTCAGTCTCTCATTACCTTTTTGAGGATGGAGGTGAGTCTCTCGTTACCTTTCTGAGGATGGAGGTGAGTCTCTCATTACCTTTTCGAGGATGGAGGTGAGTCTCTCGTTACCTTTTTGAGGATGGAGGTGAGTATCTCAGTCTCTCATTACCTTTTTGAGGATGGAGGTGAGTCTCGTTACCTTTTGAGGATGGAGGTGAGAGTCTCTCAGTCTCTCACCTCTGAGGATGGAGGTGGGTCTCTCTTTACCTTTTAGAGGATGGAGGTGAGTCTCTCAGTCTCTCATTACCTTTTCGAGGATGGAGGTGAGTCTCTCAGTCTCTCATTACCTTTTTGAGGATGGAGGTGAGTCTCTCGTTACCTTTTTGAGGATGGAGGTGAGTATCTCAGTCTCTCATTATCTTTTCGAGGATGGAGGTGAGTCTCTCTTTACCTTTTTGAGGATGGAGGTGAGTCTCTCAGTCTCTCATTACCTTTTCGAGGATGGAGGTGAGTCTCTTGTTAACTTTTTGAGGATGGAGGTGAGTCTCTCAGTCTCTCGTTACCTTTTTGAGGATGGAGGTGAGTATCTCAGTCTCTCATTACCTTTTTGAGGATGGAGGTGAGTCTCTCAGTCTCTCATTACCTTTTTGAGGATGGAGGTGAGTCTCGTTACCTTTTTGAGGATGGAGGTGAGTATCTCAGTCTCTCATTACCTTTTTGAGGATGGAGGTGAGTCTCTCGTTACCTTTTTGAGGATGGAGGTGAGTCTCTCGGTCTCACAGTCAATGATGATCTGTCCCTCCTTCCTCTTGTCCAGGTCTTGGAACACCTTGAGGAATGAGGCCTCCGTCATGGTCTCTACGTTGACAGACGTCACCAGCCAACTCCTCTCAGCAGCCGTGTCCAGGACCTTCTGCAGCACCGACAGGCCTACAAGTCAGGGGTAAAGAGGTCAGAGGTGAACTATGGCTGTGTTCCAAAAGGCATCCTATTCCCAAGGTGCCCTGGATAGGACTATCTATCAATAATAAAGCTGTCATGCTAACATAGGACTATCCATAAATAATCCATCTGTCATCCTAACATATGACTATCCATAAATAACACAGCTGTCATGCTAACATACAGTAGGACTATCCATCAATAATACATCTGTCATGCTAACATATAGTAGGACTATCCATCAATAATACATCTGTCATGCTAACATACAGTAGGACTATCCATCAATAATACATCTGTCATGCTAACATGCAGTAGGACTATCCATCAATAATACATCTGTCATGCTAACATACAGTAGGACTATCCATCAATAACACAGCTGTCATGCTAACATACAGTAGGACTATCCATCAATAACACATCTGTCATGCTAACATACAGTAGGACTATCCATCAATAACACAGCTGTCATGCTAACATACAGTAGGACTATCCATCAATAACACAGCTGTCATGCTAACATACAGTAGGACTATCCATCAATAACACAGCTGTCATGCTAACATACAGTAGGACTATCCATCAATAACACAGCTGTCATGCTAACATACAGTAGGACTATCCATCAATAATACATCTGTCATGCTAACATACAGTAGGACTATCCATCAATAACACAGCTGTCATGCTAACATACAGTAGGACTATCCATCAATAACACAGCTGTCATGCTAACATACAGTAGGACTATCCATCAATAATACATATGTCATGCTAACATACAGTAGGACTATCCATCAATAATACATCTGTCATGCTAACATACAGTAGGACTATCCATCAATAACACAGCTGTCATGCTAACATACAGTAGGACTATCCATCAATAACACAGCTGTCATGCTAACATACAGTAGGACTATCCATCAATAACACAGCTGTCATGCTAACATACAGTAGGACTATCCATCAATAACACAGCTGTCATGCTAACATACAGTAGGACTATCCATCAATAACACAGCTGTCATGCTAACATACAGTAGGACTATCCATCAATAACACAGCTGTCATGCTAACATACAGTAGGACTATCCATCAATAACACAGCTGTCATGCTAACATACAGTAGGACTATCCATCAATAACACATCTGTCATGCTAACATACAGTAGGACTATCCATCAATAACACAGCTGTCATGCTAACATACAGTAGGACTATCCATCAATAACACAGCTGTCATGCTAACATACAGTAGGACTATGCATCAATAACACAGCTGTCATGCTAACATACAGTAGGACTATCCATCAATAACACAGCTGTCATGCTAACATACAGTAGGACTATCCATCAATAACACAGCTGTCATGCTAACATACAGTAGGACTATCCATCAATAACACAGCTGTCATGCTAACATACAGTAGGACTATCCATCAATAACACAGCTGTCATGCTAACATACAGTAGGACTATCCATCAATAACACAGCTGTCATGCTAACATACAGTAGGACTATCCATCAATAACACAGCTGTCATGCTAACATACAGTAGGACTATCCATCAATAACACAGCTGTCATGCTAACATACAGTAGGACTATCCATCAATAACACATCTGACATGCTAACATACAGTAGGACTATCCATCAATAACACAGCTGTCATGCTAACATACAGTAGGACTATCCATCAATAACACAGCTGTCATGCTAACATACAGTAGGACTATCCATCAATAACACATCTGTCATGCTAACATACAGTAGGACTATCCATCAATAACACAGCTGTCATGCTAACATATAGTAGGACTATCCATCAATAACACAGCTGTCATGCTAACATACAGTAGGACTATCCATCAATAACACAGCTGTCATGCTAACATATAGTAGGACTATCCATCAATAACACAGCTGTCATGCTAACATATAGTAGGACTATCCATCAATAACACAGCTGTCATGCTAACATACAGTAGGACTATCCATCAATAACACAGCTGTCATGCTAACATACAGTAGGACTATCCATCAATAACACAGCTGTCATGCTAACATATAGTAGGACTATCCCTCATAAGACTTTCTGACAGCACAGCAATATAATATATGATTACCGTCTCCAGAGGGATGGTTCATTATGATGACTGGGATGGACAGGTATGATGTTACAGCACTTGATGCTACTCTGAATAATCCCTCCACACACCACACACACCACACACACACAGGGCCAGCCCCAGGCATAAGCATTTATTTTTTTAGGAACTCAGGCGGGGTCTCAGCTTACTATTGAGAGTAGTATACACCAGGTACAATTTCAAAATGTGTTTTTCTCTTGTTATGTCAGTCACTGATAGTCACTCAATTAGCCATGTCAGCTAACTTTTAGATGAGTAAATTAGTCTAGCCAGCTATCTAAACTTGTAGTAATCATGGCCGAATACTAACCGGGCACGCAGTGCACATGCCCAGGGGCCCTGACGTCCAGAGGGTCCCCATTGATTTTGTTTGTAATTCTCACTCAGATATCATATTAACAAGGCATAAGTCATTAAGAAATGTGTAAAATTGCAGGAAATTATATGTAAAACTAAAACAAAATGCTGTCTTCCCCATGGCAAAATGCTGTCTTCCCCATGGCAAAATGCTGTCTTCCCCATGGCAAAATGCTGTCTTCCCCATGGCAAAATTTGTAGAATTGCATGAAATGTGTTATAAAAATCCAACATTTTCTCTACGACCCATGGCAAAATTAGTAGAATTGCACGAAATTCAATTTAAACTTTTCTCTCCGTCGTCAAGAGGGGGGCCACTAAAATGTTTTGCCCCGAGGTGTGGGCCCCACAACCAAAGCTCAAGGCTCAAGGCTAGGGCTGGCCCTGCACACACACGCACACACCCAGACATCCACGCAAACGCACACAGACCCTCAGAGGCACCAACTACACCCAGGCCACTCCATTAAGCTGTCCCCATAGGCTAAAAGCATCTAAAGCATAATGGGGGAACAGGCTAGGGAGCATCATGGGACAACACACAGGGACAGGAAATAAGACGCGATTAGGGAATGCATCGATCATGGCTGCAGATTTACAGTGTGGGAGCCACACACACACAGTATCATGTTAGACCAATCAGAATCCTCCTGGGAGGGGACAGAAAGTTGTTCCAGGAGGTAAACAAAGCTTTTATAAGCAGCAGAGCGGCCGCCATTACTGAACCAAATACTGAATTACACCAATTACATTATAAACTAAGCTAATACATGTAGCTGTATTCCACCCAGCCAATCACAACTACTCTAGAGAGAATAATCTGAAATTGCATTTTTGTATGCAATCACTATTCTTGGTGAGGATGTCTGATGCATACATATGACCTTTTTTACATATTTCACATGCCATACTTGCAGCAGGGTTGTTGGTGTGTCTAACTAGTCAGAGTTATGGTGAAAGGTGATGGATGCCTGGCTGTCTAACTAGTCAGAGGTATGGTGAAAGGTGATGGATGCCTGGCTGTCTAACTAGTCAGAGTTATGGTGAAAGGTGATGGATGCCTGGCTGTCTAACTAGTCAGAGGTATGGTGAAAGGTGATGGATTGTGCCACCTCAGGTCTCTTGGCCCTCCCACCCCTACGGAAGGGCAGCTCCCGCTCAGCCCGCTCTCTGTTCTGGTCCCCCAATGGTGGAGCCAGCTTCCCCCTGAAGCTAGGAGAGCAGAGCCCCTGCCCATCTTCTGAAAACATTTGAAACCCTACCTCTTCAACCAGTATCTTAAATAATCCCCCTCCTCGTCTGAACCAGCACTTGCACTTGACCACACCCTCCCCTTTTTAGCTCTGACTCTACTGATAGCTACGTTTTTGAGGAAAAATGTGATATGTGCTTATTAGGATGAATTAACTAACTGTAAATAGCTCTGGATTAGAGTGTCTGCTAAATGACTACAATGTCATGCAAATTTACTACAGACAGATGCTGCCTTGAGCCACCCGATCTACACTATTCATGGTACCTGTCTTGTCTTTTATGCCAGGGTCGATACCTACATGACACTGGAGATTCATAGCAACTTACTACGGCTAAAACGGATGAATATAAATCACAAACTCTGAACAAAAAACAGAGAAGTAGAGGGATAGTGTGGCTAGGCTTTAGTTCAGTGGGCTAATATGGTCCTATGGTGTTCAGAAGACCTGGTTTCAAACCCAGCAGTCAGTCACAAACTATTGACTGCTATGTACAGCAGAGAACAACTCCTCTGTTTCAGAGTGGTTAGTTTCAGGACCACGGTCAACTCCTCTGTTTCAAGGTAGAGTTTCAGGACCACGGTCAACTCCTCTGTTTCAAGGTAGAGTTTCAGGACCACGGTCAACTCCTCTGTTTCAAGGTAGAGTTTCAGGACCACGGTCAACTCCTCAGACAGAGAGCAGGGGGAGAGAGCAAGAGAGCAAGAGGGGAGAGAGCGAGAGAGAGCGAGAGAGCGAGAGAGAGAGCGAGAGAGCGAGAGAGCGAGAGAGCGAGAGAGAGAATATTCACTTTTTTAAAAGGCCATTTTGTGAATATCGTTTTTGTGGGTTTTAATGGACTTTTACATTTCTTTAGTTACGGACAGTTGCTTAATAGCACATCTACACATGTGTTATCCTGGGTGAAAATAGTATTCAAATCCCTGTGACTGCAAGAAAATGGCAACACTCAGAGATGTATCTCTGCTTTCACTCTTTGTGTAGGAAATAGGGTGCCATTTGGGACGCAGACCCTATCTCCAGTTAAAGCACTTAAAAAGTAATATTTGTAAAGAGAAGTTGTAAATGTATTAGACCATAAAGCTTTTTGGGCTGTGTAGACAGATGGTAATATGAAATAAACAAAGAGTATTTTTGAATGCCAAGGTGCTGAAATGTGAACAACAAGAAATACCTGCATGAACACACAGAATGTACAGGTACACATAAATGTATGACTACGTAAATCTCTCCCCCAGGCATTCAACTTTAATCCACATCCAGCCTTACATACCAATGGATGGAGAATTTCGAATCAGTATACCAGAGAGACAGAGCCCCCCTGGGGACTAAACACAGACTACTTTCATCTACACTGACAAAGTTGCCTGTCTGCATATCTCTATTTAGCCCTGTGATAAGGAACAAAGTGCCATCTACAACAACCTGAAGACCTGCAGGCACACAGACACACACCATACCAGAACAAACACACACACACCATACCAGAACAAACACACACACTATAACCGCACAAACACCGATTTTTCTTAAAGGCTGAAAATAAGCCTTTGGACACACAGCCGGGGAGTAGTATCCAGGCAACAGGAGGCAATATGGATGATGATATGGATTCCAGAACCCTCCATTCCACCACTCAATTACTACACGGGGGGGGGTACTGACCTTACACACACATACATACACACCACACATACACACGCACACACACAAACCCACACAACAACATACAAACAGCAGGGTTAATGGCCCTGCAGTCCCTCACTGCCCGCTGAAGGGATCATGGGACATGAGTAGGTGCTCTAACTATTATGGCTACTATGTATCACAAGGACCAATCACCTCTGTCACAGTCCTGTTATGTGTCCAGACAGACTGACAGAGTGACAGTTTACCAAGGTCTCACAGTGGTCATTCATCTGGCTTTATTTCAAAGAGTGTGACATCACTCAGCAGTCACAACACACACACACTGCCAGCGTACGCAGAGAGTTTAGTGTAGCTTGACAGTTATGCTCTGAAACACTAAACACCTGGGAGGGGAGAAGGGGAGAGGAGGCGAGAGAGGGGGGGGGACGGAGGTAAAACACACCTGGTGTGGACTGGTGCGTAATTTCTTTCTCCGGGTGTGTTTGCACTGAAAAGCAAGCAGCTAAAACATGTGCTTTTCAAATACCCTGACACGGGCAGTGTGTCCCGAAATTAGAGACAGTAGACACGCTCAACTCTCTCCTCCGTGAGATATATCATTATTTCCCTGTGTGACTCTCTTCTCCCTCCCTCAGTCTGTGTCTGGTCCACATGTCTGTGGGAGTGTTGTCAGTCCATGTGCAGGTGCTTCCTAGAGTCGTGGCTGAAAAGGCTTTTCATTGTGAAAGGACACAATGGCTACTCCTTACCCCTCCGCTGTCACCATGGCAATCAGTGAATGACTAACTGTGGTTGGTATGACAACGTTCTCTAGCGAGCAGCTTTTACAGGTTCATGTTCCATTTCTAAAGCTATTCCTGCCACTCACCTGGAACGTCATACCCTGTGACCCAGCGATCCTACCAAACCTCCAGCAACTCCCCCGTCTATTAGCCTGGATAGTCAACTGAATATTACTCTGTTTCACTACTCTGTCACTTGGTCTCCCTGACAACCCTGAGAAACCAGCCAGTGGTAGTGTTTTATGGTAATGTCGTGGTCCTCTGTAGCTCAGTTGGTACAGCTTGCCACACCAGGATTAATCGGTTCGACCACCCATACATAAAAAATAATGCGCGTATGACTGTATGTTTCTGCTAAATGGCATATCTTCTGTTATGTCTTATATTTGTGCATCATTGTGATGTTGATATACCCTTTTAACACTATAGGGCCAACCAGAACTCTACTAAGTTGGCACTGATATTTCCCTTCACATTGTCCTTTCAGCATGGTCCCAGCAACTATGTTGAAAGAAGAACCAGGCCAACCCAGTACAGCTATTCATTCACATGCAGACACTATTTGACCTTTGACCCCTCTACTCACCAGAGTCGGAGCTGTACATGTAGACGAACTTGGTCCATCCGTAGTGGTCTATGACCCCCACCAGAGTGTTCTGTAGCTCGGGTCTCAGCTGGATCACAAACTGGTTGGCCGTCTCCATGGGGAAGGAAGGCGTGTCGAAACACACGTGCAGCGCCCCGCAGAACGACATCAGCATATTGACCGTCTTCCTGTCGTAGAGGCCAATGATGGCATAGACACCTTTAGAGAACTGGGAACAGACTGGGGTGGAAGGAGAGTGGGAAGACGGAGAGAGAGAGGAAGGTGGAGAGGGGGTGGTGAGAGAAAAGGAGAGGGGGAAGAGGGGGAGTTGGAGGGCGAGGAGGAGGGAGAGGGGGCGGGAGGAGAGGGAGGGAGGGAGGGAGGGAGGGAGGGAGGGGGAGGAGAGGAGGGAGGGAAAGGGAGGGGGAGGAGAGAGGGAGGGAGGGAGGGAGGGAGGGAGGGAGGGGAGGAGAGGAGGGAGGGAGAGGGAGGGAGAGGAGAGGGGAGGAGAGTGGGTAGGAGAGGAGGGAGAAGGGAGGGTGGGTGAGAGAGGGAGGGGGGAAGAGGAGAGGAGAGATGACATTGTTAGACTTTCTCGTATTTAGATTCACATTTTGAAGACCTGTTGATTGAAAACATAATGTTACATTGGAAGATAAATTCTGCACAGATTAGGGTAACTGTAAGTACCATGATAGCATGATGGGCATTCTGTCTACTGTGAGAGGTGGAACATGGTGAAGTATGGACACGAGGAGAGGAGAGATGAATCAATGCATCCTCTGAGCTCCACTGACATGTCAGCAGTGCTCATGATTCCCTGAGTCAATGATTTGTCAGGGCTCTCAATCAATTCTATTCAAGGGGCTATATTGGCATGGAAATGTTTACTAAAACACATCTCTATCTCTGATATCTCTGCTCTCTTTCTACTACACTACAACACATCTCTCTCTGCTCTCTTTCCACTCCACTACAACACATCTCTCTCTGCTCTCTTTCCACTCCACTACAACACATCTCTCTCTGCTCTCTTTCCACTCCACTACAACACATCTCTCTCTCTGCTCTCTTTCCACTACACTACAACACATCTCTCTCTCTGCTCTCTTTCCACTCCACTACAACACATCTCTCTCTCTGCTCTCTTTCCACTACACTACAACACATCTCTCTCTCTGCTCTCTTTCCACTACACTACAACACATCTCTCTCTGCTCTATTTCCACTACACTACAACACATCTCTCTCTGCTCTCTTTCCACTCCACTACAACACATCTCTCTCTCTGCTCTATTTCCACTACACTACAACACATCTCTCTCTGCTCTATTTCCACTACACTACAACACATCTCTCTCTCTGCTCTCTTTCCACTCCACTACAACACATCTCTCTCTCTGCTCTCTTTCCACTACACTACAACACATCTCTCTCTGCTCTCTTTCCACTACACTACAACACATCTCTCTCTGCTCTCTTTCCACTCCACTACAACACATATCTCTCTGCTCTCTTTCCACTCCACTACAACACATCTCTCTCTGCTCTCTTTCCACTCCACTACAACACATCTCTCTCTGCTCTCTTTCCACTACACTACAACACATCTCTCTCTCTGCTCTCTTTCCACTCCACTACAACACATCTCTCTCTGCTCTCTTTCCACTCCACTACAACACATCTCTCTCTCTGCTCTATTTCCACTACACTACAACACATCTCTCTCTGCTCTCTTTCCACTCCACTACAACACATCTCTCTCTCTGCTCTCTTTCCACTCCACTACAACACATCTCTCTCTGCTCTCTTTCCACTCCACTACAACACATCTCTCTCTCTGCTCTCTTTCCACTCCACTAAAACACATCTCTCTCTCTGCTCTCTTTCCACTACACTACAACACATCTCTCTCTCTGCTCTCTTTCCACTACACTACAACACATCTCTCTCTCTGCTCTCTTTCCACTCCACTACAACACATCTCTCTCTGCTCTCTTTCCACTACACTACAACACATCTCTCTCTGCTCTCTTTCCACTCCACTACAACACATCTCTCTCTGCTCTCTTTCCACTACACTACAACACATCTCTCTCTCTGCTCTCTTTCCACTCCACTACAACACATCTCTCTCTGCTCTCTTTCCACTCCACTACAACACATCTCTCTCTCTGCTCTCTTTCCACTACACTACAACACATCTCTCTCTGCTCTCTTTCCACTCCACTACAACACATCTCTCTCTGCTCTCTTTCCACTCCACTACAACACATCTCTCTCTGCTCTCTTTCCACTCCACTACAACACATCTCTCTCTCTGCTCTCTTTCCACTACACTACAACACATCTCTCTCTGCTCTCTTTCCACTACACTACAACACATCTCTCTCTGCTCTCTTTCCACTCCACTACAACACATCTCTCTCTCTGCTCTCTTTCCACTCCACTAAAACACATCTCTCTCTCTGCACTCTTTCCACTACACTACAACACATCTCTCTCTCTGCTCTATTTCCACTACACTACAACACATCTCTCTCTGCTCTCTTTCCACTCCACTACAACACATATCTCTCTGCTCTCTTTCCACTCCACTACAACACATCTCTCTCTCTGCTCTCTTTCCACTCCACTACAACACATCTCTCTCTCTGCTCTCTTTCCACTCCACTACAACACATCTCTCTCTGCTCTCTTTCCACTACACTACAACACATCTCTCTCTGCTCTCTTTCCACTACACTACAACACATCTCTCTCTCTGCTCTCTTTCCACTCCACTACAACACATCTCTCTCTCTGCTCTATTTCCACTACACTACAACACATCTCTCTCTCTGCTCTCTTTCCACTCCACTACAACACATCTCTCTCTCTGCTCTCTTTCCACTCCACTACAACACATCTCTCTCTGCTCTATTTCCACTACACTACAACACATCTCTCTCTGCTCTATTTCCACTCCACTACAACACATCTCTCTCTCTGCTCTATTTCCACTCCACTACAACACATCTCTCTCTCTGCTCTCTTTCCACTACACTACAACACATCTCTCTCTCTGCTCTCTTTCCACTACACTACAACACATCTCTCTCTCTGCTCTATTTCCACTCCACTACAACACATCTCTCTCTCTGCTCTCTTTCCACTACAGTACAACACATCTCTCTCTCTGCTCTCTTTCCACTACACTACAACACATCTCTCTCTCTGCTCTCTTTCCACTACACTACAACACATCTCTCTCTCTGCTCTATTTCCACTACACTACAACACATCTCTCTCTGCTCTATTTCCACTACACTACAACACATCTCTCTCTCTGCTCTATTTCCACTACACTACAACACATCTCTCTCTGCTCTCTTTCCACTCCACTACAACACATCTCTCTCTGCTCTCTTTCCACTCCACTACAACACATCTCTCTCTGCTCTATTTCCACTACACTACAACACATCTCTCTCTGCTCTCTTTCCACTCCACTACAACACATCTCTCTCTGCTCTATTTCCACTACACTACAACACATCTCTCTCTGCTCTCTTTCCACTCCACTACAACACATCTCTCTCTGCTCTCTTTCCACTCCACTACAACACATCTCTCTCTCTGCTCTCTTTCCACTCCACTACAACACATCTCTCTCTCTGCTCTCTTTCCACTCCACTACAACACATCTCTCTCTGCTCTATTTCCACTACACTACAACACATCTCTCTCTGCTCTCTTTCCACTCCACTACAACACATCTCTCTCTCTGCTCTCTTTCCACTCCACTACAACACATCTCTCTCTCTGCTCTCTTTCCACTCCACTACAACACATCTCTCTCTCTGCTCTATTTCCACTCCACTACAACACATCTCTCTCTCTGCTATCTCTGCTCTGGCAGTGTGCTGCTCTCTTTGCCCTCTCAGGTCTGGCCTGCTCTGGTCTGGGACTGGGCCAGGCCTCATGTTCCTCTGTACTCACCCAACAGATTGAGTCTCCAGACTGTTCAACCTGTTCAAAGCCTAGGGCCAGATTATAGAGAGGAGAGGGGCAGAGTAGAGGGAGCGGGGGGAGGGGCCGAGGGGAGGGGCAGAGGGAGGGAGTGGAAGGGACAGACAGAGATGGTCGCTGCCCAGTAGGCCTGCCCAGCTGCAGAAAGAACAGCATTCTCCAGGCCGTGTGTGTGTGTGTGTGTGTGTGTATTTGTGTTCCAAATGCATGGTGACTCACCCTACGTAGAGCGCTCCCTGAAATAGACTAGCCTACTTGCACCTGGCCACTCAGAAACAGTAACAGCAGACTCCCATGGTCACACTGAAAAAGTACACTAGTACACGTGATGCTCTGGTATTAATTCCTATTCTCTTGTAAATGTCATGTTTCTACTGCCATTTTGTAAGGCAAGAGAATTGAACCACCCCTTAAACAGAAAGCCAATGGAAAACTTGGTTTCACCATTCAACCATTCACACATTTTTCAGCTCTTCTGGCATGATGACCTGATACACCAGGTATAATAAATAATCCATATTCATATGATCAGTGATCATCTGCCTGAGTCTGCTGCTCCAGTTATAGGGCTTAGAGATAGCAGGGCCATTACAGTACCAAACCCTTAGAGACAGTGGGACCAGTACAGTATCAAACCCTTAGAGACAGTGGGACCAGTACAGTATCAAACCCTTAGAGACAGTGGGACCAGTACAGTATCAAACCCTTAGAGACAGCGGGACCAGTACAGTACCAAACCCTTAGAGACAGTGGGACCAGTACAATATCAAACCCTTAGAGACACTGGGACCAGTACAGTATCAAACCCTTAGAGGCAGTGGGACCAGTACAGTATCAAACCCTTAGAGACAGCGGGACCAGTACAGTACCAAACCCTTAGAGACAGTGGGACCAGTACAGTACCAAACCATTAGAGACAATGGGACCAGTACAGTACCAAACCCTTAGAGCAGCAGGACCAGTACAGTACCAAACCCTTCTCCTCCCTCATTACCCAGTGTTCGTTTGTGTCAGAGCAGGCCCTGGTTTTATGTCTGTCCTGTTAGTGTAGCTCTGGGTGGAGGATGACAGGAAGGGTCAGAGACTCAGAGACCCACAGAGTTACTAAAGACCCTTAACATCTATTTATCTGTCCACTCTGGCTGGAACACGGTCCTCTCTTCTCTTTTTTGATTTCTTCTACTCTTCTCCAACACTCCATCATCCACTTCTCTCCTCTCATCCAACCCTCAATCATCCACTTCTCTCCTCTCGTTTTGTCTCCTCTCCTTCAACACTCGATCATCCACTTCTCTCCTCTCGTTTTGTCTCCTCTCCTTCAACACTCGATCATCCACTTCTCTCCTCTCATTTTGTCTCCTCTCCTCCAACACTCGATCATCCACTCCTCTCCTCTCCTTGCCTCTCCTCTACACTCTCTTCTCTCCCTCTCCTTACCTCTCCACTGCTATCATTTCAGCTCCTCTCTTCTCCTCTCCTTTCCCTGTCCCCCTCCTCTTCTCCCACCTCTCTTCTGTCCCTCCCAGTATGTCCATCTAGTGCCTCTCCTCCCTCTGCCCCCTGGCTGAGCTCTCCTTCCTGAGGATAGTTCCACATCCCACGAGGTCTTTCATCTTGTGTTTGGTGAGGCATGCTGATGGAAGATAATCTGTCTCAATGGAGCTGATTACCATAGAAACCTACAGTACGGAGAACAGAGAGGTGGGAACTACTGCTTATACCATAGAACCAGAGGATCAGTGAGAATACTGTATTATACCATAGAACCAGAGGATCAGTTAGAATACTGTATTATACCATAGAACCAGAGGATCAGTTAGAATACTGTATTATACCATAGAACCAGAGGATCAGTGAGAATACTGTATTATACCATAGAACCAGAGGATCAGTAAGAATACTGTATTATACCATAGAACCAGAGGATCAGTGAGAATACTGTATTATACCATAGAACCAGAGGATCAGTGAGAATACTGTATTATACCATAGAACCAGAGGATCAGTGAGAATACTGTATTATACCATAGAACCAGAGGATCAGTGAGAATACTGTATTATACCATAGAACCAGAGGATCAGTGAGAATACTGTATTATACCATAGAACCAGAGGATCAGTGAGAATACTGTATTATACCATAGAACCAGAGGATCAGTGAGAATACTGTATTATACCATAGAACCAGAGGATCAGTGAGAATACTGTATTATACCATAGACCCAGAGGATCAGTGAGAATACTGTATTATACCATAGAACCAGAGGATCAGTGAGAATACTGTATTATACCATAGAACCAGAGGATCAGTGAGAATACTGTATTATACCATAGAACCAGAGGATCAGTTAGAATACTGTATTATACCATAGAACCAGAGGATCAGTGAGAATACTGTATTATACCATAGAACCACATGACAGGTGATGTTTTGAAACAATTGCTGGTTCGCATACAAGCCAGTAAATTCTATGCGTTACAGCTGGATGAGTCAACAGACGTGGCAGGCCTGGCACAGCTCCTGGTATATGTAGAGTAAAGAGAACAGTGGAGTATTATTCCATAGAGTAAAGAGAACAGTGGAGTATTATACCATAGAGTAAAGAGAACAGTGGAGTATTATACCATAGAGTAAAGAGAACAGTGGACTATTATACCATAGAGTAAAGAGAACAGTGGAGTATTATACCATAGAGTAAAGAGAACAGTGGAGTATTATACCATAGAGTAAAGAGAACAGTGGACTATTATACCATATAGTAAAGAGAACAGTGGAGTATTATACCATAGAGTAAAGATAACAGTGGAGTATTATACCATAGAGTAAAGAGAACAGTGGAGTAGTATACCATAGAGTAAAGAGAACAGTGGAGTATTATACCATAGAGTAAAGAGAACAGTGGACTATTATACCATATAGTAAAGAGAACAGTGGAGTATTATACCATAGAGTAAAGATAACAGTGGAGTATTATACCAGAGTAAAGAGAACAGTGGAGTATTATACCATAGAGTAAAGAGAACAGTGGAGTATTATACCATAGAGTAAAGAGAACAGTGGAGTATTATACCATAGAGTAAAGAGAACAGTGGAGTATTATACCATAGAGTAAAGAGAACAGTGGAGTATTATACCATAGAGTAAAGAGAACAGTGGAGTATTATACCATAGAGTAAAGAGAACAGTGGAGTATTATACCATAGAGTAAAGAGAACAGTGGAGTATTATACCATAGAGTAAAGAGAACAGTGGAGTATTATACGTTAGAGTAAAGAGAACAGTGGAGTATTATACCATAGAACAGGTATTCCCAAACTGGGGTATGTGTTCCCCCAGGGGTACGCACAATGCCGTTGGGTGTACGCTAAATAAAAATGTGATTCACATTTAAATATAAAAATAAAATAAAAATGTATTCACATTTTCAAACAGTCCATTTATATTTTCCAATGGGGCTATACATTTGGATGAGTTTTTTTTCTTGCCTGAGTAGGCTCGTTTCACTGCCAAAAATAAAATTCAACCATTGAGTGTTAGGCAAAATAGCAACACAATGTCAAGTACAGGTAGCCTAGTCAAATAATTAACATCCAATCACATTAACCACCTCTCTCTCACGGGAAACCTTCACTCTTGTGCAGACATTTAAAAACGAAACATGACAATTTGAAAAATAAGCCACAGGAGTTTTTGGAGCGAGAATAAAGAAGACTTTCGGGTAGTAAGACATGTATAAAAGCAACAGATACCATTAATAAGAAGGGGCTAGAAGCGTCTTATGGTGAGCTACCAAGTGGCCAGGACAGGCAAGCCCCATACTATTGTGGAGGACTTCATTCTTCCTGCTGCCGGGGATATGGCTGGGACATTGCTGGGGGAAAAGGCCAAAAAAAACGACACAAACAATGCCTTCATCAAACAACAGTTTCACGACGCATCAGTGACATGGCAGGTGATGTTTTGAAACAATTGCTGGTTCGCATACAAGCCAGTGAATTCTATGCGTTACAGCTGGATAACAGACGTGGCGGGCCTGGCACAGCTCCTGGTATATGTCCGTTACCTTTATGGGGGGTGAACACGTTTAGTGTTCGCCAAAAGGCACGTAGGAGACTCCCCAAACATATGGAAGAAGGTACTCTGGTCAGATGAAACTAAAATGGTGGAAGCATCATGCTGTGGGGATGTTTTTCATCGGCAGGGACTGGGAAACTGGTCAGAATTAGAGGAATGATGGATGGCGCTAAATACATGGATATTCATGAGGGAAACCTGTTTCAGTCTTCCAGAGATTTGAGACTGGGAAGGAGGTTTACCTTCCAGCAGGACAATGACCCTAAGCATACTGCTAAAGCAACACTCGAGTGGTTTAAGGGAAAACATTTAAATGACTTGGAATGGCCTAGTCAAAACCCAGACCTCAATCCAACTGAGAATATGTGGTATGACTTAAAGATTGCTGTACACCAGCAGAACCCATCCAACATGAAGGAGATGGAGAAGTTTTGCCTTGAATAATGGGCAAAAATAGATGTGCCAAGCTTATAGAGACATACCCCAGAGACTTGCAGCTGTAATTGCTGCAAAAGGTGGCTCAACAAAGAATTGATTTTGGGGGTTATGCACGCTCAAGTTTTCAGTTTCTTTGTCTAATTTCTTATTTGTTTGACAATAGAAAATATTTTGGATCTTCAAAGTGGTATGCATGTTGTGTAAATCAAATGATACAAAGCCCCCCAAAATTAATTTTAATTCCAGGTTGTAAGGCAACAAAATAGGAAAAATGCCAAGGGGGGGTGAATACTTTCGCAAGCCACTGTAGATTAAAGAGAACAGTGGAGTACTGGACTATAGAGTAAAGACAATAGCGGAGTACTGGACTATAGAGTAAAGAGAACAGTGGAGTACTGGACTATAGAGTAAAGACAACAACGGAGTACTGGGTTATAGAGTAAAGAGAACAGCGGAGTACTGGACTATAGAGTAAAGAGAACAGTGGAGTACTGAACTATAGAGTAAAGAGAACAGTGGAGTACTGGACTATCGAGTAAAAAGAACAGTGGAGTACTGGACTATAGAGTAAAGAGAAGAGAACAGTGGAGTACTGGACTATAGAGTAAAGAGAAAAGAACAGCGGAGTACTGGACTATAGGGTAAAGAGAAAAGACCAGCGGAGTACTGGACTATAGAGTAAAGAGAAAAGAACAGCGGAGTACTGGACTATAGAGTAAAGAGAAAAGACCAGCGGAGTACTGGACTATAGAGTAAAGAGAAAAGACCAGCGGAGTACTGGACTATAGAGTAAAGAGAACAGTGGAGTACTGGACTATAGAGTAAAGAGAAGAGAACAGCGGAGTACTGGACTATAGAGTAAAGAGAAGAGAACAGTGGAGTACTGGACTATAGAGTAAAGAGAAGAGAACAGTGGAGTACTGGACTATAGAGTAAAGAGAACAGCGGAGTACTGGACTATAGAGTAAAGAGAACAGTGGAGTACTGGACTATAGAGTAAAGAGAAGAGAACAACAGAGTACTGGACTATAGAGTAAAGAGAACAGTGGAGTACTGGACTATAGAGTAAAGAGAACAGCGGAGTACTGGACTATAGAGTAAAGAGAACAGTGGAGTACTGGACTATAGAGTAAAGAGAACAGCGGAGTACTGGACTATAGAGTAAAGAGAACAGTGGAGTACTGGACTATAGAGTAAAGAGAACAGTGGAGTACTGGACTATAGAGTAAAGAGAAGATAACAGCAGAGTACTGGACTATAGAGTAAAGAGAACAGTGGAGTACTGGACTATAGAGTAAAGAGAAAAGAACAGCGGAGTACTGGACTATAGGGTAAAGAGAAAAGACCAGCGGAGTACTGGACTATAGAGTAAAGAGAAAAGAACAGCGGAGTACTGGACTATAGAGTAAAGAGAAAAGACCAGCGGAGTACTGGACTATAGAGTAAAGAGAACAGTGGAGTACTGGACTATAGAGTAAAGAGAAGAGAACAGCGGAGTACTGGACTATAGAGTAAAGAGAAGAGAACAGTGGAGTACTGGACTATAGAGTAAAGAGAAGAGAACAGTGGAGTACTGGACTATAGAGTAAAGAGAACAGCGGAGTACTGGACTATAGAGTAAAGAGAACAGTGGAGTACTGGACTATAGAGTAAAGAGAAGAGAACAACAGAGTACTGGACTATAGAGTAAAGAGAACAGTGGAGTACTGGACTATAGAGTAAAGAGAACAGCGGAGTACTGGACTATAGAGTAAAGAGAACAGTGGAGTACTGGACTATAGAGTAAAGAGAACAGCGGAGTACTGGACTATAGAGTAAAGAGAACAGTGGAGTACTGGACTATAGAGTAAAGAGAACAGTGGAGTACTGGACTATAGAGTAAAGAGAAGATAACAGCAGAGTACTGGACTATAGAGTAAAGAGAACAGTGGAGTACTGGACTATAGAGTAAAGAGAACAGTGGAGTACTGGACTATAGAGTAAAGAGAACAGTGGAGTACTGGACTATAGCGTAAAGAGAAGAGAACAGCGGAGTACTGGACTATAGAGTAAAGAGAATAGTGGAGTACTGGACTATAGAGTAAAGAGAACAGCTGAGTACTGGACTATAGAGTAAAGAGAAGAGAACAGTGGAGTACTGGACTATAGAGTAAAGAGAAGAGAACAGTGGAGTACTGGACTATAGAGTAAAGAGAACAGCTGAGTACCGGACTATAGAGTAAAGAGAACAGTGGAGTACTGGACTATAGAGTAAAGAGAACAGTGGAGTACTGGACTATAGCAGGCTCCAAAACAAAATGCCTTTATAGAGTATTACTATATTATGATCCTTATTATTATTAATATTATAATTATTATAGTTGTCATAGCTATTATTATAATAATATAGTAATAAACAAACACATACAGTACTGTAACCGTACTATGGACTGACTCTGATGTGTCTGTGCTGTGGTCTGCATACCCATACATCTTAGTCATGCCTGGAAACACATACTAACGGAACACAAAACATTCACACAAGTACTCCCCCCACTCTGGGGACTTGCGTGCCATTACTCTCCACGCGTACTGAAAGTTCAGACCGCTCTGGGAAGAGTTGGTCCAGTGGGAGCAAGGCAGCTGATTGGGCGTTTTAGGTTCTAGGCCAGCCATACATCATGGGTCATTTCTAATAAGTCTCCCCCATTAGGGAAGATAAATGTTAACAGATGACTGCTTCCCAAATTACACAATTTTCCCTTTATAGTGAACTACTATTGCCCAGAGCCCATAAAGTAGTGCACCACATAGAGAATAGGGTGCCATTTGGGACAGATGTTAACAGATAACTAGAGAACAGGATATGGGGATAATGCTGTTCTCTATAGGTTACTTATGATCTGTATAAATTCTCTCACACTCTCTCAATGCAGGATGCCGTGCTAGCGTTTAATGAACTATGTTAATGGTATATGACCAATATTGTGTCTCATCTGTCATCTGTCATAGGGACTGTATGTGTGTGTGTGTGAAAACGAGTTTCTACACTGTTTCATCAGTATCCTATATGAAGTCCATGATCTGTATCTCTGTGTGTCTCTGTTTCCCTCTGTGTGTCCCTCTGTGTGTCCCTCTGTGTGTCCCTCTGTGTGACCCCTGTGTGTCTCTTTGTGTGTCTCTCTGTGTGTCCCTCTGTGTGTCCCTCTGTGTGTCCCTCTGTGTGTCCCTCTGTGTATCTCTGTTTCCCTCTGTGTGTCCCTCTGTGTGTCCCTCTGTGTGTCCCTCTGTGTGACCCCTGTGTGTCTCTTTGTGTGTCTCTCTGTGTGTCCCTCTGTGTGTCCCTCTGTGTGTCCCTCTGTGTGACCCCTGTGTCCCTCTGTGTGTCTCTCTGTGTGTCCCTCTGTGTGTCCCTCTGTGTGTCTCTCTGTGTGACCCCTGTGTGTCTCTTTGTGTGTCTCTCTGTGTGTCCCTCTGTGTGTCTCTCTCTGTGTGTCTCTCTGTGTGTCTCTCTGTGTGTCCCTGTGTGTCCCTCTGTGTGTCCCTGTGTGTCTCTCTGTGTGTGTCCCTTGGTGTCCCTCTGTGTGTGTCCCTGTGTGTCCCTGTGTCCCTGTGGCTGGTAGCAAACCAAACGCAGATCAATACAGTATAATAGTAAGGTGCAACATTGAACAGCTAAAACCCAGCAGCAAGTCTTTTCAGCCTGAGTCTATCCACAAGGTTAACTCACGGCTCCTAGCTCACACACACCTTAGTATGACAAACAATCAACCTTGCTGGATGTGTGTAAAACAGCCAATGTCACCTCTGAACCACAGGACCAAAGCTATTTTACAGAGCCAAAAGCAAGCAATAGGGCTGTTTCTCCCTTGCATAATCCTTGGAAGAGGGAACACACACACAAAAGGCATATTCTTAAAGTATGTTCATCCTAGCTGCTTTGTTTAACCAGGTAGGCTAGTTGAGGACAGGTTCTCATTTACAACTGCGACCTGGCCAAGATAAAGCACAGCAGTTCGACACATACAACAACACAGAGTTACACATGGAATAAACAAACATACAGTCAATAATACAGTAGAAAAAAAGAAATAAAAGTCTATATACAGTGTGTGCAAATGAGGTAAGATAAGGGAGGTAAGGCAATAAATAGACCATGATGGCGAAGTAAATTACAATATAGCAATTCACTGTGTTAACTAACCTCCAAACGAGCTTCAATGCCATACAACACTCCTTCCGTGGCCTCCAACTGCTCTTAAACGCTAGTAAAACCAAATGCATGCTTTTCAACTGTTCGCTGCCTGCACCCGCCTGCCCGACTAGCATCACTACCCTGGACGGCTCTGACCTAGAATACGTGGACAACAACAAATTCCTAGCTGTCTGGTTAGACTGTAAGCTCTCCTTCCAGACTCACATTAAACATCTCCAATCCAAAATCAAATCTAGAATCGGCTTTCTATTTTGCAACAAAGCCTCCTTCACTCACGTCGCCAAACTTACCCTAGTAAAACTGACTATCCTGCCGATCCTCGACTTCGGCGAGTCCACATATTCTAAGTCAGAACCGTCCAAATTATTGATGCTGGACGGGCGGGCAGGTGCGGGCAGTGATCGGTTGAAGAGCATGCATTTAGTTTTACTTGCATTTAAGAGCAGTTGTAGGCCGCGGAAGGACAGTTGTACAGCATTGAAGCTCGTCTGGAGGTTAGTTAACTTCTTTGGGAGCAGCGCACGAGGTGACCGTTTTGGAGACCCTGGCGTGCCCAAAGTAAAATGCCTCCCATTCAGGCCCAGAAAATAGGATATGCACATATTTAGTACCATTGGATAGGAATCACTCTGAATTTTCTAAAAGTGTTAAGATTGTGTCTGTGAGTATAACAGAACGGATATGGCAGGCGAAAACCCGAGGAATTTCTGTCCTGGAAAAAGTGGTTTTGACAGATTGCCTCATTTAGAACCCCTCCCTTATGAAAATGCCCATATAAGGGCATATGAATGCAGTACCTATCGCTTCCTCTGGATGTCAACAGTCTTGAGAAAGTGTTTTGATTCTTTTTAGATGCTTTTAGAGCAGAGAAGAAGAGGAATAAGGAAGTGTCCACGCAGGTGTCAATACAAGTAAATGCGCGTTCACGGCTGGTGCGCTCTGTGGTTTTTTCCTTTCTTATCACCCAGTTTATATTCCGGTTGAAATATTATGCTATTTATACATAAAAGTGTTCCTAAGGATACATTTACAATTATGTTTGATTGTTCTTGGACAAGTTTATAGGTATAAGTTGAACGAGTTCTCTTCACGTTTCAATGGAGGAGTCGACGCTCTATTTTCTCATTATAACGCGCCAACCAAACGGAGATTTATGGATATAATACATTACTTTTTCTAACAAAAGAACCATGGATTGTCTTCGTTGGACACTTGGGAAGCCCTCAGCAGAAGTTCTTCAAAAGGTAATTGATTTTTTTTCGCTGTGAAATGTGTTATGTGTGAACCGTGATAGCTTATGAATTCATGGTAATGGTAAAAATATGTTAGGTGCTACCCTCAAATTATCAAATGTGGTGCTTTCGCCGTAAAGCCTTTTTGAAATCTGACAACGCTGTGATATTGCCAAGAAGCAGAGCTTTTTATGACTATGAAACAGTTGTATATTGGTGCATGTTTAATAATTCAACTTTTGGATTTTGAATTTGGCGCCTTGCATTTCACCTGCTAGTGTCGGGAGTGGGGCTAGCGCCCCACCGCTCCCTAAGAAGTTAACACAGTGTCCAAAGAAGGGCCAGAAGTATACAGAATGGTGTTGTCTGCGTAGAGGTGGATCAGAGAATCACCAGCAGCAAGAGCGACATCATTGATGTATTCAGAGAAGACAGTCGGCCCGAGAATTGAACCCTGTGCCACCCCCATAGAGACTGCCAGAGGTATGGACAACAGGGCCCTGATTTGACACACTGAACTCTATCAGAGAAGTAGTTTGTGAACTAGGCGAGGCAATCATTTGAGAAACTAAGGCTGTTGAGTCTGCCAATAAGAATGTGGTGATTGACAGAGTCGAAAGCTTTGGCCAGGTCGATGTATACGGCTGCACAGTAATGTCTCTTATCGATGGTGGTTTTGATATCGTTAAGGACTTTGAGGGTGGCTGAGGTGCACCCATGACCATCCCTTAAACCAGATTGCATAGCGGAGAAGGTACGGTGGGATTCGAAAAGGTTGGTAATCTGTTTGTTAACTTGGCTTTCGAAAATCTTAGAAAGGCAGGGTAGGATAGATATAGGTCTGTAGCAGTTTGGGTCTAGAGTGTCACCCCCTTTGAAGAGGGGGATGACCGCAGCAGCTTTCCAATCTTTGGGAATCTCAGACGATACGAAAGAGAGGTTGAACAGGCTAGTAAATAGCGGTTGCAACAATTTCAGCAGATAAAATTAGAAAGAGAGGGTCCAGATTGTCTTGCCCGGCTGATTTTTAGGGGTCCAGATTTTGCAGCTCTTTCATAACATCAGCTATCTGGATTTGGGTGAAGGAGAAATGGGGAGGCTTGGGCAAGTTGCTGTGGGGAGTGCAGGGCTGTTGACCGGGGTAGGGGTAGCCAGGTGGAAAACATGGCCAGCCGTAGAAAAATGCATGTTGAAATTCTCAATTATTGTGGATTTATTGGTGGTGACAGTGTTTCCTAGCCTCAGCGCAGTGGGCAGCTGGGAGGAGGTGCTCTTATTCTCCATGGACTTTACAATGTCCCAGAAATTTTTAGAGTTTGTACTACAGGATGCAAATTTCTGCTTGAAAAAGCCAGCCTTAGCTTTCCTAACTGCCTGTGTATATTGGTTCCTGACTTCCCTGAAAAGTTGCATGTCACGGGGGCTATTCGATGCTAATGCAGAACGCCACAGGATGTTTTTGTGCTGGTCAATGGCAGTCAGGTCTGGAGACAACCAAGGGATATATATGTTCCTGGTTCTACATTTTTTGAAAGGGGGCATGCTTATTTAAGATGGTGAGGAAAGCACTTTTAAAGAATGACCAGCCATCCTCTTCTGACGGGATGAGGTCAATATCCTTCCAGGACACCTGGGCCAGGTCGATTAGAAAGGCCTGCTCGCTGAAGTGTTTTAGGGAGCGTTTGACAGTGATGAGGGGTGGTCGTTTGACCGCAGACCCATTACGGATGCAGGCAATGAGGCAGTGATTGCTGAGAAAACAGCAGAGGTGTATTTGGAGGGCAAGTTGGTAAGGATGATATCTTTGAGGGTGCCCGTGTTTACGCATTTGGGGTTGTACCTGGTGGGTTCATTGATAATTTGTGTGAGATTGAGGGCATCAAGCTTAGATTGTAGGATGGCCGGGCTTTTAAGCATGTCCCAGTTTAGGTCACCTAGCAGCACGAGCTCTGAAGATAGATGGGGGGCAATCAGTTCACATATGGTGTCCAGGGCACAGCTGGGGGCAGAGGGTGGTCTATAGCAAGCGGCAACGGTGAGACTTGTTTCTGGAAAGGTGGATTTTTAAAAGTAGAAGCTCAAATTGTTTGGGTACAGACCTGGATAGTAAGACAGAACTATGCAGGCTATCTCTGCAGTAGATTACAACACCGCCCCCTTTGGCAATTCTATCTTGTCGGAAAATGTTATAATTTCAGGGTTTTTGGTAGTCTTCCTGAGCCAGGATTCGGACACGGCTAGGACATCCGGGTTGGCAGAGTGTGCTAGGGCAGTGAATAAAACAAACTTAGGGAGGAGGTTTCTGATGTTAACACGCATGAAACCAAGGCTTTTTCAGTTACAGAAGTCAACAAATGAGAGTGCCTGGGGACACGCAGGGCCTGGGTTAACCTCCACATCACCCGAGGAACAGAGGAAGTGTAGGATGAGGGTACGGCTAAAGGCTATCAAAACTGGTCGTCTAGTGCGTTGGGGACAGAGAATAAAAGGAGCAGAATTTTGGGCGTGGTAGAATAGATTCAGGGCATAATGTAGAGACAGGGGTATGGTGGGGTGCGGGTACAGTGGAGGTAAACCCAGCTAGCGAGTGATGATAAGAGAGGTTGCATCTCTGGCGCTAGTTATGCTGGGTGAGGTCACCGCATGTGTGGGAGGTGGGACAAAGGAGGTATATGAGGCATGTTGAGTGGGACTAGGGGCTCCGCAGTAAAATAAATCAATGATAAATATCCTTAACAACCGTATATAAGGCATATTGACATTTGAGAGAGACATAAAGCGAGGCATAAAGCAATCATAGGTCTTGATTGGGAGCGCTAGCTAAGACAATAACGGGTAAGACAACAACAGCTAATCAGCTAAGACAACAACAACAGGTAAAATGGCGATGAATGGGCAGTGAGGGTCGGTTAACTACACACAGGGCCTGAGTTCGCGGCTGGGGCCGACAGATAAACAAAAATAAACAAAATGGATTACCGTGATTAATGAACAGTCCAGCAGGCTATGGACTGTTCATTATGTAGCCAAGTGATCATAGGGTCCAGTGAACAGCAATAGATGGAACAGGGAAGCTACGGGGTACTACGGTAGCATGCGGGAGACACAGCGTTTAAAGTTAACAGGCCGGGGTAAGTAGAAGCGTCTGCTCCGACTTCCGGCAAAGGCCCGGTTGAAGGCACAGTGGATGGAGTTTCGTGGGCAGACCAGTCGTGGTGGTATAGTGGGGCGCCGTGTCGAGAAAGAGTCCAAGCCAGATGGCGAAAGAGGCATTGTAGTTGTAGTAATTTCGTTTGCTAGCCGGGAGATGCGCCTGGCTCGCGGTTAACTGGTGCTAGCTTCGGGGCAAGGGCGTTAGCCGCAATAGCCACTCGGTAGCAGCTAGCTAGCAGCGATGATCCGATGCAAAGTTCCAGAGCTTACGGCAAGGAACCGGTGGAGTAGTGGATTCTAGCTGTGTTTGGGTCGAGTCCGGGTGATCACTGAGTACGCCGGGAGGTGGGCCTGGCTCAGGGCTAGCTTCAGGGCTGGGTCACTCGGTGGCATCTAGCTAGCTGTGATGCTCAGGAGTAATGGTCCAGGGTTTACGGCAGGAGTCCAGCGTTGTAGTGGAGAAAACAGTCCGATACTGGTAGGCTGGCAAGTATTATCCAGGCTAAAAAGGGCTGGTGTCTGTGCAGAAGGAAATCATAAAAATAAAATGTATTTATAAAGCCCTTCTTACATCAGCTGATGTCACAGAGTGCTTTACAGAAACCCAGCCTAAAACCCCAAGCAGCAAGCAATGCAGGTGTAAAAGCACGGTGGTTAGGAAAAACTCCCTAGAAGGGCCAGAACCTAAGAAGAAACTTAGAGAGGAACCAGAGGAAAGGCAGTGGCTAACAATGACTAAATAGCTAGTAGCTTCTGATGGAAGTTCTGGCTATAAGGTCAAACAAAATAGCGGTTCCATATCACATTGGGTGAGGCAGGTTACTGGAAGGTTTAGTTACTGGAAGGTGTGTGTGTCAGCTAACAGCAGTGATCAAATGACAACATCACCAGATTGTCTTTACAGTCACATCTCAACACCAGTAAGGTTAAAAGGTCACATCTCAACGCCAGTAGGGTTAAAGGTCACATCTCAACGCCAGTAAGGTTAAAGGTAAAATCTCAACGCCAGTAGAGTTAAAGGTCACATCTCAACGCCAGTAGGGTTAAAGGGCACATCTCAACACCAGTAGGGTTAAAGGTCACATCTCAACGCCAGTAGGGTTAAAGGTCACATCTCAACGCCAGTAGGGTTAAAGGTCACATCTCAACACTAGTAGGGTTAAAGGTCACATCTCAACGCCAGTAGGGTTAAAGGGCACATCTCAACACCAGTAGGGTTAAAGGTCACATCTCAACGCCAGTAGGGTTAAAGGTCACATCTCAACACCAGTAGGGTTAAAGGTCACATCTCAACGCCAGTAGGGTTAAAGGTCACATCTCAACGCCAGTTGAGTGTCTGTAGTCCCTCTAGTTCTGTTCTTGTTCTTCTTACTAATCATTAGATCCCTGACACCAATCTGCAATGTGTGCATGACTGCGTGACTGCGTGACTGCGTGTGTGTGTCACTGTATGTGTGTTTTCAAAATCAAAAAACCCATGCGGAGGTAATTATCATCGATCCAAACATCCAAACATCAGCCACAATTTACCCATAGCAGCAGTAGATATAGGAGCTGTTGATATACGAGCAGTAGATATAGCACCAGTAGATATAGGAGCAGTAGATATAGGAGCAGTAGATATACAGTGGGGCAAAAAGGTATTTAGTCAGCCACCAATTGTGCAAGTTCTCTCACTTAAAAAGATGAGAGAGGCCTGTAATTTTCATCATAGGTACACTTCAACTATGACAGACAAAATGAGGAAAAAAAATCCAGTAAATCACATTGTAGGATTTTTTATGAATTTATTTGCAAATTATGGTGGAAAATAAGTATTTGGTCACATACAAACAAGCAAGATTTCTGGCTCTCACAGACCTGTAACTTCTTCTTTAAGAGGCTCCTCTGTCCTCCACTCATTACCTGTATTAATGGCACCTGTTTGAACTTGTTATCAGTATAAAAGACACCTGTCCACAACCTCAAACAGTCACACTCCAAACTCCACTATGGCCAAGACCAAAGAGCTGTCAAAGGACACCAGAAACCAAATTGTAGACCTGCACCAGGTTGGGAAGACTGAATCTGCAATAGGTAAGCAGCTTGGTTTGAAGAAATCATCTGTGGGAGCAATTATTAGGAAATGGAAGACATACAAGACCACTGATAATCTTCCTCGATCTGGGGCTCCACGCAAGATCTCACCCGTGGGGTCAAAATGATCACAAGAACGGTGAGCAAAAATCCCGAACCACACGGGGACCTAGTGAATGACCTGCAGAGAGCTGGGACCAAAGTAACAAAGCCTACCATCAGTAACACACTACGCCGCCAGGGACTCAAATCCTGCAGTGCCAGACGTGTCCCCCTGCTTAAGCCATTACATGTTCAGGCCGTCTAAAGTTTGCTAGAGAGCATTTGGATGATCCAGATGAGGATTGGGAGAATGTCAGATGAAACCAAAATAGAACTTTTTGGTAAAAACTCAACTCGTCGTGTTTGGAGGACAAAGAATGCTGAGTTGCATCCAAAGAACACCATACCTACTGTGAAGCATGGGGGTGGAAACATCATGCTTTGGGGCTGTTTTTCTGCAAAGGGACCAGGACGACTGATCCGTGTAAAGGAAAGAATGAATGGGGCCATGTATCGTGAGATTTTGAGTGAAAACCTCCTTCCATCAGCAAGGGCATTGAAGATGAAACGTGGCTGGGTCTTTCAGCATGACAATGATCCCAAACACACCGCCCGGACAACGAAGGAGTGGCTTCGTGAGAAGCATTTCAAGGTCCTGGAGTGGCCTAGCCAGTCTCCAGATCTCAACCCCATAGAAAATCTTTGAAAGTCCGTGTTGCCCAGCGACAGCCCCAAAACATCACTGCTCTAGAGGAGATCTGCATGGAGGAATGGGCCAAAATACCAGCAACAGTGTGTGAAAACCTTGTGAAGACTTACAGAAAACGTTTGACCTCTGTCATTGCCAACAAAGGGTATATAACAAAGTATAGAGATAAACTTTTGTTATTGACCAAATACTTATTTTCCACCATAATTTGCAAATAAATTCATAAAAATCCTACAATGTGATTTTCTGGATTTTTTTTCCTCATTTTGTCTGGCATAGTTGAAGTGTACCTATGATGAAAATTACAGGCCTCTCTCATCTTTTTAAGTGAGAGAACTTGCACAATTGGTGGCTGACTAAATACTTTTTTTCCCCACTGTAGCAGCAGTAGATATAGGAGCAGTAGATATAGAGGCAGTAGATATAGGAGCAGTAGATATAGCAGCAGTAGATATAGGAGCTGTTGATATACAAGCAGTAGATATAGCAGCAGTAGATATAGGAGCAGTAGATATAGGAGCAGTAGATATAGCAGCAGTAGATATAGGAGCAGTAGATATAGCAGCAGTAGATATAGGAGCAGTAGCTTTAGAGGCAGTAGATATAGGAGCTGTAGATATAGGAGCAGTAGTATTAGCAGCAGTAGATATAGGAGCAGTAAATATAGGAGCAGTAGATATAGGAGCTGTAGATATAGCAGCAGTAGATATAGCAGCAGTAGATATAGAGGCAGTAGATATAGGAGCAGTAGATATAGGAGCAGTAGATATAGGAGCTGCAGCTATACGAGCAGCAGATATAGGAGCAGTAGATATAGGAGCAGTAGATATAGGAGCAGTAGATATAGGATCAGTCGATGTAGGAGCAGTAGATATAGGAGCAGTAGATATAGGAGCTGTAGCTATACAAGCAGTAGAAATAGGAGCAGTTGATATAGCAGCTGTAGATATAGGAGCTGTAGATATAGGAGCAGTAGATATAGGAGCAGTAGATATAGGAGCAGTAGATATAGAGGCAGTAGATATAGGGAGGAGGCTTCTGATAGGAGCAGTAGATATAGGAGCAGTAGATATAGGAGCAGTAGATATAGAGGCATTAGATATAGGGAGGAGGCTTCTGATAGGAGCAGTAGATTTAGGAGCAGTAGATATAGAGGCAGTAGATATAGGAGCAGTAGATATAGGGAGGAGGCTTCTGATAGGAGCAGTAGATATAGCAGCAGTAGATATAGGAGCAGTAGATATAGGAGCAGTAGATATAGCAGCAGTAGATATAGCAGCAGTAGATATAGGAGCAGTAGATATAGGAGCAGTAGATATAGCAGCAGTAGATATAGGAGCAGTAGATATAGCAGCAGTAGATATAGCAGCAGTAGATATAGCAGCAGTAGATATAGAGGCAGTAGATATAGGAGCAGTCGATATAGGATCAGTCGATGTAGGAGCAGTAGATATAGGAGCTGCAGCTATACGAGCAGCAGATATAGGAGCAGTAGATATAGGAGCTGCAGCTATATGAGCAGCAGATATAGCAGCAGTAGATATAGGAGCAGTAGATATAGGAGCAGTAGATATAGAGGCAGTAGATATAGTAGCAGTCGATATAGGATCAGTCAATGTAGGAGCAGTAGATATAGGAGCAGTAGATATAGGAGCTGTAGCTATACAAGCAGTAGATATAGGAGCAGTTGATATAGCAGCTGTAGATATAGGAGCTGTAGATATAGGAGCAGTAGATATAGGGAGGAGGCTTCTGATAGGAGCAGTAGATATAGGAGCAGTAGATATAGGAGCAGTAGATATAGAGGCAGTAGATATAGGGAGGAGGCTTCTGATAGGAGCAGTAGATATAGGAGCAGTAGATATAGGAGCAGTAGATATAGAGGCAGTAGATATAGGGAGGAGGCTTCTGATAGGAGCAGTAGATATAGCAGCAGTAGATATAGGAGACGTAGATATAGGAGCAGCAGATATAGGAGCTGTAGATAAAGAAGCTGTAGATGAAGGCACTGATTTACAAGAAATATACAACAGTGGTTATCTGCAGAATGTGTTGCAGAAACATAGCAGTATATGAAGCAGTCTGGCCCAAGAAATGTGACAAGACGGCTGTATTAAGGCTCTTGTTTTTCTGTATGGGGGCAGTAGTACTTGGCTTTGCCTCGCTGCCTGCCTGCCCACCTCTCTGGCCTCCCTCCCTCCCTGCCTGCCTGCCTGACTCTCTGCCTGGGCGCCCAGGCCCCCCACGCAACCATATGCCCCATGGAGAGAAACTCTCCGGAGAGACTCGCTCAGTCTTCCCTGGCGAACACTGCACGCAGCTTTTAGATCAAAGATTTACAACTGAGCAGCTTTAAAAGAGCAATATAACACTGCTTTACCTCTACTGCTCCCTCTGTGAGTTGGAGGGAGATGGGGGTGGGTGGAGAGGGGGAAGGAGAGAGAAATGACAGACAAAGATGCAGAGACAGAGAAAGACGGACACACAGGAGAAGACATAAGAGATAGAGCCAGAGACTCCGAGCAGGTTTCAGATCGGGACATCTGGAAACAGAACAGAAGAGAGAACACAGCTGTTGACCAACTAACGGCCCTCAGATAAATGTCAAGGAGCTAAAGGACCACCCTGGGATTACGTTCTGCCAGGCTGTTACGCTCTCTGCCCTCACAGTAGAAACGGAGACACACAGAGCCCCAGGCATTAGCCTGCATTACAGAGAGAGAGACAGAGAGAAAGAGTGGAAACCTACCAAAAAAACTATTATGCAACAACAACCTCTCAGCTTCTCTATCAAATAAAAAAATGTCAAGCAGACAACGAAAGAAAATGAACAACAATGACAAATGGTTTGATGAAGAATGCATAAACCTAAGAAAGAAATTGACAAACCTATCCAACCAAAAACATAGAGACCCAGAAAACCAGAGCCTACGTCTTCACTATAGTGAATCACTAAAACAATACAGAAATACACTACGGAAAAATAAGGACCAGCAAGTCAGAAATGAGCTCAATGTAATTGAAGAATCCATAGAATCTAACCACTTCTTTGAAGATTGGAACACAATAAACAAACAAAAACACGAAGAGTTATCTATACAAAACGTAGATCTATGGATAAACCACTTCTCCAATATTTTTGGCTTTATAACAAAGAACAAACAGCTAAAACATATACATGATCAAATACAAATCTTAGAATCAATTATTAAAGACTTCAAATTACACAGGACAAAATACAAACCCTCCAACCCAAAAAGGCCTGTGGTGTTGATGGTATCCTGAATGATAAAATATACAGACCACGAATTCCAATTGGCTATACTCAAACTTTTTAACATCATCCTCAGCTATGGCTTCTTCCCCAATATTTGGAACCAAAGACTGATCACCACAATCCACAAAAGTGGACACAAATTTGACCCCAATAACTACCGTGGGATATGCGTCAACAGCAACCTTGGGAAATTCCTCTGCATTATCATTAACAGCCGACTCATACATTTCCTCAGTGAAAACAATATACTGAGCAAATGTCAAATTGGCTTTTTACCAAATTATCGTACGACAGACCACGTATTCACCCTGCACACCCTAATTGACAAACAAACAAACCAAAATAAAGTCAAAGTCTTCTCATGCTTTTATCACGTTTCAGGTAAAGATTAGGGCTGGGTGCTATGGCCAAAATATTATATCACGGTATTTAAAAATAATGACGATATGACGGTATTTGACGGTATTTTATGTTTTTTAATAATAAAAGTTCTAAGGTGGCAACACATACAAGTGATTTCAAGTGATTTCAATGTGTCTTTCTCCATTCTGATTGTTTTATACTGTTCATTTCAAATTCAGCCCCAAAAAAGTAATAATTTTCATCAATTTCTGCATTTGTGATCATTTCCATACTGCCACGAACGGCTGCACGATATGGGAAGCAATCTGGGCATTATTTTTAACCAAATGTTGCGATTTAGAGCAAAACACTTGGGTTAAATGTTGGAATCATGGAAATAGAATGTCTATTCTAATTATATAGTGGGCATTTTTAATAGTGTTGTTTGATATGACAATGAATGAAAATGCCAGGGAGGAGTTATTGTGACAGGGTAGGAACTAAAGTGTTGATAGGTGTTTCCCAGGGGACCCTATAATCTTTGGCTACATTGAATATTTTTTCTTAGCTACTTCATGTAGCTAACATACTCTTGCTTTGCATTTACCTCTTTAATTTAGAAGATACTGTTGCACAAACAACATGCTGATTTAGGTCTACACAATCACTGGTATTATCAGGCTGTATAGCTAATTACGCTTGCTCTTACTCAGTATATTTATTAGCTAGCTAGCTAGCGATTAGCATTACCAGCTAACAATCTTTAGGAACAACTTGGTAAGAAAAGACAAACTGGCTGTTTGCATATGTAAGAAACACAAGCTAATAGTGTAATTATTGAATGCTAATAGATTTATATTAAAAAGAAAAGTGACAACTGCATTGTTGTCATCAACATTGTTGCATATGCTGCATTGACCATGCAGACTGAAGTGTCTCATGGTCGAGGAAAAACAAATGGGCTCCTTGAGTGACAGGAGCCGGGGCTACAGTAGGTTTGTGTGGAAAGCGGCATGGAGAGAGAGAGTGGCGATAGATGACTCAAGTAGCGAAGTAAAATAGAAAAAATGGACGTTACACACTGCGTATCACATTTAACAAACCAAAGATTCAAATACCGTTATAGAAGGTAAAGTAAAAACCCAAACCGGTCCCTGCATCAATACTGGTCTATCACAGAAAAACAATATACCGCCCAGCCCTAGGTAAGACCCAAAAGCAGACTGTGTTGAAGTAACAATGTTTATTACAGCAACAGGGGCAGGCAAACGACAGGTCAAGGCAAGCATTGGTCGATAATCCAGAGTAGTGGGGCCAAGGTACAGGACGGCAGGCAGGCTCAGGGTCAGGCAGAGGTCGGTAATCCAGAGTAGGGGCAAAGGTACAGGACGGCAGGCAGGGTCAGGGGGCAGGCAGAGTGGTCAGGCAGGTGGGCTCAGAGTCAGGACAGGCAAGAGTCAAAACCAGGAGGGCAAGAAAAAGCGAGACAGGGAAAAAGCAGGAGACAAAGGGCTGTGAGACATGGGTTTACATCTAAACACATGAAAAGTAGGAAGTATACGGTCAAACAGCAGAGGGGCTAATGATCTTGGAGCAGGGGGGGGAAAGATCTCTGCTTCCTGGGGTGTAACCGCAGGGCTAAAGTGGCGTGCCAGCGCATCCAGCTTAACATCCTTGGGTACCGGTCGGTGTTGCGGAAGCGTCATGGCCCGGGCCTTACTGAACCCCTCCCGGAGGTCCTTGTACTCCGCGGGAATGGAGGAGAGGTTCGGGGCAATTTCCAAGCAAAGAGAAGCCCAATACCACAAGAACCTGCAGACTCAATTAGCAGGAATTGGATCGTCTCGCTGTGGTTTCCCAACACTCGTAGGTTGATGGGTGTGGTATGGTGGGTGACCCGGCCTATAGAGCGCCCATCCAGTGCTCTAACATTGATGGGAATGAAGAGGGGTTGAGTTGGGATGCCCAGCTCGGACGCCAAGGTAATGTCCATAAGACTCATATCGGCCCCCGAGTCAATGAATATCTGGAGAGACTTGGACTGGTCGCCCCACAGCAGGGTGGCATGGAGAGGGGCAGAAGCAAAATTGTCCTTAAGACCCACCAGAGTACTCATTCCTACAAATGAGCTAGATCTCTTGAAGGGACAGGTAGACACACAATGACCGTCAGTACCGCAATACAGAAAACTATGGGTGTTAAGTCTGCGTACGCATACGGCTGGAGACAGCCTAACCCTGCCAAGCTGCATCGGCTCGGGAAGAGGTAAATCGGCAGACTTCAGAGGCTCTTGGAGGAACTCGGGTAAGCTTGGATGTAGACGCTGGGGACTTCCGGAGTTCATCAGATGCAAGGTGGGATCCATGAGTGAGCGATTTGAACCGCAATCAGACCTCTTCTCCCTCCTACGTTCTCAGGCTGCAAGCTCGTCCTTTACTTCCTCCGATAATCTGTGTAGGAACGTGTCAAACAGCGCTTCCGAGTTCCAGGCACCCTCCACTGCTAGCGTGCGGAAATCCACCGCATAGTCTGCCACACTGAGGGAGTCCTGCCGAAGCTGGAGTAACTTCCAGACAGCCTCTCTCACGGACACCGGAGCCTCAAACTTTTCTCACCTCGCCACGAATACATCCAGACTGAGGCAGATGTGGATTGTTGCTCCCACACCACCGTGGCTCAGGAGAGTGCCCTCCCGGACATCAGGGTAATAATGTACACTATCTTTGAGCAGTCCGAGGGGAACAAAGAAGGCTGCAGCTCGAAAAACAAGGGAGCACTGGGAGAGAATGGCCCGGCAGGTTCTGGAATCTCCATTGTAGCGCCCCCGGGGGAGGTAAGCGTGGTTCCCGGGAAATCGGGGTGACGGCGCTGCTACCAGCCGGGTTACAGAGGGTCTGGAAGGATACTGTCGTGGTAGGCTGCCTAGTAGGCAACCCACGGAATTTCTCCCGCAATGCGTCCAATGCTAGGTGGTGACGTTCGGCCATGTCCTGGAACCCTTCCATCAGACTGCTAAGCAACTCCTCATGCATACCAATGGTGGCTCCTTGGTATGCATGAGGCGTTGCGGAGCTGGTCCAAGTCTGCTGGATCAGTCATGGCCAGTTCGTACTATCACGTTTCAGGTAAGACCCAAATGCAGACTGTGTGAAAGCAACAATGTTTATTACAGCAACAGGGGCAGGCACCTAGAATCTGAAGTCAAATGACTACTGTTTGCTGAGTATCTGGTGATTCTGTCACCAACCAAGGAGGGCCTACAGCAGCACCTAAATCTATTGCACAGATTCTGTCAGACCTGGGCCCTGACAGTAAATCTCAGTAAGACTAAAATAATGGTGTTTCAAAAAAAAGGTCCAGTTGCCAGGACCACGAATACAAATTCCATCTAGACACCGTTGCCCTAGAGCACATAAACAACTATACATACCTCGGCCTAAACATCAGTGCCACAGGTAACATCCACAAAGCAGTGAACGATCTGAGAGACAAGGCAAGAAGGCCCTTCTACGCCATCCAAAGGAACATCAAATTTGACATACCAATTAGGACCTGGCAAAAAATACTTGAATCAGGTATAGAACCCATTGCCCTTTATGGTTGTGAGGTCTGGGGTCCGCTCACCAACCAATAATTCACAAAATTGAGTCTCTGCATGCAGAATTCTGCAAACATATCCTCAGTGTACAACGTAAAACACCAAATAAAGCATGCACAGCAGAATTAGTCCGATACCCGCTAATTATCAAAATCCTGAAAAAAGCTGTGCAATTCCACAACCAACTGAAATGAAGCTATTACAAACCTTCCATAACAAAGCCATCACCTACAGAGAAATAAACCTGGTCCCCTAAGAAAGCTGGTCCTGAAGCTCTGCTGACAAACACAAACAGAGCCCCAGGATAGCAACACAATTAGACCCAACCAAATCATGAGAAAACAAAAAGATAATTACTTGACACATTGGAAAGCATTAACAAAAAACACAGAGCAAACTAGAATGCTATTTGGCCCTAAACAGGGAGTACACAGTGGCAGAATACCTGACCACCGTGACTGACCCAAAATGAAGGAAAACGTTAACTATGTACTGACTCAGTGAGCATGGCCTTTCTATTGAGAGAGTGCATGCTGACTCTCAAGAGAAAACAGGTTGTGTGTGTCACGCCCTGATCTGTTTCACCTGTCCTTGTGCTTGTCTCCACCCCCTCCAGGTGTCGCCCATCTTCCCCACTTATCCTCTGGGTATTTATACCTGTGTACCTGCCTGTTGACAGTTTGTCTTGTTTGATCAAGCCTACCAGCGTTTTGTCTCTGCTCCTGCTTTTCCAGTGTCTCTTTTTCTCGTCCTCCTGGTTTTTGACTCTTGCCTGTCCTGACCCTGTACCCGCCCGCCTGACCACTCTGCCTGACCCTGTACCCACCCGCCTGACCACTCTGCCTGTCCCTGACCCTGTACCCGCCCGCCTGACCACTCTGCCTGACCCTGTACCCGCCTGCCTGACCACTCTGCCTGTCCTGACCCTGTACCCACCCGCCTGACCACTGCCTGTCCTGAACCTGTACCCGCCCGCCTGACCACTCTGCCTGTCCTGACCCTGTACCCGCCCGCCTGACCACTCTGCCTGTCCTGACCCTGTACCCGCCCGCCTGACCACTCTGCCTGACCCTGTACCCACCCGCCTGACCACTCTGCCTGTCCCTGACCCTGTACCCGCCCGCCTGACCACTCTGCCTGTCCCTGACCCTGTAACCACCTGCCTGACCACTCTGCCTGTCCCTGACCCTGTACCCACCCGCCGGACCACTCTGCCTGTCCCTGACCCTGTACCCACCCGCCTGACCACTCAGCCTGACCCTGTACCCACCGGCCTGACCACTCTGCCTGTCCCTGACCCTGTAACCACCTGCCTGACCACTCTGCCTGTCCCTGACCCTGTACCCACCCGCCGGACCACTCTGCCTGTCCTGACCCTGTACCCACCCGCCGGACCACTCTGCCTGTCCTGACCCTGTACCCACCCGCCTGACCACTCTGCCTGTCCTGACCCTGTACCCGCCCGCCTGACCACTCTGCCTGTCCTGACCCTGTACCCACCCGCCTGACCACTCTGCCTGTCCTGACCCTGTACCCGCCCGCCTGACCACTCTGCCTGTCCCTGACCCTGTACCCACCCGCCTGACCACTCAGCCTGACCCTGTACCCGCCCGCCTGACCACTCTGCCTGACCCTGTACCCACCCGCCTGACCACTCTGCCTGTCCCTGACCCTGTACCAGCCCGCCTGACCACTCTGCCTGTCCCTGACCCTGTACCCACCCGCCGGACCACTCTGCCTGTCCCTGACCCTGTACCCACCCGCCTGACCACTCTGCCTGTCCTGACCCTGTACCCACCCGCCTGACCACTCTGCCTGTCCTGACCCTGTACCCACCCGCCTGACCACTCTGCCTGTCCTGACCCTGTACCCACCCGCCTGACCACCCTGACTGTCCCTGTACCCACCCGCCGGACCACTCTGCCTGTCCCTGATCCTGTACCCGCCCGCCTGACCACTCTGCCTGTCCTGACCCTGTACACGCCCGCCTGACCACTCTGCCTGTCCTGACCCTGTACCCACCCGCCTGACCACTCTGCCTGTCCCTGACCCTGTACCCACCCGCCTGACCACTCTGCCTGTCCCTGACCCTGTACCCACCTGCCTGACCACTCTGCCTGTCCCTGAGCCTGCCTGCCGTCCTGTACCTTGGCCTCTACTCTGGATTATCGACCCCTGCCTGCCTTGACCTGTCGTTTGCCTGCCCCTGGTGTTACAATAAACATTGTTACTTTAAACAGTCTGCACTTGGGTCTTACCTTGACTGCTGATAATGTGGACACTGCCCACAAAATGAGGTGGAAACTGAGCTGCACTTCCTAACCTCCTGCCAAATGTATGACCATATTAGAGACACATATTTCTCACAGCAGCAAGATGTGTGACCTGTTGCCACAAGAAAAGGGCGACCAGTGAAGAACAAACACCATTGTAAATACAACCCATATTTATGTTTATTTATTTTCTATTTGCACATCATTACGACACTGTACATAGCCATAATATGACATTTGAAATGTCTGTATTCTTTTGGAACTTTTGTGAGTGTAATGTTTACTGTTTATTTTGTTTATCTATTTCACTTGCATTAACAATGTAAACATATGTTTCCCATGCCAATAAAGCCCCTTGAATTGAAAGAGAGATTTGAAAACTTTTGGGAACAAAGGAAACCGATGTCAGCCTAGCTGTAGAATACACAGCGCTCTCTCTTTCTCTCTCTCTCTCTCTCTCTCTCTCTCTCTCTCTCTCGCGCTGCCGACTGTTCTGGTCTCTCTAGCCCTCTAGCATACATTCTCTATTTCTCATTCTATCATCCTGTCTCTCACCATCTCCCTCTTTCTCCCTATCCATCCCATTTCTCTCTCCCACAGTGATAAAACAATGGGTTTTCAATGCCTAATTTGTCCAGTAACGGTCCACTCCTGTTCTCCCTCCCTGTCATGCTGTCTTTCCCTCCCTCCCTGTCCTGTTGTCTCTCCCTCCCTCCCTGTCCTGCTGTCTCTCCCTCCCTCCCTGTCCTGCTGTCTCTCCCTCCCTCCCTCCCTGTCCTGCCGTCTCTCCCTCCCTCCCTGTCCTGCCGTCTCTCCCTCCCTGTCCTGCTGTCTTTCCCTCCCTCCCTGTCCTGCCGTCTCTCCCTCCCTCCCTGTCCTGCCGTCTCTCCCTCCCTCACTGTCCTGCTGTCTTTCCCTCCCTCCCTGTCCTGCTGTCTCTCCCTCCCTCCCTGTCCTGCCGTCTCTCCCTCCCTCCCTGTCCTGCCGTCTCTCCCTCCCTCCCTGTCCTGTTGTCTCTCCCTCCCTGTTCTGCCGTCTCTCCCTCCCTCCCTGTCCTGCCGCTCTCCCTCCCTCCCTGTCCTGTTGTCTCTCCCTCTGTCCCTGTCTTGCCGTCTCTCCCTCCCTCCCTGTCATGTTGTCTCTCCCTCTGTCCCTGTCTTGCTGTCTCTCCCTCCCTCCCTGTCCTGCCGTCTCTCCCTCCCTCCCTGTCCTGCCGTCTCTCCCTCCCTCCCTGTCCTGCTGTCTTTCCCTCCCTCCCTGTCCTGCTGTCTCTCCCTCCCTCCCTGTCCTGCCGTCTCTCCCTCCCTCCTGTCCTGCCGTCTCTCCCTCCCTCCCTGTCCTGCCGTCTCTCCCTCCCTCCCTGTCCTGTTGTCTCTCCCTCCCTCCCTGTCCTGCTGTCTTTCCCTCCCTCCCTGTCCTGCTGTCTCTCCCTCCCTCCCTGTCCTGCCGTCTCTCCCTCCCTCCCTGTCCTGCCGTCTCTCCCTCCCTCCCTGTCCTGCTGTCTCTCCCTCCCTCCCTGTCCTGCCGTCATAATATGACATTTGAAATGTCTTTATTCTTTTGGAACTTTTGTGAGTGTAATGTTTACTGTTTATTTTGTTTATTATCTATTTCACTTGCATTAACAATGTAAACATATGTTTCCCATGCCAATAAAGCCCCTTGAATTGAAAGAGAGAGATTTGAAGACTTTTGGGAACAAAGGAAACCGATGTCAGCCTAGCTGTAGAATGACACAGCGCTCTCTCTTTCTTTCTCTCTCTCTCTCTCTCTCTCTCTCTCTCTCTCTCTCTCTCTCGCTGCCGACTGTTCTGGTCTCTCTAGCCCTCTAGCATACATTCTCTATTTCTCATTCTATCATCCTGTCTCTCACCATCTCCCTCTTTCTCCCTCTCCATCCCATTTCTCTCTCCCACAGTGATAAAACAATGGGTTTTCAATGCCTAATTAGTCCAGTAACGGTCCACTCCTGTTCTCCCTCCCTGTCATGCTGTCTCTCCCTCCCTCCCTGTCCTGCTGTCTTTCCCTCCCTCCCTGTCCTGCTGTTTCTCCCTCCCTCCCTGTCCTGCTCTCTCCCTCCCTCCCTGTCCTGTTGTCTCTCCCTCCCTCCCTGTCCTGCTGTCCCTCCCTCCCTCCCTCTCCTGCTGTCTTTCCCTCCCTCCCTGTCCTGCTGTCTCTCCCTCCCTCCCTGTCCTGCCGTCTCTCCCTCCCTCCCTGTCCTCTCTCTCCCTCCCTCCCTCCCTCCCTGTCCTGTTGTCTCTCCCTCCCTCCCTGTCCTGCTCTCTCCCTCCCTCCCTGTCCTGCCGTCTCTCCCTCCCTCCCTGTCCTGCTGTCTCTCCCTCCCTCCCTGTCCTGCTGTCTCTCCCTCCCTCCCTCCCTCCCTCCCTCTCCTGCCGTCTCTCCCTCCCTCCCTGTCCTGCTGTCTCTCCCTCCCTCCCTCCCTCCCTCCCTGTCCTGCTGTCTTTCCCTCCCTCCCTGTCCTGCTGTCTCTCCCTCCCTCCCTGTCCTGCCGTCTCTCCCTCCCTCCCTGTCCTGTTGTCTCTCCCTCTGTCCCTGTCTTGCCGTCTCTCCCTCCCTCCCTGTCCTGTTGTCTCTCCCTCTGTCCCTGTCTTGCCGTCTCTCCCTCCCTCCCTGTCCTGTTGTCTCTCCCTCTGTCCCTGTCTTGCCGTCTCTCCCTCCCTCCCTGTCCTGCCGTCTCTCCCTCCCTCCCTGTCCTGCCGTCTCTCCCTCCCTCACTGTCCTGCTGTCTTTCCCTCCCTCCCTGTCCTGCTGTCTCTCCCTCCCTCCCTGTCCTGCCGTCTCTCCCTCCCTCCCTGTCCTGCCGTCTCTCCCTCCCTCCCTGTCCTGTTGTCTCTCCCTCCCTGTTCTGCCGTCTCTCCCTCCCTCCCTGTCCTGCCGCTCTCCCTCCCTCCCTGTCCTGTTGTCTCTCCCTCTGTCCCTGTCTTGCCGTCTCTCCCTCCCTCCCTGTCATGTTGTCTCTCCCTCTGTCCCTGTCTTGCTGTCTCTCCCTCCCTCCCTGTCCTGCCGTCTCTCCCTCCCTCCCTGTCCTGCCGTCTCTCCCTCCCTCCCTGTCCTGCTGTCTCTCCCTCCCTCCCTGTCCTGCTGTCTTTCCCTCCCTCCCTGTCCTGCCGTCTCTCCCTCCCTCCCTGTCCTGCCGTCTCTCCCTCCCTCCCTGTCCTGCCGTCTCTCCCTCCCTCCCTGTCCTGCCGTCTCTCCCTCCCTCCCTGTCCTGTTGTCTCTCCCTCCCTCCCTGTCCTGCTGTCTTTCCCTCCCTCCCTGTCCTGCTGTCTCTCCCTCCCTCCCTGTCCTGCCGTCTCTCCCTCCCTCCCTGTCCTGCCGTCTCTCCCTCCCTCCCTGTCCTGCTGTCTCTCCCTCCCTCCCTGTCCTGCCGTCATAATATGACATTTGAAATGTCTTTATTCTTTTGGAACTTTTGTGAGTGTAATGTTTACTGTTTATTTTGTTTATTATCTATTTCACTTGCATTAACAATGTAAACATATGTTTCCCATGCCAATAAAGCCCCTTGAATTGAAAGAGAGAGATTTGAAGACTTTTTGGGAACAAAGGAAACCGATGTCAGCCTAGCTGTAGAATGACACAGCGCTCTCTCTTTCTTTCTCTCTCTCTCTCTCTCTCTCTCTCTCTCTCTCTCTCTCTCTCTCTCGCGCTGCCGACTGTTCTGGTCTCTCTAGCCCTCTAGCATACATTCTCTATTTCTCATTCTATCATCCTGTCTCTCACCATCTCCCTCTTTCTCCCTCTCCATCCCATTTCTCTCTCCCACAGTGATAAAACAATGGGTTTTCAATGCCTAATTAGTCCAGTAACGGTCCACTCCTGTTCTCCCTCCCTGTCATGCTGTCTCTCCCTCCCTCCCTGTCCTGCTGTCTTTCCCTCCCTCCCTGTCCTGCTGTTTCTCCCTCCCTCCCTGTCCTGCTCTCTCCCTCCCTCCCTGTCCTGTTGTCTCTCCCTCCCTCCCTGTCCTGCTGTCCCTCCCTCCCTCCCTCTCCTGCTGTCTTTCCCTCCCTCCCTGTCCTGCTGTCTCTCCCTCCCTCCCTGTCCTGCCGTCTCTCCCTCCCTCCCTGTCCTCTCTCCCTCCCTCCCTCCCTCCCTGTCCTGTTGTCTCTCCCTCCCTCCCTGTCCTGCTCTCTCCCTCCCTCCCTGTCCTGCCGTCTCTCCCTCCCTCCCTGTCCTGCTGTCTCTCCCTCCCTCCCTGTCCTGCTGTCTCTCCCTCCCTCCCTCCCTCCCTCCCTCTCCTGCCGTCTCTCCCTCCCTCCCTGTCCTGCTGTCTCTCCCTCCCTCCCTCCCTCCCTCCCTGTCCTGCTGTCTTTCCCTCCCTCCCTGTCCTGCTGTCTCTCCCTCCCTCCCTGTCCTGCCGTCTCTCCCTCCCTCCCTGTCCTGTTGTCTCTCCCTCTGTCCCTGTCTTGCCGTCTCTCCCTCCCTCCCTGTCCTGTTGTCTCTCCCTCTGTCCCTGTCTTGCCGTCTCTCCCTCCCTCCCTGTCCTGTTGTCTCTCCCTCTGTCCCTGTCTTGCCGTCTCTCCCTCCCTCCCTGTCCTGCCGTCTCTCCCTCCCTCCCTGTCCTGCTGTCTCTCCCTCCCTCCCTGTCCTGCCGTCATAATATGACATTTGAAATGTCTTTATTCTTTTGGAACTTTTGTGAGTGTAATGTTTACTGTTTATTTTGTTTATTATCTATTTCACTTGCATTAACAATGTAAACATATGTTTCCCATGCCAATAAAGCCCCTTGAATTGAAAGAGAGAGATTTGAAGACTTTTGGGAACAAAGGAAACCGATGTCAGCCTAGCTGTAGAATGACACAGCGCTCTCTCTCTCTCTCTCTCTCTCTCTCTCTCTCTCTCTCTCTCTCTCTCTCTCTCTCTCTCTCTCTCTCTCTCTCGCGCTGCCGACTGTTCTGGTCTCTCTTAGCCCTCTAGCATACATTCTCTATTTCTCATTCTATCATCCTGTCTCTCACCATCTCCCTCTTTCTCCCTCTCCATCCCATTTCTCTCTCCCACAGTGATAAAACAATGGGTTTTCAATGCCTAATTAGTCCAGTAACGGTCCACTCCTGTTCTCCCTCCCTGTCATGCTGTCTCTCCCTCCCTCCCTCCCTGTCCTGCTCTCTCCCTCCCTCCCTGTCCTCTCTCCCTCCCTCCCTGTCCTGCTGTCCCTCCCTCCCTCCCTCTCCTGCTGTCTTTCCCTCCCTCCCTGTCCTGCTGTCTCTCCCTCCCTCCCTGTCCTGCCGTCTCTCCCTCCCTCCCTCCCTGTCCTCTCTCCCTCCCTCCCTCCCTCCCTCCCTCCCTGTCCTGCTGTCTCTCCCTCCCTCCCTGTCCTGCCGTCTCTCCCTCCCTCCCTGTCCTCTCTCCCTCCCTCCCTCCCTCCCTCCCTGTCCTGCTGTCTCTCTCCCTCCCTCCCTGTCCTGCTCTCTCCCTCCCTCCCTGTCCTGCCGTCTCTCCCTCCCTCCCTGTCCTGCTGTCTCTCCCTCCCTCCCTGTCCTGCTGTCTCTCCCTCCCTCCCTGTCCTGCTGTCCCTCCCTCCCTCCCTCTCCTGCCGTCTCTCCCTCCCTCCCTGTCCTGCTGTCTCTCCCTCCCTCCCTGTCCTGCTGTCTCTCCCTCCCTCCCTGTCCTGCTGTCTCTCCCTCCCTGTCCTGTTGTCTCTCCCTCTGTCCCTGTCCTGCTGTCCCTCCCTCCCTCCCTCTCCTGCCGTCTCTCCCTCCCTCCCTGTCCTGCTGTCTCTCCCTCCCTCCCTGTCCTGCTGTCTCTCCCTCCCTCCCTGTCCTGCTGTCTCTCCCTCCCTGTCCTGTTGTCTCTCCCTCTGTCCCTGTCTTGCCATCTCTCCCTCCCTCCCTGTCTTGTTGTCTCTCCCTCTCTCCCTCCCTGTCCTGCTGTCTTTCCTTCCCTCCCTGTCCTGCCGTCTCTCCCTCCCTCCCTGTCCTGCTGTCTCTCCCTCCCTCCCTGTCCTGCTGTCTCTCCCTCCCTCCCTGTCCTGCTGTCTCTCCCTCCCTGTCCTGTTGTCTCTCCCTCTGTCCCTGTCTTGCCGTCTCTCCCTCCCTCCCTGTCCTGCTGTCTCTCCCTCCCTCCCTGTCCTGCTGTCTCTCCCTCCCTCCCTGTCCTGCTGTCTCTCCCTCCCTCCCTGTCCTGCTGTCTCTCCCTCCCTCCCTGTCCTGCTGTCTTTCCCTCCCTCCCTGTCTTGCTGTCTCTCCCTCCCTCCCTGTCCTGCTGTCTTTCCCTCCCTCCCTGTCCTGCTGTCTCTCCCTCCCTCCCTGTCCTGCTGTCTTTCCCTCCCTCCCTGTCCTGCTGTCTCTCCCTCCCTCCCTGTCCTGCTGTCTTTCCTTCCCTCCCTGTCCTGTTGTCTCTCCCTCCGTCCCTGTCTTGCCGTCTCTCCCTCCCTCCCTCCCTCCCTCCCTGTCCTGTTGTCTCTGTCCCTGTCCCTGTCTTGCCGTCTCTCCCTCCCTCCCTGTCCTGCTGTCTCTCCCTCCCTCCCTGTCCTGCTGTCTCTCCCTCCCTCCCTGTCCTGCTGTCTCTCCCTCCCCTGTCCTGCTGTCTCTCCCTCCCTCCCTGTCCTGCTGTCTCTCCCTCCCTCCCTGTCCTGCTGTCTCCCTCCCTCCTCCTGTCCTGCTGTCTCTCCCTCCCTCCCTGTCCTGCTGTCTCTCCCTCCCTCCCTGTCCTGCTGTCTCTCCCTCCCTCCCTGTCCTGCTGTCTCTCCCTCCCTCCCTGTCCTGCTGTCTCTCCCTCCCTCCCTGTCCTGCTGTCTCTCCCTCCTCCCTGTCCTGCTGTCTCTCCCTCCCTCCCTGTCCTGCTGTCTCTCCCTCCCCTCCCTGTCCTGCTGTCTCTCCCTCCCTCCCTGTCCTGCTGTCTCTCCCTCCCTCCTGTCCTGCTGTCTCTCCCTCCCTCCCTGTCCTGCTGTCTCTCCCTCCCTCCCTGTCCTGCTGTCTCTCCCTCCCTGTCCTGTTGTCTCTCCCTCTGTCCCTGTCTGTCTCTCCCTCCCTCCCTGTCCTGCTGTCTCTCCCTCCCTCCCTGTCCTGCTGTCTCTCCCTCCCTCCCTGTCCTGCTGTCTCTCCCTCCCTCCTGTCCTGCTGTCTCTCCCTCCCTCCCTGTCCTGCTGTCTCTCCCTCCCTCCCTGTCTTGCTGTCTCTCCCTCCCTCCCTGTCCTGCTGTCTTTCCCTCCCTCCCTGTCCTGCTGTCTCTCCCTCCCTCCCTGTCCTGCTGTCTTTCCCTCCCTCCCTGTCCTGCTGTCTCTCCCTCCCTCCCTGTCCTGCTGTCTCTCCCTCCCTGTCCTGTTGTCTCTCCCTCCGTCCTGTCTCCTCCTCCCTCCCTCCCTGTCCTGCTGTCTCTGCTGTCTCTCCCTCCCTCCCTGTCCTGCTGTCTCTCCCTCCCTCCCTGTCCTGCTGTCTCTCCCTCCCTCCCTGTCCTGCTGTCTCTCCCTCCCTCCCTGTCCTGCTGTCTCTCCCTCCCTCCCTGTCCTGCTGTCTTTCCCTCCTCCCTGTCCTGCTGTCTCTCCCTCCCTCCCTGTCCTGCTGTCTTTCCCTCCCTCCCTGTCCTGCTGTCTCTCCCTCCCTCCCTGTCCTGCTGTCTTTCCTCCCTCCCTGTCCTGCTGTCTCTCCCTCCCTCCCTGTCCTGCTGTCTTTCCCTCCCTCCCTGTCCTGCTGTCTCTCCCTCCCTCCCTGTCCTGCTGTCTTTCCCTCCCTCCCTGTCCTGCTGTCTCTCCCTCCCTCCCTGTCCTGCTGTCTTTCCCTCCCTCCCTGTCCTGCTGTCTCTCCCTCCCTCCCTGTCCTGCTGTCTCTCCCTCCCTGTCCTGTTGTCTCTCCCTGTCCCTGTCCTGTCTCTCCCTCCTCCCTCCCTCCTGTCCTGCTGTCTCTCCCTCCCTCCCTGTCCTGCTGTCTCTCCCTCCCTCCCTGTCCTGCTGTCTCTCCCTCCCTCCCTGTCCTGCTGTCTCTCCCTCCCTCCCTGTCCTGCTGTCTCTCCCTCCCTCCCTGTCCTGCTGTCTCTCCCTCCCTCCCTGTCCTGCTGTCTTTCCCTCCCTCCCTGTCCTGCTGTCTCTCCCTCCCTCCCTGTCCTGCTGTCTCTCCCTCCCTCCCTGTCCTGCTGTCTCTCCCTCCCTCCCTGTCCTGCTGTCTCTCCCTCCCTCCCTGTCCTGCTGTCTCTCCCTCCCTCCCTGTCCTGCTGTCTCTCCTCCCTCCCTGTCCTGCTGTCTCTCCCTCCCTCCCTGTCTTGCCGTCTCTCCCTCCCTCCCTGTCCTGTCTCTCCCTCCCTCCCTGTCTTGCTGTCTCTCCCTCCCTCCCTGTCCTGCTGTCTCTCCCTCCCTCCCTGTCCTGCTGTCTCTCCCTCCCTCCCTGTCCTGCTGTCTCTCCCTCCCTCCTGTCCTGCTGTCTCTCCTCCCTCCCTGTCCTTGCTGTCTCTCCCTCCCTCCTGTCCTGCTGTCTCTCCCTCCCTCCCTGTCCTGCTGTCTCTCCCTCCCTCCCTGTCCTGCTGTCTCTCCCTCCCTCCCTGTCCTGCTGTCTTTCCCTCCCTCCCTGTCCTGCTGTCTCTCCCTCCCTCCCTGTCCTGCTGTCTTTCCCTCCCTCCCTGTCCTGCTGTCTCTCCCTCCCTGTCCTGCTGTCTTTCCCTCCCTCCCTGTCCTGCTGTCTCTCCCTCCCTCCCTGTCCTGCTGTCTCTCCCTCCCTCCCTGTCCTGCTGTCTTTCCCTCCCTCCCTGTCCTGCTGTCTCTCCCTCCCTCCCTGTCCTGCTGTCTCTCCTCCCTCCCTGTCCTGCTGTCTCTCCCTCCCTCCCTGTCCTGCTGTCTCTCCCTCCCTCCCTGTCCTGCTGTCTCTCTCCCTCCCTGTCCTGCTGTCTCTCCCTCCCTCCCTGTCCTGTTGTCTCTCCCTCCCTCCCTGTCCTGCTGTCTCTCCCTCCCTCCCTGTCCTGCTGTCTCTCCCTCCCTCCCTGTCCTGCTGTCTCTCCCTCCCTCCCTGTCCTGCTGTCTCTCCCTCCCTCCCTGTCCTGCTGTCTCTCCTCCCTCCCTGTCCTGCTGTCTCTCCCTCCCTCCCTGTCCTGCTGTCTTTCCCTCCCTCCTGTCCTGCTGTCTCTCCCTCCCTCCCTGTCCTGCTGTCTTTCCCTCCCTCCCTGTCCTGCTGTCTCTCCCTCCCTCCCTGTCCTGCTGTCTCTCCCTCCCTCCCTGTCCTGCTGTCTCTCCTCCCTCCCTGTCCTGCTGTCTCTCCCTCCCTCCCTGTCTTGCTGTCTCTCCCTCCCTCCCTGTCCTGCTGTCTCTCCCTCCCTCCCTGTCCTGCTGTCTCTCCCTCCCTCCCTGTCCTGCTGTCTCTCCCTCCCTCCCTGTCCTGCTGTCTCTCCCTCCCTCCCTGTCCTGCTGTCTCTCCCTCCCTCCCTGTCCTGCTGTCTCTCCCTCCCTCCCTGTCCTGCTGTCTCTCCCTCCCTCCCTGTCCTGCTGTCTCTCCCTCCCTGTCCTGCTGTCTCTCCCTCCCTCCCTGTCCTGCTGTCTCTCCCTCCCTCCCTGTCTTGCTGTCTCTCCCTCCCTCCCTGTCCTGCTGTCTTTCCCTCCCTCCCTGTCCTGCTGTCTCTCCCTCCTCCCTGTCCTGCTGTCTTTCCCTCCCTCCCTGTCCTGCTGTCTCTCCCTCCCTCCCTGTCCTGCTGTCTCTTCCCTCCCTGTCCTGTTGTCTCTCCCTCCCTCCCTGTCTTGCTGTCTCTCCCTCCCTCCCTGTCCTGTTGTCTCTCCTCCCCTCCCTGTCTTGCTGTCTCTCCCTCCCTCCCTGTCCTGCTGTCTCTCCCTCCCTCCCTGTCCTGCTGTCTTTCCCTCCCTCCCTGTCCTGCTGTCTCCTCCCTCCTCCTGTCCTGCTGTCTCTCCCTCCCTCCCTGTCCTGCTGTCTCTCCCTCCCTCCCTGTCCTGCTGTCTCTCCCTCCCTCCCTGTCCTGCTGTCTTCCCTCCCTCCCTGTCCTGCTGTCTCTCCCTCCCTCCCTGTCCTGCTGTCTTTCCTCCCTCCCTGTCCTGCTGTCTTTCCCTCCCTCCCTGTCCTGCTGTCTCTCCCTCCCTCCCTGTCCTGCTGTCTTTCCCTCCCTCCCTGTCCTGCTGTCTCTCCCTCCCTGTCCTGTTGTCTCTCCCTCTGTCCCTGTCTTGCCGTCTCTCCCTCCCTCCCTGTCTTGTTGTCTCTCCCTCTCTCCCTCCCTGTCCTGCTGTCTTTCCTTCCCTCCCTGTCCTGCCGTCTCTCCCTCCCTCCCTGTCCTGCTGTCTCTCCCTCCCTCCCTGTCCTGCTGTCTCTCCCTCCCTCCCTGTCCTGCTGTCTCTCCCTCCCTCCCTGTCCTGCTGTCTCTCCCTCCCTGTCCTGTTGTCTCTCCCTCTGTCCCTGTCTTGCCGTCTCTCCCTCCCTCCCTGTCCTGCTGTCTCTCCCTCCCTCCCTGTCCTGCTGTCTCTCCCTCCCTCCCTGTCCTGCTGTCTCTCCCTCCCTCCCTGTCTTGCCGTCTCTCCCTCCCTCCCTGTCCTGTTGTCTCTCCCTCCCTCCCTGTCTTGCCGTCTCTCCCTCCCTCCCTGTCTTGTTGTCTCTCCCTCCCTGTCTGTCTTGTTGTCTTTCCCTCTGTCCCTGTCCTGCCGTCTATCCCTCCCAAACAGTTGAACCTGCTCTAGAAGAGGAGGTGGTAGAGGAAAATGAGGATGAGAGAGGGGAGGAAGAGGAGGAGAAAGAGTGTGATAGAGAGAAGGGAGGAAGAGACTCTGTACAGTGGTCTGTACAGTGGTCTGTAATGTGGTCTGTAATGTGGTCTGTACTGTATGTTAGTGTGTATGTTAGTGTTGTATGTTGTCAGTCTCTCTGTCACTACCAGTAGTGTTGTCAAGACAGACTGTTCATTTAGCATCTTCTGGGAGTGTGTACACAGCTAAACTTGCACGTGCATGCACAAGCACACACACACCAAAGTAAAAACAGTCAAAAGAACAATGTCAAAAGCACACACCTGTCAAAGTAAGAACTGCTAAAGTGGCAGCTAAATATGTTGTCTGTGTGTCTCATTAACACAGGGACAGACAGAGGCAGACAGACAGACATGGAGAGAGATAGGAGGGAGTCTCTATCTACTGCTTGTCTCTAATGCTACAACATGACAGCTGCCTGCACTACGTACGTCCTTCCTCTACTGCACTGCTACACCACTCACACAGACTCAGACACATCCCACTGCCACCCAAGACTCATCTCAACCTAACACTAGTAACAACAGTAACTGCAGCGGTACTCGGTACGAGCGACCCAGAGCTCTTAGCTAAGTGATCCATGTCCTCGTTGTAGCACAAAAACACACACAGGTGAATACACACACACAGGCGTGTATATACACACACACACACACACACACACACACACACACACACACACACACACTTAGTGATCCATGTCATAACAGCAGTTCAGACAATCACTGTACATGTATTGCGTGCTTGGCTAGCTGGTGAAACACAACACAGGGAGACGTAGCCTATATACAGTAACAGGCTTCAACAGAGGGGCTGGGTGAGAGAATGAGTTACACAAAATGGGATATGACTCACAGTGTGTGCGTGTGTGTGTTAGACAAAGGCTGACGTAAAGACAATATTTTAACGTTAGGACAATGCTCAAATGCTAATTTCCCTGACCTTGGTAAAAGAGATCAAATGAGTTTGAATTAACACCCCTGCTTGAATTGACAACCCAGTCTGATTCACACCAGCCACATGGTTCTATCTGTTATATTAGGGCCCTGATTCACACCAGCCACGTGGTTCTATCTGTTATATTAGGGCCCTGATTCACACCAGCCACGTGGTTCTATCTGTTATATTAGGGCCCTGATTCACACCAGCCACGTGGTTCTATCTGTTATATTAGGGCCCTAATTCACACCAGCCACGTGGTTCTATCTGTTATATTAGGGCCCTGATTCACACCAGCCACATGGTTCTATCTGTTATATTAGGGCCCTAATTCACACCAGCCACATGGTTCTATCTGTTATATTAGGGCCCTAAAAAATCTGTTATCATTTTTGCCTGATTCAATTTTTTCCAACATTCTATTTTCTCAGGTTCCGCTTTCACAATCACACTTTTTTTTACAGAAAAACAAAGAAATTGGATGTTCTAAGTCCACAGCAATGCTTAAACCTCACCAGGAAACCACTTTATGAGGTCTGGGAAATATCTAAGAAATGTAGACGTTGGGGTGTAGTTACCTTTTAGCTCAAGTGCACACCAACCAGTGACCTTTGTTTGCTTAGCAAAGTTTCTGTAGCGCTCAAGTGATTGCAGAGTTTGCAAAACAAATGGTCACTGGATTGATGCAAATAATCATGCATCAATCTTCTACTTTGTAGCTACTCAGCGGTGTCGGTAGAAACTGGAAACATTGGGTTTTCAGGGATACAGTATCTTCAACATAGCTTCCTTTTCCCTTGAAAACCGGATGCGGGGACCTCGCTCAGGCGTTTATTTTACGCCTGCTACATTAGGTTAGAAAGGCATAAGGTGGTTGCTCAACTAAAAGTTTTGCAATTATGCTGCAATTTTTTTGGTTTAGTACGGTACCCTGCGTCACTACTTCATTACTCCAGACCAGCGCAAGTGGGAGTTAGAGCACTGATTATGGGGGAGTTAGAGCACTGATTATGGGGGAGTTAGAGCACTGATTATGGGGGAGTTAGAGCACTGATTATGGGGGAGTTAGAGTACTGATTATGGGGGAGTTAGAGCACTGATTATGGGGGAGTTAGAGCACTGATTATGGGGGAGTTAGAGCACTGATTATGGGGAGTTAGAGCACTGATTATGGGGAGTTAGAGCACTGATTATGGGGAGTTAGAGCACTGATTATGGGGAGTTAGAGCACTGATTATGGGGAGTTAGAGCACTGATTATGGGGAGTTAGAGCACTGATTATGGGGAAGTTAGAGCACTGATTATGGGGGAGTTAGAGCACTGATTATGGGGGAGTTAGAGCACTGATTATGGGGAGTTAGAGCACTGATTATGGGGAAGTTAGAGCACTGATTATGGGGGAGTTAGAGCACTGATTATGGGGGAGTTAGAGCACTGATTATGGGGGAGTTAGAGCACTGATTATGGGGGAGTTAGAGCACTGATTATGGAGGAGTTAGAGCACTGATTATGGGGGAGTTGGAGCACTGATTATGGGGGAGTTAGAGCACTGATTATGGGGGAGTTAGAGCACTGATTATGAGGGAGTTGGATCACTGATTATGGGGGAGTTAGAGCACTGATTATGGGGGAGTTAGAGCACTGATTATGGAGGAGTTAGAGCACTGATTATGGGGGAGTTAGAGCATTGATTATGGGGGAGTTAGAGCACTGATTATGGGGGAGTTAGAGCACTGATTATGGGAGAGTAATAACTTGGCTATAGAGACTGGATACCAGTACAGAATCGATGTGTAGTGGTACGAGTTAATAACTTGGCTATATAAACGGGGTACCAATACTGAGTTGATGTGCATGGGTACGAGCTAATAACTTGGCTATATACACAGGGCACCAGTACTGAGTCGATGGCAGGGGTACGAGGTAATAACTTGGCTATATACACAGGGCACCAGTACTGAGTCGATGGCAGGGGTACGAGCTAATAACTTGGCTATATACACAGGGCACCAGTACTGAGTCGATGGCAGGGGTACGAGGTAATAACTTGGCTATATACACAGGGCACCAGTACTGAGTCGATGGCAGGGGTACGAGCTAATAACTTGGCTATATACACAGGGCACCAGTACTGAGTCGATGGCAGGGGTACGAGCTAATAACTTGGCTATATACACAGGGCACCAGTACTGAGTCGATGGCAGGGGTACAAGGTAATAACTTGGCTATATACACAGGGCACCAGTACTGAGTCGATGTATAGGGGTACGAGCTAATAACTTGGCTATATACACAGGGCACCAGTACTGAGTCGATGTACAGGGGTACGAGCTAGTAACTTGGCTATATACACAGGGCACCAGTACTGAGTCGATGGCAGGGGTACAAGGTAATAACTTGGCTATATACACAGGGCACCAGTACTGAGTCGATGTACAGGGGTACGAGCTAGTAACTTGGCTATATACACAGGGCACCAGTACTGAGTCGATGTACAGGGGTACAAGGTAATAACTTGGCTATATACACAGGGCACCAGTACTGAGTCGATGTACAGGGGTACGAGCTAGTAACTTGGCTATATACACAGGGCACCAGTACTGAGTCGATGGCAGGGGTACAAGGTAATAACTTGGCTATATACACAGGGCACCAGTACTGAGTCGATGTACAGGGGTACGAGCTAGTAACTTGGCTATATACACAGGGCACCAGTACTGAGTCGATGTACAGGGGTACGGGATAACAACTTGGCTATATACACAGGGCACCAGTACTGAGTCGATGGCAGGGGTACAAGGTAATAACTTGGCTATATACACAGGGCACCAGTACTGAGTCGATGTACAGGGGTACGAGGTAATAACTTGGCTATATACACAGGGCACCAGTACTGAGTCGATGTACAGGGGTACGGGATAACAACTTGGCTATATACACAGGGCACCAGTACTGAGTCGATGTACAGGGGTACGAGGTAATAACTTGGCTATTTACAGGAAGTACCAGCCCTTTCCTGTTTCAGCATGACAATGCCCCCATGAACGCAGCGAGGTCCATACAGAAATGGTTTGTTACAGACTGGGTCAGGGAGAGGTTGAAAATGTCAGTGAAGACACTTGCCAGAGGATAAGTGCATGCTCTGAGTACTCGTCCTGGTAATCCATCTGGCCCTGCAGCCTTGTGAATGTTGACATGTTCCAAGGTCTTACATCGGCTAAATATGTAGCGTTTCCTGTGAGTGTAGTCTCCGGGAATGTCAATTGCGATCTTCTGCACTACAGATTGAATCGAGCCATTAAGCTCCAGTCTTAGCCCCTCTCACCTCAATCCCACAGCCCAGCTGAGACACACCATTCTGGGGCACGGTGCCTTAGCCCCTCTCACCTCAATCCCACATCCCAGCTGAGACACACCATTCTGGGGCACGGTTCTACCCCGATGGGGATGGTTGTGGTGGTGGTGGTGGTGAGTAGAGAATACAAACCAAAACCTGTCTCACTCTCTACTTTTCCAGTTCCCCGTTGTGAATCTCCCTTCATTCCCCAATGAATCATGAGAAGAGTATTTCTACACACAAAAGCTCCCACACTTCTATTTCTTCCACATGGTTATTAATACATATTTATGCCTCTAACTCCGTGGAGTGATGGCTTTGGATGAGCTGCAATGAATAATACATTAAATGCATCTGATGAAGCGCTGTCTCCAGTAATTGTGCGTGTGTGTGTGCGTGTGTGTGTAAATCCACTAAGCAGTGATCATGCAATCAGACGGAGGAGGACTAAGCAGCGTGTAAGCTGTGATGGAGGAGAATCTGCAGCGGTTTCTCTGTTGTCAATCTTAAACTTCACACACACTCTCTTTTTCTCTACTCCCAGAGCTACCCAGAGGGATGATACACATCACCACCACACTGCAGAAGAAGAGGAGTGTCTCTCTAGCCGAGGCATCAGACTGCAGAAGAAGAGGAGTGTCTCTCTAGCCGAGGCATCAGACTGCAGAAGAAGAGTGTCTCTCTAGCCGAGGCATCAGACTGCAGAAGAAGAGGAGTGTCTCTAAGCCGAGGCATCAGACTGCAGAAGAAGAGGAGAGGAGTGTTTCTAGGCCGAGGCATCAGACAGCAGAAGAAGAGGAGAGGAGTGTCTCTAGCCGAGGCATCAGACAGCAGAAGAAGAGGAGTGTCTCTAGCCGAGGCATCAGACTGCAGAAGAAGAGGAGAGGAGTGTTTCTAGGCCGAGGCATCAGACTGCAGAAGAAGAGGAGAGGAGTGTTTCTAGGCCGAGGCATCAGACAGCAGAAGAAGAGGAGAGGAGTGTCTCTAGCCGAGGCATCAGACAGCAGAAGAACAGGAGTGTCTCTAGCCGAGGCATCAGACTGCAGAAGAAGAGGAGAGGAGTGTCTCTAAGCCGAGGCATCAGACTGCAGAAGAAGAGGAGAGGAGTGTTTCTAGGCCGAGGCATCAGACAGCAGAAGAAGAGGAGTGTCTCTAAGCCGAGGCATCAGACAGCAGAAGAAGAGGAGAGGAGTGTTTCTAGGCCGAGGCATCAGACTGCAGAAGAAGAGGAGTGTCTCTAAGCCGAGGCATCAGACTGCAGAAGAAGAGGACAGGAGTGTTTCTAGGCCGAGGCATCAGACAGCAGAAGAAGAGGAGTGTCTCTAAGCCGAGGCATCAGACTGCAGAAGAAGAGGAGAGGAGTGTTTCTAGGCCGAGGCATCAGACTGCAGAAGAAGAGGAGAGGAGTGTCTCTAAGCCGAGGCATCAGACTGCAGAAGAAGAGGAGAGGAGTGTTTCTAGGCCGAGGCATCAGACTGCAGAAGAAGAGGAGTGTCTCTAAGCCGAGGCATCAGACTGCAGAAGAAGAGGAGTGTCTCTAGCCGAGGCATCAGACTGCAGAAGAAGAGGAGAGGAGTGTTTCTAGGCCGAGGCATCAGACTGCAGAAGAAGAGGAGAGGAGTGTCTATAGCCGAGGCATCAGACAGCAGAAGAAGAGGAGTGTCTCTAGCCGAGGCATCAGACTGCAGAAGAAGAGGAGTGTCTCTAGCCGAGGCATCAGACTGCAGAAGAAGAGGAGAGGAGTGTCTCTAAGCCGAGGCATCAGACAGCAGAAGAAGAGGAGAGGAGTGTTTCTAGGCCGAGGCATCAGACTGCAGAAGAAGAGGAGTGTCTCTAAGCCGAGGCATCAGACAGCAGAAGAAGAGGAGAGGAGTGTTTCTAGGCCGAGGCATCAGACTGCAGAAGAAGAGGAGTGTCTCTAAGCCGAGGCATCAGACTGCAGAAGAAGAGGAGAGGAGTGTCTCTAAGCCGAGGCATCAGACTGCAGAAGAAGAGGAGAGGAGTGTTTCTAGACCGAGGCATCAGACTGCAGAAGAAGAGGACAGGAGTGTTTCTAGGCCGAGGCATCAGACAGCAGAAGAAGAGGAGAGGAGTGTTTCTAGGCCGAGGCATCAGACTGCAGAAGAAGAGGAGAGGAGTGTCTCTAGCCGAGGCATCAGACTGCAGAAGAAGAGGAGAGGAGTGTTTCTAGGCCGAGGCATCAGACAGCATAAGAAGAGGAGTGTCTCTAAGCCGAGGCATCAGACAGCAGAAGAAGAGAGGAGTGTTTCTAGGCCGAGGCATCAGACTGCAGAAGAAGAAGAGAGGAGTGTTTCTAGGCCGAGGCATCAGACAGCAGAAGAAGAGGAGTGTCTCTAAGCCGAGGCATCAGACAGCAGAAGAAGAGGAGAGGAGTGTTTCTAGGCCGAGGCATCAGACAGCAGAAGAAGAGGAGTGTCTCTAAGCCGAGGCATCAGACAGCAGAAGAAGAGGAGAGGAGTGTTTCTAGGCCGAGGCATCAGACTGCAGAAGAAGAAGAGAGGAGTGTTTCTAGGCCGAGGCATCAGACTGCAGAAGAAGAAGAGAGGAGTGTTTCTAGGCCGAGGCATCAGACTGCAGAAGAAGAGGAGAGGAGTGTTTCTAGGCCGAGGCATCAGACTGCAGAAGAAGAAGAGAGGAGTGTTTCTAGGCCGAGGCATCAGACTGCAGAAGAAGAGGAAAGGAGTACTCTCTCTCCATCACCTCTTTTTGTATTGTAGCCTGAGACTGTACATCTCTGCAACATTACTCCCTTTTGACTCCTGGGCTGTTCTAAAGACAGTGAACTATACACCAACATTCATATTCCATACGTCTATGGGGTTGTTATAATCTAACACTGGTAAATAAGGGTCCAGCACCTGGGATAACTCACCAATCCAATCAGACGTCCAAACACTTGTCCATCAAAGTAAAATGTAGGTAAAAGGTAAAAGAACTATACTGGGATTCAACACGCGACCCTCTCTCCAATTAATTAGTACACAAACGGAAGAGTGTCCTCCCCTCCTTTCATCGAGTATACTATGTATCACACCGCAGAAGAGTTTGGCAATCCGCAACACCCCCTTTGAATCAGCTTTTGTTTTGTCAGAGAAAAACATACAAGTTCACTCTCCTCGCCGACTCTCCTCGATTAAAGCTGCACTATGTAACTTTTTGGGGGGCCGGAGCAAATTCACATAGAAGTATTAGTTATGGATCTGTCATTCTCGTTGACAGCAAATCTAAGAAGTGGTAGATATATTCTATGTGCTCTATCTCTATGCTTCCCGTTCTTAAGTTTCGTTTTTGCATCTTTTACTTTTGGTTTTGTACACCAGCTTCAAACCGCTGAAAATACACTATTTTTGGTTATGGGAAAGATATTTCACAGCGGATTAAATTCTTTACACAATGAGACTGCTTGTTTAGTCACACAAACTGAAATTAGGCAAATTATTAGAATGTTAGCAACCAGGAAATGGTGGAACGATTTCTGCATATTGCACCTTTAACTTTGACCTTTTTCAAAAGCAAATCTAATTTACTAAAGGGCTTAATGAGCTGGACAGACGTATAATTTCGCAGTGGATCTTGAGTGATTCCTCTGGTCTGTTATCCCAGTTATCTCCCAGCAACCCAACATTCCATCACATACAGCTCAGTACTATAGCAATAATTCCTGTGTAACCAATAGGTCAGAGGTTCTCAAACCGCCCCCAGCCAATTTACAATGTTCTTGTAGCCCTGAACTGGAGAGGTTTGAGAACCCCTCCGCTAGACCAGGCTATAGTACTGTAGTAGTAATTCCTGTTGGTCCTCTAGACCAGGCTATAGTACTGTAGTAGTAATTCCTGTTGGTCCTCCAGACCAGGCTATAGTACTGTAGTAGTAATTCCTGTTGGTCCTCCAGACCAGGCTATAGTACTGTAGTAGTAATTCCTGTTGGTCCTCCAGACCAGGCTATAGTACTGTAGTAGTAATTCCTGTTGGTCCTCCAGACCAGGCTATAGTACTGTAGTAGTAATTCCTGTTGGTCCTCCAGACCAGGCTATAGTACTGTAGTATTAATTCCTGTTGGTCCTCCAGACCAGGCTATAGTACTGTAGTAGTAATTCCTGTTGGTCCTCCAGACCAGGCTATAGTACTGTAGTAGTAATTCCTGTTGGTCCTCCAGACCAGGCTATAGTACTGTAGTAGTAATTCCTGTTGGTCCTCCAGACCAGGCTATAGTACTGTAGTAGTAATTCCTGTTGGTCCTCCAGACCAGGCTATAGTACTGTAGTAGTAATTCCTGTTGGTCCTCCAGACCAGGCTATAGTACTGTAGTAGTAATTCCTGTTGGTCCTCCAGACCAGGCTATAGTACTGTAGTAGTAATTCCTTTTGGTCCTCCAGACCAGGCTATAGTACTGTAGTAGTAATTCCAGTTGGTCCTCCAGACCAGCATTTTTGGAGAAGAAGCACTTCTCTATCCTCTTATTGATGTGGATGTCTTTGTGTGGCCTCAGTCCACTGATCAGACCTGGCTTAGGGCTCTCATACATGCACACACACACACACACACGTACACACTTCCTTTAAAGGCCCTCAGAAGAGACATACTGCAGCAGAAGATGATAGTGAATCTTAGCTATGAATCTGCTTAGCTATGGATCCAATTAGGGTTAATAGATGCTGTGATGCTAGAACTGGTTGGTTTGGTCATTCAGAGAAATAACATTACTAGAATAGATCATTGTAGTAATCATATTACTAATACTATTTATGTTTGTATCTTTTTGTGGTCACCAAGAAGGATACCTGAAAAAACCTACAGAGGCTTATTTTTATTTTATTTTAATTCTCAAGGAATTGTTATTTTATTCATATAGTTTAATTGTGAATGTTGGTTTTGTTGTACGTGGCTAACAATTCTTATTTCAAAATATTTAATTTGAATATAAAATTGTATTTTGTTTGTTTAAATAGGCAGCCCTTCCTATGGATACGATCTCTCTTCACCAGGCAACCAACATATTCATTCAGCACCACACTGGAGTTATAACTTAAAGCCTGCAGGAGATTTGACACGAAAGCAGCTATTTATGCTTCCGCTCCGTCCCTATTCTAAAACCAGTCAATAGCAGAATATGGTCATGTCAACGCTAACCACAACGAAGACTGACTAATACTCTCTGTTTGGCTCAAGGTATCCATTCCACTGCAGTTATATTTAAACATGGAAACATGTAGAGAGACAGTCAGGCTAGATCTTCCTATGAACACGTAGGCTACACACACAAACACATACGTAAGCACGGAAACACACACCCACAAATAACACACAGATGAACAAACGTACACACACAGGGCGTGCACACACACACACAGGGCGTGCACACACACACACAGAGCGTGCACACACACACGGTGTGCACACACACACTGTCGATGACTCAACAGGAGAAAGACAGTATCGTTCCCTCAACGTCAACCATTTTCCTTCTACACCATCTACCCTGTTCTGTCTGTTCTCTCACCAGTCCACCCAACCCCCAACCGTTACATCCCCTACCGCCATGCTCTGTTTAAACAGAATAGTTGTTGGGGAGGGGGGATTGAGGGGGTGAAGGGTGAGGTTAGGGTGAGGGAGGGCGAGGGCTGGAGGAAGTGGGTGGTCATATAGTCTATGTCCCAAATGGCACCCTATTCCCTATATAGGCCCTATGAGTCCTGGTCAAAAGTAGTTCACAAAGTAGGGCATAGGGTGTCATTTGGGGTGCAAGGCATGCAGGCCTCGGCTGCGCTGATGAGTACCTCCCTCATCCGGAGGAGCTCCATTCATCCACAGACACAAGGAGCCATTCAGCCTCCGACTGCCTCTGACCGTCATAGCCCGCAACTTCCCAGGGTTATTCACATGCACATACACAAACACACACATACACACACACACATACAGATGCACAAATGCGCGCACAGACACATGCATGCAAGCACACACACACAGACACACATGGACGCACACACACACACAGACAGTCAAATGCACAAATGCACACATGCGCACAGACACACACAGACACAGACAGACACGGATTAACTTTCATTCATACACACACTAAACAGATCATCATGAAGTCCAGATTCCAAAATGTAATGTAATCCTTTTCTACATCCTCTTGAAGCACATTCTGAAACAAAGAGAGAAATGGTGTCCCTGTCTTCTCTGTCGTACGTGCATCACGTCTTCAGTCTGTTTGTGCCTGTTATTGACATGTTAGTCATTTAGCAGACACTCAACTTACAGGAGCAATTAGGGTTAAGTGCTCAAGGGTGCGTCAACAGATTTTTCACCTAGCCGGCTCGGGGATTGGAACCACCGACCTTTCAGTTACTGTCTCAACGCTCTAACCGATAGGCTACCTGATGCGTGTCACATCAAAGCCTGGCTGTCTTAGCTGACAGGATCTGATCTGTCCCTTCGTGTTAGGGACGGAGAGAGGCAAAGGAGCGGATAGGAGCGGGAACACTGTTCACACACCACAATCTGGCAATGTGTTGTCATCACAGCGGCTGCCAATACCCAGCTCAGCTCAAGGGTTGTTCAGCACAATAAATAGTTTAGAAAAATTTATATTTTTACATGAATATATTTGAGTTGAACCATAATATTTGTTGTAATATTTGTTCTGTCTTTTCTGGTGGATTAAACTGAAATAGCAACCAATTTTCTTTGAATTGTTTTAAAAATAGCTGATGATTTCATTTTCAAATAACCAAAAGTGAGAGGCTGTAATCTGAATAAAAAGAAAAAGGCCATTCTTGAGAACCCGTTTGGATTTAAGAATAGTTTTTGTATGTGTCACGACTTCCGCCGAAGTCGGTCCCTCTTCTTGTTCGGGCAGCGTTCGGCGGTCGACGTCACCGGTCTTCTAGCCATCGCCGATCCACCTTTCATTTTTCCATTTGTTTTGTCTTTGTTTCTACACACTTGGTTTCAATTCCCCAATTCCATGTTCATTATTTAACCCTCTGTTTCCCCCATGTTTGTGTGCGTCTATATATTCATTGTTCAGATGTGTTATTAGATGGCTGGTTGTGTGTTGGACGCCCGTTATCTTTGTGAGACCGGTATTGTTCCTGCACCTTGTATCGTTTGTTGTACTGGTGCTGTTGTCTCATTAAATACCTTGTCCACACATCTCTGCTCTCCTGCGCCTGACTCACTGAATCAGTACCCACAATTCTTGACAGTATGACTGAAGCCTTTAGTGAGAGGTCTAATGCTTTAATATTGAATCATTTCTGCCCTCTGAATTCATATTCATTATAAAACTAGGCCCATTTAATTTTGCTTGGCTTGCCATTCCAAATAAAATTGAATATATTTTGCTCATATAATTTAAAAAACAAGCCGTTAAGTGTAGGCATGGCCAAAAGCAAATAGGTAAACTGGGATATAACTAAAGAGTTAAATCAGGGTGATTTTTACACAAATAGACAGGTATTTCCTTTTCTATGGTAGCAAGATCTTATCTATTTTTGCTAACTATCTATTAAAATGTATTGTAGTTAGATAAACTGCATGCTTTCCTGATGAGTCGTAGTGGGAGGACCACACAACATGTCATCGTGTGACTCCAAGTTTACGTCGATATGATGGTTATGATATCAATATTTGCACATAAAAGCATAAAAGCGTTCTCGCATAATTCATTTTAATGACACAAAAAGATCCCACCTTGTCTAGCGTATTTAGCTTGGTCGACATTTGGAAAGTTTTCATCAGGCCTGTCATTAAATGTTTTTATCCAACATGTACTTTATATGCATAAAATGGATGAATGGAAACTTGGTTTGTGACACAGATCTGATGGGTGGAAATGTGACAAACAAAATAAACCTTGGGGCATAAATGACTGGGAGCATCAATATTTCCCATTTCTGGCTCTAGTTTGAATAGGAATTCCTCATGAAAGTGTTCCTTTTGTGTTAGCCTAGGAAAAATATACTCCCCCTAACCTCCAGCTGTGTCAGTTATTATGTAGGCTACATTAAAGGTTAGTGAGCCATTATGACAGGTGTAATGACATTCATACTTAACCTCTCCGGGCTAGGGGGCAGTGTTCAGAAGTTCAGAGAATCTGGTGTGCCTGAAGTAAAATGCCTGTTACTCAGGCCCAGAAGCTAGGATATGCATATAATAGTTGTATTTGATAGAAAACACTTTGAAGTTTCTAAAACTGTTAATATAATGTCTGTGAGTATAACAGAACTGATATGGCAGGCAAAAACCCCAAGAAAATCCATCCGGAAAAATTGCTTTTTTGAGCTCCCATGCAATTGGTATGGTTTCCTATTGCACAATGAAAAGAATAGCTCCCAGATTGCAGTACTTGTTTGGACCAAGTTTATCGGTAACTTTTTGGATTCTTTTGTCTGTATGTTGAACGAGTTGAACGGGTGGATTACTGAACAAAACACGCCAACCAAACTGAGTTTTTGGGATATAAAGAGGGACTTTATCGAACAAAACAACCATTTATTGTGTTCCTGGGACCCTTGGGATTGCAAACAGAGGAAGATCTTCAAAGGTAAGTGATTTATTTTATCGCTATTTTAGATTTTTGTGACATCTGTGCTGGTTTGAAATATATTTATATGCAGTAAGAATGCGGCGCGCTGTCCTCAGATAATCAAATGCTATGCTTTCGCCGTAAAGCCTATTGTAAATTGGACAAAGCGGTTCGATTACCAAGATTCTAAGCTAAAGAATGGTGTATGACACTTGTATTTTCATGAATGTTTAATATTACGATTTTTGTATTTTGAATTTCACCGGATGTTGTCGAGGTGGCACACTAGCGGGACACTGTTCCGTAAGAAGATAACATTGTTGTGTAATGGTTTCAATGACTGTTCTGATAAACATGTTGCTTCTTCCCCCTCATGCCGGACGTGTTTAACTATTCTTGTGGGGACCAGAAGTGGGATGGGAGACCAGATGCTGCTGGAAGTGGTGTTACAGTCCTATTGCATTAGATATCATGTGTTACAGTCCTATTGTATTAGATATCATGTGTTACAGTCCTATTGCATTAGATATCATGTGTTACAGTCCTATTGCATTAGATATCATGTGTTACAGTCCTATAGCATTAGATATCATGTGTTACAGTCCTATTGCATTAGATATCATGTGTTACAGTCCTATTGCATTAGATATCATGTGTTACAGTCCTATAGCATTAGATATAATGTGTTACAGTCCTATTGCATTAGATATCATGTGACTTAAAATACATCCACGGTTTCCTTTTTTTCTGATTTCCTTTTCATTCTGTTTTTTTTTCTAAACGAAACTGAGTCTCTTCAGAGCCAAGGCAGAACTCAGAGGAAAAGCATGACAAGTATGTGAAACAGAATAAAAACTTTAAATTCAAGTCTTGTCTCAGAGTAGAAAAAAAACACAGAAACAACACGCTTATCAATGTCTAAAGACTCTGCCAGTGAAATTGAATGTCGCACTTCAAGCAGTCCTGTAGAGACTAGTGTGGAAAGAGAGAGTTGTCAGGGAGGAGAATCTACTGTGTATGTTTCATCTGGAGCCAGCACCCAGCTGCATAGGCCTGACGCACAGAGTGGCCAACATGGAGCACCTGGGATATGGCCTACCTTTAGATGTACCAACTTAACTTGTTAGGGATCGGCTCATGAGGTGACCGTTTTGGAGAGCCTGGCGTGCCCAAAGTAAAATGCCTCCCATTCAGGCCCAGAAAATAGGATATGCACATATTTAGTACCATTGGATAGGAAACTCTGAACTCTGAATTTTCCAAAAGTGTTAACCATTTGTCTGTGAGTGAAACAGAACGCATATGGCAGGCGAAACCCCGAGGAAACCCCGAGGAATAGTCAAGGATCATATCACCTCCATCCTGCCAGACACCCTGGACCCACTCCAATTTGCTTACCGTCCCAATAGGTCCACAGACGACGCAATCGCAATCACACTGCATACTGCCCTAACCCATCTGGACAAGAGGAATACTTATGTAAGAATGCTGTTCATCGACTACAGCTCAGCATTTAACACCATAGTTCCCTCCAAGCTCGTCATTAAGCTCGAGACCCTGGGTCTCGACCCAGCCCTGTGCAACTGGGTCCTGGACTTCCTGACGGGCCGGTCCCAGGTGGTGAGGGTAGGAAACAACATCTCCACCCCACTGATCCTCAACACTGGGGCCCCACAAGGGTGCGTTCTCAGCCCTCTCCTGTACTCCCTGTTTACCCATGACTGCGTGGCCAAGCACGCATCCAACTCAATCATCAAGTTTGCTGACGACACTACAGTGGTAGGCTTGATTACCAACAACGACGAGACGGCCTACAGAGAGGAGGTGAGGGCCCTCGGAGTGTGGTGTCAGGAAAATAACCTCTCACTCAATGTCAGCAAAACAAAGGAGATGATCGTGGACTTCAGGAAACAGGAGAGGGAGCACCCCCCTATCCACATCGAGGGGACAGTAGTGGAGAAGGTGGAAAGTTTTAAGTTCCTCGGCGTACACATCACGGACAAACTGAATTGGTCCACCCACACAGACAGCGTGGTGAAGAAGGCGCAACAGCGCCTCTTCAACCTCAGGAGGCTGAAGAAATTCGGCTTGTCACCAAAATCACTCACAAACCTTTACAGATGCACAATCGAGAGCATCCTGTCGGGCTGTATCACCGCCTGGTACGGCAACTGCTCCGCCCACAATCGTAAGGCTCTCCAGAGGGTAGTGAGGACTGCACAGCGCAGCACCGGGGGGTAAACTACCTGCTCTTCAGGACACCTACACCACCCGATGTCACAGGAAGGCCAAAAAGATCACAAGGACAACAACCACCCGAGCCACTGCCTGTTCACCCCGCTATCATCCAGAAGGCGAGGTCAGTACAGGTGCATCAAAGCTGGGACCGAGAGACTGAAAAACAGCTTCTACCTCAAGGCCATCAGACTGTTAAACAGCCATCACTAACATTGAGTGGCTGCTCCCAACATACTGACTTAAATCTCTAGGCACTTTAAACATAGGAATTGGATGTAACAATGTATCACTAGCCACTTTAAACAATTTTGTATATAATGTTTACGTATCCGACATACTCATATCAAATGTATACACTGTACTCTAAACCATCTACTGTATCTTGCCTATGCCGCTTCGCCATCGACCCAAATCTCTAGCCACTTTAATAATTATAATTGGATGAAATAATGTATCACTAGCCACTTTAAACAATGCCATTTATATAATGTTTACATATCCTACATTACTCATCTCATATGTATATATATGTGTATATACTGTACTCCATACCATCTACTGCATCTTGCCTATGCCGGTCAGCCATCGCTCATCCATATATTTATATGTACATACTCGTATTCATTCCTTTACTCTTGTGTGTATAAAGTAGTTGTTGTGAATTTGTTAGATTACTTGTTAGATACTACTGCATGGTCGGAACTAGAAGCACAAGCATTTCGCTACACTCGCATTAACATCTGCTAACCATGTGTATGTGACAAATACAATTTGATTTGATTTGATTTGAATTTCTGTCCTGGAAAAAGTGATTTTGACACATTGCTCATTTGGAACCCCTCCCTCATGAAAATGACCATATAAGGGCATATGAATGCAGTACCCATCGCTTCCTTTAGATGTCAACAGTCTCGAGACAGTGTAAATTTTCAATTTGGATGAATTAGACCAGAGAAGAAGAGCAAACCAGGAAGTGTACTTTTTATGTAAACAGTACCCAGCGCGCGCTCCCGACAAGGCACGCTGTGTCTTTTTTACCGTCTTTATCGATCAGCTTATATTCCGGTTGATTTATAATAGTAAATATACGTAAAAGTGTTCCTAAGGATACATTTAAAACTATGTTTGATTGTTCTTGGACAAGTTTATAGGTATAAGATGAACGAGTTTGCGTCACGTTTCAATGGAGGAGTGGAGGCTGTCGTTTCTGATTATAACGCGAACCAAATGGAGATTTATGGATAAAATACATTACTTTTTCTAACAAAAGAACCATGGATTGTCTTCGTTGGACACTTAGGATGACCTCAGCAGAAGTTCTTCAACAGGTAATTGATTTGTTTTCGCTGTGAAATGTGTTATGTGTGTGCCGTGATGGCTAATCGATTCATGGCTATGGGAAAAATATGTGAGGTGCTACCCTCAAACAATCAAATGTGCTGCTTTCGCCGTAAAGCCTTTTTGAAATCTGACAACGCTGTGATATTGCCAAGAAACAGAGCTTTTGATGAGTATGGAACACTTGTATATTGGTGGATGTTTAATAATTAAACTTTTGGATTTTGAATTTGGCGCCTTACATTTCACCTGGTAGTGTCGGGATTGGGGCGCTAGCGCCCCAGCAATCCCTGAGAGGTTAAATAAATAAAAACTCAAGGGCACCCTTGGTGTTTAAAATCCCCAAAGTGAAGGTTGGAACACACAAAAATACACATACATAACTCCAGAAATAAAGTTATTTTTTGTTTTTATGTTTTTTTCTTACTTTTCAGCAGACGGGGGGAATGATTGGGCTACCATATCACCTTGGTCTTTAAAACATGTTACAAAACCGCTTCAGTGTCTGTATCTTAAGGAAGGTGACTGTGCTGCTAAAACATGATTTGATTTGGGCATCATCAGACAGGCAGGCTGTGCGATGACGATTCGGTGGTTGATGTACTTACACAAGAGTAACTTAGCTGCTTTGACTGGTGACAACCATTGATCCACAGTGCTTTACAATAAACTATAAATCCTCTTTCCTACGTGCCTGAGTGTCACCTTACACGCTCACCCCCATGTAAGTGAGCTCATCCATGAAGATAATGATGTCCAAGGGTGAACAAATGTAAGGTCTACTATGTAATATTTCTCCTACAGTGTTCCATTAATTCAAACCCTATTTTAGACGTGTTCCTGAAACGCACAGAGCCTGCCTTATGAAGTTGAGTGAGTCACGGCGGTTGGAGCCATTTGACTGGTATGGTGTTGTAGGCTAGGCTACAGTAATGAGAAAGCAAACCTGAGTAGCTGGTGCCAGCTGAAGCTAAACGAATACAATTCCATGTCTAATTAAGAACAGGGTTTTGAGGGAACAGGTTTCTCCTGAACGTCGGTGGGAAAGGGGGGTGCTTGATCAGCGCTTTCACAGATCATGTTTCAATGTTGGCTTGTGTAGGCTAAATAGGGGAAGGGTGTCAAAACAAAATCTATGTTTTTTATATAAAGTATATAACCACTTTGTTCCATCTGCTTATATTGTCTGTAGCCTACATGGATACTACTGATATGGGTAGATTTGTCGGAAAAATCTGTTCATTGCACTGAGGTCTCTCTGTTGCTCACACACACGCACACACACACTGCCTCTTACGAGAGTCACACACACAGCTTCTTACGAGAGAGTCAAACACTGCACACACACAGCGAGAGTCACACACGCGCACAAACACAGCTTCTTATGAGAGAGTCACACATGTGCACACACACAGCTTCTTATGAGAGAGGGTCACACACGTGCACACACAGCCTCTTACGAGAGAGAGCAATGCAGATGGATGCACAAAAGCACACATTCTCGGACCATCTTTACAGTGACAGAATAACCAGCTGTAATTGTATATATGATATCTACATCTATAAATGCCGGACACCTCTACGTAGCACAGACTAATCATTTATGGACAGACGTTGGCCAGTGGTCTCGTTGAGCGGGAGGACAACAACAGATTGATCGTGTGAATAAATAACCCATGAGGTAAACTGAGAAATAACTGGGAGAGATGGGTGGAATGGGGAGAACAGAGACCGTGGGAAAAAATGACTTACAAGCATATGTCATGGAGAAGCTGTTGCCCATCTTGACCATATCCACCTGCGGCACCAGTTTGGGGATATCCTGGTGGTGCGAGAGCGCGAACCGAAACACATCATATTCGTGAGATTCGGTTGGGAATAGTCCCCCTGTGAAATATACAGAATCAACGGTTATTTATAAAACGTCTATCTGCAAACAAAACGCAAACGCAGAACAGATCAATATTTCCGGACTCTTTTTATCAGCAAAATATGTTGAATACAACTTTATAGCCTCAGAAAAGGCATATTCACTAACTGGCCATTGTCCATACAAATAGGCCTATGCCAAGAAACCAAATGTGTAACATAAACAAATGATAAAAAAATACAATCATTCTGCCAGGCTTCATTTTACGCGTGGGTTTTGCACCTACCTATATTGATGTTACTTGGAAAACTTGAACCCAAGCACATCCCCAGAAAACTGGTGTACAGGAGGGTGAAGCTTCGCTGCATATTTCCTTTTGCATTGGCGAAGAAAAAAGAGGCAAAATCCAAGCATAGGTCTTTCCTTATGAAGTTAGTGTATACCTCCTCTTCCCTACTCCTTTCTAACCAGTCACAGATGATCTTACAACAACATAGATCCAATGTCGAGAGAGAACGTGCAACTGCAGTCACTACCTTCTCTCTCCTCTCCTCCCGCTCTTTCTCTCGCGCGCTGCTGACGCCCGCGTGTCCCCGGCTGCAGAGATATGGGAACCGTGACTTCAGCTCGAGCCCATACCTACCGAATGCACCCACGATCCTCTCAGGAGACGCGCGCGAGGGGGGTCTCGTGGCCGCTCGGTTTTTATTTTGTTTTAAACACTTGGAATTAGATTCAAACAGTAATAACTGCTATGGTTCATCTAGTATTTTATTAGTGTATAACGTTTTTTTACATCTGGATTTGGCATCATTCTACATTCTAATATACTCAAATGCATCTACGGGGGAATGTTACGACACTGCATCTCAGTGCTCGAGGCGTCACTATAGAGCCTCGTTCGATTCCAGGCGCACAATTGGCCCAGCATCGTCCAGGTTAGGGTTTGGCCCAGGTAGGCCGTCATTGTAAATAAGAATGGGTTGTTAACTGACTTGCCTAGTTAAATAAAGGTTAAATAAAAATAAATAACCTTAGCGTAATTGCACTGTTTATGCATTGGCACATACCTCTAAAAGCCCATATGGATGGTGTGACATACTTGTGGAGCCTCTGTAGGCATGCAGAGGCCAAATTGAGCTCTGTTCTGCATTGCTGTGCACCTCTCAAATGTTGTATCAATGTGGACGGCTCCATACAGCTCCGCATTGACATGATTGGTTGACTGGTTGGTGATTCATTTATTATAAATGAATCTACTATATTCATTTATTTATCTTGCTCCTTTGCACCCCAGTATTTCTACTTTGCACATTCATCTACTGCACATCTACCATTCCAGTGTTAAATTGCTATATTGTAATTACTTCGCCACCATGGCCTATTTATTGCCTTACGTTCCTTATCTTACCTCATTTCCACACATTGTATATATATTTGTTTTTTTCTACTGTATTATTGACTGTATGTTTGTTTACTCCATGTGTAACTCTGTGTTGTTGTATGTGTCGAACTGCTTTATCTTGGCCAGGTCGCAGTTGTAAATGAGAACTTGTTATCAACTAGCCTACCTGGTTAAATAAAGGTGAAATAAATACAAAATATAATAAATAAAACAGCAAAATGGTACGCAACATATTCTGGATATGTATAAAACAAAACTTCAACATTTACCAGTTCTGTCAAAGCCATCTACCCATACAATTTGATGCATAAATTCAGTAAATCCAAGGTAGGCAGCACTGCCACTGCAACGCACCAAAACGCAATGACACTGTTGGTGTGATACAGGCGATATGTGCCTCGTGTTCTATCCTGCTGGTTTGACGGCCTACCTTCGTTTTATTGTATGGCTTGTGGGTGATGTCTTCTAATGGCCAAAACATTCATGGTTGTAACCACTTTAAGGTTCAGCATGGAGAACGACTATGGGGCAACACAAGCAAGTATGACTGTTTGGTACCTGATAAGGGGTTTGTAATCTGTAAGGCTACCAAAGCAGTTTTTATAGTCAAGTCCTTCCAATTACTTCCTATTGGACACTGTTTGCATCCCAAATGGTACTCTATTCCCTGTATTGTGCACAATTTTCCACCAGGGGCCATGGTCAAACGTAGTGCACTATGTAGGGAATAGGGTGCCATTTCGGACGCATCATATATGTATGTACACTCTCCTATGCCTCCGGATCAGTGCTTCGTCTCTATGGATCAACTGCAAGGTTAAACAGCAGCCCTGGTTTCCATGTAGGGATTGATTGCACTCAACATTATGGATGTGATGCCCCTGTGCTTGTTTATCAAATGAAGCAGTAAATCCTTCCTTTGACACAATTAGGATTAGGGATAAGCTCGTTTATCAGACCCAGCCAAAGCACTTTCTCCTCAGCTAATGGTAAAATTGCTTTCTCCCAGTTATTGTCTCCAGAAACCCAAGTAGGGTATTAACATATTTTCTCAGACAATAACACTTGGAAAGATTAGGAGGCTTTAAGCTGAAGTAATTTCTTCTTGTTTCCAATTTAACAGAAATGTTACTGATAAAACCGTGGCAAAGTACTTCCAGTCAGAGACAATGGAGGAGTGGAGAGGAATACATGGTGATGGGTGTTGAGACTGTTTTTTATTGAAATGTTTTATTGTCTTACGAAGTACAATATCAGCTACAAACTTTCAAGACAGAAACATGCTGTTTTCTTCTCCTTCTAGGGAGTTTTTCATAGCCACTGTGTTTATGCCTCTGCTTTGCTTGGTCATTGGGATTTTAAGCTGTTATTATTGGATAGGCTGTCTTGTACACATTCACATCACTTCCCTTTTTCAGGAATTGCAGAAGCTAAACAAACGGGAGATAACAGTTAGCTAGCTGAAGAATAAAGAAATGGAGAGCATCCAGGTCTGTAGGTTCAGAGAGTGCCTGCTCCTGGTGAAGGCATCTATTCGGTTGGCAGCCAAGTCATATGGTAGGGACAGGAGTGGTGATGGTGAGGGTGGTCACAACTGCTGATGTAAAAAGGGCTTTATAATTTTTTTCATTGATTGATCACATTAGCCAAACTTTTGGAAAAAAGATAGCAGTGCATGATGTCTCCCTCAAACCCTCACCATAGGATAGGCCTGCTACACACCGACATAGCACCATACCTCCCTCTCCAGAGGAATTTTCATGAGTCATGCGTCTTTAGCATATCTAAACCATTGTAGTGAAAATCTCACCATATAGCAAATAAAGCGAACAGGAAGTGGTAGGGGGAGTATCAATGCAACATAACCTGCATTATTGTGAGCTGTATAGAACAGTATGTCTTCTCTCTGTGTTCTGGTGTTATGGAACAGAGACTCAAGACAAAAAGGTTTCCAAAAAGGAGTAACAGGTTTAATGGGATAAAGCTGGTGATGACAACAATGGAGTAGAGAGAGTCTCTGTATGATGGTGATGGGAAATCCAGATAGGTATTCTTGTATAAAGAGGAGGAGGTGGCCGGAGGATGAACACTGGAACCAGGAAGACGAGGGAGACACTGGAAGGTAGAGGAACAAGGTAGAATACGAAGGTCGAGGTTAGAGGAACAGGGAGTGAGTCCTTTCTCAAACAAGACCAGACAAAGTGACTGTGTAGGGGGAGTGCCTATATGCTGACTGAGCTGATGATCCAATGACGTGCAGGTGTGGGTGATTAGAACTCAGGTGACAGTGATCTCTGTGATTGTGTGGTGGTGGAGCCTGGCTGATCCCTGACATCTGGCTTCTGTGTTCCGTGTTCTCTTGTGTTCTTTCAAGATGACTTCTTTGTACCCTCTGATTTGAGTCATGATAAACACAAGCAAAAAATAAAGTGATTGGCTAGACCAAACTGAAGAGCTGATGCATATTGTTCTAAGCCCATTGTATGAAAAGTAAATCAATGCAATTCACCATACATGTTGTAATTGAATGTTTTCACCCCTCCATTTACTCATTCTATAGAACTCTATATGAACCCTGTGAATGGAATATAGCCATGTGTCAAGATTCTAGTAAGCCAGGTGGTGTTGCTAAATAGGTCATCACTACATTCAAGGTTGTAGGCTAGTCTAAGGCTTTCTCAAATGGCACCCTATAGTGCACTACTTTTGACCAGGGCCCTATGTAGCGGTAGTGCACTATATAAGGAATAGGGTGCCATTTGGGATACATTCTAAGGATAGAAGAATATGTCAGAGCCATGCTTGTAATTTAGCTGCATCATTGCAGTCAGTCTGTCTGTCTGTCTGTCTGTCTGTCATAGTGCCAGAGGGAGTATGTTTTTCAGGAGGTGACAGGAAGCCTAACAGCTTTACAGATGAAGATCAGGAGAATAAAGTAAGGCTGTCATACCTCAGTCTCTCCAGGGAGAGAGAGGGAGAGAGAGAGAAAAATATAAGAGAGAGAATGAGAGAGAGATGAGAGTGAATGGGGGAAGGGAGAGAGGAAAAAGGAGTGAAATAATGAAAAAAAAGAGTAAGGAGAGAGAAGAAGAGAAAGGATAAATGGTGATTGGATATAGAGATCTGGAAAGAAGGAGAGAGAGGAGAGAGCTAGATAGAAATGTGATTTGATTTACAGTAGAGACCAAGCAGGAAAAAAACGGACAGAAGGACAATTAATCACATACAGAAGGACAATTAACACAAACCCTGTTGTTGCACTTCCCTCTGTGTTTCTTCAAAGGTGCACTATGCAGATATCGCTCCGGCTATTTCCTTGTTGCAAAAATTCTAGTAGTTCACCTAATTTCAGTTTATGTGACAAAACAAGCAGTCATTGTGTAGAGAATCATTGTGAAATATATTTTCCATAACCCAAAAATATTGTATTTTCAGCTGTTTGAAGCTGGTGTACAAAACCGAAAATAAAAGATGCAAAAACAAAACTTAATAACGGGAAGCATAGAAAGAGAGCGCATAAAACAGATCTAACACGTCTTAGACTTGCTTTCAATGAGAATGAAAGATCTATAACTAACATTTCTATGTGAACTTGGTCAGGTCACCCAAAAAGTTACATATTGTAGCTTTAAAACGGATGGAGGTGGATGTTTCCAACACACAATATACAAGGTAGGCCAAGGCTGAAATGATCGCATCATAACCAAAGTGGTTCTTGTCTCTTTAAAAAAGCTTCAACCTGGCTGTTTGGTTTGATTGGTTCTCGACAGATTACCCTTAATGTCACAAGCAGTAAGCAACAATGGAGTGTGATGATTTTGGCTTGTTACTCGCTTTGTCTGCAGGCAGGCGCTCTTGATTACACCACTTGTTGACTGACAGCCAGACGGGGAGGAAGAGGAGGCAGATGGGTAGGGGAGAGAAGTGAAGTGCATTACTGGGTCTAGTCTGATTGGACTTGGATGGATGCCTGGGAGCGAGAGATCAATGTGGAACCTGGAGGTATGCCGTGCCTGAGTCCAACTCCCGGTCTTAATTGGGACAAGTTATTGACTGTAAACTTAATTAGCCACCTTGGCAATCGATTGGCCATGTATTTTTCCCAAACGGCAACCCATTCCCTACACAGTGCATTAAGCTACTTTTGACCAGAGCATTATTGGCCCTGGACAAAATTAGTGCACTATTTAAGGAAAATAGCACCATTTGGGACACAGCCCAGGCTTTTGATCCTGCCCAGTGAGGAAGGAATGGAAGGATGTGTGTTGGATAGATAGAGAACCAGAAGAATGTGTGTTGGATATAGAACCAGAAGGATGTGTGTTAGATTTACATAGAACCAGAAGGATGTGTGTTGGATAGATAGAGAACCAGAAGGATGTGTGTTGGATAGATAGAGAACCAGAAGGATGTGTGTTGGATAGATAGAGAACCAGAAGGATGTGTGTTGGATAGATAGATAAATAGATAGATAGATATAGAACCAGAAGGATATGTGTTGGATAGATATAAAACCAGAAGGATATGTGTTGGATAGATAGTCAAAGTCAACATTATTAGTCAGTTGTACAACCAAATGCCTTCAACCGAAATGTGTCTTCCGCATTTAACCCAACCCCTCTGAATCAGAGAGGTGCAGGGGGCTGCCTTTAATCGACATCCACGGCGATTCATTTTTACCTCCATCCATTTTTACCTTGTCAGCTCGGGGATTTGAACTTGCAGCCCTCCGGTTACAAGTCCAACGCTCTAACCACAAAGCTACCTGCTGCCCCCTGAGAACCAGAAGGATGTGTGTTGGATAGATAGATAGATAGATAGATAGATAGATAGAGAACCAGAAGGATGTGTGTTGGATAGATAGATAGATAGATAGATAGATAGATAGATAGATAGATAGATAGATAGATAGATAGATAGATAGATAGATAGAGAACCAGAAGGATGTGTGTTGGATAGATGGATAGATAGATGGATGGATAGATATAGAACCAGAAGGATGTGTGTTGGATGGATGGATAGATAGATAGAGAACCAGAAGGATGTGTGTTAGACAGATAGATAGATGGATAGATAGATATATAGATAGATATAGAACCAGAAGGATGTGTGATAGATAGATAGAGAACCAGAAGGATGTGTGATAGATATACACAGAACCAGAAGGATGTGTGTTAGACAGATAGATAGATATATAGATAGATATAGAACCAGAAGGATGTGTATTGGATAGATAGAGAACCAGAAGGATGTGTGTTAGATAGATAGAGAACCAGAAGGATGTGTGTTAGACAGATAGATAGATGGATATAAAACCAGAAGGATATGTGTTGGATAGATAGAGAACCAGAAGGATGTGTGTTAGATAGATGGATAGATAGATAGATATAAATGTTTTTTGGGGACTCAGTTCATTTGCATGGCAAAGAGGGACTTTGCAATTAATTGCAATTCATCTGATCACTCTCCATGACATTCTGGAGTATATGCAAATTGCCATCATACAAACTGAGGCAGCAGACTTTGTGAAAATGTATATTTGTGTCATTCTCAAAACTTTTGGCCACGACTGTAGAACCAGAAGGAAGTGTGTTGGATAGATGGATAGAGATCCAGGAGTGTCTCAGAGGAGACACACGTTTTAGATTTCACTGTTATTAGAAGTGGAGATGAGCTGGATGGGTTTGTTTGAGATGCAATGCATCCTATTTACTATACAGTACATTGGTTTGGACCGGAGCCAGTAGTTGCACACTATAGGGAACAAGGTACCATTTGGGACCGAACCACACTTTCATACAGAGGCATCGCTTTATTGTTGTTTTTGAGGTGAGTGAAAAGCTTGACTTGTGTAGATAGAACAGTTTTGTGTGGTGATAATCATTCTGTTTCATACATACTCAGTTGTGTAACAATGGGATAGTACATGCAGAATGATCATGTCACCAATTACAAAGGAAAGAGATACAGTTCTGCATTTAACTGACAGACAAACTATCCCTATTTCTTTCTCTGGAATTTTTCTAAGTCTCTCTCTCTCTCTTTCCTCCTCTTTCTCCCCTCCTCTCTTCCCTCCCCCTCTCACTCCTTCCTCCTCCCTCTCGCTCCCTCTCCCTCCTCCTTCTCTTTCCCCCTCCCTCTCACCCTTCTTCTCCTCTCATATGCCGGCTGCATAATTGCCTTTCCGTTCTGCTGCCCGTGGGGGGAAGTGGGGCCTTCACAACGTTACCTTGGTAATACTGATTGATGGAGTCGATACTCCTCCCCGGTTCCAGAACATCAGGCATCGCCGCACACAGACATGACACATTTTCTGGGAACAAATTATAATCGCCGGCCTCATGATTAATCCCCTCTGGGGAAAGGGAAATATTGTGAATACCTGTGAACTTGTCTACAAGGAGACAGCCAGAGCCGCCCTGTACTGCAGACCAGTATAGTCATGGTGGAAGGTAAATGACCAGTGGATGGCCTTTCAGAGTCACAGTATGGACAGTTGAGAGGAGAGATGGAAGAGGAAGGTCATAGGTGTGGAGGTGGAGGTGGGTACCGGGGTAGAGGTGAGGGTGGGTACCGAGGTAGAGGTGGGTACAGAGGTGGAGGTGCGTACAGAGGTAGCGGTAGAGGTGGAGGGGGGTACAGAGGGAGAGGTGGAGGTGGGTACAGAGGGAGAGGTGGATTTGTGGCGGTAGAGGCTGAGGTGTAGTTAGACCGGTAGAGGTAGAGGTGGAGGTAGAGAGAGGTGGAGGTAGAGATGGAGGCTGAGGTGCAGTTAGACCGGTAGAGGTGGAGGTAGAGAGAGGTGGAGGTAGAGATGGAGGCTGAGGTGCAGTTAGACCGGTAGAGGTAGAGGTGGAGGTAGAGAGAGGTGGAGGTAGAGATGGAGGCTGAGGTGCAGTTAGACCGGTAGAGGTAGAGGTGGAGGTAGAGATGGAGGCTGAGGTGCAGTTAGACCGGTAGAGGTGGAAGCTGAGGTGGAGTTAGACCGGTAGAGGTGGATGTAGAGGTGGAGGTAGAGATAGAGGCTGAGGTGGAGTTAGACCGGTAGAGGTAGAGGTGGAGGTAGAGATAGAGGCTGAGGTAGAGTTAGACCGGTAGAGGTAGAGGTTAAGTTAGAGGTGGAGGTAGAGATAGAGGTAGAGGTGGATGTAGAGGTGGAGGTAGAGATAGAGGCTGAGGTGGAGTTAGACCGGTAGAGGTAGAGGTGGAGGTAGAGAGAGGTGGAGGTAGAGATGGAGGCTGAGGTGCAGTTAGACCGGTAGAGGTAGAGGTGGAGGTAGAGAGAGGTGGAGGTAGAGATGGAGGCTGAGGTGCAGTTAGACCGGTAGAGGTAGAGATGGAGGTAGAGATGGAGGCTGAGGTGCAGTTAGACCGGTAGAGGTGGAAGCTGAGGTGGAGTTAGACCGGTAGAGGTGGATGTAGAGGTGGAGGTAGAGATAGAGGCTGAGGTGGAGTTAGACCGGTAGAGGTAGAGGTGGAGGTAGAGATAGAGGCTGAGGTAGAGTTAGACCGGTAGAGGTAGAGGTTAAGTTAGAGGTGGAGGTAGAGATAGAGGCTGAGGTGGAGTTAGACCGGTAGAGGTAGAGGTTAAGTTAGAGGTGGAGGTAGAGATAGAGGCTGAGGTGGAGTTAGACCGGTAGAGGTAGAGGTGGATGTAGAGGTGGAGGTAGAGATAGAGGCTGAGGTGGAGTTAGACCGGTAGAGGTAGAGGTTAAGTTAGAGGTGGAGGTAGAGATAGAGGCTGAGGTGGAGTTAGACCGGTAGAGGGAGAGGTTAAGTTAGAGGTGGAGGTAGAGATGGAGGCTGAGGTGGAGTTAGACCGGTAGAGGTAGAGGTAGAGATGGAGGTAGAGATGGAGGCTGAGGTGCAGTTAGACCGGTAGAGGTGGAAGCTGAGGTGGAGTTAGACCGGTAGAGGTAGAGGTGGATGTAGAGGTGGAGGTAGAGATGGAGGCTGAGGTGGAGTTAGACCGGTAGAGGTAGAGGTTAAGTTAGAGGTGGAGGTAGAGATGGAGGCTGAGGTGGAGTTAGACCGGTAGAGGTAGAGGTGGAGGTAGAGATAGAGGCTGAGGTGGAGTTAGACCGGTAGAGGTAGAGGTTAAGTTAAAGGTGGAGGTAGAGATAGAGGCTGAGGTGGAGTTAGACCGGTAGAGGTGGATGTAGAGGTGGAGGTAGAGATGGAGGCTGAGGTGGAGTTAGACCGGTAGAGGTAGAGGTTAAGTTAGAGGTGGAGGTAGAGATAGAGGCTGAGGTGGAGTTAGACTGGTAGAGGTAGAGGTGGATGTAGAGGTGGAGGTAGAGATAGAGGCTGAGGTGGAGTTAGACCGGTAGAGGTAGAGGTGGATGTAAAGGTGGAGGTAGAGATAGAGGCTGAGGTGGAGTTAGACCGGTAGAGGTAGAGGTTAAGTTAGAGGTGGAGGTAGAGATAGAGGCTGAGGTGGAGTTAGACCGGTAGAGGTAGAGGTTAAGTTAGAGGTGGATAGAGATAGATGCTGAGGTGGAGTTAGACCGGTAGAGGTTAAGTTAGAGGTGGAGGTAGAGATAGAGGCTGAGGTGGAGTTAGACCGGTAGAGGGAGAGGTTAAGTTAGAGGTGGAGGTAGAGATAGAGGCTGAGGTGGAGTTAGACTGGTAGAGGTAGAGGTAGAATACCTATGAACTTGCTTTAAAGGACACAGCTGTATTGATGTGTACAATGTATCTCCAGTGTATGTGCTTTCACAACCACAGTAACTACAGAGGTGAGAGAAGAGAAACTAATTCAACCACAGTAACTACAGAGTTGAGAGAAGAGAAACTAATTCAACCACAGTAACTGCAGAGTTGAGAGAAGAGAAGGTCATTCAACCACAGTAATTAGCGAGGTGAGAGAATGTACGAATGACTATGAACTTCTCCACGAGCGTACAGACGTGTACAGTAGACCACTGTATAGAGCCACGGTAGCGAAGTGAGGATATCAGTGAGAGGTTGAGGAAGACGCTGAGCTGAGACACCTTTCATGTGCCCTGAATACAGGAAATGTAAAACGTGTAGTGTATTTAAGGTTAAAAAAGGCTTCTGAAGTTTGTAATTTCCACTTTGAAATTTCAGACTTGATTTTCCCTATGAAAAAATGTACCAACCCCTACAAAAATGTAAATTTAATTATATCCACATAATAATTCACATTTCCTGTTGCTGCAGGATTATTGTCCTGTAGTAGCGAACTGGCTCAAATTAAGATCCTACATCTGTATAATGTTGGAGCTTCATCTCCTTCCTCTGTATACCCCTTCTGCTCTGTCTAACTAGCCTTTAAAATCAATCATAACAAATGAGCTTCTGACAGGACTAACGGGGCCAGGTCTAACCAGATCGGACACACCAACAGAGACGGTCACACACACACTAATGAGGTGCAGACCTTCCATCTGTCAATCAATTGGATGGTGTGTGTGTGTGTTTGTGTCATACACAGGAAAAGAAAACAGAACAGAAAGGTCAAGTATATTTTGGGGACAGCCCCTGTAGGTGTAGGTCTGGGGCCTGCTACACTCCTCTCTGACCCCTGTAGGTCTGGTGCCTGCTACACTCCTCTCTGACCCCTGTAAGTCTGGTGCCTGCTACACTCCTCTCTGACCCTTGTAGGTCTGGTGCCTGCTACACTCCTCTCTGACCCCTGTAGGTCTGGTGCCTGCTACACTCCTCTCGGACCCCTGTAGGCAGCAGCACCTATAGAAGGTGAATATGGTACAGATCAGGCTGTGTCTGTTCTGAGGATGTATTCCAAATGGCACCCTATTCCCTATATAGCGCACTACTGTTGACCAGGGCCCTATGCACCATATAGGGAATAGGGTACTATTTGGGATGCTTGGCTCCAATATCAGGGCTCATGTGTTGCTGTAGAGCTCCATGTGGGGGGCTCCTGAGTGGCGCAGCAGTCTAAGGCACTGCATCTCAGTGCTAGAGGTGTCACTACAGACACCCTGGTTCGATTCCAGGTTGTATCACAACCAGCTGTGATTGGTAGTCCCATAGGGCGGTGCACAATTGGCCCAGTGTTGTCCGGGCTTGGCCGGGGTAGGCCGTCATTGTAAATAAGAATTTGTTCTTAACTGACTTCACTAGTAAAATAAAGGTTACATAAAAAATTATGCCAGTCTGACAGCTCTCTCCTATGAGGCAACCATGCAGCACACGCTTACCCAGGGAAATCAGCACTGTGTGTGTGTGTCAGCCACAGCTGCATTGGACTTTTCCTGCTCGTTAAATCTGACACTAATGATTTCACACACATACTCAATACAGGGAGAGATGGACGCTGGGAGAGGGAGAAATTTATAGAGAGAGAGAGGGGAAAAGGTCAAGAAAGGAGAGAAGCAGCGGTCGATTCTCAGGAAGTGTGTACAGTCGTGGCCAAAAGTTTTGAGAATGACACAAATATTAATTTTCACGAAGTCTGCTGCATCAGTTTGTATGATGGCAATTTGCATATACTCCAGAATGTCATGAAGAGTGATCAGATGAATTGCCATGCAAATGAACTGAATCCCCAAAAAACATTTCCACTGCATTTCAGCCCTGCCACAAAAGGACCAGCTGACATCATGTCAGTGATTCTCTCGTTAACACAGATGTGAGTGTTGACGAGGACAAGGCTAGAGATCACTCTGTCATGCTTATTGAGTTCGAATAACAGACTGGAAGTTTAAAAGGAGGTTGGTGCTTGGAATCATTGTTCTTCCTCTGTCAACCATGGTTGCCTGCAAGGAAACACGTGCCGTCATCATTGGTTTGCACAAAAAGGTCTTCACAGGCAAGGATATTGCTGCCCGTAAGATTGCACCTAAATCAACCATTTATCGGATCATCAAGAACTCCAAGGAGAGCTGTTCAATTGTTGTGTAGAAGGCTTCAGGGTGCCCAAGAAAGTCCAGCAAGCGCCAGGACCGTCTCCTAAAGTTGATTCAGCTGCGGGATCGGGGCACCACCAGTACAGAACTTGCTCAGGAATGGCAGCAGGCAGGTGTGAGTGCATCTGCACGCACAGTGAGGCAAAGACTTTTGGAGGATGGCCTGGTGTCAAGAAGGGCAGCAAAGAAGCCACTTCTCTCCAGGAAAAACATCAGGGACAGACTGATATTTTGCAAAAGGTACAGGGATTGGACTGCTGAGGACTGGGGTAAAGTCATTTTCTCTGATGAATCCCCTTTCCGATTGTTTGGGGCATCTGGAAAAAAGCTTGTCCGGAGAAGACAAGGTGAGTGCTACCATCAGTCCTGTGTCATGCCAACAGTAAAACATCCTGAGACCATTCGTGTGTGGGGTTGCTTCTCAGCCAAGGGAGTGGGCTCACTTACAATTTTGCCTAAGAACACAGCCATGAATAAAGAATGATACCAACACATCCTCCGAGAGCAACTTCTCCCAACCTCCAGGAACAGTTTGGTGACGAACAATGCCTTTTCCAGCATGATGGAGCACCTTGCCATAAGGCAAAAGTGATAACTAAGTGGCTCGGGGAACAAAACATCGATATTTTGGGTCCATGGCCAGGAAACTCCCCGACCTTAATCCCATTGAGAACTTGTGGTCAATCCTCAAGAGACCGGGTGGACAAACAAAAACCCACAAATTCTGACAAACTCCAAGCATTGATTATGCAAGAATGGGCTGCCATCAGTCAGGATGTGGCCCAGAAGTTAATTGACAGCATGCCAGGGCGGATTGCAGAGGTCTTGAAAAAGAAGGGTAAACACTGCAAATATTGACTCTTTGCATCAACTTCATGTAATTGTCAATAAAAACCTTTGACAGAGGTGAGAGAAATGCTTGTAATTATACTTCAGTATTCCATAGTAACATCTGACAAAAATATCTAAAGACACTGAAGCAGCAGACTTTGTGAAAATTTATATTTTTGTCATTCTCAAAACTTTTGGCCACGACTGTAGGCGTTTTATGAAAGCTAAACAATGCACACACACACACACACACACACACACACACACACACACACACACACACACACACACACACACACACACACAGTGTTCTCGGGTGTGTTCTGGATAGTGTTCTCCAGAGCTGTGTATGGCTGCCATAGAATGTTCTAGTGTCATGTAAATGCATCATAATGCAGAAACCTCAATGTCCCAACTCTCTACATGGTTCCGGTGTTCTCCATTGCACTGACCACTCCAAAGTTACTAGAGGCCAAAAGGGAAGATCTGTCTGCATAAAGTCACACATAAGAGTGTCACGCCCAGCCTCAAAGGGTCACGCCACCATAGGGGCTGGAGTGAAATCCTCTGTGACGTCCAATACAGCGCGGCTTGGGACGCTGCTCGTCCAATCAGCATCCAGGATCCAAACAACCTGTTTTAATATAGACCCGTACGTTTCATGTCACCAAACCTATTCTCGGGGAGCGCCAGGTGAGACTTGACAGAGACAGAGAGGTGGAAAGCTGTTGGAACGACTCCCCTGATTGATGCAGACCTGCTTAGCTTTGACAACACACACTGGTGTGTGGGTGTGTGTGCCTGTGTGTGTGTAATTTATGGTTTCTCTGAAGTCTAGTGCTGTGGTAGTTGTATTTGAGGCTATAGCTTTAAAATATTAGGAAGGAGGGGAGGAAACCCAAGCAGGTTCTCTGCCTTTCTTTCTCTCGAAACACACAGAGACACAGAGAGACAGAGACACAGAGACACAGAGACACAGACAGAGAGACTGACTCTGTCCAGTATCTGAATCCCAGGCTTCAAAATGATATTTTCAATAGTAGCTGTCAGATATCGAGGCAGAGCCAGCTGTGTATAGGGACCACACACACAGGCTCAGAGATAGATTGCATCTGGCCCTCTGTACCAAGAGTATGCGTCCCAAATGGCACCCTATTTCCTATATAGTGCACTATTTCTTACTAGAGCCCTATGGGCCCTGGTCAAAGGCCACTAGGCACAGCCTCAGAGTTTCTCATTGGCCCTCTCTATATGAAAGACTGTATTTGGCCTTTCTAACTGAGAAGGAGCCAGACATTGGTCTTTCACTCATTATTTCTCTGTAGCTTGCAGCATTAAAGGAGCTGGCAGAGATGGACATTGTTCATTGGCCAATTAGTGGGTCACCCAGCAGCTCTGTGGGGGGGAGAGAGGTGTGTGTGTTGGCAGAGGGGTTGGGTGTATCCCTTTGTGCCCCAGCGAGGGTGTAGAGTGGAGGATATTGGGTGAAATACCACAGTGTGCCATCACAGCAGCAAGATTTGTGACCTGTTGCCACAAGAAAAAGGCAACCAGTGAAGAACAAACACCATTTGAAATGCCTTTATTCTTTTGGAACTTTTGTAAGTGTAATGTTTACTATTAATTGTTTTATTGTTTATTTCACTTTTGAAATCTTTTATCTTTTTCACTTGCTTTGACAATGTAAACATGTTTCCCATGCCAATAAATCCCTTAAATTGAAATTGAATTGAGAGAGAGAGAATTCACTCCTGATAATAGTAGTTCTAATGACCCTGCAATTTCAAACAGCCTCAGAATGTATCCTAAATGGCACCATATTCTCTGTCGGACCTGATCAAAGGTAGTGCACTAAATAGAGAATAGGGTGCCCTTTCAGACCCAGCCTCAGTCTCTCTACTTGGACCAACTCTCTGAGGGAAACTGTATCGTTGGGACAACTCCTAGGGGGCTGCATCGTTGGGACAACTCCTAGGGGGCTGCATCGTTGGGACAACTCCTAGGGGTCTGAATCGTTGGGACAACTCCTAGGGGGCTGTTTCGTTGGGACAACTCCTAGGGGGCTGTATCGTTGGGACAACTCCTAGGGGGCTGTATCGTTGGAACATCTCCCAGGGGGCTGCATCGTTGGGACAACTCTTAGGGGAGTCTCATTTTCTTTCTACCAGAGTTCAACTTTCTCCCCCGATATGCCTTGCATCCACAAACACACACACTGTGATGGCAAATTCCTAATGTTTCATTTACAAAGTGGTAGATTGTAACAAGGTGGTTTGCAAATAGAAAGAGGAGCACAAATCTGCATTTGGTGCACGTTTGATGCATCTCATTAGCAGAAATGTGTGAACTTTCCTCCTATACAAATTGAATAAATTAATTTGTAATGTCAGCTAATTGGACATTAGGACGTTCTAGAATGTTGTCATTAACAGGTTAATGGGTTTTCACATTTTAATAAGATGACAGAAGACCAAAGAGCAGCTTCCTGAATAGAAGCAGTCATTTATATTCATCAGCTGCTCAGACAGATTATGCATCCCAAATGGCACCCTATTCCATATATAGTGCACTTATTGTGACCAGAACCATCCAATGTATTACCCTACTGTATAGAGGGATAAGGGGGCTATTTAGGACGCACTGAGAGGTGACATTATCAGGCTTGAACAGGCAGAGCAGGGGTAATCTCTGAGGGGTAGAAGTGACCAGTGCTAATTGGGAAAAAAAGAGAGCGGGAGGGAGGAACATAAAAATGAACGTAGGAAGAACAGAGAAAGGAAGGAAGAGGGAGGTTGATGGAGGTCGAATAATACCTGGCTCAACTATGGTATCTCCTCCCCCATATATGAATAGATATTTTGGGAGAATCTAGTTGAATATGAACATGTGAAACCAGACTTGTGGCTACAGTGAAAACCATGCATGTGATCATGAGAAGCACGGTCTCTCTCTCTATTTAATTTTTCGATTGAATCACTCTCCGTATTCTCTCAGGGTTTTCTAGATGGAAATAATAACAGCAACATTGGAACATCTATACATTATCCAAAGCATTTACACTGAGTGTACAAAACATGACCCCTTTTGCCCTCAGAACTGCCTCAATTTGTCGAGGCATGGACTTTACAGTTCTTGACACACTCAAACCGGTGCGCCTTGCACCTACTACCATACCCTGTTCAAAGGCACTTCATTATTTTGTCTTGCCCATTCACCCTCTGAATGGCACACATACAATCCGTCTCAATTGTCTTGAGGTTTAAAAACCCTTCTTGAACCTGTCGCTTCCCCTTCAACTAAGCTGATTGAAGTGGATTTAACAGATGACATCAATAAGGGATCATAGCATTCACATGGTCAGTCTATGTCACAGAAAAAGCAGGTGTTCCTAATGTTTTTTTACTCTCAGGATGGATGTTAATGACTGGGTCATTTGTCTGCTGGTTATTGACCACATTAGGATACATTATGGCTCAGTCCCAAATGGCAACCTGTTCCCTATATAGTGCACTACTTTCAGCCATCGCCCTATGTCTCTATCAGAACATGTGGACTGCATGACTTGTGCAGTTTAGATAGGATGCACACACATGGCCCACGGAGAGGAGATGTAATAGGAGCTAATTGAATTCAGGGCCAGATAGAGCGTAGGCTGAACACACAGCAAAGCATCCACAGCTGTCAGACAGAAAGACGCAGGGAAAGGTGGAGTGAAAGAGAGAGATAGAGAAAATAACAGCAGGGATAAAGACAGAGAACGAGAGGGGGAGATCTCTTTGCGCTGTTGTCTTCCCACTGTGTGAGAGTGAGTGAGTGGGAGAGAGAAGAAGAGAAGAGAGGACAGGAGAGGAGAGGAGAGGAGAGGAGGGGAGGGGATGAGGAAAGTAGAGGGAAGGGAAGGGAAGGAGAGGAGAGGAAGGGAGAGGAGGGGAAAGGAGAGGAAGTGAAGGAGAGGAGAGGAAGGGAGAGGAGGGGAAAGGAGAGGAAGTGAAGGAGAGGAGAGGAAGGGGAAGGAGAGGAGAGGAGAGGAGGGAGGGAGGGAGGTAGAGGAAAGGAAAGGAAAGGAAAGGAAAGGAAAGGAAAGGAAAGGAGAGGAGAGGAGAGGAAAGGATGGAAAGGAAAGGAGGGGAGCAGAGGAGAGGAGAGGAGAGGAGGGAGGGAGGTAAAGGAAAGGAAAGGAAAGGAAAGGAAAGGAAAGGAGAGGAGAGGAGAGGAGAGGAAAGGATGGAAAGGAAAGGAGGGGAGCAGAGGAGAGGAGAGGAGAGGAGAGGAGAGGAAGGGAATGGAAGGAGAGGCGAGGCGAGTGACACAGGAGTTGAGAGGAACCTATTGATTGTTCCAGCTGCTATTAAGTCAAGACTCCAGGGAAATACAGGCTGTGTCACAAATGGCACCCTATTCCCTACATGGTACACTACTCTTGACCAGAGCCCTGGGCGCAATGTGTCCACTGGTGGCAATGTCCATTTGTGTGAGCAAGAGAGAAGGAACGAGGAAAAGAGAGAAGAGTGAAATCCCTTCTTTTCTCCCAAAAAATATGTATTTTGGGCTAAACTGACACTGACACACAGCCAAGGTTTTACCCGGAGCGAGTGGAGGTGGAGAAAGGAATTGAATATGCGTCAGGGAGAGAGAGGAGAATGAAGTGGAACATGCTCTCTCAGATCAGAGAGAGGGTGAGAGAAGGAAGGAGGAAGGGAGGGGCACAGAGAGAGGACCGCCCCTATGTGCCCTGGATAAATGTAGTGCATCATATAGGGGATAGGGTGTCATTTGGGACATAGATAAGTCAGTAATGTGTCCTACCTGAGAACATGCAGCAGATAAGATCTAATGGAGACAAGACCTCCCTCACTTCAGATCACTCCTCTCTCTCCTCCTTCTTCCTACCTCCTAATTTTCTCATGTTAACTTTTTATCTATTTCTCCTCTCTTCTTTCTTCTCATCAACCCTTCTTCCTCTCTCTCCATCCACATCTCTCTTCTCCCTTCTACCTTCTATCCTCTCCCTCCTTTCTCTCCTCTCTCTCACTTCTCTTGTCCTACCTCTTCTTGCTCATCTCTCTGCTATCTCTTCCACCTCTCCTCTCTTTCCTCTCTCAAACCCAGGCAATGATGAGATCTCTCTCTCCCCCACAGAGACTAAGGCTGATCAGATGATGAATAGGAGACAAACCAGTGATGGGAGATGTAATCCACACTCACACATGATATTTCTGCATGACCAAGAGAAGAGAGGATGAGAGAGGGAAGGAGAGAAAAGTAGTCAGTGATTCCCTGATTCCGTGTGCAGTGTCGCTGGTGGAATTCTGAGTAGCTTTCCAGAATGATGGCTCATCAAGCCTCTCATTCCCACATCCTATCTAATTTATTTTATTGCGGTTCCTATGGAAACCGTGGGTCTCTTTGAAGCGGTAGAAGGGTGTGTTTCCACTGTGACAGGGGTGTGTGTGTGTGTGTGTGCTGCTCCACAGGGAGAAATGGTGTCATGGATCTAGGACTGAGAAACAGGTTGTAGTACAGGAGAATACACTTCCACAGCCTTAGTAAGAGCCACACACACACACATACACATTTGCACAATCACGCACACACCAGCCAGGCCACCTGTGATAAGAGTCAGTATTTGACGTCCATCCATGTCTGAGGACGTCGGGAGATGTGGAAACCTGCCAATAGGGGTAACAGCGAGCCCTGTTACCCCTATCAGTGAATCTGCCTGTGATTCCTAAGGTTGTAAGTTCAAATCCAGCGATCGAAAGCTGATTTTGAGATTGTTGTTATAAGCCTATGCCAACACCTAACCCTTACCTTAACCAATCAGAGTTACTGCCTAACCTTAAGACTTCTGAAGTTAATGCCTGAACTTAACCTTGAACACTTCAAAATTTGACGTTTGGAACAACTTTGAAAAACATAGATGAACGTCTAATTCTGACATGAGACTGTGAGCACGCGCACACACCTTGATGAATGCATTAGAGCATTGAGAGAAGCATTGAGGAGATTACGAGTGGACCAAAGAGACTACAGAAACAGAATACATTTCATATGGAGCCGTGGAAATATTGAATACGTAACTCATACCAACAATACCATTCACAAAAAGACACAAGCACACACACATCAACAGACGCACACACGGAAGCACACACGCTCACATATACTGCACATATACAACTAAAATGGCAACTTCAATTGTGGAGAACATTCAGCACTTGACAAATGTAAGAAACTAGATAGAATCATGACAGCCATTTGAACAACACAACCATACCTCCTTAATACCACCTCCACATCTGGCTTTGAACAACAACACAACCAGCTCCTTAATACCACCTCCACATCTGGCTTTGAACAACAACACAACCAGCTCTTTAATACCACCTCCACATCTGGCTTTGAACAACAACACAACCAGCTCCTTAATACCACCTCCACATCTGGCTTTGAACAACAACACAACCAGCTCCTTAATACCACCTCCACATCTGGCTTTGAACAACAACACAACCAGCTCTTTAATACCACCTCCACATCTGGCTTTGAACAACAACACAACCAGCTCCTTAATACCACCTCCACATCTGGCTTTGAACAACAACAGAACCAGCTCCTTAATACCACCTCCACATCTGGCTTTGAACAACAACACAACCAGCTCCTTAATACCACCTCCACATCTGGCTTTGAACAACAGCACAACCAGCTCCTTAATACCACCTCCACATCTGGCTTTGAACAACAACAGAACCAGCTCCTTAATACCACCTCCACATCTGGCTTTGAACAACAACAGAACCAGCTCCTTAATACCACCTCCACATCTGGCTTTGAACAACAACACAACCAGCTCCTTAATACCACCTCCACATCTGGCTTTGAACAACAGCACAACCAGCTCCTTAATACCACCTCCACATCTGGCTTTGAACAACAACACAACCAGCTCCTTAATACCGTCTCCACATCTGGCTTTGAACAACAACAGAACCAGCTCCTTAATACCACCTCCACATCTGGCTTTGAACAACAACACAACCAGCTCCTTATTACCACCACATCTAACTTTGAACAACAACACAACACAGCAACAACACAACACAGCAACAAAGCAGTCATTGCCTCATCTCTGTGTGCTATGTTGATAGCTGAGAGCTCTTAGAAGGCTGGTTAAAATAGATGGGATGAACGCCAGCCTCGTCTTTATCTACTCCAGGACAATCTTCTTTTATTCATTGCTTTCTTCCTCTCCCCATGCTTTTATTGTTATTGGCCCGAAGCCTACGCTCTCTCTCTCCCAGTGGAGAGCAGCGGTCTTACGGGCTCCTGACCAGTTCTGCTATCTTGTGGGGGGTTTTACGCTGAACATAACTTTTTTTTTTGTGCATAATGTCTCTGACATAATTTCCTATGACCAAACACAGTTTCTGGACATCAGATTTCTACTTCAACGAGTCGGCAGCTCTGGATGTTCTGCTTACTACGGACCCGGCCCTGATCCCCGGGACTTGAAAGAAGAAGCAGCGGTGAAGGAGAGGCAAATGAGGCAGCATCATGACAAGACTACGTCGGTGAGCATGCAGACCGCCAACGCCCTCTGTTCTGTGTTGGCGAACGTGCAGTCACTGGAAAACAAACTGGATGTGCTCCGTTCGAGATTATCCCATCAACAGGACCTGTAATAACCTATGCTTCTCAGAGTTGGGGCTGAATGAGGACATGGATATACAATATGTCTCGCTGCCTTTTCCTTGCACAGTAAAGACCGGTCGGCAGCCTCTGGTAAGAGAGGGGGGACAGGTGTGTCTCTTTGCTAACAACAGCTGGTGCGTGATCTCTAATGTTAAGGAAGTCTCAAGTTTTTGCTCACCTGTGTTAGACTTATGATAAGCTGCAGAAAAATACAATTTACCAAGAGAGTTTCCATGTAGATTTTTCTTAGCTCTCTATTTACCACCACAAACGGATGCTGGCACTAGGACTGCACTCAATGAGCTGTATAGGGCCATAAGCAAACAAGGAAATGCACATCTAGAGGCGGCGCTCCTAGTGGCCGGTGATTTAATGCAGGAATACTGAAATCCATTTTACCTGTTTTTTACCAGTGCAACTAGAGGTGACAAAATTCTAGATCACCTTTACTCCACAAATGCATACAAGGCTCTCCCTCGCCCTCCCTTTGGCATATCTGACCATAACTCTATCCTTCTGATTCCTGCTTACAAGCAAAAACTCTAACAGGGGTCTCCCGAGTGGAGCTGCAGTCTAACAAACAGCATCGCAGTGCTTGAGGCGTCACTACAGACCCAGGTTCTATCCCAGGCTGTGTCACAACCGGCCGTGCCCGGGAGTCCCATAGGGTAGCGCACAATTGGCCCAGCGTCATTCGGGTTAGGGGAGGGTTTTGGCAGGGGGTGCTTTACTTGGCTCATCACACTCTAGCGACTCCTTGTGGCGGGCCGGGCGCCTGCAGGCTGACTTCGGTCATCAGTTGAGCGGTGTTTCCTCTGACACATTGGTGCATCTGGCTTGCGGGTTAAGCAGGCGGGTGATAAGGAGCGCGGTTTGGTGGGCCATGTTTCGGAGGACGCATGACTCAACCTTCGCCTCTCCCGAGCCCGTTGGGGAGTTGCAGCGATGAGACAAGATCATAATTGAAAAAGGGGGTAAAATACAAAAAAATATAGAAATAATAATAATAATTAAATAAACTCAAACAGAAAGTACCGGCGATGTGCTCAATACGGAAGTAGTCCTATGAAGTGGATGCTAAGCTACAGGACTGTTACACTAGCACAGACTGGAATATATTCCGGGATTCATCTGATTACATTGAGGATTTTACCACATTAGTTATTGGCTTCATTAATAAGTGCATCAACGATGTAGTCCCCACAGTGACCGTACATACATATCCCAACCAGAAGCCATTGATTACAGACAACATCCAAACTGAGCTAAAGGCTAGAGCTGCCGCTTTCAAGGAGTGGAAGCTTACAAGAAATCCCGCTACTTTGCTCCTCATCAAACAGGCAAAGCGTCAATACAGGACTAAGATGGAATCCTGACACATGTCAAATGTGGCAGGGCTTGCAAACTATCACAAAGGAAAACCGCGAGCCTACCAGATGAACTAAATGCTTTCTATGCTCGCTTTGAGCCAAGCAACACTGAACCATGCATGAGATCACCAGTTGTTCCGAACAACTGTGTGATCTCACTCTCCTAAAAGCCCTTGAGTAAGACTTTTTAAACAGGTTAACATTCACAAGGTCCCGGGGACAGGCAGATTACCTGGACGCGTACTCAAAGCAAGGGTCTTCACTGACATTTTCAACCTCTCTCTGACCCAGTTTGCAATACCAGCATGTTTAAAGCAGACCACCCTAGTCCCTGTGCCCATGAAATGCTTTGAAAGGCTGGTCATGGCTCACATCATTACAATCATCCCAGACACCCTGGACCCACTCCAATTCTCATACTGCCCAAACAGATCCCCAGATGACGCAATCTCTATTGCACTCCACACTGCCCTTTCCCACCTGGACAAAAGGAACACCTATGTGAGAATGCTGTTCATCGACTACAGCTCAGTGTTTAAGACTCTCAGAATATGATAAACAAGACTTTCGGGTCTGATGAAGCCAAGAATAAACTCTTTGGCCTGAATGCCAAGCACCACGTCTGGAGGAAATTAGGCGCCATCCCTACAATGAAGCATGGTGGTGACAGCATCATGCTGTGGAGATGTTTTTCAGCGGCAAGGACTGGGAGACTAGTCAGGATCGAGGCAAAGATGAATGGAGCAAAGTACAGAGATCCTTGATGATAACCTGCTCCAGAGCGCTCCGGACTTCAGACTGGGGCAAAGGTTCACCTTCCAACAGGACAACAACCCTAAGCACACAGAAGATACAACGCAGGAGTGGCTTCAGGACAAGTCTCTGGAGAGACCTGAAAATAGCTGTGCAGTAATGCTCCCCATACAACCTGACGGAGCTTGAGACGATCTGCAGGTCTGAATAATTATGTAAATTTGTATTTTTTATAAATTGTAGCAAAAATAAAAACCTGTTTTTGCTTTGTTATTATGGTGTATTGTGCGTAGATTGATGAGAGGAAAAAACTATTTCATACATTTTAGAAAAAATGTGGAAAAGGTCAAGGGGTCTGAATACTAACCGAAGGCACTGTATATTTATCTATATATAGATATCAAAGAAAAATATCTAAAATGAATATGCAACCATTTAAACAACTGCATTAGCATGAGAAACAAAAACACATTTTACTTACTGATCTAAAAGTGGATACTTTCCTTCCAAAAACATTTATTCCGCACTCAAATCAAACCTGTGTGCATTCAGTCCTCATCCATTTGTTCTGTGACACTCTCCCGGTCAATTTCTGCAATAATCTCATCTAAATTTGTATACTTGGACTTCGATTTAGCTTTTCCACTCTTAGTAGCCATGTTTTACTTTTTCAGTTTTGAGGAAAGTTTGTAGAAGGGAACGAATCCCTGCGTAACGTAAACTACCGTGCGTCCTGTTTGCTTTCACCTGAGAATGAACACTGTTATTGGCTGTTTGTCGTACAAAAGGTGTTGACATACTGCTGGAAAGCTCAGCTCATTGGCTATCCACTGGCGGTTCTGGGGGCAGGGGGCCAGTGCCCTGTGACAACAATTTTGGACCCCTTGTGGCCCCCTAAATGTGGAGTATGAAATAATTTTTGCATAACTAATTTTTGCTATCGTTCTTTTTTTACATCCGTTATTAGACAGTGGCAATGCGGAACACTAATTAAACCCACACATTTACTAGAGGGACATGGTCTTTTGCCTACTAATGCCTGCAATGAAGTGAAGAAAACGATATGACAACAATAACGTCTAATGTAACTGGCCCCTCTAACAGTACAACTGGCCCCAGCTTGGCCCCCCCAGTTGAAAGGGTCTAGAACCTCCACTGTGGCTATCTAGCTAGCTATGTTTGAACACGATAGGTGGTCATTGGACCAAGACACTGTCAATCAAGTGAACACCGCTCGTCTCATTGGTGCATAATGATGGCTGACATTCATGGGCTAAGTGAGGTGTTGTGTAACCAATACATAATGTAGAATGATGAAACATGTTTGGTTGCCTTCTAGAGTGTTTGAGGATTGCACGGAAACTGATCTTGACAGGGTTAAACAACATTTTACCGATTTTTAGATTTCATAAATTGTTTTGTAGCAAGTTGAAAGAGTCGGAATTCATGCAACACACTGTATACAACAAGGATCGTGTTAGGATATTAACAATGATTTTATCAAACAAAACTTTGCTACATTTCATCTCTGCGACCCTCAGGATGACAAATCTGAGCAAGATTGCTAAATGTAAGTACATTATTTACTGCCAGAGGTAAATGTATAAAACCAGTTGCCTTGACAAAGGTTTTTTGTTGTTGTGTACTATCCTCAAACAATAGCATGGTATATTTTTGCTGTAACAGCTACTGTTAATTGGACACTGCAGTTAGATTAAGAATCATTTAAGGTTTCTGACGATATAAGACATGTCTATGTCCCGGAAAGTTGCCTGTTGTTTACAACACCATTCTAGTCACATGACGCATATTGAGCAGAAAATGTCCTGATTTCAGGACACTGATGCTGTAGAAGATAAGGAAGTGAAATTTCATCACCAAAGCGTGTGGGTGAACACCCTGTACTCTGTGGATACAATAAAATATCTAACTGATATTATCACCAAAACCAGGTAGGAAGAGACGGAAAAATACATTTTACCATTTTAAATAGCCACTATCTTCTACAAAAACCTTTATAGGTGAAAAACAACACATAATGACCATCTGAGCAAATCCAGTTAATACTTTATTATAGTCATCAACATTACAAGTTCAGCAACCTCGTTCTCTCCACCTCATTTTCTCCACTTCTTCATTTTCTCCACCTCGTTCTCTCCACCTCGTTCTCTCCACCTCATTTTCTCCACTTCATTTTCTCCACCTCGTTCTCTCCACCTCATTTTCTCCACTTCATTTTCTCCACCTCGTTCTCTCCACCTCGTTCTCTCCACTGAATTTTCTCCACCTCTTTCTCTCCACCTCGTTCTCTCCACCTCGTGCTGTTTTAGAAAACCTTGCTGGCTGGAAGGCTCGCTGACTAGCTGTCTGTCTGGTTGGCTGGCAGTTACAGTAACAGCATTGGGTCCAGCAACCAAAAAGTCACTGGTTTGATTCCCCAAGCCCTGAAGTTGAAAATAATCTGCTGTTCTGCTCCTTGAGCAAGGCAGTTAACAACCAACGACTTCTCCCCAGGCGCTGTGGATATTGATTAAAGCAGCCCCCCACACCTCTCTGATTCAGAGGGGTTGGGTTAAATGCAGAAGGCACATTTTGGTTGAATCCATTAGGTTGTGGAACTGACTAGGTATCCCCTTTCCCTTCCCTGTCTGGCCGGATAAGTGGCTGGCAGTCTAGCTGGTTGGCAGGATGGCTGGCTGGCTGAATAGATGGTTGGCTTTCTGACTGGCTGGCCCGATGGATGTCTGTCTGGCTGTCTGTCTTGTCTGACTAGCTGGCTGGATAGACGGCTGGCTGGCTGCTGGCTGGCGGTGTGGCTGGCTGCTGGCTGGCGGTGTGGCTGGCTGCTGTTTGGCTGTGGCAGGTTTTGATGGATGTTGGTGAGTTTACAGGTTCAGTGTGCGAGGCCTTATCTACCGCTACCAGCTGGACGTGGGACCAATGACTCAATTCAATACACATCACATCACAGCTACAAGAGAATGGCTGCTCTCACTCTGGGCTCTGGTCGAAAGTAGTCCACTATATAGGGAATAGGGCGGGATTTGGGATGCACACTCTACTCTGCTGTCATGATAGGAGATCTTCTCGTCCCTTCTTCCTTCCTTCCCTCCATCTCTCAGGGTCTCGTTAGAGTTTGGAGCTCCTTAAGACCCCCTCTTTTCTCCTCTCATCTCTCCTTCTCTCAATCCCTCTCCTAGAACTATATCCTGTTAACCCCTTTAGCTCAAGACCATGATCCCCTGCTCTCTTTTCTTCTCCCTCCTTCCTTCCCTTGATCTCAATCTCACTAACGCTCTTTCCCTCTCCTGCTAGAAAGCCCCCATCCCCAGTACTCCTCCCCTCCACCTCACCCACTCAACATTGGTTACATGTTGATGAAATAATAAATTAACACGAGATGCCAGATAACTGCAATTCATCTACAGTGCATTCGGAAGCTATTCAGACCCCTTGACTTTTTCCACATTTTGTTACATTACAGTCTTATTCTAAAATGTATTAAATTGTTTTATTCCCTCAATCTACACACAATACCGCATAATGACGAAGCAAGGTTCTTAAATTATTTTACTAATTTATTACAAATAAAAAAAGGTAAATATTACATTTACATAAGTATTCAGACCCTTTAATCTGTACTTTGTTGAAGCACCTTTGTCAGCGATTACAACCTTGAGTCTTCCTGGGTATGACAATACAAGCTTAACACACCTGTATTTGGGAGTTTCTCCCATTCTTCTCTGCAGATCCTCTCAAGCTCTGTCAGGTTGGATGGGAGCGTAGCTGCACAGATATTTTCAGATCCCTCCAGAGATGTTAGATCGGGTTCAAGTCCAGGCTCTGGCTGGGCCACTCAAGGGCATTCAGAGACTTGTCCCGAAGCCACCCCTGCATTGTCTTGGCTGTGTGCTTAGGGTCATTATCCTGTTGGATGGTGAACCTTCGCCCAAGTCAGAGGTCCTGAGCAGGTTTCATCAAGGATGTCTCTGTACTTTGCTCTGTTCATCTTTCCCTCGATCCTGACTAGTCTCCCAGTCCCTGCCGCCGAAAAACATCCCCGCAGCATGATGCTGCCACCACCATGCTTCACCATGGGGATGGTGACAGGTTCCCTCCAGACGTGACACTTGGCTTTCCCATTAGGCATGTGTGTACATTAGAAGGATAATGGTAGTGTTATAATGTCATTTAATGTCTTGACATGCATAGTATTGTCAAAAAAGTAAAGCTTACGTTAACATTGTTGTTGAGCATCTGATAAGCTTATCTATTCCCTTCTCTGCAAATAAAGGCTTGACTTTCAGTAACTCTGGAATAACCTCATCTGCAAAGGCAAAATAAAATAACAATGTATTGGTCACATACACATATTTACCAGATGTTATCCTCAACATGATCGGTGTCCCTATAGCGGGACAGTTGTTGCTAACGTGCGCTAATGTGACTAGAATGACGTAAGTAACAGCCAGCTTTCAAATCAAATCAAATCAAAATTCATTTGTCACATACACATGGTTAGCAGATGTTAATGCGAGTGTAGCAAAATGCTTGTGCTTCTAGTTCCGACCATGCAGTAGTATCTAACAAGTAATCTAACAAATTCACAACAACTACCTTATACACACAAAAGTAAAGGAATGAATACGAGTATGTACATATAATTATATGGATGAGCGATGGCTGACCGGCATAGGCAAGATGCAGTAGATGGTATGGAGTACAGTATATACACATATATATATACAGTGGGGCAAAAAAGTATTTAGTCAGCCACCAATTGTGCAAGTTCTCCAACTTAAAAACATGAGAGAGGCCTGTAATTTTCATCATAGGTACACTTCAACTATGACAGAAGAAATTAGAAAAAGAAATCCAGAAAATCACATTGTAGGATTTTTAATTTATTTATTTGCAAATTATGGTGGAAAATAAGTATTTGGTCAATAACACAAGTTTATCTCAATACTTTGTTATATACCCTTTGTTGGCAATAACAGAGGTCAAACGTTTTCTGTAAGTCTTCACAAGGTTTTCACACACTGTTGCTGGTATTTTGGCCCATTCCTCCATGCAGATCTCCTCTAGAGCAGTGATGTTTTGGGGCTGTCGCTGGGCAACACGGACTTTCAACTCCCTCCAAAGATTTTCTATGGGGTTGAGATCTGGAGACTGACTAGGCCACTCCAGGACCTTGAAATGCTTCTTCTGAAGCCACTCCTTCGTTGCCAGGCGGTGTGTTTGGGATCATTGTCATGCTGAAAGACCCAGCCACGTTTCATCTTCAATGCCCTTGCTGATGGAAGGAGGTTTTCACTCAAAATCTCACGATACATGGCCCCATTCATTCTTTCCTTTACACGGATCAGTCGTCCTGGTCCCTTTGCAGAAAACAGCCCCAAAGCATGATGTTTCCACCCCCATGCTTCACAGTAGGTATGGTGTTCTTTGGATGCAACTCAGCATTCTTTGTCCTCCTAACACGACGAGTTGAGTTTTTACCAAAAAGTTCTATTTTGGTTTCATCTGACCATATGACATTCTCCCAATCCTCATCTGGATCATCCAAATGCTCTCTAGCAAACTTCAGACGGGCCTGAACATGTACTGGCTTAAGCAGGGGGACACGTCTGGCACTGCAGGATTTGAGTCCCTGGCGGCGTAGTGTGTTACTGATGGTAGGCTTTGTTACTTTGGTCCCAGCTCTCTGCAGGTCATTCACTAGGTCCCCGTGTGGTTCTGGGATTTTTGCTCACCGTTCTTGTGATCATTTTGACCCCACGGGGTGAGATCTTGCGTGGAGCCCCAGATCGAGGAAGATTATCAGTGGTCTTGTATGTCTTCCATTTCCTAATAATTGCTCCCACAGTTGATTTCTTCAAACCAAGCTGCTTACCTATTGCAGATTCAGTCTTCCCAACCTGGTGCAGGTCTACAATTTTGTTTCTGGTGTCCTTTGACAGCTCTTTGGTCTTGGCCATAGTGGAGTTTGGAGTGTGACTGTTTGAGGTTGTGGACAGGTGTCTTTTATACTGATAACAAGTTCAAACAGGTGCCATTAATACAGGTAACGAGTGGAGGACAGAGGAGCCTCTTAAAGAAGAAGTTACAGGTCTGTGAGAGCCAGAAATCTTGCTTGTTTGTATGTGACCAAATACTTATTTTCCACCATAATTTGCAAATAAATTCATTAAAAATCCTACAATGTGATTTTCTGGATTTTTTTTCCTCATTTTGTCTGTCATAGTTGAAGTGTACCTATGATGAAAATTACAGGCCTCTCTCATCTTTTTAAGTGAGAGAACTTGCACAATTGGTGGCTGACTAAATACTTTTTTGCCCCACTGTATGAGATGAGTAATGTAGGATACGTAAACATTATATAAATGGCATTGTTTAAAGTGGCTAGTGATACATTATTTCATCCAATTATAATTATTAAAGTGGCTAGAGATTTGGGTCGATGGCCGAACGGCATAGGCAAGATTCAGTAAATCTAATTTTCCTGGACATAGACATGACTTATATGTGCAGAAAGCTTAATTTCTTGTGATCTAACTGCTCTGTCCAATTACAGTAGCTATTACAGTGAAAAAAGACCATGCTATTGTTTGAAGAGAGTGCACAACAACAAAAAACTATTATCACGGCAACTGGTTTGATGCGTTCACCTTTGAAGGTAAATAATGTACTTACATTCAGTAATCTTTCTCTGATTTGATTTGCTGTTTCTGTGTGTATGTATATAGGGCAGCAGCCACTAAGGGGAAGGGTTGAGTAACCGGGTGGTAGCCGGCTAGTGATGGCTATTTAACAGTCTGATGGCCTTGAGATAAAAGCTGTTTTTCTGTCTCTCGGTCTCAGCTTTGATGCATCTGTACTGACCTCGCCTTCTGGATGATAGTGGGGTGAACAGGCCGTGGCTCGGGTGGTTGATGTCCTTGATGATTTTTTTAGCCTTCCTGTGACCATCGGGTGCTGTAGGTGTCCTGGAAGGCAGGCGGTGTGCCCTCGATGATGTATTGGAGAGCCCTGGGGTTGCAGGCGGTGCAGTTGCCGTACCAGGCGGTGATACAGACCGACAGGATTCTCTCAATTGTAAAAGTTTGTGAGGGTCTTAGAGGCCATGGCAAATTTCTTCAGACTCCTGACGTTGAAGAGGCGCTATTACGCCTTCTTCACCACACTATCTGTGTGGGTGGACCATTTCAGATTGTCCGTGATGTGTACGCCGAGGAGCATGAAGCTTTTCACCTTCTCCACTGCGGTCCTGTCGATGTGGATAGGGGCGTGCTCCCTCTGCTGTTTCCTGAAGTCGACGATCAGCTCCTTTGTTTTGTTGATGTTGCGGGAGAGGTTATTTTGCTGGCACCACTCCGCCAGGGTCTCGTCATTGTTGGTAATCAAGCCTACTACTGTTGTGTCATCTGCAAACTTGATGATTGAGTTGGAGGCGTGTGTGGTCACGCAGTATTGGGTGAACAGGGAGTACAGACTACAGGAGGGGGCTGAGCACGCACCTTTGTGGGGCCCCTGTGTTGAGGATCAGCAAAGTGGAGGTGTTGTTTCTTACCTTCCCCACCTGGGAGCGGCCCATCAGGAGTTCCAGCACTCAGTTGCACAGGGCGGGGTTCAGACCCAGGGCCCTGAGCTTAATGATGAGCTTGGAGGGTACTTTGGTGTTAACTTCTTAGGGAGCAGCGCACGAGGTGACCGTTTTGGAGAGCCTGGCGTGCCCAAAGTAAAATGCCTCCCATTCAGGCCCAGAAAATAGGATATGCACATATTTAGTACCATTGGATAGGAAACACTCTGAAGTTTCTAAAACTGTTAAAATGTCTGTGAGTATAACAGAACGGATATGGCAGGCGAAAACCCGAGGAATTTCTGTCCTGGAAAAAGTGGTTTTGACAGATTGCCTCATTTGGAACCCCTCCCTTATGAAAATGCCCATATAAGGGCATATGAATGCAGTACCTATCGCTTCCTCTGGATGTCAACAGTCTCGAGAAAGTGTTCTGATTCTTCTTAGATGCTTTTAGAGCAGAGAAGACGCATAAGGAAGTGTCCACAGAGAATGTCAATAGGAGTAAATGCGCGTTCACGGCTGGCACGCTCTGTGTTTTTTTCCTTTCTTATCGCCCAGTTTATATTCCGGTTGAAATATTATACTATTTATACATAAAAGTTTTCCTAAGGATACATTTACAATTATGTTTGATTGTTCTTGGACAAGTTTATAGGTATAAGTTGAACGAGTTCTCTTCACGTTTCAATGGAGGAGTCAACGCTATATTTTCTCATTATAACGCGCCAACCAAACAGAGATTTATGGATATAATACATTACTTTTTCTAACAAAAGAACCATGGATTGTCTTCGTTGGACACTTGGGAAGCCCTCAGCAGAAGTTCTTCAAAAGGTAATTGACTTGTTTTCGCTGTGAAATGTGTTTTCTGTGAACCGTGAAGGCTTATGAATTTATGGTAATGTGAAAAATATGTGGGGTGCTATCCTCAAACAATCACATGTGGTGCTTTCACTGTAAAGCCTTTTTGAAATCTGACAACGCTGTGATATTGCCAAGAAGCAGAGCTTTTGATGACTATGCAACACTTGTATATTGATGGATGTTTAATAATTCAACTTTTGGATTTTGAATTTGGCGCCTTGCATTTCACCTGGTAGTGTCGGTAGCGCCCCACCGCTCCCTAAGAAGTTAAGGCTGACCTATAGTCAATGAACAGCATTCTTACATAGGTATTCCTATTGTCCAGATGGGATAGGGCAGTGTGCAGTGCGATGGAGATTACATGATCTGTGGATCTATTTGGGCGTTAAGCAAATTGAAGTGGGTCTAGGGTGTCAGTTCAGGTAGAGGCGATATGATCCTTAACTAGCCTCTCAAAGCACTTAATGTTAACAGAAGTGAGTGCTACAGGGAGATAGTCATTTAGTTAAGTTACCTTTGCTTTCTTGGGTACAGGAACAATGGTGGACATCTTGAAGCAAGTGGGGACAGCAGACTGGGATAGGGAGAGATTGAATATGTCCGTAGACACTCCAGCCAGCTGGTCTGCACATACTCTTGAGGACGCGGCTAAGTGCGAGGGTTGGGGTACGCGCCATGGCTGGTTTTCTCTTTGTGATCCGTGATTGTCTGTAGATCCTGTCACATACGTCTCGTGTCTGAGCCGTTGAATTGCGGCTCCACTTTGTCTCAGTACTGACGTTTTGTCTGTTTGATTGCCTTACGGAGGGAATAACTACACTGTTTGTATTCAACCATATTCCCAGTCACCTTGCCATGGTTAAATGCTGTGGTTCACGCTTTCAGTGTTGCGCGAATGCTGCCATCTATCCACGGTTTCTGGTTTGGGTAGGTTATATAGTCACAGTGGGAACAACATCCCCCTATACACTTCCCGATGAACTCAGTCAACGTGTCCGTGTATACTTCAATGTTATTCTCAGAGGCTACCCTGAACATATCCCAGTCCACGTGATCAAAACAATCATGAAGCATGGATGTCAATTGGTCAGACCAGCGTTGAATAGACCTTAGCACGGGTACTTCCTGTATGAGTTTCTGCCTATAGGAAGAGAGGTGCAAAATGGAGTCGTGATCTGATTTGCGGGCGGGGGAGGGCCTTGTAGGCATCCCGGAAGGAGGGAGTAGCAGTGGTCGAGTGTTTTTCCAGAGCGAGTACTACAGTCAATGTGTTGATAGAACTTCAGTAGCGTTTTCCTCAAATTTGCTTTGTTAAAATCCCCATCTACAATAAATGCGGCCTCAGGATATGTTGTTTCCAGTTTGCATAAAGGCCAGTGTAGTTCCTTAAAGGCCGTCATGGTATCGGCTTGAGGTTGAATATACATGGCTGTGACTATAACCGAAGATATTTTTCTTGTGAGGTAATACGGTCAGCATTTGATTGTGAGATTCTAGGTCGGGTGAATAAAAGGACTTGAGTTTCTGTATGTTATCACAATCAAACCATAAGTAGTTAATCATGAAACATACACCACGCCTTTCTTCTACCCCTGTCAACGCGATGTACTGAGAACCCAGCTGGCTGTATGGATGGGGACAGTATATCCCGAGAGAGCCATGATTCCATGAAACAGAGTATGTTACAGTCTATGATGTCTCTCTGGAAGGAGATCCTCACCCTGAGGTTGTCTACTTTATTGTCCAGAGTTGTGGAGTTGATCTAATTCCTGATGCGAGTGTTTGTCCCTAAAATGTTGTACCAGAGAGGAGTATGTGTGTGCGTGTGTTCTGTCCAGCACTCCGTACCAGAGACCCTTCCGGTCTGGGTCTGGTTAGGGTCCTGGGTCGGCCATCTGCATGCCCCCTGACTAAAAGCTTCCATTGGCTATATGTGAGCCATGACATGAGCCAAGAGAGCCACAGAGTTAAAGACAGGACTAATGCAATTTCAAGCTCTGCTGAGAGAGAGAGAGAGAGGTTCTATAGCAGCCAATTTCCATTCCATAAATTGAGAGGTAATGATAAAATAAAGCATAACTTAGCTGTAAAACTACTTCCACCATAATGCCATTCCCCATGGGAGCAAGGGTACTAATGCCCATTTCAAACCTAGGCTGTGAAGCATTTTGTAGTCCTCATGTCAAATGCCATGAACATCATTCTGGCTAGAAAATCTTCTAGAATGTTGTGGTCATCACTATAAAATGACTGCATTCCATTCAGGTACATAAAAAGACCTGCGACTTGTGTCAACCCTCTGAGAGTTTAAAGCCTGCCCTGAATACATAAAAAGGTACATACATTTTACACTTCAGCCCAGCCACAAGGAATTGTATCATTGCTCCACTGATCTTCTTTACAGGGGGATCAGGAGGAAGGCAATCACCAAGGAGGTTTACCAGGGTTTTTATCTTAATGTGCGTGGGGGGAAAAGACCATATAGCTGCCTATAACTTACAAAAACAAAATACTACAGTTTACAATAAAATACTATAGTACTTACTATAGAATTCTGTAGTAAACTGTAGTATACTGTATAATCATATACTACACACTGTACTATCCCTTGACCATGTGTAGTACTTTAGAATTTTGTAGTAGACTGTATGATACTATACTACACACTGTACTATCCCTTGATTGATTTTGACTATTTAAAAGCACAATCCAACCACAAATGCATTCAGAACAATGTCGAGAATAACACAATAATGCAGAGTAAGACACTATCTGGGTATGTAATATTTGTTGTGGTAAAGACAAAAGGTACTGCTTTTTAATTCTTGTCCAGAATTCCATGCTCGGTGCCGTGGATGCAGGGGAGGGCATTCGTGGCAGGTGTGCCCTCTACCAATCTCTGTGGTCATGTGAGGATGGCGGGCGCTCGTAACAGGTGTGCCCTCTATATAACATTATGGCAAGGTTTTTATGCGGGCAAACAACAACCAATATGCGTCCTTGAAATGCGAGTACAAACCTTTCCTCTTAGAAAAGAGGGTAAGAAGAGGACTCCCTCATCATTGTTTGCTAATGGCTGCGAAATGCTAGCGGCTTAGTCATACAGACATGTTCTCTTTGGTACTTGTATTGTCAATGGACGCATGTTAAGTGTTGCACGTTTAGTGCATTGCTTTTTGTTATGCTAACTAGGTAACACTTGATAAATTAGCCTGACATAGCTTCGGCCTACCATGCTATTGCACCCCTGTTCTGGCCATTGATTGTTAACTGTTATATTTATGCATAGCTTTACCAATTTATATGTATTGCATGTGTCATTAATTATGGCTGTAAACAGTAGATTATTTGTTTTCATTGCTGTAATTATTTACACCTTTCTGTCTTCTTTTTAGATAAACCACTCTCCTTAAAAAGCCAACTAAGTCTCATGTGAACTGTCAATCATTCCCTGACATGTATAATCTCCATTACCTGAATATATAGAAACTGAACTGCTTCTCTGCCTCCGCCTGCTCTTTAGTCCCACAGTAGATGGGCATCACCATAACCCTCACCTAAACCTCCATCAGTTAAGTCTTGTATCTGAAGAATATTGTGAAAGGCTAGGAACCAAAGTTTGTCTGTTTCCCTGGGCACCCTTAGGGGAGGACATGCAGGAAATGTATAAAAGCATGCCGTGTCATGTTCAGGTGAGAGCTTTGTACATGGGGGTGGGTCGTATGGCGTCGGTTTATTTCTGTGAGCAAACATTTTGTGACGATGCTGTCTTGAAGAAATGTTTGAGGTGTGGTTGTATGGTACATTTGCGTTCGACCATCAGTGATGTTATTCATGTGACAATATTCAATGTGTTCATTATGTAAAGCCACTGCAATAACCTTTTGTTTCCAGTTGGTTTGTTTTCAGAGGCTTTGCTGGTTTGAGGTCAAGGCAGTTTATTGGCAGCATCCCATAAGCTGACTGTCTTCAGGTAATCATTTGTGTTTCTGACATCTATTGTTTATGTAAGTGAAGTGGTTAACTGTTCTCTCATACCATCAGAACTACAGTATTTTCTTCACTGTTTCTGGTCCTCTTGTGAACTTGGTCAGCTGAGTCTCTGAAAGCACTGAATTTCAGAAAGCTATCTAGTGGAAGTAACAGATCTAAGATGTCATTTGTGTACCCTTGATAATGTGTTTGTGTCAAACAAGCAAACCTAAAGCTTTAATAAACTTTGCTTGTATTTTATTTGCCTCTGTACTGTTTCTTCAATGGGCCTAAACTGTCTAACGTTTAAATGTTATAAGTTATATTTTATTTTTGCTAAGGTGTTGTCTGGTCCATAGCATTGCTCAGAACTGTTGACCCAACTCAATAGGAGGCCTGTCACCAACCTGTGTTATCTTCATTAATTAAACAGTAGGATGGTAGTTGTGCTATTTTACCTTAACATTTTCATTTAGCAGATGCTCAAATCCAGTGACTTACAGTAGTGCATTATCTTAAGATGGCTAGGAGGGACAACCATCTCAGTCATAGTAAGTACAATCTTCCTCAAGTAGTTATCAGCCAAGTCTGCTAGTAAGAGGGAGGGAGGGTGGGTGGGGGGTCAAGAGTATTTATTCAAGATTACCCTAGTCTGCAGGCATTGCTACAATATTTTATGGTCATGTCCACAAACACTTCAGTACATACTAGTCATGTCTGCAAGTATACTAAAGTGTGCAAAACTACTACAGTGAATACTATAGTAATGCCTGTAGAAACACAATACTTAGAACTTGTGTGGTATTGTCAGTGTTGTTGACATAACAGGAAAGGGAGGGCAAATAGATGTCTTTGTGGAAGTGGGCAGCCAGGTAGAGAGCAGTTTGCTACAGACCAAGTACAGCTGACACATTTTCATCAGTGACTGTGCATAATGCTTTTATTCCTCTTTCCTCATATATATATATTCTACGAATAATAATGAAGACATCAAAACTATGAAATAACACATATGGAATCATGTAGTAACCAAAACTGTTAAACAAATCAAAATATGTTTTAGATTCTTCAAAGTAGCCAACTGTTGAAAAATGAATGATAGTCCCACTAAGCTCAAACCAGACGGGATGGCGTATCGCTGAAGAATGCTGTGGTAGCCATGCTGGTTTCAAATTCAAGTGTGCCTTGAATTTTAAATCAGTGTCACCAGCAAAGCACCATCACGCCGCCTCCTCCATATTCTACAATCATCCATTCACCTACTCTGCGTCTCACAAAGACACGGCCGTTGTAACCAAAAATCTAATTTGGACTCATCAGACCAAAGCGCAGATTTCCACCGCTCTAATGTCCATTGCTTGTGTTTCTTGGCCCAAGCAAGTCTCTTCTTCTCATTGGTGTCCTTTAGTAGTGATTTCTTTGCAGCAATTCGACCATGAAGGCCTGATTCACGCAGTATCCTCTGAACATTTGATGTTGAGATCTGTCTGTTACTTGAACTCTGTGACGCATTTGTTTGGGCTGCAATCTGAGGTTGTTAACTCTAATGAACTTATCCTCCGCAGCAGGGGTAACTCTGGGTCTTCCTTTACTGTGGCAGTCCTCATGAGAGACAGTTTCATTATAGCACCTGATGGTTTTTGAAACTGCACTTCAAGAAACTTTAAAAGTTCTTGACATTTTCAGGATTGATTGACCATGTCTTAAAGTAATGATGGACTGTCGTTTCTCTGGTTAAACTGTCCTTGCCATAATATGGACTTTGTCTTATACCAGACTATATTCTGTATACCACCCCTACCTTGTCACAAGACAACTGATTGGCTCAAACGCATTAAGAAGGAAAGAAATTAAACAAATTAACTTTTAACAAGGCACACCTATTAATTAAAATGTATTCCAGGTGACTACCTCATGAAGCAGGTTGAGAGAATGCCAAGAGTGTGCAAAGCTGTCATCAAGGCAAAGGGTGGCTATTTTGAAGAATCTCAAATATAAACTAGATTGTGATTTGTTTAACACTTTTTTGGTTGCTACATGATTCCATATGTGTTATTTCATAGTTTCGATGTCGTCACTATTATTCTACAATGTAGAAAATAGTAAAAACAAAAAAAAGCCCTTGAATGAGTAGGTGTGTCCAAACCTTTGACTGGTGCTGTATATACAGTGCCTTCGAAAGTATTCAGACCCCTTGACTTTTCCCACATTTTCCAAAGAGTTCAATCTTCGTTTCATCAGACTTCTTGTTTCTCATGGTCTGAGAGTCTTTATGTGCCTTTTGGCAAACTCCAAGCGGGCTGTCATGTGCCTTTTACTGAAGAGTGCTTCCGTCTGGCCACTCTACCATAAAGGCCTAATTGGAGTGCTGCAGATATGGTTGTCCTTCTGGAAGTTTCTTCCATCTCCACAGAGGAAAGTTAGAACACTGTCAGAGTGACCATCGGGTTCTTGGTCACCTCGCTGACCAAGGCCCTTCTTTTTTATCACCACAGTGCTCTGACATGCACTGTCAACTGTGGGACCTTATATAGATAGGTGTGTGCCTTTCCAAATCATGTCTAATCAATTGAATTTACCACAGGTGGACTCCAATCATGTTGTAGAAACATCTCAAGGATGATCAATGGAAACAAGATGCACCTGAGCTCAATTTCGAGTCTCAATTTCGAGTCTCAATTTCGAGTCTCAATTTTGAGTCTCAAAGCAAACATTTCGCTCTGTCATTATTTGGTATTGTGTGTAGATTGCTGAAGATTGTTTTATTTAACTGAAACAGAAACCGCTGTGTAGGAGGAATACAACTGGGTGAGGAACCGCCAAACTCAGCTAAGGTGAGACTGAGTACAGCAACAGGACACAAGGTAGTTATACTGCATCAGCAAGGTCTCTCCCAGGCAGAAATTTCAAGGCAGACCGATGTTTCCAGGTGTGCTGTCCACACTTTTTTGAAGAAGCACAAAGAAACCAGCAATGTTGAGGACTGTAGACGCAGTGGTCGGCCAAGGAAACTTACTGCAGCAGATGAAAGACATCATGCTTACGTCCCTTCGCAACCGGAAGATGTCCAGCATTGCCATCAGCTCAGAATTGGCAGAGAACAGTGGGACCTTGGTACACCCATCTACAGTCCGGAGAAGTCTGGTCAGAAGTGGAAGACTTGTTGCCAAAAAGACTTACCTACGGGGTGGAAACAAGGCCAAGCGACTCATCAATGCACGAAATGGCAGCAGGTGCTCTGGACTGATGAGTCAAAATTTGAAATATTTGGCTGAAGCAGAAGGCAGTTTGTTCGCCAAAGGGCTGGAGAGCGGTACACGAATGAGTGTCTGCAGGCAACAGTGAAGCATGGTGGAGGTTCCTTGCAAGTTTGAGGCTGCATTTCTGCAAATGGAGTTGGGGATTTGGTCAGAATTAATGGTCTCCTCAATGCTGAGAAGTACAGGCAGATACCTATCCATCATGCAATATCATCAGGGAAGCATCTGATTGGCCCCAAATGTATTCTGCAGCATGACAACGACCCCAAACATACAGTGAAAGTCATTAAGAACTATCTTCAGCGTAAAGAAGAACAAGGACAGAGCCATAATCTCAACATCGTCAAATCTGTCTGGGATTACATAAAGAGAGAGAAGCACCTGAGGCTGCTTAAATCCACAGAAGAACTGTGGTTAGTTCTCCAAGATGTTTGGGCCAACCTACCTGCCGAGTTCCTTCAAAAACTGTGTGCAAGTGTACCTAGAAGAATTGATGCTGTTTTGAAGGTAAAGAGTGGTCACACCAAATATTGATTTGATGTAAAATTTTCTTTTGTTCACTCAATTTGCATTTTGTTAATTGATAAATATAAACTATTAACATGTTGTGGCAGACGGCTGGGAGAGGTGAGGGGAGTGGTTATTGAGGGGAGTTATCTGGCAGCCCGTTGGCTCCCCCCCCGGGCCTTATATGGATTTCCTGCCCCAACAAGGCAAGGCTGTGAGTCATTAAGCCAGGGAGTGCTTGGGGATAAAAGAGGAAGCAGCCTGCACAAAGGGGCAGAGTAGGAGAGAGCCAAGTGTGTGATGAAGAGTGGAAGAAGAGAGAACGTTACCTGTTGTGACCTGGACAGTCAGACTACCTTCCTTGTGTACCGGATTGGCTGAGAATCCAAGTGTGAGGATTACCCCTGGAAAACGGAACAGACAGCGTGAAAGGCTTGTGGACTGAGGTGATTGGTGAATTCCCCCTTCTACCTCAGTAGACAAAAATTCATAATAAACTTCCCATTTGCATTCTAGTTGTGCTACTGGTGCATGTTTTGGTATTGAACTTTGTGACGTGGAAACCCCACACCCTTGAGCCTGCTACAGTGTCTATTTCTGAAAGCATTCTTCCTTTAAGGCATTTTTTTTCACACCTGCCAAAAACTTTTGCACACTATTGTGTATCTATACACTACCGTTCAAAGGTTTGGGGTCACTTAGAAATTTCCTTGCACATTTTTTTGGTGCATCAAAATAACATAAAATTGATCAGAAATACGTAGTTAATGTTGTAAATGACTATTGTATCTGGAAACGGCAGATAAAAAAATATAGTTTTTTAATGGAATATCTACAGAGGCCCATTATCAGCGACCATCACTCCTGTGTTCCAATGGCACGTTGTTAGCTAATCCAAGTGTATCATTTTAAAAGGCTAATTTGATCATTAGAAAACCCTTTTGCAAATATGTTAACACAGCTGAAAACTGTTGTTCTTATTAAATAAGCAGTACAACTGGCCTCTAGACTAGACTGAGTATCTGCAGCATCAGAATTTGTGGGTAAGATTACAGGCTCAAAATGGCCATAAACAAAGTCCTTTCTTCTGAAACTCGTCAGTCTATTCTTGTTCTGAGAAATGAAGGCTATTCCATGTGAGAAACTGAAGATCTGGTACAACGCTGTGTACTACTCCCTTCACAGAACAGCACAAACTGGATCTAACCAGAATAGAAAGAGTGGGAGGCCCCCGGTGCACAACTGAGCAAGAGGACAAGTACATTAGTGTCTAGTTTGAGAAACAGACGCCTCACAAGTCCTCAACTGGCAGCTTCATTAAATAGTACCCGCAAAACACCAGTCTCAATGTCAACAGTGAAGAGGTGACTCCAGGATGCTGACCCTCTAGGCAGAGTTGCAAAGAAAAAGCCATATCTCAGACTGGCCAATAAAAATAAAAGATTAAGATGGGGAAAAACACAGACACTGGACAGAGGAAGATTTGAAAAAAGGTGTTATGGACAGACGAGTATAAGTTTGAGGTGTTCGGATCACAAAAAAAGAACATTTGTGAGACGCAGAAAAATGAAAGGATGCTGGAGGAGTGCTTGACGCCATCTGTCAAGGTATGTGAAGCAATGTGATGGTCTGGTGGTGCTTTGGTGGTGGTAAAGTGGGAGATTTGTACAGGGTAAAAGGGATCTTGAAGAAGGAAAGCTATTGCTCCATTTTGCAACGCCATGCCATACCCTGTGGACGGTGCTTAATTGGAGCCAATTCCCTCCTACAACAGGACAATGACTCAAAGCACATCTCCAAACTATGCAATAACTATTTAGAGAAGAAGCAGTCAGCTGGTATTCTGTCTAGAATGGAGAGCCAGCACAGTCACCGGATCTCAACCCTATTGAGCTGTTGTGGGAGCAGCTTGACCGTATGGTACGCAAGAAGTGCCCATCAAGCCAATCCAACTTGTGGGAGGTTCTTCAGGAAGCATGGGGTGAAATCTTTTCAGATTACCTCAACAAATTGACATCTAGAAGGCCAAAGGTCTGCAAGGCTGTAATTGCTTCAAATTCAGGATTCTTTGACGAAAGCAAAGTTTGAAGGACACTATTATGTCAATTATAAATCATTATTTATAACCTTGTCAACATCTTGACTATATTTCCTATTCATTTTTAACTCATTTCATGTGTGTTTTCATGGAAAACAAGGACATTTCTAAGTGACCCTAAACTTTTGAACGGTTGTGTGTGTGTGTGTGTGTGTGTGTGTGTGTGTGTGTGTGTGTGTGTGTATATATATATACATACCCCAGGACCCGTATCCACAGAGACTAAAAAAACTCCCAGCTCATAGTAGGCTTTAGGATGATGTTAAGACACTGCTCAGACAAACTGAGCCAGGACTAAAATCAGCTCATAAAACTTTATCTCAGCTGGTAATCAAGATTGTTTGAGGTACCTAAAAGGAAAAATAGCGATAACACTCAGTGGCTTTTTTGCAAATATGGGAAAAACCAATCACCAGCTGTGAACTCTACAGCACGCGTCACTTCAGACAACCACAGTGAATGTGACTGTACAGTCGTGGCCAAAAGTTTTGAGAATGACACAAATATTAATGTCCACAAAGTTTGCTGCTTCAGTGTCTTTAGATATTTTTGTCAGATGTTACTACGGAATACTGAAGTATAATGACAAGCATTTCATCAGTGTCAAAGGCTTTTATTGACATTTACATGAAGTTGATGCAATGAGTTAATATTTGCAGTGTTGACTCTTCTTTTTCAAGACCTCTGCAATCCGCCCTGGCATGCTGTCAATTAACTTCATCCGCCTCTTCAGGATTGACCACAAATTCTCAATGGGATTAAGGTCGGGGGAGTTTCCTGGCCATGGACCCAAAATATTGATGTTTTGTTCCCCGAGCCACTTAGTTATCACTTTTGCCTTATGGCAAGGTGCTCCATCATGCTGGAAAAGGCATTGTTCGTCACCAAACTGTTCCTGGATGGTTGGGAGAAGTTGCTCTCGGAGGATGTGTTGGTACCATACTTTATTCATGGCTGTGTTCTTAGGCAAAATTGTGAGTGAGCCCACTCCCTTGGCTGAGAAGCAACCCCAAACATGAATGGTCTCAGGATGCTTTACTGTTGGCATGACACAGGAGTGATGGTAGCGCTCACCTTGTCTTCTCCGGACAAGCTTTTTTCCAGATGCCCCAAACAATCGTAAAGGGGATTCATCAGAGAAAATGACTTTACCCCAGTCCTCAGCAGTCCAATCCCTGTACCTTTTGCATAATATCAGTCTGTCCCTGATGTTTTTCCTGGAGAGAAGTGGCTTCTTTGCTGCCCTTCTTGACACCAGGCCATCCTCCAAAAGTCTTCGCCTCACTGTGCGTGCAGATGCACTCACACCTGCCTGCTGCCATTCCTGAGCAAGCTCTGTACTGGTGGTGCCACGATCCCGCAGCTGAATTAACTTTAGGTGACGGTCCTGGCGCTTGCTGGACTTTCTTGGGCGCCCTGAAGCCTTCTTCACAAAAATTTAACCGCTCTCCTTGAAGTTCTTGATGATCCGATAAATGGTTGATTTAGGTGCAATCTTACGGGCAGCAATATCCTTGCCTGTGAAGACCTTTTTGTGCAAACCAATGATGACGGCACGTGTTTCCTTGCAGGCAACCATGGTTGACAGAGGAAGAACAATGATTCCAAGCACCAACCTCCTTTTAAACTTCCAGTCTGTTATTCGAACTCAATAAGCATGACAGAGTGATCTCCAGCCTTGTCCTCATCAACACTCACACCTGTGTTAATGAGAGAATCACTTACATGATGTCAGCTGGTCCTTTTGTGTCAGGGCTGAAATGCAGTGGAAATGTTTTGGGGGGATTCAGTTCATTTGCATGGCTAAGAGGGACTTTGCAATTAATTGCAATTCATCTGATCACTCTTCATGACATTCTGGAGTATATGCAAATTGCCATCATACTAACTGAGGCAGCAGACTTTGAAAATTAATATTTGTGTCATTCTCAAAACTTTTGGCCACGAATGTACATCAAATGTTGCAATAAAACATTTTATATAATTTTCACTTGACACCATCATTTTGCCATCTCTTAATTATTGCCATAAGGTTATGCATGCCAACATATTTTTTTTTAACCAATTCTGATGGTTGTTAAAAGCAGAATGTTGATAAAAATGTCCATTATGTCAACACATTCGTCACTCCCGTATAACAACTCTAAATCGCTTTGGTATAGTAAGCATCAAGTCACTTGCCGATAATGTTGCATACAATTTTCATCCGACACAACCAAAGTTAACATAAGCCCTAGATGCCTTCAATTGCCGAAATTATAGGCATGCCCAATTGAGACATATATATTTTTTTGTATGTAGGCTAATTAAATAATTGAAAGAGAAACATCTTTATTTATTAGCATGTAAGTATTTAGGCATATCATGTGAAATAAGCCTCATGTGAAATCATTGTCAAAAGCGCAAGAGATTCTGTTGCATGTAGGTCTAGATTATTTATGGCTTGATCATATAGAAATATCAAACGTTCCTTTAAAAACACCAAAGCAATTACATGTGGTGCAGGAACAAGTGACTCACTGCATTTTTTTTCGATTATCAAGACACATACTGGTTAGGACAGCTCATGAACTGGAAAGGACAGCTTATGAGGTGTCCTAAATACAGTATCTGTCGATTAGTTGGGACTCATGACTAAAGCGGCTTCATGAATAGCTTTTATTTTTACCCATAAGAGTAGGAGTAAAATGTCTCTATCAGCAGTCACAACCTCTTTTCTACTATGAGACATTTTCTGGATATGGGCCCCTAGACTTCAATCCAACCTTTAGCCTAACTCTCTTCATACACATCTCTTAAGGAAGGCAGTGGTGACGTGAGGAGCTGAAAGGAAAGAGACCAAAGCCTGACTGTAGAAAGAGAGATAGCGTGCATCCCAAAGGACACCCTATTCCATACAATTCCTTATAGTCCTGGTCAATGGTAGTACACTACATCGGAAATAGGGTGCCATTTTGGACGCCGACCAAGTTCCTTTGTGAAGTGTTTCTGCAGCCGACCATATCCTGTATCGTGACCCACAGCATGCAGGTTTCAAATGGAGAGCTGTGAGTCCCACAACACAGACTGGAGAGGTTTCTGTTTATATTAAATGCATGACTATTACCAGAGACACTTTGTGCAGTGAGGTGGCAGTGGCGTGTGTGTATGTGTGCTTTCTTATGCGTGCGTATATCCAGGTAGGTTTATTTAAGGATAAGGAGCTCTGGTAAAAGGTAAGTGGATTATGTTGTGAATCTCTGAATCCTATGCAAGTGTTGTAGATTTGGAGAGACTGTTCTTTTCTGGCACTGCCTGATGGAGATCCATTGTCGTCATACAGGTCCTTTAAGAGAGCAGTGAAAGAAATTGGACCCTGGTCAAAAGTAGTGCACAAAAAATGGACTAGGGTCCTATTTGAGATACACTGGGAGGCTTGCCGCCACATCCATAAAAACCCAAAGACTGATAAATAACAATAGAACTGGAGATGAAATGTAGGCTCAGGGTTAAAGTTTGGGATATAAAACAGAAACATTTTTTAAAGGAATGCCTAGCACTGGAATTGAACCCGCAATCCTCGGATCGGTAGCGTGCGGTTTAAATCCTATCCCCATCCACAAGCCTACTAGATGGTAATAGTTGCTCACGTTGCCCCTAGTGGACGATATTGAAGGCATCTCCCGACGTCCTGGGAAGCTGGACAAACATCTAATACTGCTGTGGATCTGGTGTGACCTGGCTGCCTGGTTTTACTGTAGAACACTATAACATTGTTGTGTATTAGCTACAGTAGAAACCTGAGAGAGAACATAAAGTGGATGTGAACTCATTATGCTGACCACACCATGGTGATGAATCCCCCATCCTGGTTCTTCCGTCAGAGAGGCAGGCTATGCTTGTCTCTACCTCCCATCTGGGGGCACTTCTGTGTGCCCCAGGCTGTCTGGATGGATCAGTTCTGCCTAGGAGCAGAGCCAGGGCCATACACACAGAGGGGACAGAGCCAGAGATAGAGAATACTGGGCCCTGGTAAAAAGTATTGCTTTATAAGGGAACAGTGTTCCATTTGGGATGCAGGCAAAGCCTCATATGCCGTCTAAAACCTCACAGCACACGTTCCCTAGAGCTCCATCTGCATATACATTCTAGAATACATTCCAGTGTCCCTATGACATGTTGTTGTCAAAATAGACAGAGTAACAATATGTTTCTATGCTGAATCTATGCAGAAGACATGCAAGCAGCATCTAAATAGACTTGGAGATATTTGAGTTTACTAGCTACACATCCTGCACGAGGACATAGACAGAGGGTACGTCCCATGGGCCCTGGTCAAAGGTAGTGCACTATGAGAGAGAGGTCATCAGCAGGTGAGCTCCTGCATTTTTCAGCATGTTCTTAAAAAAAGACCAGTCAATTTACTGAATGGTAAGTTAAGGCTGCCAATCTTGATACAATTTCAATTAGCACTGACGTGTCAAGTGAGAGGTGTCAAAGCCCTTGAGCCCAACAATGGCAGGAGAGTTGCACAGTCTACTCCAACCAAATGGAGAGGCCTTAGAAGCTGCCTCCCGCTGTTCCGAGGTAATTAAAATACAGTACCCTGTGTATGTAAAGAATGATAAGACACGAAAGAGCACAAAATGAAGCTTCTTATGGAAAATCGAGAGACACTTTTTGCTGACTATTATAAAAATGAGAAAATCACCAACCTCATCTTCCACACAGACCATCAATTTTCCACTTCTGGGAAAATCGGAAAACACTAAACAAACAACATTTTTTTTATTTTTTATTTCACCTTTATTTAACTAGGTAGGCAAGGTTTAACCAGGTACAACTGCGACCTGGCTAAGATAAAACAAAGCAGTTCGACACATACAACAACACAGAGTTACACATGGAGTAAAACAAACATACAGTCAATAATACAGTAGGAAAACAAATCTATATACAATGTGTGCAAATGAGGGAGGATAAGGAACATAAGGCAATAAATAGGCCATGGTGGCAAAGTAACTACAGTATAGCAATTTAACACTGGAATGGTAAATGTGCAGTAGATGAATGTGTAAAGTAAAAATACTGGGGTGTAAAGGAGCAAGATAAATAAATGACTACGGTAGGGGATGAGGTAGTTGGTTGGGCTATGTACAGGTGCAGTGATCTGTAAGATGCTCTGACAGCTGGTGCTTAAAACTAGTGAGGGAGATAAGTGTCTCCAGTTTCAATGATTTTTGTAGTTCGTTCCAGTCATTGGCAGCAGAGAACTGGAAGGAAAGGCGGCCAAAACAGGAATTGGCTTTGGGGGTGACCAGTGAAATATACCTGCTGGAGCGAGTTCTACGGGTTGGTGCTGCTATGGTTACCAGTGAGCTGAGATAAGGCGGGGCTTTACCTAGCAGGGACTTGTAGATGACCTGGAGCCAGTGGGTCTGGCGACGAGTATGAAGCGAGGGCCAGCCGACTAGAGCATACAGGTCGCAGTGGTGGGTAATATATGGGGCTTTGGTGACAAAGTGGATGGCACTGTGATAGACTGCATCCAGTTTGCTGAGTAGAGTGTTGGAGGCTATTTTGTAGATGACATCGCCGAATTCGAGGATCGGTAGGATAGTCAGTTTTACTAGTGCAAGTTTGGCAGCATGAGTGAAGGAGGCTTTGTTGCGAAATAGAAAGCCGATTCTAGATTTAATTTTGGATTGGAGGTGTTTAATGTGAGTCTGGAAGGAGAGTTTACAGTCTAGCCAGACACCTAGGTATTTGTAGTTGTCCACGTATTCTAGGTCAGAGCTGTCCAGGGTAGTGATGCTAGTCGGGCGGGCGGGTGCAGGCAGCGAATGGTTGAAAAGCATGCATTTGGTTTTACTAGCGTTTAAGAGCAGTTGGAGGCCACGGAAGGAGTGCTGTATGGCATTGAAGCTCGTTTGGAGGTTAGTTAACACAGTGTCCAATGAAGGGCCAGAAGTATACAGAAGGGTGTCGTCTGCATAGAGGTGGATCAGAGAATCACCAGCAGCAAGAGCGACATCATTGATGTATACAGAGAAGAGAGTTGGCCCAAGAATTGAACCCTGTGCCACCCCCATAGAGACTGCCAGAGGCCCGGACAACAGGCCCTCCGATTTAACACACTGAACTGGTGAACCAGGCGAGGCAATCATTAGAGAAACCAAGGCTGTTGAGTCTTTCGATAAGGATGTGGTGATTGACAGAGTCGAAAGCCTTGGCCAGGTCAATGAATACGGCTGCACAGTAATGTCTCTTATCGATGGCGGTTATGATATCGTTTAGTACCTTGAGCGTGGCTGAGGTGCACCCGTGACCAGCTCGGAAACCGGACTGCACAGCGGAGAAGGTACGGTGGGATTCGAAGTGGTCAATGATCTGTTTATTAACTAGGCTTTCAAAGAGGCAGGGCAGGATTGATATACAGTGGGGAAAAAAAGTATTTAGTCAGCCACCAATTGTGCAAGTTCTCTCACTTAAAAAGATGAGAGAGGCCTGTAATTTTCATCATAGGTGCACTTCAACTATGACAGACAAAATGAGGAAAAAAAATCCAGAAAATCACATTGTAGGATTTTTTATGAATTTATTTGCAAATTATGGTGGAAAATAAGTATTTGGTCAATAACAAAAGTTTATCTCAATACTTTGTTATATACCCTTTGTTGGCAATGACAGAGGTCAAACGTTTTCTGTAAGTCTTCACAAGGTTTTCACACACTGTTGCTGGTATTTTGGCCCATTCCTCCATGCAGATCTCCTCTAGAGCAGTGATGTTTTGGGGCTGTCGCTGGGCAACACAGACTTTCAAAGATTTTCTATGGGGTTGAGATCTGGAGACTGGCTAGGCCACTCCAGGACCTTGAAATGCTTCTTACGAAGCCACTCCTTCGCTTCCCGGGCGGTGTGTTTGGGATCATTGTCATGCTGAAAGACCCAGCCACGTTTCATCTTCAATGCCCTTGCTGATGGAAGGAGGTTTTCACTCAAAATCTCACGATACATGGCCCCATTCATTCTTTCCTTTACACGGATCAGTCGTCCTGGTCCCTTTGCAGAAAACAGCCCCAAAGCATGATGTTTCCACCCCCATGCTTCACAGTAGGTATGGTGTTCTTTGGATGCAACTCAGCATTCTTTGTCCTCCTAACACGACGAGTTGAGTTTTTACCAAAAAGTTATATTTTGGTTTCATCTGACCATATGACATTCTCCCAATCCTCATCTGGATCATCCAAATGCTCTCTAGCAAACTTCAGACGGGCCTGAACATGTACTGGCTTAAGCAGGGGGACACGTCTGGCACTGCAGGATTTGAGTCCCTGGCGGCGTAGTGTGTTACTGATGGTAGGCTTTGTTACTTTGGTCCCAGCTCTCTGCAGGTCATTCACTAGGTCCCCGTGTGGTTCTTGGATTTTTGCTCACCGTTCTTGTGATCATTTTGACCCACGGGTGAGATCTTGCGTGGAGCCCCAGATCGAGGAAGATTATCAGTGGTCTTGTATGTCTTCCATTTCCTAATAATTGCTCCCACAGTTGATTTCTTCAAACCAAGCTGCTTACCTATTGCAGATTCAGTCTTCCCAACCTGGTGCAGGTCTACAATTTTGTTTCTGGTGTCCTTTGACAGCTCTTTGGTCTTGGCCATAGTGGAGTTTGGAGTGTGACTGTTTGAGGTTGTGGACAGGTGTCTTTACACTGATAACAAGTTCAAACAGGTGCCATTAATACAGGTAACGAGTGGAGGACAGAGGAGCCTCTTAAAGAAGAAGTTACAGGTCTGTGAGAGCCAGAAATTTTGCTTGTTTGTATGTGACCAAATACTTATTTTCCACCATAATTTGCAAATAAATTCATAAAAAATCATACAATGTGATTTTCTGGATTTTTTTTCCTCATTTTGTCTGTCATAGTTGAAGTGTACCTATGATGAAAATTACAGGCCTCTCTCATCTTTTTAAGTGAGAGAACTTGCACAATTGGTGGCTGACTAAATACTTTTTTGCCCCACTGTAGGTCTATAGCAATTTGTGTCTAGGGTGTCACCCCCTTTGAAGAGAGGGATGACCGCAGCAGCTTTCCAGCAGCTTTTGGCATCGCGGACAACACCAAAGTAATTGAGGTTGAGGTTGAGCAGACTGGTAATAGGAGTTGCAACAATGGCAGCAGATAGTTTTAAAAAGAGAGGGTCCAGATTATCTAGTCCAGCTGATTTGTACGGGTCCAGATTTTGCAGCTCTTTCAGAACATCTGCTATCTGGATTTTGGTGAAGGAGAAGCTGGGAAGGCTTGGACAAGTAGATGTGGGGGGGGTGGAGCTGTTGGCCGGGGTTGGGGTAGCCAGGAGGAAAGCATGGCCAGCCGTAGAGAAATGCTTGTTGAAATGTTCGATTATCATGGATTTCTCGGTGGTGACCGTGTTACCTAGCCTCAGTCCAGTGGGCAGCTGGGAGGAGGTGCTATTGTTCTCCATGGACTTGACAGCGTCCCAAAACTTTTTCTTGGAGTTAGAGCTACAGGATGCAAATTTGAAAAAGCTAGCCTTTGCTTTCCTGACTGATTGCGTGTATTGGTTCCTGACTTCCCTGAACAGTTGCATATCGCGGGGACTATTCGATGCAATAGCAGTCTGCCACAGGATGTTCTTGTGCTGGTCAAGGGCAGCCAGGTCTGGAGTGAACCAAGGGCTGTATCTGTTCTTAGTCCTACATCTTTTGAAAGGGGCATGCTTATTTAAGATGGTGAGGAAGTTGCTTTTAAAGAACGACCAGGCATCCTCGACTGACGGAATGAGGTCAATATCCTGCCAGGATACCCGGGCCAGGTCGATTAGAAATGCCTGCTCGCAGAAGTGTTTTAGGGAGCGTTTGACAGTGATAAGGGGTGGTCGTTTGGGCCCATAGCGAATGCAGGCAATGAGGCAGTGGTCGCTGAGATCCTGATTGAAAACAGCAGAGGTGTATTTGGAGGGCAAGTTGGTCAGGATAATGTCTATGAGGGTGCCCATGTTTACAGATTTAGGATTGTACCTGGTGGGTTCCTTGATGATTTGTGTGAGATTGAGGGCATCTAGCTTAGATTGTAGGACTGCCGGGGTGTTAAGCATATCCCAGTTTAGGTCACCTAACAGAACGAACTCTGAAGATAGATGGGGGGAAATCAATTCACATATGGAGTCCAGGGCACAGCTGGGAGCAGAGGGGGGTCTATAGCAGGCGGCAACAGTGAGAGACTTATTTCTGGAGAGATTAATTTTTAGAATTAGAAGTTCGAACTGTTTGGGCATAGACCTGGAAAGTATGACAGAACTCTGCAGGCTATCTCTGCAATAGATTGCAACTCCTCCCCCTTTGGCAGTTCTATCTTGGCGGAAAATGTTGTAGTTGGGTATGGAAATCTCAGAATTTTTGGTGGCCTTCCTAAGCCAGGATTCAGACACGGCCAGGACATCAGGGTTGGCGGAGTGTGCTAAAGCAGTGAGTAAAACAAACTTAGGGGGGAGGCTTCTGATGTTAACATGCATGAAACCGAGGCTTTTACGGTTACAGAAGTCAACAAAAGAGAGTGCCTGGGGCCTGGGAATAGGTGTGGTGCTGGGGGCTACAGGGCCTGGGTTTACCTCCACATCACCCGAGGAACAGAGGAGGAGCAGGATGAGGGTACGGCTAAAGGCTATCAGAACAGGACGTCTAGTGCGTTGGGAACAGAGAATAAAAGGAGCAGATTTCTGGGCGTGGTAGAATAGATTCAGGGTATAATGTGTAGACAGGGGTATGGTGGGGTACGGGTACAGTGGAGGTAGGCCCAGGCACCGAGTGATGATAAGAGTGGTTGCATCTCTGGAGGTGCTGGTAATACTGGGTGAGGTCACCGCATGTGTGGGAGGTGGGACAAAGGAGGAATCTGAGGCATGTATAGTGGGCCTAGGGGCTCCACTGTAAACTAACACAATGATAACTACCCTAAACAACAGTAAACAGGACATATTGGCACTTGAGAGAGACATAAAGCAAGGCATAAAGCAAACACAGGTGTTGGTTGGGAGAGCTAGCTAGGACAACAACGGGTAAGACCGCAAGGCTAGTCAGCTAAGACAACAACAGGAGTATGCGGCTGGGGCCGACAGATAAATAAAATAAATAAATACAAATAAACAGAATGGAGTACCGTGATTAATGAATAGTCCTGCAGGCATCAGCTATGTAGCCGAGTGATCATAGGGTCCAGTGAACAGTAGTAGATGGGGCAGGGAATCCGCGAGGTAGTCGTTACTACGCCGGCACGCAGGAGACACGGCGTTTAAAGTTAAGAGTTAGCAGGCCGGGGTTGGTAGAACCGTCTGCTCCGACGGAGGCCGGTTGCAGGCAGAGCGGATGGAGTAAACGTCGACAGACCAGTCGAGGTGGTACGACGGGGTGTTGTGACAAGAGGGATCAAAGCCAGATGAGAGAGGTATTATTGTTGCTAGCCAGGAGATGCGCCTGGGTCGCGGCTAGCTGGAGCTAGCTCCGGGGCAGGGGCATTAGCCACTAGAGCCACTCGGTCACTCAGTGGCAGCTAGCTAGCTGTGGAGATCAAGTGTAGTGGTCCAGGCTTTACGGCAGGGATCCGGCGTTGTGGTGGAGAAACAGTCCGATGGTGGTAGGCTGGCAAGTATTATCCGGGCTAAAAAAAGGCTGCTGTCTGTGCAGTAGGTTAAAGGCCGCTAGCGGTGGCTAACAGTGACTGAAATAGCTGGTTAGCTCGCTAGCTCCCTATGGAATACAGTCTAAAAATGTATAAAGAAATAGCGGTTAGGTAACACAATGGGTGAGGCAGGTTACCGGAAGGTATATTTAATATAAAAATGGAAAAGAGATTGAAAATAAAATTGAAATATATACAAAAAATACGAAAAATACAAAGTACACGAGGGGACGAACAAAAACACGTCTGCACTGCTACGCCATCTTGGATATCACATGAAGAATTATCTATCCACAATGGAGATGTATTGGTAAACCACTTCTCAAATCTTTTTTGGCTCTATAACAAAGAACAAACAGAAAAAACATATACATGATCAAATACAAATCTTAGAATCAACTATTAAAGACTATCCAGGACCCACTGGATTCTCCAATTACCTTGAATGAAGTACAGGACAAAATAAAAACCCTCCAACCCAAAAAGGTCTGTGGTGTTGATGGTATCCTCAATGATATGATCAAATATACAGACAACACATTCCAATTGGCTATACTTAAACTCTTTAACATCATCCTTAGCTCTGGCATCATCCCCAATATTTGGAACCAAGGATTGATCACCCCAATCCACAAAAGTAGAGACAAATTTTACCCCAATAACTACAGTGGGATATGCGTCAACAGCCACCTTGGGAAACTCCTCTGCATTATCATTGACAGCAGACTCGTACATTTCCTCAGTGAAAATTATGTACTGAGAAAATGTCAAATTGGCATTTTACCAAATTATTGTACGACAGACCACGTATTGCTGACTATTATATTCACCCTACCCTGCACACCCTAATTTACAAACAAACAAACCAAAACAAAGACAAAGTCTTCACATGCTTTGTTGATTTAAAAAAAGACTGACTCAATTTGGCATGAGTGTCTGCTATACAAATTGATGGAAACTGGTGTTGGGGGAAAAACATACGACATTATAAAATCCATGTACACAAATAGCAAGTGTGCGGTAAAATTGGCAAAGAACACACATTTCTTCACACAGGGCTGTGGGGTGAGACAGGGGTGCAGCTTAAGCCCCACACTCTTCAACATATATATCAACAAATTGGCGAGGGCACTAGAACAGTCTTCAGCATCCGGCCTCACACTACTAAAATCTGAAGTTAAATGTCTACTGTTTGCTGATGATCTGGTGCTTCTGTCACCAACCAAGGAGGGCCAACAGCAGCACCTAGATCTTATGCCCAGATTCTGCCAGACCTGGGCCCTGACAGTAAATCTCTAAGACCAAAATAATGGTGTTCCAAAAAAGGTTCAGTAGCCAGGACAACAAATTCAAATTCCATCTAGACACCGTTGCCCTAGAGCACACAAAAAACGATACATTCCTTGGCCTAAACATCAGCGCCACAGGTAACTTCCACAGAGCTGTGAACGATCTGAGACAAGGCAAGAAGGGCATTCTATGCCATCAAAAGGAACATTAAATTCGACATACCAATTAGGATCTTGCTCAAAATACTTGAATCAGATATAGAACACATTGCCCTTCATGGTTGTGAGGTCTGGGGTCTGCTTACCAACCAAGAATTCACAAAATGGGACAAACACCAAATTGAGACTCTGCATGCAGAATTCTGAAAAAATATCCTCAGTGTACAATGTAAAACACAAAATAATACATGCAGTGTAGAATTTGTCCGATACCCGCTAATTATCAAAATCCAGAAAAGAGCCATTAAATTCTACAACCACCTAAAAGGAAGCGACTCCCAAACCTTCCATAACAAAGCCATTCCCTACAGAGAGATGAGCCTAGAGAAGAGTCCCCTAAGCAAGCTGGTCCTGGGGCTCTGTTGACAAACACAAACAGACCCCACAGAACCCCAGGACAGCAACACAATTAGACCCAACCAAATCATGAGAAAACAAAAAGATAATTACTTGACATATTGGAAAGATTTAACAAAAAAACTGAGCAAACTAGAATGATATTTAGCCCTAAACAGAGAGTACACAGTGGCAGAATACCTGACCACTGTGACTGACCCAAACTTAAGGAAAGCTTTGACTATGTACAGACTCAGTGAGCATAGCCTTGCTATTGAGAAAGGCTACCGTTGGCAGAACTGGCACTCAAGAGAAGACAGGCTAAGTGCATACTGCCCACAAAATGAGGTGGAAACTGAGCTGCACTTCCTAACCTCCTGCCCAATGTATGACCATATTAGAGACACATATTTCCCTCAGATTACACAGATCCACAAAGAATTCCAAAACAAACACAATTTTGATAAACTACCATATCTATTGGGTGAAATACCACATTGTGCCATCACAGCAGCAGCATTTGTGACCTGTTGCCACAAGAAAAAGGGCAACCAGTGAAGAACAAACATCCTTGTAAATACAACCCATATTTTTGTTTATTTATATTCCCTTTTGTACTTTAACTATTTGCACATCGTTACAACATTCTATATAGCCATAATATGACATTTGAAATGTCTCTATTCCTTTGGAACTTTTGTGAGTGTAATGTTTACTGTTCATTTCACTTTTGTTTATTATGTATTTCACTTGCTTTGGCAATGTAAACACATTTCCCATGCCAATAAAGCCCTTAAATTGAATTGTTCGAGAGAGGTCCACTATTACTTTAGACTGTTGTAACTTCTCCACCAACACCTCACCTCTCCCACTCCAACATCCTCTTAGACAGAGATTCTGATTGGCTGAAATACAGGAAGTGTGTGTGGGCAGGTGAGTCACTTGACAATTAGAGGAAAGTAAACTGAGTGTCTACAGAGAAACAGTGGGCTAGGTTGTATCGACGTCGGACACTGATTTATCTGAGATCCTTGCTGTGGTGAAGTATTTGAGGCCCATCCCAAATGGTATCCTGTTCCCTAAATAATGCACTACTTTTCACCAGGCCCCAAAGGGTCAAATTGATTTTAGCAAAGAAATCGGTCCAAAAACTACTCTGTGTGGTTCTTTTGTCGAACTTCAAGATCTCGATGTGGCCCTTGAGCCTTGAGATATTGCCCACTCCTGATGTAGGGAATAGGGTACCATTTCGGACACAGCCCTGGTCTACAATGCTGTAGCCAGCAGATACGTTCTCATCAGTTTGTAATAAACTTTCATAAAACACAAACTTACTAGAAATAAAAGAGAATGTGGTCAGTGTAATAATAGTGTATTGATAGGAACATCAAAGGGGTTCAACTACTGGGTGAAATGAAACTACTGCATCTTCACGATGATGGCTGTGAACTATTATTCTCCACCAAATGTAATGTTTCATTTTCACTTAATGCTTTCATGGTAATGCATGTTACACCCTGGTCTATGGTGCAGTAGAGGAGGTATCTTCCCATGGAGGGAAACAACATGTCTGTTTATTTGGTCCCACTTTACAGAAACATTAACAACAACTTATACAAGGCTTGATAGATCATTCATAAAGTCTTCATAATCACTGAACCGTATAGTCCCCTGACGTCAAAAGTAGTGCACTATATAGAGAATAGGGTGCACTATATTGGGAATAGGGAGCCATCAGGTTCACAGTAGAGGTCAAACAATTATGATTTTTCAACGCCGATACCGATTATTGGAGGACCAAAAAAAGCCGATACCGATTAATTGAACGATTTAAAAATACTGACAATTACAACAATACTGAATGAACACTTTTATTTTAACTTAATACAATACATAAATAAAATGTATTTAGTCTCAAATAAATAATGAAACATGTTCAATTTGGTTTAAATAATGCAAAAACACAGTGTTGGAGAAGAAAGTAAAAGTGCAATATGTGCCATGTAAAAAAGCTAACTTTTAAGTTCCTTGCTCAGAACATGAGAACATATGAAGGCTGGTGGTTCCGTTTAACATGAGTCTTCAATATTCCCAGTTAAGAAGTTTTAGGTTGTAGTTATTATAGGAATTATAGGACTATTTCTCTCTATACCAATTATACTTCATATACTTTTGAATATTGGATGTTCTTATAGGCACTATAGTATTGCCAGCCTAATCTCGGGAGTTGATAGGCTTGAAGTCATAAACAGCACTGTGCTTCAAGCATTGCGAAGAGCTGCTGGCAAACGCAGGAATATGCTGTTTGAATGAATGCTTACGAGCTTGCTGCTGCCTACCACCGCTCAGTCAGAGCGCTCTATCAAATATCAAATCATAGATTTAATTATAATATAATAAACACACAGAAATACGAGCCTTAGGTCACTAATATGGTCAAATCCAGAAACTATAATTTCGAAAACAAAACATTTATTCTTTCAGTGAAATACGGAACCGTTCCGTATTTTATCGAACGGGTGGCAACCCTAAGTCTAAATATTGCTGTTACATTGCACAACCTTCAATGTTATGTCATAATTATGTGACATTTGCGCAAATTAATAACTGTTTTTGTTAGGAAGAAATTTATTTTAACTAAATGTGAAGGTTTAAAAATATATACTTGTGTATTGATTTTAAGAAAGGCATTGATGATTCATGGTTAGGTATATTGGTTGTCAAATATCCTGTGTGTAGCTGGTGAAGAGGAGTCAGGGACGGGACAACGGAGATGAGTAATCACGTATATTTACTCAAAATTACAAACTACCAAAAATGGTAGTAATATACAAGCACACAAAAATAAAGATCATCTAACAATGAACAAACACGCACAAAACCATGGGGGAAACAGAGGGTTTAAATAAGGAACATGTAATTATGGGATAGAAACCAGGTGTGTATAATGAAGACAAAACACATAGAAATTGAAAAGTAGATCGGCGGTAGCTAGAAGACCGGTGACGTCGACCGCAGAACGCCGCCCGAGAGGGAACGAATTCGGCGGAAGTCGTGACAGTTCCCCCCCTTGACGCGCGGCTCCAGCAGTGCGCCGACACCGGCCTCGGGGACGACCCGGAGGACGAGGTGCAGGGCGATCTGGACGGAGACGGTGAAACTCCTGTAGCAACGAAGGGTCCAGGATGTCCTCCACCAGCACCCAGCATCTCTCCTCCGGACCGTACCCCTCCCACTCCACGAGGTACTGAAGCCCCCTCGCCAGGCGCCTCAAGTCCAAGATGGCTCGAACAGCATACGCCGGGGTCCCCTTGATGTCCAGAGGGGGTCGGAGGACCCTCCCGCACCTCAGACTCCTGGAGTGGACCAGCCACCACCAGCCTGAGGAGAGATACATGCAACGAGGGGTTACTGCGGTAATCTGGGGGGAGCTGTAATCTGTAACAAACCTCGTTCATGCTCCTCAGGACTTTGAATGGCCCCACATACCGCTAGCCCAGCTTCCGGCAGGGCAGGCGGAGGGGCAGGTTTTGGGTCGAGAGCCAGACCCGGTCCCCCGGTGAGAACACTGGGGCTTCACTGCGGTGACGATCGGCGCTCGCCTTTTGCCGCCTCACGGCCCAGGTCCCAGGTCTCCTCCGAGCTCGTCCCAGGTCTCCTCCGAGCTCTTAAACCAATCGTCCACCGCAGGAGCCTCGATCTGGCTCTGATGCCAAGGTGCCAGAACCGGCTGATAACCCAGTACACACTGGAAGGGAGAGAGGTTAGTGGAGGAGTGACGGAGTGAGTTTTGGGCCAGGGGATGAACTTCGCCCACTCCCCCGGTCGGTCCTGGCAATATCCTGGTTTACTCTCTCCACCTGCCCGTTACTCCCAGGGTGAAAACCTGAGGTGAGGCTGACCGAGACCCCTAGACTCCATGAACGCCCTCCAAACCCTGGACGTGAACTGGGGACCCCGATCAGAGACTATATCCTCAGACACCCCGTAGTGCCGGAAGATGTGTGTGAACAGGGCCTCCTCAGTCTGTAGGGCCGTAGGGAGACCGGGAAAAGGAAGAAGACGGCAGGACTTAGAAAACCGATCCACAACGACCAGGATCGTGGTGTTACCCTGTGAGGGAGGAAGATCAGTCATGAAGTCCACAGACAGGTGCGACCACGGCCGCTGTGGAACGGGTAGGGGTTGTAACTTCCCCCTGGGCAGGTGTCTAGGAGCCTTGCCCCGGGCGCACATCGAGCAGGAGGAAACATAAACCCTAACGTCCTTAGCTAAAGTGGGCCACCAGTACTTCCCACTAAGACAGCGCACCGTCCGACCGATGCCAGGAGGACCAGAGGAGGGTGACGTGTGGGCCCAATAGATCAACCGGTCGCGGACAGCAGACAGAACGTACAGATGCTCAGCTGGACACAGAGGGAGGGGGCTCTGTACGTAACGCCCGCTCGATGTCCGTGTCCAGCTCCCACACTACCGGTGCCACCAGGCAAGAGGCCGGGAGTATGGCAGTGTGATCCATCGACCGCTTCTTTGTGTCATACATCCGGGACAGTGCGTCTGCCTTAGCGTTCTGGGAACCTGGTCGGTAGGAAAGGGTGAAAACAAAACGGGTAAAGAACATGGCCCACCTTGCCTGGCGAGGGTTCAGTCTCCTCGCCGATTGGATGTACTCCAGATTGCGGTGGTCAGTCCAGATGAGAAAAGAGTGTTTCGCCCCCTCAAGCCAATGTCTCCACGCTTTCAGAGCCTTTACGACAGCCAACAACTCCCGGTCCCCTACATCATAGTTTCGCTCCACCGGGCTGAGCTTCTTCGAAAAGAAGGCACAGAGGCGGAGCTTTGGTGGCGTCCCAGAGCGCTGAGAGAGCACGGCTCCTATCCCAGCCTCGGACGCGTCCACCTCCACTATGAACGCCAAAGAGGGATCCAGATGAGCCAGCACGGGAGCTGAGGTAAACAGAGCCTTTAGGTGACCAAAAGCCCTGTCCGCCTCAGCTGACCACTGCAGTCGCACCTGTCCCCCCTTCAGTAGTGAGGTAATGGGAGCCGCTACCTGACCAAAGCCCCGGATAAACCTCTGGTAGTAGTTGGCAAACCCTAGAAACCGCTGCACTTCCTTTACCGTGGTCTGAGTCTGCCAATTATGCACGGCTGAAATGTGGTCACTCCATCTCCACCCCTGAAGTGGAAATGCGGTACCCTAGGAAGGAGACGGACTGCAGGAAGAACAAACATTTCTCAGCCTTCACATACAGGTCATGCTCCAACAGTCGACCAAGCACCCTGCGCACAAGGGACACATGCTCGGCGCGTGTAGCGGAGTATATCAGAATGTCGTCGATATACACCGCTACACCCTGCCCGTGCAGGTCCCGGAAAATCGAAACCTACAAATGCCTGGAAGACTGATGGAGCATTCATCAACCCGTACGGCATGACGAGGTATTCATAGTGCCCTGAGGTGGTACTAAATGCCGTCTTCCACTCGTCCCCTTCCCCGATACACACCAGATTGTAAGCACTCCTGAGATCCAATTTTGTGAAGAAGCGCACCCCGTGCATTGACTCGATCGCACTGGCTATGAGAGGCAGCGGGTAGCTGTATCTCACAGTGATCTGATTGATCCCTCGATAGTCATTACACGGGTGCAGACCTCCATCCTTCTTCTTCACAAAAAATAAACTCGAGGAGGCAGGTGAAGTGGAGGGCCGAATGTATCCCTGCCCCAGAGATTCAGAGACATATGTTTCCATAGCCGCCGTCTCCTCCTGTGACAGAGGATACACGTGACTCCTGGAAAGTGCTGCGTCTACCAGGAGATTTATCGCACAATCCCCCCGTCGATGGGGTGGTAATTGAGACACCTTCTTCTTACAGAAGGCGAGAGCCAAATCGGCATGTTCTGAGGGGATGTGCACGGTGGAGACCTGGTCTGGACTCTCCACCGTAGTCGCACCGATGGAAACACCTACACACCTCCCCGAGCACTTTCATGACCATCCATTGAGAGCCTTCTGTTGCCACGAAATAATGGGGTCATGATAGGCCAACCAGGGAAGGCCCAGCACCACGGGAAACGCAGGAGAATAAATAAGGAAGAGACTGATTCTCTCCTCATGACCCTCCTGCGTAACAATGCTTAGTGGAGCAGTGGCCTCCCTAATTAGCCCTGACCCTAATGAGCGACTATCTAAGGCGTGCACAGGGAAGGGCATATCCACAGAAACAATGGGGATCCCTAAACTATGGGCAAATGAACGATCAATAAAGTTCCTAGCTGCGCCTGAATCTACGAGCGCCTTATGCTGGGAATGCGGGGAAAACTCAGGAAATTCTATACACACAAACATGTGCGCAACAGGGGGCTCTGGGTGAGTCTGGTGCCTACTCACCTGGGGTGACACGTCAGTGCCCTGCCTGCTGCCTTGACTCCCTGAGGAACCCCCCCAGCACCGACCAGCAGTGTGCCCTCTGTGGTCACAGATGGTGCAGGGAATGGCCCCTCCTCCGGTCCCCCTAAGCGCAGGACCTCCCAGCTCCATAGGCGTCGGAGCAGAAGTGCTGGGAGATGGGAATGACAGGCCCCGATCCGGACATCCTCGGGTGGCCAGCAGGTTATCCAGTCGGATGGACAGGTCCACCAGCTGGTCGAAGGTAAGAGTGGTGTCCCTGCATGCCAGCTCCCGCCGAACGTCCTCGCACAGACTGCCCCGGTAAATAATAAATTAACATGCACCGCATTGATTATATGCAACGCAGGACAAGCTAGTTAAACCTAGTAATATCATCAGCCATGTGTAGTTAACTAGTGATTATGTGAAGATTGATTGTTTTTTATAAGATAAGTTTAATGCTAGCTAGCAACTTACCTTGGGTCCTTGCTGCACTCGCGTAACAGGTGGTCAGCCTGCCACGCAGTCTTCTCCTGGATTGCAATGTAATTGCATAATCGGCGTCCAAAAATGCAGCTTACCGATTTTTCTGAAACTTAAAATCGGCCCTAATCAATCATCCATAACGATTAATCGGTCGACCTATACATATGAGATGAGTAAAGCAGTATGTAAACATTATTAAACATTATTAAATTGACTGGTGTTACATTATTAAAGTGTCCAGTGATTCCATGTCTACGTATATAGGGCAGCAGCCACTAAGGTGCAGGGTTGAGTAACCGGGTGGTAGCCGGCTAGTGATGGCTATTTAACAGCCTGACGGCCTTGAGATAGAAGCTGTTTTTTAGTCTCACGGTCCCAGCTTTGATGCACCTGCACTGACCTCACCTTTTGGATGATGATAGCGGAGTGAACAGGCCATGGCTTAGGTTGTTGATGTCCTTGAGGATCTTTTTGGCCTTCCTGTGAAATCGGGTGCTTTAGGTGTCCTGGAGGGCAGGCAGTGTGCCCCCAGTGATGTGTTTGGCAGACCGCACCACCCTCTGGAGAGCCCTGCGGTTGAGGGCGGTGCAGTTGCCGTACCAGGCGATGATACAGCCCAACAGGATGCTCTCAATTGTGGATCTGTAAAAGTTTGTGAGGGTCTTAGGGGCCAAGCCGAATTTCTTCAGCCTCCTGAGGTTGAAGAGGCGCTGTTCTTCACCACACTGTCTGTTCATTTCATGACTCAACGTTGTTGGTAATCAGGGCTACTGTTGTCTGTAAACTTGATGATTGACCTTACCTTCACCACCTGGGGGCGGCCCGTCAGGAAGTCCAGGACCCAGTTGCACAGGGCGGGAATCAGACCCAGAGCTTAATGATGAGCTTGGAGGGTACTATGGTGTTGAAGGCTGAGCTATAGTCAATGAACAGCATTCTGACGTAGGTATTCCTCTTGTCCGAATGGGACAGGGCAGTGTGCAGTGCAATGGCGATTGTGTCGTCTGTGGATCTATTGGGGCGGTAAGCAAATTGGAGTGGGTCTAGGGTGTCAGGTAGGGTGGAAGTGATTTGATCCTTGACTAGCCTCTCAAAGCACTTCATGATGACAGAAGTAGTGCTACAGGGCGGTAGTCATTTAACCTCTTAGGGAGCGGCAGGTGAGGTGACGGTTTTGGAGAGTCTGGCGTGCCCAAAGCAAAATGCCTACCACTCAGGCTCAGAAAATAGGATATGCACATAATTAGTACTATTGGATAGGAAACACTCTGAGGTTTCTAAAAGTGTTAACATAATGTCTGTGAATATAACAGAACTCATTTAGCAGGCGAAAACCCGAGAAAAATCTATCTGGAAATCAGTTTCTGGTGACCTATTGCTCTGTTTGACACACTCCCCATGAATCCATTTGTAACCAGGACTGAGACTGCAGTACCTATGGCTTCCACTAGATGTCAACAGTCTATATACAAAGACTCAGAGAGATTGGAGTAAACAGAACGGATAGGTACAGGAAATGGTCAAGGTAGCTCAGATGTCAACAAGTTTTCTCGGGCTCGAGTCTGGCTGCGCGCCCCACTTTATTTTACTTATATAAGGTATAGGTGACCATCCGAGTGAAATATTATCGCTAATATTCATAAAAGGATAGCTAAGGATGCTTTTTAACTGGTATTTGATTTGTTTAGGAAAAGTTTATAGGTATATTTGAACGCGTTCTCTTCACGTTTCAATGGGCGATTCGACGTTGGATTTTCTGAACATAGCGCTCCAACCAAACAGAGATTTATGGATATAATAAATTACTTTTTCTAACAAAAGAACCATTGGATGTCTTCGTTGGACACTTGGGAAGCCCTCAGCAGAAGTTCTTCAAAAGGTAAGGGATTTGTTTTCGCTGTTAAATGTGTTTTGTGTGAACCGCGATGGTTTATGAATTTATGCTAATGGAAAAATACTGGAGGGGCTACCCTCAAACAATCAAACTTTGTGCTTTCGCCGTAAAGCCTTTTTGAAATCTGACAACGCTGTGATATTGCCAAGAAGCAGAGCTTTTGATGACTATGCAACACTTGTATATTGATGCGCCCCACCACTCCGTAAGTAGTTAATTCAGTTCCCCTTGCTTTCTTGGGTACAGGAACAATGGTGGACATCTTGAAGTAAGTGGGGACAGCAAACGGGAACTGAGAGAAATTAAATATGTCCGTAAACACTCCAGCCAGTTGGTCTGCGCATGCTCTGAGGACACGACCAGGGATGCTAGAGCCCACAGTCCTTGGGACCAAAGAAGGTGTTTAGCTTGTTTGGGAGCAAGACGTCTGTGTGTGTGAGACAGTATGTCTCACACACATATGAGGACAGAGAACACTGGGATGTTACTGGGATCAATCAATTAATCAAATGTATTTATAAAGCCTTTTTTTACAGGACAGAGAACACTGGGATGTTACTGGACAGAGAACACTGGGATGTTACTGGGATCAATCAATTAATCAAATGTATTTATAAAGCCTTTTTTTACAGGATGCCACAAAGTGCTATACAGAAACCCAGCCTAAAACCCAAAACAGCAAGCAATGCAGATATTTGGCCGTTTGGAACATGTTATAGAAATTTCGTTCTCTATGTTCATAAACTGAACTTCAATTAAACAAACTCTGTCTGTTACCCAGTATTTGTAAGATACTGGTTGAAATGAGACAAACAGAGGCCCAATCTATAATGATCAAATGTGGATTATTTATTCATGGGAGAGCTCTGAGCTCTAAAAGGTGTACACAGTCTTTTATATGGTACAATGTTGAAATACAAAGATACAAAATTCCCACCACTTCCCTCGCCCTCTCCAAGAAAATAGTGTCTTCCCACATTACCCATTCATTCCTTATCACAATCTTTGCACATAAGTCAAACTTGGGAGGTTCCTCTCAAGGACGGGCCTCTCGAATGTGTCTGGTAGAATCAAATAATTCTTTGTTCTCCCAGACACCCCCTAAATGAAGTCATACTTCTGCACACCAAGTTAATATCTAGACACACACACATTAATTGGACTGCCATTTGTCTTGTAACCCTATCTCTATTGCATACATTTTCAGAATGGAATGTTCTTAGTATTAAGTACAAACAGTTAGACATCAAAACATAAAATCTATAACAGAACATAAACTTTATATTTTGACAAATTAGCCTCCTTGGCTAATCTAAAGAAGCATAAGAGCAAACCAAAAATACAGATAATGAAAAATGGTTTGATAATGATTGCAAAAATCTAAGAAAGTCATTGAGAAACATATCAAATCAAAAACACAGAGAACCAGACAACAAAAATATACGCCTTCAATATGGGGAAACACTGAAGCAATACAAACACACACTAAGAACAAAAAAGGAACAGCACATTAGAAATCAGCTGGATGAATCCATAGAATCAAACCACTTCTGGGAGAATTGGAATAAATTAAACAAACCTCATCATGAGGAATTGGCTATCCAAAATGAGGATATGTGGAGAAATCACTTTGCAAACCTCTACCGCAATATAACAAAGAGCCCAGAACAAAAAGATATACAAGAAAAATTACAAATCCTTGAATCAGCAGTCAAAGACTATCAGAATCCTGTGAACACCCCAATTACAGAAGAAGAATTATTGGAAAAACTACGCACTCTCCATCCCAAAAAGGCCTGTGGTGCTGATGGTATTTTAAATGAAATGATCAAATATACAGACCACCTATTCAAATTGGCTATACTCAAACTCTTCAACATTATCCTCACTGCAGGTATTTTCCCCGATATTTGGAACCAGGGATTGATCATACCAATCTATAAAAATGGAGACAAATTTGACCCAAATAATTACAGAGGAATTTGCGTTAACAGCAACTTGGGGAAAATTCTCTGCAGTATTATAAAAATCAGACTACATCATTTCATTGACGAACACAACATCCTGAGCAGAAGCCAGATTGGATTTCTAAAAAATTATCGTACAACAGACCAGATTTACACCATTCACACTCTAATTGACAAACAAGTAAACCAAAGCAAAGGCAAAATCTACTCGTGTTTTGTAGATTTCAAGAAAGCATTTGATTCAATTTGGCACAAAGGTCTTTTTTTATAAACTAATAGAAAGTGGTATTGGAGGGAAAACATATGATGTTATTAAATCAATGTACACTAAAAACAAATGTGCGGTTAAAATTGGCAACAAGCAACCAGACTTCTTCTCTCAGGGATGTGGAGTGAAACAGGGCTGCCCAATAAGTCCAACACTATTTAACATCTACATTAATGAATTGGCAAAAACATTGGAAGAATCGGCAGCACCTGGTATCACCCTACACAAAACGGAAATCAAGTGTCTGCTGTACGCAGATGACCTGGTGCTGCTGTCTCCCACTAAAGAGGGGTTACAGCAGCACCTAGATCATCTTTACAGATTTTGTCAGACCTGGGCTCTGACCGTTAACCTAAAAAAAAACAAATATAATGATATTCCAAAAAAGGTCAGGAAATCAGGATGACAAATATAAATTCTATTTGGACACAGTTCTATTAGAACACACCAAAAACTACACATATCTAGGACTAAATATCAGCAACACAGGTAGCTTTCACAGGGCTGTGAACGAGCTGAGAGACAAAGCAAGAAGAGCATTCTATGCCATTAAAAGGAACATTAAAATCGAAATTCCAATTAGAATCTGGCTCAAAATCAGTTATAGAACCAATTGCTCTATATGGCAGCGAAGTATGGGGCCCAATCTCTAACAATGAATTTACCAAATGGGACAAACATCCAATGGAAATACTGCATGCAGAGTTTTGCAAGACTGTATTGCAAGTGCAAAGAAAAACTCCAAATAAGGCATGTAGAGCAGAATTGGGCCAATACCCCCTCCTCATTCGAATAGAAAAAAGAGCCATCAAATTTTACAACCATCTAAAAACAAGTGACCCCAAAACATTCCATCTGTCACGTCCAAGCCTGGGTTAGCAGGCTGGTGTTTAGTTTGTCTTTTGTTTAGGAGGGTTTTGTGTTCTAGGTTTTGTATTTCTATGTTGGGGAAATGGTTCCCAATTAGAGGCAGCTGATTGTCCTTACCTCTAATTGGGAACCATATATGTTTGTGGTTTTCAATAGGGTTTTGTGGGTCATTGTTTGTATAGTATGTTTAGTGGTGTGTGCACTTTTTAGCCACATCGGTGTTATGATCTTCACTTGTTTATTATTTTGCCAGTTACGTGTTAAATAAAATATGTATACTGGAAGCATCGCTGTGTCTTGGTCCGTCACTCATGAAGTTCATGACACCATCACACAGCTCTACAATGTCAAGAGATGAAACAAGAGAAGAGTCCCCTCAGCCAGCTAGTTCTGAGGCTCAGTTCGCTAACCCAAACCAACCCCATAGAGCCTCAGGACAGCACTCAGAAAATCTGGCCCAACCAAATCATCACAAAACAAAAAGAAAAATATATCACCTATTGGAAAGAAACCACAAAAAATCTAAGTAAACTTCAATGCTATTTGGCTCTAAACAGACAGCACATGGTGGCAGACTATCTGACCACTGTGACTGATAGAAAACTGAGGAAAACACTGACTAGGTACAGACTCAGTGAGCACAGTCTGGCTATTCAGACCGGTCGTCACAGACAAACCTGGCTGCCCAGAGAGGACAGGCTGTGCTCACTCTGCTCCAGGGGAGAAGTAGAGACAGAGCTGCATTTCCTATTACACTGTGACAAATACTCAGACCTAAGAGAGTATTTCTTTCCCAAAATTATAATTCAATACAAAGAATTTGAAACTATAATAGATTAAGAAAAAATCGAATATTTATTGAAAAGCCAAAATGTGCAGTTTTGGCAGCCAAATATGTGTCCTCCTGCCACAACCTGAGGGACAGCCAGTGAAAAGTGTAATGTGGATAATATTTCCCATCTTGTTTTGTTTTGTCATGTGTCTTCTCAGTCTTGTTGACACTGGTCTACTACCATTGCTTTAACGTATTGTTGTTCTCATTAATACTGTTGTTGTAGTCATTGTTAATGGTAATCCCATGTCCACTACTTCTACTATTAATATTGTTGTTGGTCCCACCATTTATTTCTGTATATATGTATACTTTGACAATGTAAGTATTAATGAACTTGCCATGTCAATTGAATTGAATTGAATTGAATTGAATTGAGAGAGAGAGAGAGACCCAGAACAATCTGACCAGAATTTTTGGGTGATGTTTTTGATAAATAGTTGTTTTTTGGCATATTTGATAAATAACACGGAACAGTAAGAGGTCTGTAGCCTTTATGGGTTTTAACCTGTGACCAGTATTATCCTTTCAAATAGTCCAAGGATGTTTCTATTCAAATCATTTGTGTGAGTAAATAATATTTGTTCTGTGGTAGAATGTGTTAGTTACAACAACAAAAAGGTCACTGCCTCCAGTCAGCCATACACTGATGTTATCATACAGCGTTTCGAACACACACACACACGCTGGCAAGAAACATATGGCTGTGTGCTGACTTGGTTATTGTACACATTCCCTCCCCCATCGTGTTAATTGACTGTTTGTTGCTTCTGTGTCTGTCTCCACACGGAGGGAGAGGACACATATGGGCATGTCAAAGACTAAACAATTCACCATATTAGCGAATGTTTATAAATACTGTTTTAACACAGGCCAAACCCTAACAAGGTTCGTTTATAGATTTCCCTGTCTATTTCTGGTCATGAGGTAATGTGAGACAACAGTTTTCCATATCTATTAAAGTCTTATTCTGTTCTGTTCTAGAAAAGGAGTGAATCCTGACATGGTAAGGATGGTGGGATGTTTCCATTGAAACACACACACACACACACACACACACACACACACACACACACACACCACCTCTACTGATTGTGTGAAGCGGAGGGTCTCTGCTTGCTAATGATCCATCCAGAAGGTATTTAAATATTTACTGTTCTGTTGGCAGGAGAACCAGAAAACCAGGAGTGTATGTGTGTGTTGGCAGGAGAACAAGGACTTCTGGACCAGGATCAAAGGCCTGGCTGATGTCTCAGGACCAGGGATGTGAGGCCGTAATACGCTAAGCTAACAGAGCTAAACAGCACTACGTTAATAGAGATGTACTGACTGGCCAGGCTGTTAGACAGGCCAAGCAAGTTAAGTTAATAGAGATGTACTGACTGGCCAGGCTATTAGGCAGGCCAAGCAAGCTAAGTTAGCAGCGCTAAGCTAAATGCAATTTTGTTCATTAACGCTAAGGTAATAGAGGTTTGTTTATTAGTGGACCCGAAAGCCCTAAGCTAACAGAGCTAAGCTAACAGCAGTTTGTTAATAATTAGCCACCCATTACTGGGTGACTCCATCAGAAGCACTTAGAGAAGCACTTAGATCTGAATAAACAGGCACACCTTGGCAGGAGGAGGGAGACAACTCTTACATCTGGCCAGGAGGAGAGAGAGATTATTAGGAGAGTTTACTAGAGACCCAGCATCTGGCTAAGAAGAGAGAGATATTATTAGGAGAGTGAACTAGAGACCAAGCATTTGGCCAGGAGGAGAGAGATATTGTTAGGAGAGTTTACTAGAGACAAAGCATCTGGCCAGGAGGAGAAAGATATTATTAGGAGAGTTTATTAGAGACCCAGTTTTGGGCCAGGAGGGTTGAGATTATTCTGAGAGTTTACTAGAGACACAGTATGCCAAGCGGAAATAGAGATTTTTAGGAGAATTTACTAGAGTCCAGCTTCTGGCCAGGAAGAGAGAGAGACTATTAGGAGACCCAGTATGCCAGGAGGAGAGGGAGATTATTAGGAGAGTTTACTAGAGACCCAGCATCTGGCCAGAAGGAGAGAGAGACGATTGGGAGAGTTTAATAGAGACCCAGCATCTGGCCAGGAGGGTTGAGATTATTCTGAGAGTTTACTAGAGACACAGCATGCCAAGAGGAAAGAGAGATTATTAGGAGAATTTACTAGAGACCCAGCATCTGGCCAGGAGGAGAGAGAGATACCCTATCTGGGTACCCTATTCCCTATCTGGGTACCCTATTTCCTGTCTGGGTACCCTATTCCCTATCGGGGTACCCCTATTCCCTGTCGGGGTACCCTATTCCCTATCTGGGATACATACAGTGAGGGAAAAAAGTATTTGATCCCCTGCTGATTTTGTACATTTGCCCACTGACAAAGAAATGATCAGTCTATTATTTTAATGGTAGGTTTATTTGAACAGTGAGAGACAGAATAACAACAAAAAAATCCAGAAAAACGCATGTGAAATTTTTTATAAATGGAAATGCATTTTAATGAGGGAAATAAGTATTTGACCCCCTCTCAATCAGAAAGATTTCTGGCTCCCAGGTGTCTTTTATACAGGTAACAAGCTGAGATTAGGAGCACAATCTTAAAGGGAGTGCTCCTAATCTCAGTTTGTTACCTGTATAAAAGACACCTGTCCACAGAAGCAATCAATCAATCAGATTCCAAACTCTCCACCATGGCCAAGACCAAAGAGCTCTCCAAGGATGTCAGGGACAAGATTGTAGACCTACACAAGGCTGGAATGGGCTACAAGAACATCGCCAAGCAGCTTGGTGAGAAGGTGACAACAGTTGGTGCGATTATTCGCAAATGGAAGAAACACAAAAGAACTGTCAATCTCCCTCGGCCTGGGGCTCCATGCAAGATCTCACCTCGTGGAGTTGCAATGATCATGAGAATGCTGCCTATGACCCCAAGAACACCATCCCCACCGTCAAACATGGAGGTGGAAACATTATGGTTTGGGGGTGTTTTTCTGCTAAGGGGACAGGACAACTTCACCACATCAAAGGGACGATGGACGGGGCCATGTACCATCAAATCTTGGGTGAGAACCTCCTTCCCTCAGCCAGGGCATTGAAAATGGGTCGTGGATGGGTATTCCAGCATGACAATGACCCAAAACACACAGCCAAGGCAACAAAGGAGTGGCTCAAGAAGAAGCACATTAAGGTCCTGGAGAGGCCTAGCCAGTCTCCAGACCTTAATCCCATAGAAAATCTGTGGAGGGAGCTGAAGGTTTGAGTTGCCAAACGTCACCCTCGAAACCTTAATGACTTGGAGAAGATCTGCAAAGAGGCGTGGGACAAAATCCCTCCTGAGATGTATGCAAACCTGGTGGCCAACTACAAGAAACGTCTGACCTCTGTGATTGCCAACAAGGGTTTTGCCACCAAGTACTAAGTCATGTTTTGCAGAGGGGTCAAATATGTATTTCCCTCATTAAAATGCAAATCAATTTATAATATTTTTCACATGTGTTTTTCTGGATACTTTTGTTGTTATTCTGTCTCTCACTGTTCAAATAAACCTATGATTAAAATTATAGACTGATCATTTCTTTGTCAGTGGGCAAACTTACAAAATCAGCAGGGGATCAAAAACTTTTTTCCCCTCACTGTAAAAGGGGTACCAGTATAATACAAACATTCCATTCAGTTCTTCTCAGAAAATAACTATGGCAGCAACGAAAAAGGCTGAAAAAGTCCACGACACAAATACTTTTTCATTCCAATATAATTATATAACTTTTTAAATAAGCCATTGTTCCTTGATTCCGTCTTCTGAACACCACTCGTAACACAATGTGACACTGTGTATGAGCTAATTAGCATTATTCCCCCAAAAGTATCAGTAATCTGTTAAACTTGTTTGTTTCCCCGTGGCTCAGACACTCGCAACACAGCATGTTGTATCTACTATTCATCTGCACACCACCAATTACAGAACCACCATTCTGTGTGTGTGTGTGTGTGTGTGGTGGGGGGGGGCTGTACTGTATGCGTGCGTGCGCTTACACAAAGACTCCCTCTATCTACCCCTCCAGTATTCCTTATGAAAGCGATCATGTTGTTTTCATGTAGTAATAAACAACATTTTCTCTCCATTGTTGAAACGGTCCATTGTTGTAGTTTCTTTTCTACCCAGTCTGTGGCTTTTTTTTGCAGGAGTGAGATCCCTCCTTTCCTCCATCCTTTCTCAGTATTTCCTTACGACTTTGACATACCACAGATAATGTATTCTGGGTGACAGAGAGACAGACAACTTCCTGAAATTAGACCAAAGTCTCCATAATGACATTCTCCTGATGGGCCTTGGATGGATTTCAGATTGACCTTGTTGGATTACTTTACCTTCAATTCAACCAAGAAATCCGTCCTTCCCTTCTTCCAGTCAGATCAAAAAGGGAGATTTTTAATTAAATGTGTGATAGCCAAATTGGAATACTTATCTTGGTATTTTTCATTTTCCCCTCTGATCTCAAATTCCATTAACTTTGTCTCAGGAACTGTCAGCACATCAAGACTCCACCTTCCCAGTCAGGCCTTTAATACGCTCTTCAGAGAGCCTGACTTCCCCTTCCCAGTCAGGCCTTTAATACACTCTTCAGAGAGCCTGACTTCCCCTTCCCAGTCAGGCCTTTAATACACTCTTCAGAGAGCCTGACTTCCCCTTCCTAGTCAGGCCTTTAATACACTCTTCAGAGAGCCTGACTTCCCCTTCCCAGTCAGGCCTTTAATACGCTCTTCAGAGAGCCTGACTTCCCCTTCCTAGTCAGGCCTTTAATACGCTCTTCAGAGAGCCTGACTTCCCCTTCCCAGTCAGGCCTTTAATACACTCTTCAGAGAGCCTGACTTCTGCTAAGGTGGAGGAAATTCAACGCTCTAATCTTAGCTCCTGCCATAATCCTGTGGAGACTATAAATGGCCGAACACACTCACACGCGCGCACACACGCACGCACGCATACCTGCATGCAGGCATGTGCTGAGTGTACAAAACATTGGGAACACCTTCCTAATATTGAGTTGCAGTCCCTTTTGAGAACAGCCTCAATTCATCGGGCGTGGATGTCCTCTGGGTGTTGAACCATTATTAATACACACAGGAAACTGTTGTGAAAAACCCAGCAGCGTTGCAGTTCTTGAAATAAACTAAAACCGGTGCGCCTGGCACCTGCTACCATACCCTGTTTAAATCTTTTGTCTTACCCATTCAACCTGTGTGAATGGTACACATACACAATCCATGTCTCAATTGTTTCAAGACTTAAAAATCCTTCTTTAACCGGTCTCCTCCCCTTCATCTACACGGATTGAAGTGGATTTAACAAGTGACATCAATAAGGGATCATAGCTTTAACCTGGATTCACCTGGTCAGTCTATGTCATGGAAAGAGCAGGTGTTCTTAATGTTTTGTACACTCAGTGAACACAGACATATGAACATCACAGGAGGCTGCTGAGGGGAGGACAGCTCATAATAATGTCTGAAACAGAGCGAATAAAATGGCACCGAACACATAGAAACCATATGTTTGATACCATTCCACTGATTCCGCTCCAGCCATTACCAGGAGCCTGTTCTCCTCAATTAAGTTGCCACCAACCTCCTGTGATGCACACACACACACACACAAGCACGCAGTGCTATTCTCATTTTTACATCGAACCAGAAAAATGACAGTGTGACATTTCACCGCCATTATAATCACAGAGTATATCAAACATAATGTACACACACTGCATTTGGCTAGCATGGGCCTTTGTCCTTCCTTACTTCCTTATACAGATCTCCAATCAATATTCACTCAAAATAGCCTCGCACCCTGATCTTCCTCCCGGAGAAGGCCTGCCCGCTCAAAGACCTCTCCATCACAGTTGACAAATCCACAATGTCGCCCTCCCAGAGTGCTAAGAACCTTGGCGTGACCCTGGACAATACCCTGTCGTTCTCTGCAAACATCAAAGTAGTGACTCGCTCCTGCAGGTTCATACTCTGCAACATTGGTAGAGTACGATCCTACCTCACACAGGAAGCGGCACAGGTCCTAATCCAGGCGCTTGTCATCTCCTGTCTGGATGACTGCAACTGGCTGTTGGCTGGGCTCGCCGCTTGTGCCATCAAACCCCTGCAATTTATCCAGAACGCCGCAGCCCGCCTGGTTTTCAACCTTCCAAAGTTATCTCATGTCACCCTGCTCCTCCGCACACTCCACTGGCTTCCAGTCCAAGCTCGCATCCACTACAAGACCATGGTGCTTACCTATGGAACAGCAAGAGGAAATGCCCCTCTCTAGCTTCAGGCTATGCACAAACCCTACACCCACCTCAGGTCTCTTGGCCCTCCCACCCCTACGGGAGGGCAGCTCACGCTCAGCCCAGTCTAAGCTCTTCTCTGTTCTGGCACCCCAATGGTGGAACCAGCTTCCCCTTGAAGCTAGGAGAGCAGAGCCCCTGCCCATCTTCCCGAAACAAAAACATCTGAAACCCTACCTCAAACAGCATCTTAAAAAATCCTCCTACTCACATCGACAACCCCCCCCCCAGAAATACTAGCATCTGCACTTGACCACCCTAGGCCTGTGATCTGGTTGTCCCACCTATATAAGGATGAGAGCGTCTGTCAAATGACTAAAATATAAATGTAGAATCCCTGTAAATGAATCAAAACAGCAAGTGATTCCATATAACCCCACAGGATGCCAATTAAGATAGTGAAGCTGTGGTTGGGGGCAGGGGGGATAGAAAGGGAGCAGTAATAGATAGTGAAGATGTGGTTGGGGGGTAGGGGGGATAGGAAGGGATCAGTAACAGTAGCAGTAATAGATAGTGAAGCTGTGGTTGGGGGCAGGGGGGATAGGAAGGGATCAGTAATAGTAGCAGTAATAGATAGTGAAGCTGTGGTTGGGGGCAGGGGGGATAGGAAGGGATCAGTAATAGTAGCAGTAATAGATAGTGAAGCTGTGGTTGGGGGGTAGGGGGATAGGAATGGATCAGTGATAGTAGCAGTAATAGATAGTGAAGCTGTGGTTGGGGGCAGGGGATAGGAAGGGATCAGTAAAGTAGCAGTAATAGATAGTGAAGCTGTGGTTGGGGGCAGGGGGATAGGAAGTGATCAGTAATAGTAGCAGTAATAGATAGTGAAGCTGTGGTTGGGGGTAGGGGGATAGGAAGGGATCAGTAATAGTAGCAGTAATAGATAGTGAAGCTCTGGTTGGGGGTAGGGGGATAGGAAGGGATCAGTAATAGTAGCAGTAATAGATAGTGAAGCTGTGGTTGGGGGCAGGGGGATAGGAAGTGATCAGTAATAGTAGCAGTAATAGATAGTGAAGCTGTGGTTGGGGGTAGGGGGGATAGGAAGGGATCAGTAATAGTAGCAGTAATAGATAGTGAAGCTCTGGTTGGGGGGTAGGGGGGATAGGAAGGGATCAGTGATAGTAGCAGTAATAGATAGTGAAGCTGTGGTTGGGGGGTAGGGGGGATAGGAATGGATCAGTGATAGTAGCAGTAATAGATAGTGAAGCTGTGGTTGGGGGCAGGGGGGATAGGAAGGGATCAGTAAAGTAGCAGTAATAGATAGTGAAGCTGTGGTTGGGGCAGGGGGATAGGAAGGGATCAGTAATAGTAGCAGTAATAGATAGTGAAGCTGTGGTTGGGGGGTAGGGGGGATAGGAAGGGATCAGTAATAGTAGCAGTAATAGATAGTGAGGCTGTGGTTGGGGGGTAGGGGCGATAGGAAGGTATCAGTAATAGTAGCAGTAATAGATAGTGAAGCTGTGGTTGGGGGCAGGGGGATAGAAAGGGATCAGTAATAGTAGCAGTAATAGATAGTGAAGCTGTGGTTGGGGGCAGGGGATAGGAAGTGATCAGTAATAGTAGCAGTAATAGATAGTGAAGCTCTGGTTGGGGGTAGGGGGATAGGAAGGGATCAGTGATAGTAGCAGTAATAGATAGTGAAGCTGTGGTTGGGGGTAGGGGGATAGGAAGGGATCAGTGATAGTAGCAGTAAAAGATAGTGAAGCTGTGGTTGGGGGCAGAGGGATAGGAAGGGATCAGTAATAGTAGCAGTAATAGATAGTGAAGCTGTGGTTGGGGGCAGGGGGATAGGAAGGGAACAGTAATAGTAGCAGTAATAGATAGTGAAGCTGTGGTTGGGGGTAGGAAGGGATCAGTGATAGTAGCAGTAATAGATAGTGAAGCTGTGGTTGGGGGTAGGGGATAGGAAGGGATCAGTAATAGTAGCAGTAATAGATAGTGACGCTGTGGTTGGGGGCAGGGGATAGGAAGGGATCAGTAATAGTAGCAGTAATAGATAGTGAAGCTGTGGTGGGGTAGGGGATAGGAAGGGATCAGTAATAGTAGCAGTAATAGATAGTGAAGCTGTGGTTGGGGGCAGGGGGATAGAAAGGGATCAGTAATAGTAGCAGTAATAGATAGTGAAGCTGTGGTTGGGGGTAGCGATAGGAAGGTATCAGTAATAGTAGCAGTAATAGATAGTGAAGCTGTGGTTGGGGGGTAGGAAGGGATCAGTGATAGTAGCAGTAATAGATAGTGAAGCTGTGGTTGGGGGGTAGGGGGGATAGGAAGGGATCAGTAATAGTAGCAGTAATAGATAGTGAAGCTGTGGTTGGGGGGTAGGGGGGATAGGAAGGGATCAGTAATAGTAGCAGTAATAGATAGTGAAGCTGTGGTTGGGGGCAGGGGGGATAGAAAGGGATCAGTAATAGTAGCAGTAATAGATAGTGAAGCTGTGGTTGGGGGGTAGGGGCGATAGGAAGTGATCAGTAATAGTAGCAGTAATAGATAGTGAAGCTGTGGTTGGGGGGTAGGAAGGGATCAGTGATAGTAGCAGTAATAGATAGTGAAGCTGTGGTTGGGGGGTAGGGGGGATAGGAAGGGATCAGTAATAGTAGCAGTAATAGATAGTGAAGCTGTGGTTGGGGGGTAGGGGGATAGGAAGGGATCAGTAATAGTAGCAGTAATAGATAGTGAAGCTGTGGTTGGGGGTAGGGGGATAGGAAGGGATCAGTAATAGTAGCAGTAATAGATAGTGACGCTGTGGTTGGGGGCAGGGGGATAGGAAGGTATCAGTAATAGTAGCAGTAATAGATAGTGAAGCTGTGGTTGGGGGGTAGGGGCGATAGGAAGGTATCAGTAATAGTAGCAGTAATAGATAGTGAAGCTGTGGTTGGGGTGGACAGGGGGGATAGGAAGTGATCAGTAATAGTAGCAGTAATAGATAGTGAAGCTGTGGTTGGGGGTAGGGGGATAGGAAGGGATCAGTAATAGTAGCAGTAATAGATAGTGAAGCTGTGGTTGGGGGCAGGGGGGATAGGAAGTGATCAGTAATAGTAGCAGTAATAGATAGTGAAGCTGTGGTTGGGGGGGCAGGGGGGATAGGAAGTGATCAGTAATAGTAGCAGTAATAGATAGTGAAGCTGTGGTTGGGGGTAAGGGGATAGGAAGGGATCAGTAATAGTAGCAGTAGAAGATAGTGAAGCTGTGGTTGGGGGCAGGGGATAGGAAGGGATCAGTAATAGTAGCAGTAATAGATAGTGAAGCTGTGGTGGGGGTAGGGGGATAGGAAGGGATCAGTAATAGTAGCAGTAATAGATAGTGAAGCTGTGGTTGGGGGCAGGGGATATGAAGGGATCAGTAATAGTAGCAGTAATAGATAGTGAAGCAGTGGTTGGGGGCAGGGGGATAGGAAGGGATCAGTAATAGTAGCAGTAATAGATAGTGAAGCTGTGGTTGGGGGCAGGGGAGATAGGAAGGGATCAGTAATAGTAGCAGTAATAGATAGTGAAGCTGTGGTTGGGGGCAGGGGGGATAGGAAGGGATCAGTAATAGTAGCAGTAATAGATAGTGAAGCTGTGGTTGGGGGCAGGGGGATAGGAAGGGATCAGTAATAGTAGCAGTAATAGATAGTGAAGCTGTGGTTGGGGGGTAGGGGGGATAGGAAGGGATCAGTAATAGTAGCAGTAATAGATAGTGAAGCAGTGGTTGGGGGCAGGGGGATAGGAAGGGATCAGTAATAGTAGCAGTAATAGATAGTGAAGCTGTGGTTGGGGGTAGGGGGGATAGGAAGGGATCAGTAATAGTAGCAGTAATAGATAGTGAAGCTGTGGTGGGGGTGTAGGGGGATAGGAAGGGATCAGTAATAGTAGCAGTAATAGATAGTGAAGCTGTGGTTGGGGGCAGGGGGGATAGGAAGGGATCAGTAATAGTAGCAGTAATAGATAGTGAAGCTGTGGTTGGGGGCAGGGGGGATAGGAAGGGATCAGTAATAGTAGCAGTAATAGATAGTGAAGCTGTGGTTGGGGGTAGGGGATAGGAAGGGATCAGTAATAGTAGCAGTAATAGATAGTGAAGCAGTGGTTGGGGGCAGGGGGATAGGAAGGGATCAGTAATAGTAGCAGTAATAGATAGTGAAGCTGTGGTTGGGGGGTAGGGGGGATAGGAAGGGATCAGTAATAGTAGCAGTAATAGATAGTGAAGCTGTGGTTGGGGGGTAGGGGGGATATGAAGGGATCAGTAATAGTAGCAGTAATAGATAGTGAAGCTGTGGTGGGGGGGTGTAGGGGGGATAGGAAGGGATCAGTAATAGTAGCAGTAATAGATAGTGAAGCTGTGGTTGGGGGCAGGAGGGATAGGAAGGGATCAGTAATAGTAGCAGTAATAGATAGTGAAGCTGTGGTTGGGGGCAGGGGGGATAGGAAGGGATCAGTAATAGATAGTGATGCTGTGGTTGGGGGCAGGGGGGATAGGAAGGGATCAGTAATAGTAGCAGTAATAAAAAGTGAAGCTGTGCAACATCTCAAGACATTAAAGCTAAAGCTTGGTCGCAAATGGGTCTTCCAAATGAACAATGACCCCAAGCATTCTTCCAAAGTTGTGGCAAAATGGCTTATGTACAACAAAGTCAAGGTATTGGAGTGGCCATCACAAATCCCTGACCTCAATCCTATAGACAATTTGTGGGCAGAACTGAAAAAGCATGTGCGAGCAAGGAGGCCTACAAACCTGACTCAGTTACACCAGGTCTGTCAGAAATAATGGGCCAAAATTCATCCAACTTGTTGTGGGAAGCTTGTGGAAGGCTACCTGAAATGTTTGACCCAAGTTAAACAATTTATAGGCAATGCTACCAAATACTAATTGAGTTTATGTAAACTTCTGACCCACTGGGAATGTGATGAAAGAAATAAAAGCTTAAATAAATCATTCTCTCTACTATTATTCTGACATTTCACATTCTTAAAATAAAGTGGTGATCCTTTACTAGGATTAAATGTCAGGAATTGTGAAAAACTGAGTTTAAATGTATTTGGCTAAGGTGTATGTATATTTCCGACTTCAACTGTATCACCACCAAGCGTTTCCATTTCCTTTATTACTTTCTTGACCGCATCTACGGGCTGTCAACAGTTTAGGGAAATGTTTCGTTGCAAACACTTTAGTATAGATGTTCCCGAACAGATTTCACTTGGTTTTCCAAATTATGCACTGGGTTGGAGAGCCCATGGCATACAGAGTTTGGGCGGAATATCCCCTGTCGGCCAGCGAGAGCATGCTCCTCAAACTGTGGTTGATGCGTGGAGTGAAATAAGTGTTACAATTATTTCTCAGCTGCTCATATTAAGCACAGCTCCATTATAAAACCGAAGTATCCCACAAAACTGACAGGCGGAAAAGCGCGCAGCCTCCATTCGCTATTAGAGTGCATACAGATGACGTGTTTTGTTACCCCTGCACCTGTTCCCGCCCATTTGTTAATAAGCCATTCTAAATGGAAACTTATTTGACATATTAGTAAAGACCAGATTAGATAGGGAATAGTCTGATGGGTGATATGATCACATGATGAAAGAACAGCCTGAGGCGAAGAACAGAGCAGAAGTTGTTTTTGCAACTTTCTCAAGTCATCAAGAGCCTGTAGTTGCACCATGCACCATATACTGTATGTTCTGATTTCTAACACATTCTAAAATTTGTATCATTTACAAATAAAGTTCCCAAATAACTCTAAATCTAGCATATAGGACCTGTTTCAAATGATCCCTTTTTCACTCAACATAGTCCCTTCATATGCGCACTCCTCTTTAATGGGAAAAATATTATTTATATTTTATTAATCTAAGTTCAATTATATTCTTCTTACTATAAAATTATATAAAATAAAATAATTGCACGGGACTTATAAGTATATATTGTCAGCTAAATGAACAATCCTACAGCCTACGGCATGGCGCATAGCCAGATAACATAGGCCTACAGTAGGCCAACTCTTATTCTGTTCTTCTGAAATACATTTTCATAATATCATAATGTTTCTTTAGACCTGACTAAAATAAATAATGGATGTATTGTGATGGTGTATATTAAACTGATGAATTATACTTTTTAAAATGTAGATGTTCCAAAAACTCTGGTAATTACCTAATTCTTCCTCTGTTCCTCTTGTAACGGTCTCTCTCTCTCTCTCTCTCTCAACAGGAACAATTAATTATGAGCGATGTGGGGCACGCTGAAATTAAAATAGTCTCTCTTGAATTATTCTTCTCTATTCGCTATAATAAAATAGCTTGATAATTCCCACTAGGATCACTTGGATTCAATAACTAATTTCTGTAACCTTTGGTGACATTGGAGAGGAATGGATGATTCCCTGATGGCTCATGGGTTACTAGGTGTCTAGAAATGGCTTGATAGATTATCTTTAGGTAATCATACACTCAGTAGTTTCAAGGCTCCAACTGAAGAGTTCCTGGATGATGGTGGACATGGTCATCCCTTCTCACAGCTCAAGTTACTAACATTATAATGAATAGGAGGGGGGGGACCTGATCCTAGATCAGCACTCCTGAATAGGGGCCCTGAATGAACTGAATGAACGGCCATGGATTACCTGAGTTAATGGAGCAGCGCTAGTGTTCACTAACCTGTGGGTCTGTAGAGGGCACTCATTTAGCTCAAATCAAATCAAATTGTATTGGTCACATACACGTGTTTAGCAGATGTTCGGCAGGTGTATTTACCGCTGCTCTGATAGCCAATAGTTCTTCCCGGCTGTATGTAATAACACATAACATTTTCTGGGCTAACAAAGTTACTGCAAAGTTTCCTAAGAACTAGAAGCGAGGCAGCCCTCTCTGTTGGCACCATCTTGGCTGATGTATGGTCTGATGTATGGGCTGATGTATGGGCTGATGTATGGGCTGATGTATGGTCTGATGTATGGTCTGATGTATGGTCTGATGTATGGGCTGATGTATGGGCTGATGTATGGTATTCAAGAGACAAGGAAGCAGTTCTTTAAACTCAATCTAAATCAAGTGCAAGAGCCTCAAAATGGCACCCTGTTCCCTACATTGTGCACACTACTTTTGAGCCCTATGGTCCCTGATCAAAAGTAGTGCCCTATACAGGCTTAGTACACTATGCTTGGTTGTGTCCTTCTGTTTTCTGACCAGCTCTCCACACAGGGACTGTTAACTTCTTAGGGAGCGGCAGGTGAGGTGATGTGCCCAAAGCAAAATGCCTGCCACTCAGGCTCAGAAAATAGGACATGCACATAATTAGTACTATTGGATAGGAAACACTCTGAAGTTTCTAAAAGTGTTAACATAATGTCTGTGAGTATAACAGAACTCATTTAGCAGGCAAAAACCAGAGAAAAAAACATCCGGAAATCAGTTTCTGGTGACCTTTGACTCTCTTAGACACAATCCCTATTGAATCCATTTGTTACCAGGACTGAGACTGCAGTACCTATGGCTTCCACTAGATGTCAACAGTCTATATATAAAGCCTCAGAGAGATTGGAGTAAGCAGGAAGAATAGGTACAGGAAATTGCATTGGGACCTCAAATGTCAACAAGTTTTCTCGTGCACGAGTCTGGCTGGCGCGCCCCACTTTATTTTACTTATATAAGGTATAGGTGACCATCCGAGTGAAATATTATCACTAATATTCATAAAAGGATAGCTAAGGATGCATTTTAACTGGTATTTGATTTGTTTAGGAAAAGTTTATAGGTATATTTGAACGCGTTCTCTTCACGTTTCAATGGGCGATTCGACGTTGGATTTTCTGAACATAACGCACCAACCAAACAGAGATTTATGGATATAATAAATGACTTTTTCTAACAAAAGAACCATGGATTGTCTTCGTTGGACACTTGGGAAGCCCTCAGTAGAAGTTCTTCAAAAGGTAAGGGATTTGTTTTCGCTGTGAAATGTGTTTTGTGTGAACCGCGATGGTTTATGAATTTATGCTAATGGAAAATATTGGAGGTGCTACCCTCAAACAATCAAATGTTGTGCTTTCGCTGTAAAGCCTTTTTGAAATCTGACAACGCTGTGATATTGCCAAGAAGCAGAGCTTTTGATGACTATGCAACACTTGTATATTGATGAATGTTTAATATTTCAACTTTAGGATTTTGAACTTGGCGCCTTGCATTTCACCTGGTAGTGCATTTCACCGGGTAGTGCATTTCACCGGGTAGTGCATTTCACCGGGTAGTGCATTTCACCACTCCCTAAGTAATTAATGAATCTGGTCATCAGGTTGTACCTTGTAATTCTGAAACCAGTGAGGGATTAGGTCGCTTTCACTCTTACCTTTTAATCTGTTTGAGATAAGATTTCCCCTTATTCGACTCTTCCTCTGAGCATCACTGTTACAGATATCCAGTTACAATTATGATAGTATAACTTCTGTAGGCAGTCTCGGAAATCCCAGACTTAGGGAACATTGTTAATGTGGAAGGCAACACGTCTGTCTATGGAGACTATACGCAATAACATGCTGATTACACCGGCCACGCACATGCATGGTGATTTTATCCATCCACACCAGACAAGATCATATCACACACATCTTAACCAACAATACTCATTTGGGGGCAGGTCGAAACACAAACCAACTGTGAACCAACAAAGTTAATTTGGCGGCAGGTCGAAACACACATGAAACATTCATGGACATTTCGCTGTCCTGAGAGATGAACATTGGGTTGTTATTTTACCTGACATGCTTATGGTCTACTTTTTAGCTTATTCTTTGTAGAATTTTGACCTGGAGTCATACAAAGTCGGGTGTTTCTCTACTCTGACGATTCATCCACAGATAAAAGGGAAACCTAGTTAGTTTTTAGTTAGTTATCTTTAAATAATCTCTCGTTTGTCTTGAAGCATTCCAATGGGTCTGTATCTTCCTGGCATCCAATAAGGAGGGGACTTGCAGTGCATGGTGTATCTCAATAAAAAAAAGTTCTATTTTAGAGCTTGGCTATGCAGACATTCGTTCATGCGCTCGAGTGATGTGGGTGAAATTATTTAATAACATGTACGTGTATATTTATTTTGAAACGCTTGCACACGGAACCTGGCCGGTGAGGTTTGCGTGTTGGTAAAGCTACTGTATCGGCCCCTTGGGTTAAGAATTATATATAAAACTCAAGCCTTAGCTGGCTATTGGATGGAGTGGAGCCCTGCGATCCTTCATGATCTCTCAGTTTCTCCTCTGGCACAACCACTAGAGCCTGGCAGAGAGGTGACTGGCCCACAGAAGTCATCTCCCATTCCTCTCATTGCTCTGGTAGTAAAATTCCCTATCAGCACAGTAATGGATCACCCTAAGACTTCATAGATTTACTCAGTGAGCGCCTGGCATAGTAGACTATACAGCAGGGCTGGAGATGGTCGGGTTCTGTCTGTGTGTGTGTGTGTGTGTGTGTGTATGCTCAGTGAGTCTGGGCATCGTTCTTCCTTAGGATGCCTCCCAGATGCCTTAATGCTCTATTGATTTGTTTAGCTAATATATTTCTGCTACCTCCTCTCCCTCTTTCTCTCTTTCTTTCTCCCTCTCCTCTCCCTCTCTCTCTCTCTTTCTCTTTCTCCCACCCTCTCTTCTCCTCTCCTCTCCTCTCCTCAAACCTTTCCTCTCCCCTTGCCCCCCACCTCTCTCTCCTGTCTTAGATTTGAATGTAATTTTTCTTTGCAAACCATCCCCCCCAGTTGAACAGTAAGTAATAGTGACATCAGATTACCCTCATTAAGGCTCTGCAATCTATGTTTTCTTCACATTATCACAGGAAGCCCTCATTAAGGCTCTGTAATCTATATTTTCATCACATTATCACAGGAAGCCCTCATTTGTCGTGAAGAGGGCACAACAAAACCTATTCTCCCTCAGGAGACTGAAAAGATTTGGCATGGGTCCTCAGATCCTCAAAAGGTTCTACAGCTGCACCATCGAGAGCATCCTGACTGGTTGCATCACTGCCTGGTATGGCAACTGCTCGGCCTCCGACCGCAAGGCACTACAGAGGGTAGTGCGTATGACCCAGTACATCACCGGGGCCAAGCTTCATGCCATCCAGGACCTCTATACCAGGCGGTGTCAGAGGAAGGCCCTAAACACTGTCAAAGACAACAGCCACCCTAGTCATAGACTGTTCTCTCTGCTACCACACGGCAAGCGGTACCGGAGCGCCAAGTCTAGGTCCAAGAGGCTTCTAAACAGCTTCTACCCCCAAGCCATAAGACTCCTGAACATCTAGTCAAATGGCTACCCAGACTATCTATTTTTTCAGCACATTACCACAGGCAGCCCTCATTAAGGCTCTGTAATCTACGTTTTCATCACATTACCACAGGAAGCCCTCATTAAGGCTCTGTAATCTACGTTTTCATCACATTACCACAGGAAGCCCTCATTAAGGCTCTGTAATCTACGTTTTCATCACATTACCACAGGAAGCCCTCATTAAGGCTCTGTTGTCTATGTTTTCATCACATTACCACAGGAAGCCCTCATTAAGGCTCTGTTGTCTATGTTTTCATCACATTACCACAGGCAGCCCTCATTAAGGCTCTGTTGTCTATGCACTACAACAATTAAGTGAAGGAGGTGGTTATGCCGCGTTGACACTGTTGTAAATGAATTCAGATCATCTGATTACACCGGAGAGGTTACAAATGACTGTTAGTCCCAAATGGCAGCCTATTCCCTATTTATCATAGTACACAACTAATAACCCTGTATTGGCCCTTGTCAAAAGTAGTGCGCTATGTAGGGAATAGTAATCCATTTGGGACTCAGCCCAAATGATTGTACGTTGGTTTCTCATTCCCCTTAGAAACCCCTGTTATAAGACCGTATACAGGTTGTAACCTCCAGCAGTGCACGCATCATCCCAATGTTTTAAAAGTAATTTAGAAACATAAACAATGTTAACACAATATATAATAGATAGATACAAATCATTACTACTACTAACACAAGCAGAAATCCAAACATACACACTCACTGCCTTTTAGCAGCCTCACACACTAATCCACCTCTCAAAGGAGAACAAAGAAAACCGAGTAGCGTTAGCAACAATATAAAGTCTCTGGAACTCTCCTCATGTTGCAGCATATTAGCATTAAGTTGACCATTTCCCAAGGAGCTTGGGTTCAACTGAACATGAGAAGGATAATGAAAATAATGAAACTGAGGGAATCCATGTTGTGTCTTCAGAGAAGTCTGAGGGGTGTGTGTGTGTGTGTTTGTGTGTGTGTGTGTCTGTGTGTTTGGGTGTGTGCGTGTTCAAAGGAGAATAGTTGGCCTCCTAACCTTCATTAGCCACCACAGGCTGGCTAGGCACAGGGGGGTGGACAAAGACAAATTGCTGCCCGGAAAAGATAAGGCCGTTATTAGAAACTCTCTATATCTGTACCAAATGAGAGGGAGAGGGGGGAGAGAGAGATAGAGAAAGGGGAAGGAGAGGGCAAGAGAGAGAGAGAGAGAGAGAGAGAGAGAGAAGAGAGAGTAACCAATTAAGTAGCCTACCCATGAACGTCCATGCTGTTCAGTTCCATAGCCAGCAAGGTCACCCGTGATACAAGTCAGTATTTGATATCCATCCATGTCTAAGGACGTCGGGAGATAATCTGGAAACCGTCCACTAGGGGCAAAAGTGAGCGTCGTGAGCATGGAAAGAGGAGAGAGTGAATGGAAAGAGGAGAGAGGGAATGGAAAGAGGAGAGAGGGAATGGAAAGAGGAGAGAGGGAATGGAAAGAGGAGAGAGTGAATGGAAAGAGGAGAGAGTGAATGGAAAGAGGAGAGAGGGAATGGAAAGAGGAGAGAGGGAATGGAAAGAGGAGAGAGAGGGAATGGAAAGAGGAGAGAGAGGGAATGGAAAGAGGAGAGAGGGGGAATGGAAAGAGGAGAGAGGGAATGGAAAGAGGAGAGAGGGAATGGAAAGAGGAGAGAGGGAATGGAAAGAGGAGAGAGGGAATGGAAAGAGGAGAGAGAGGGAATGGAAAGAGGAGAGAGTGGGAATTGAGAAAGTGAAGGTTGAACTAAGAAGGAAATGCAAAGCTAGGGATGAGAATAGACAGAGAAAGCTTGGATGAGAATAGACAGAGAGAGCTAGGGATGAGAATAGACAGATAAAGCTAGGGATGAGAATAGACAGAGAAAGCTTGGGATGAGAATAGACAGATAAAGCTAGGGATGAGAATAGACAGAGAAAGCTAGGAATGAGAATAGACAGATAAAGCTAGGGATGAGAATAGACAGAGAAAGCTAGGGATGAGTATAGTGCACTATAAAGGGAAAAAGTAGTGCACTATAAAGGGAACATGGTGCAATTTGGGACACATCAGTGTGCTAAAATCTGAGGTAGTTCACTAGGAGAGAAGAGAATCAGTTAGAGAAAGAATTAAAGAAGAATTAAAGAAAGAAGAATGAACAGAGAGAAAAGTAGCTAAGTTATGAGGAGGAGGAGATCATTAAGAGAGGACAGAATGCATCAGGGAACCATAGTCAGGAACTCTTCTAGTCAGGGAACCCGAGGGAACTCTTCTACTCAGGGAACCATAATCAGGAACTATTCTAGTCAGGGAACCATAGTCAGGGAACCATAGTCAGGAACCATAGTCAGGGAACCATAGTCAGGGAACCATAGTCAGGAACAATAGTCAGGGAACCATAGTCAGGAACTATTCTAGTCAGGGAACCATAGTCAGGGAACCATAGTCAGGGAACCATAGTCAGGAACTATAGTCAGGGAACCAAAGCCTGAAGACTTCACTAGAGGCATGAGGAGGAAAAACACTGTCTATTCCTCAAATGTCACATGTTTTGAGGAATGCCTATGCACACACGCACGCATGAGCGAACACACACACGCGACTGTATATCATCTAATGCTTAATTAATAAGCCATTTCTCACGTGCAGAGGAATCACAATGTTATGACTAATGTTATACAGAAGGCTTACTGTCAGTCTGAAATTGGACATAACTCATCAGTTGGTTTTGATTTCTCTCATAATCATATGAATTGGGGCCTCCCGAGTGGCGTAGTGGTCTAAGTGGCGTAGTGGTCTCTATCTCTGCATCGCAGTGCTTGAGGCGTCACTACAGACTTTTAGTTCATCTTCAGCATAACATCCCTGGCCTGAAAGGTTCTGAGGACATGGTGTAGGCAAGCTGAAACACTTCTCCTTCAAAGACCAACTTTCAAGGCGAACAAAGTTTAGCTGGAAAATTCTAATAAACAAGTTCAGGAAAACAACTTCCCCACATACCTAGAATACTCTGATTCCCCACATACCTAGAATACTCTGATTCCCCACATACCTAGAATACTCTGATTCCCCACATACCTAGAATACTCTGATTCCCCACATACCTAGAATACTCTGATTCCCCACATACCTAGAATACTCTGATTCCCCACATACCTAGAATACTCTGACAGGCAATCTGATTCCCTCACACACACGCACGCATACACACGCACGCATGCGCGCGCGCACACACACACACACACACACAAACAGAGAGAGAGACACACTACCACGCACACACATACAGACACACACACACGTCAGGCTAATGCAGACAGTGGAGAGCCCTTCAGGAGAGGAGAGATTAGAGTTCCCTCTGGTCGTCATGCCGTTACAGATGATGGATGTGATTAATAAAGCTGTTGTCGCCATGACGCCCCCTGAGCCGCTGAGCGCAGGCCAAACTATTTAACAGAGAGAGAAAGAGGGGAGGGACAGAGAGAAAGACAGAGAGATGAGAGAGAAAAATAGTAGGGTAGAGGGAGAAAGAGAGAGGAGAGTGGAGGAAAGAAACAAGAGAAAGAAAATATATATATATATATATATATTTGTTTCACTGTGACTGTCATCCCTCTTTTGATGTTGTGACCCCTCATCTCTTCATGTTTACAAACCCCTCTCATCTCTTCATGTTTACAAACCCCTCTCATCTCTTCATGTTTACAAACCCCTCTCATCTCTTCATGTTTACAAACTCCTCTCATCTCTTCATGTTTACAAACCCCTCTCATCTCTTCATGTTTACAAACCCCTCTCATCTCTTCATGTTTACAAACCCTGATACTAAGATGGCGCCAACAGAGAGGGCTGCCTCGCTTCTTTGCAGTATTTTGTTTTTGTATGTATTATTTCTTACTTTGTTAGCCCAGAAAATGTTATGTGTTATTACATATAGCCAGGAAGAATTATTGGATATCAGATGGCCGTTAACTCACCAGCACTACAACCAGGAATATGACTTTCCTGAAGCGGATACTTTGTTCGCACCACCCAGTGCAATTGAACTGATTCCAGAGGCCACCCCAAATCAACACCGGCGGAGAAGAAGAAGTCAGAGCGGTCTTCTAGTCAGACTTAGGAAGCGCACCACACCACCCACCGCCTCCGAGAATATTACTCGCTAATGTTCAGTCCCTGGATAACAAAGTTGACGAGATCAGGACAAGGGTTTCTTTCCAGAGAGACATCAGGCATTGTAACATACTCTGTTTCATGGAAACATGGCTCTCTCGGGCTATACTGTTGGAGTCAGTCCAGCCAACTGGATTCTCAGTTTATCGTGCCGACAGGAATAAACATCTCTCCAGGAAGAAGAAGGGCTGGGGTGTATGTTTCATGATTAATGACTCATGGTGTAATTGTAATAACATACAGGAACTCAAGTTATTTTGTTCACCCGGCCTAGAATACCTCACAATCAAATGCTGACCGTATTATCTCCCAAGAGAATTTTCTTTGGTTATTGTCACAGCCGTTTATATCCCCCCTCAAGCCGATACCACGGCGGCCATCAAGGAACTTCACCACGGCGGCCATCAAGGAACTTCTATGCAAACTGGAAACCATATATCCTGAGGCTGCATTTATTGTAGCTGGGGATTTTAACAAAGCAAATTTAAGGAAAAGTCTGCCTAAATTCTATCAGTATATTGACTGTAGTACTCGCGCTGGAAAACACTCAACCATTATTACTCCAACTTCCGGGATGCCTACAGGGCTCTCCGCTCTCCTTTCAGCAAATCTGACCACGACTCCATTTTGGTCCTCCCTTCCTATAGGCAGAAACTCAAACAGGAAGTACCGGTGCTAAGGACTATTCAATGCTGGTCTGACCAATCGGAATCCACGCTTCGAGATTGTTTTGATCACGCGGACTGGGATATGTTTTCCGGGTAGCTTCCGAGAATAATATTGACGTGTACACTGAGAAGGTTACTGAGTTTATCAAGAAGTCTATAGGAGATGTTGTACCCAGCGTGACTATTAAAACCTACTCTAACCAGAAACCGTGGATAGATGGCATCGTTCACGCAAAACTGAAAGTGAAAGTGTGAACCATTGCATTTAACCAAGGCAAGGTGACTGGGAATATGGCAGAATACAAACAGAGTAGTCATTCCCTCCGCAAGGCAATCAAACAGGCAAAATCAGTATAGAGACAAAGTGGAGTCGCAATTCAACGGCTCAGACACGAGATCTATGTGGCAAGGTATACAGACAATCACGGACTACAAAAGGAAAACCAGCCACGTCGCGGACACCGACGTCTTGCTTCCGGACAAGCTAAACACGTTCTTTGCCCGCTTTGAGGATAACACAGTGCCACCTACGCAGCCAGCTACCAAGGACTGTGGGCTCTCCTCCGTGGCCGACGTGAGTAAGACATTTAAACATGTTAACCTTCACAAGGTGGCCCAGACAACATCCCTAGCCGCATCCTCAAAGTATATGCAGACCAGCTGGCTGGTGTGTTTACGGACATATTCAATCTCCACTTATCCCAGTCTGCTGCCACATGCTTCAAGATGGCCACCATTGTTCATGTACCCAAGAATGCAAAGGTAACTGAACAAAATTACTATCGCCCCGTAGCACTCACCTCTGTCATCATTAAGTGCTTTGAGAGACTAGTCAAGGATCATATCACCTCCACCTTACCTGTCACCCTAGACCCACTTCAATTTGCTTACCGCCCCAATAGGTCCAATCACCATCACACTGCCCTATCCCATCTAGACAAGAGGAATACCTATGTAAGAATGCTGTTCATTGACTATAGCTCAGCATTTAACACCATATTACCCTCCAAGCTCATCATTAAGCTCGAGGCCCTGGGTCTGAATCCCACCCTGTGCAATTGGGTCCTGGACTTCCTGACGGGCCGCCCCCAGGTGGTGAAGGTAAGAAAAAACATCTCCCCTTCGCTGATCCTCAACACTGTGGCCCCACAAGGGTGCGTGCTCAGCCCCTTCCTGTACTCCCTGTTCACCCATGACTGCGTGGCCATGCACGCCTCCAACTCAATCATCAAGTTTGCAGACGACAGAACAGTATTAGGCTTGATTACCAACAATGACGAGATCACACTCTGGGAGTGTGGTGTCCGGAAAATAACCTCTCACTCAACGTCAACAAAACAAAGGAGATGATTGTGGAAACAGCAGAGGGAGCACCCCCCTATCCACATCGACGGGACAGCAGTGAAGTTTCTCGGCGTACACATCACGGACAAACAGAAATGGTCCACCCACACTGACAGTGTGGTGAAGAAGGTGCAGCAGCGCCTCTTCAACCTCAGGAGGCTGAAGAAATTTGTCTTGTCACCTAAAACCCTCACAAACTTTTACAGATGCACAATTGAGAGCATCCTGTTGGGCTGTATCACCTCTTGATACTGCAACTGCACCGCCCTCAACCACAGGGCTCTCCAGAGCGTGGTGCGGTCTGCACAACGCATAACCAGGGGCAAATTACCTGCCCTCCAGGACACCTACAGCACCCAATGTCACAGGAAGGCCAAAAAGATCATAAAGGACAACAACCACCCGAGCCACTGCCTGTTCACCCTGCTATCATCCAGAAGGCGAGGTCAGTACAGGTGCATCAAAGCTGGGACCGAGAGACATAAAAACAGCTTCTATCTCAAGGCCATCAGACTGTTAAATAGCCATCACTAGCACAGAGAGGCTGCTGCCTACATACACAGACTTGAAATCATTGGCAACTTTAATAAATGGAACACTAGTCACTTTAAGAATGTCACTTTAATAATGTTTACATATCTTGCATTATTCATCTCATCATCTCATTCATCTCATATGTATATACCTTACTGTATTCTATCTACTGTATCCTAGTCTATGCCACGCTGACATTGCTCATCCATATGTTTATATGTTCTTAATTCCATTATTTTACTTAGATTTGTGTGTATTAGGTATTTGTTGTGAAATTGTTAGATAGTACTTGTTAGATATTGCTACACTGACAAAACTAGAAGCACAGGCGTTTCGCTACATATAACATCTGCTAAACACGTGCATGTGAACAATAACATTTGATTTGAACCCCTCTCATCTCTTCATGTTTACAAACCCCTCTCATCTATTCATGTTTACACGTGCATTGTCTGACCCTGTCAAATATAATCAATAACATCACTATTTTGCGTCCCAAATGGCACCCCATTCCCTATATTGTGCGCTAGCTTTTAATCAAAAACACCTTACTCCCTATATTGACTGTAAAGCACCCCATTCCCTATATAGTGCCCTATCTTTGACTCAAAAGCACCCCATTCCCTATATAGTTCGCTACTTTTGACTCAAAAGCACCCCATTCCCTATATAGTTCGCTACTTTTGACTCAAAAGCACCCCATTCCCTATATAGTTCTCTACTTTTGACTCAAAAGCACCCCATTCCCTATATAGTGCCTTACCTTTGACTCAAAAGCACCCCATTCCCTATATAGTGCACTACTTTTGACTCAAAAGCACCCCATTCCCTATATAGTGCCCTATTTCTTAATCAAAAGCACCCCATTCCCTATATAGTGCCCTACTTTTGACTCAAAAGCACCCCATTCCCTATATAGTGCCCTATCTTTGACTCAAAAGCACCCCATTCCCTATATAGTTCGCTACGTTTGACTCAAAAGCACCCCATTCCCTATATAGTGCCATACTTTTGACTAAAAAGCTCCCCATTCCCTGTATAGTGGAGCAGGTTGAGAGCTTCAAGTTCCTTGGTGTCCACATCAACAAACTAGAATGGTCCAAACCCACCACAACAGTCGTGAAGAGGGCACAACAAAACTAAAAAGACTTGGGTCCTTGGGTCCTCAGATCCTCAAAAGGTTCTACAGCTGCAACATCCAGAGCATCCTGACTGGTTGCACCACTGCCTGGTACGGCAACTGCTCGGCCTCCGACCGCAAGGCTCTACAGAGGGTAGTGTGTACGGCCCAGTACATCACAAGGGCTAAGCTGCCTGCCATCCAGGACCTCCAAAAGGCTTCTCAAAAGCTTTTACCCCCAAGCCATAAGACTCCTGAACAGGTAATCAATTGGCTACCCGGACTATCTGCATTGTGTCTCGCCACCCGCCACCCACCACCCGCCAACCCCTCTTTTACGCTACTGCTACCCTCTGTTTATCATATATGCATAGTCACTTTAACCATACCTACATGTACATACTACCTGAATTGGCCTGACTAACCGGTGCCTGTATATAGTCTCGCTACTGTATATAGTCTCGCCACTGTTATTTTTCACTGTCTTTTTACTGTTGTTTTTTTATTAATTTACTTATCTATTGTTCACCTAATACCAATTTTTACTTACAAATTGCGCTGTTGTTTAGGGTCTGTAAGTAAGCATTTCACTGTAAGGTCTACACCTGTTGTATTCAGCGCACATAACAAATACACTTTTATTTTACTTGATTTAGAGTGCGCTACTCACCCCAGACTCAAAAGCACCCCATTCCCTATATAGTACACTACTTTTGACTCAAAAGTACCTCATTCCCTATATAGTGTGCTACTTTTGACTCAAAAGCACCCCATTCCCTATATAGTACACTACTTTTGACTCAAAAGCATCCCATTTCCTTTATACTGTGCTACTTTTGACTCGAACGCACCCCATTCCCTAAATAGAGCCCTACTTTTGACTCAAACATAGTGTGCTATACGGGGAATAGGGAGCCATTTGTGATTCTTGACTACGTCAAACATAATGAAGAAAGAGCCTGTCATCCTATGTAACACCAAAACATCAAAGCTAAAGAAACAGTGTCTTGTTCGCCCAGTGAAAACTAAAATCCAGAACCAGTTTTGTTATCTGAAATATCTACTTAACTACTTAGGGAGTAGCAGCGCGCTAGTAAGGCGCCAAATTCAAAATCCAAAAGTTGAATTATTAAACATTCATCAATATACAAGTGTTGCATAGTCATAGGCTTCCCAAGTGTCCAACGAAGACATCCAATGGTTCTTTTGTTAGAAAAAGTCATTTATTATATCCATAAATCTCAGTTTGGTTGGCGCGCGTTATGATCAGAAAATCCACCATCGAGTCGCCCATTGAACCGTGAAGAGAACACGTTCAAATTATATCTATACACTTTCTTCCAAACAAATCAAACATAATCCTTTTATGTATATTTACTGTAATATTTCAACCGGACGATAACGTGAACGATAGGAAAGGAAAATAAAGTGGGGCGCGCTCACAATCTCGCGCCCGTGAAACGTTGTTGACAAATGTGGTCCCTTCACTACTTCCTCTTTCTATCTGTTCTGCTTAGTGCTAGAGCCTCCATACACTGTATAAAGACTGGTGACATCTAGTGGAAGCCATAGGTACTGCAGTCTCAGTCCTAGTTAGCATAGAAATCAATAGGCAGCCTGGACAAAAAGGTAATCTACAAAAAAAACTGCAAATCCGGATGGATTTTCCTCCGGGGTTTTCGCCTGCTATATCAGTTCTGTTATACTCACATACATTATTTAAACACTTTTAGAAACTTCAGAGTGTTTCCTATCCAATAGTACTAATTATGTGCATATGCTATATTCTGGGCCTGAGTGGCAGGCATATTACTTTGGGCACGCCAGACTCTCCAAAACCGTCACCTCTGCTGCCGCTCCCTAAGAAGTTAAGTAATTATCCTTCGAATGCTTTGTTGAAGGGTACGGACCTGTAACGCCCAGGCCCGAGATTACAGGCTGGAGCGTTTTGGTTTTGTCTTGGTGTAGGGTTTGTTTGTTCTAGGTGTCATAGTTCTATGTTGGGTAATGGTTCCCAATTAGAGGCAGCTGTGTGTCGTTGTCTCTAATTGGGAACCATATTTAGGTAGGTAGGTTTCACTCTGGGTTCGTGGGTTATTGTGAGTTCATAGCTGTTTTGTCATGTCAGTTATGTTCTTCGTTACGTTCTCCGTTTATTGTTTTGTTCCGTCTCGTTCCCGTGTGATCATTAAATATGTATTCTGGCAACGTCGCTGCGTCTTGGTCTGTTCCTTCGGAAGAGAATCGTGACAGAATAACCCACCCGCTAAAGACCAAGCAGCGAGAGACCCGGGAGTACTGGACCAGGGAGGACCTCATCGGATCTCGCCTGGCACGGAGGTCCGTAAGGCAGCCCCAAGAAACTTTTGGGGGGGGGCACACGAGGAGGTTGGCGGTTCAGGAGGGACTCCTGAGCCAACTCCTCGTGCTTTGTGGAGAGCGTTGGGGAGAGCGTCGCACGAAGGGAAACCGTGCTATGCAGTGTTGCGCACGGTTTCCCTATAGGATTCAGAGGCCGGTGCGAGAGATTCCCGCTCCACTCATCAGTCGGGCGAAACTGAGGGTTCAGCCAGTAAGAGTGGTGCCATCTCTGCGCGCTAAGTCTCCAGTGCGCCTCCTGGGACCCGGATATCCTGCACCGGTTCTGCGTGCGGTGTCTCCGGTACGTGTCCACAGGCCAGTGCGAGAGATCCCAGCGCCACTCATTGGTCGGGCCGAGGTCAGTCTGCTACCGGGTAGAGTGGTGCCAGCTCTGCGCACCAGATCTCCAGTGCACCTTTTGGGACCAAGTTATCCTGTGGTCCTACGGGCAGAATCTCCGGTACGAATCCACAGCCCAGTCCGAGAGATTCCAGCTCCACTCACCCGTGAGGCCAGGGTTAGTGAGCTAGCTGGAGGTATGGTGTCGGCTCTCCATATCAGGTCCCCGGTCCGGGTGGAGGTTTCTACACGTCCAGTCCCTGTTCCACGCTCCGAGACCCCTGTTCCACGCTCCGAGACCCCTGTTCCACGCTCCAAGATCCCTGTTCCACGCTCCAAGATCCCTGTTCCACGCTCCAAGATCCCTGTTCCACGCTCCAAGATCCCTGTTCCACGCTCCAAGATCCCTGTTCCATGTTCCGAGATCCCAGTCCGTGTTGAGGTTACAACACGTCCTGTTCCAGTTCCGTGTTCCAAGATCCCAGTCCGTGTAGTGGTTTCTACACGTCCAGTCCCTGCTCCGCGCACCCAGCTCCCCGTGCGCTCAGAGAGTCCAGCACGTCCTGTTCCGGCTCCGCGCACCCAGCTCCCCGTGCGCTCAGAGTCCAGCACGTCCTGGTCCGGCTCCGCGCACCCAGCTCCCCGTGCGCTCAGAGAGTCCAGCACGTCCTGTTCGGCTCCGCGCACCCAGCTCCCGTGCGCTCAGAGAGTCCAGCAAGTCCTGTTCGGCTCGCGCACTCAGCTCCCGTGCGCTCAGAGAGTCCAGCACGTCCTGTTCGGCTCCGGCGCACCCAGCTCCCGTGCGCTCAGAGAGTCCAGCACGTCCTGTTCGGCTCGCGCACCAAGCTCCTCGTGCACTCAGAGAGTCCAGCACGTCCTGTTCCGGCTCCGCGCACCAAGCTCAACGTGCGCTTAGAGAGCCCAGTTCGGCCTGTTCCCGCTCCCCGCACCAGAGTGCGCGTCCCGAGCCCAGTTCGGCCTGTTCCCGCTCCACGCACCAGAGTTCCAGTGAGCATCACGAGTCCTGTACGACCAGTTCCTGCTCCACGCACCAGAGTCCCCGTGAGCATTGTGGGTCCGGTAAGGCCAGTTCCAACTCCACGCACCAGAGTTCCAGGAGATGGTCCAGGGCCTCCGGTTCAGGACTTCAGACCAGCACGGCCAGCACCGGAGCCCCCACCTGGGACAAAGGGACCCACCCGAAAAACCCCCCCACAGACTTTTCGGCGCGTCCGGAGTCCGCGCCTTTGGGGGGGGTACTGTAACGCCCAGGCCCAAGATTACAGGCTGGAGCGTTTTGGTTTTGTCTTGGTGTAGGGTTTGTTTGTTCTAGGTGTCATAGTTCTATGTTGGGTAATGGTTCCCAATTAGAGGCAGCTGTGTGTCGTTGTCTCTAATTGGGAACCATATTTAGGTTGGTAGGTTTCACTCTGGGTTCGTGGGTTATTGTGAGTTCATAGCTGTTTTGTCATGTCAGTTATGTTCTTCGTTACGTTCTCCGTTTATTGTTTTGTTCCGTCTCGTTCCCGTGTGATCATTAAATATGTATTCTGGCAACGTCGCTGCGTCTTGGTCTGTTCCTTCGGAAGAGAATCGTGACAGGACCAGTCCTAAAGGACATTTATTCTGTTTGGTTTACTTTTCTATATCAAGATTATTTTTTATAAATGTCTTATTTAACCTTTATTTAACTAGGCAAGTCAGTTGAGAGCAAATTCTTATTAACAATTACGGCCTACACCGGCCAAACCCGAACGAAGCTGGCCAACTGTGCGCCGCCCTATGGGACTCCCAATCCCGGCCGGTTGTGATACAGCCTGGATTCTGTAGTGACGCCTCTAGCACTGAGATGCAGTGCCTTAGACCGCTGTGTCACTCGGGAGTCTATATAACAGTCAATCAAGTAAACTTCAGATGTGGCAGTAGAAATGCTGCATTCTTAGCTACGATTGTGTTTTTGCTGTGGTTGGTTCAGACACGCTACTCTTCTTTCTACCGGTCTTCCACAGTTCAGAGTAAAACATAGATTTTTACAAACCTGGGTCCATATGTATGAAACATCTGCCAGTAGGACTGCTGATCTAGAACCAGGTCCCCCCTGCCCATATAATCTTATTCATTCTGATATAACAGACACTCTTACTCTGAGATGCTTATTTCCCCTGGTGTCTGTTCTCTTTCATTTTCCTCAGTTCAAATCATTATGGATGTGTCCCAAATGGCACCATTTTCCCTACATAGTGCACTACTTCTGACCAGAGCCCATAGGGATTGAAAGCAGCAGTGCATTGATAGTTCACATCACTATGTTTGCATCCCAAATGGCACCCTATTCCCTTCATAGTGCACTATTTTTGACCAGGGCCAATAGGGACCCATAGGGACCCTGGTCCAAGCAACACTAGACTGGTGCCTCCATTATGGCGACCGACACACTCCCACATTCTTTTACTCTATTCCCCGCCTTGGCATAAGAGAAACGCTGGACAGCTCTTACCCTGGTGATCTCTGCCTCCTTCGCTCCCTTCAGATCATTATGTCTGATGAATGGATGCATGCTGGGTAACTGGTGTGTAAATCAGCTGGAGGTCAGTGGTCAGAGTCACACACCTGGTCAAGCAGAATAGACAGCCTCGTTAACACACATGGTCAAGCAGAATAGACTGCCTCGTTAACACACCTGGTCAAGCAGAATAGACAGCCTCGTTAACATACCTGGTCAAGCAGAATAGGCAGCCTCGTTAACACACCTCGTGAAGCAGAATAGACAGCCTCGTTAACACACCTGGTGAAGCAGAACAGACAGCCTCGCTAACACACCTGGTGAAGCAGAACAAACAGCCTCGTTAACACACCTGGTGAAGCAGAATAGAAAGCCTCGTTAACACACCTGGTGAAGCAGAATAGACGGCCTCGTTAACACACCTGGTCAAGCAGAATAGACAGCCTCGTTAACACACGTGGTGAAGCAGAATAGACAGCCTCGTTAACACACCTGGTGAAGCAGAATAGACAGCCTCGCTAACACACCTGGTCAAGCAGAATAGACAGCCTCGTTAACACACCTGGTGAAGCAGAATAGACAGCCTTGTTAACACACCTGGTGAAGCAGAATAGACAGCCTTGTTAACACACCTGGTGAAGCAGAATAGACAGCCTCGTTAACACACCTGGTGAAGCAGAATAGACAGCCTCGTTAACACACCTGGTGAAGCAGAATAGACAGCCATGTCATTGTTTTAGCTTTTGATCTCAGCAGGGTTTCTGTTTTGGAGCTTGTGGTGTGTGTTCGTGTTTGTGTGCGTATGTGTGCATGCGTTGTGTATGGGTGGAGGAGCATTGAATGGGGTCGTGAACGACGTTACTTTTCTGTTTTAGCCGACGTGAAATGTTGTGTTTGAAATTTCATGGAGCAGTGTAATTTTGTCACGGTTCGTCTGCCACTTCATGAAAAACAAGAGTTAATTTGTGTCAGAAATTATGGAGCAGAAGGGTTCATGTTTCTACTACTGAGTTTATTTTCTCCTGTTCGGTTTTACTGCAGTATTGAGATGAGACACAGCTTGTTGGGCTGGGAACAGTGCTGTTTAGATCTATATTACCAGGTATGATGAGCACTGCTTCCTGCTCTCACACACGCACACATGCGCGCACAAACACAATGCTCTCTACTGACTGAGGAGAATCCGACACAAAGCATCCTTTACAGAGCTGTAGAAAGGCACAAAATTGAGATAAGGATGAACAAACGTAAACAGATTATACATAAACAACTTGTCTGTGAGAATACAGACTCTTGACAGTGTTCTAGTGTTCTTCTACACTAGCCTTGATCTAGAACACATTTGGAACAATATCACTCCCAATCTGTTTGGTCACTCTTCCTTTCAAGTTTCTCTATTGTATCGCCACGGCAGCACAGCCCTCCAGCGTAACTCTGGGAGGTTTGGCGATATAAACCGAAGTGGACGTGAGCTGCTGCTGCTGTATGGGGAGTGATACGGACGCCCCGGGTCCACCTGGCTCAGAATGTAGGCCAGTAGGAGAGTGAGAGGGACAGCCATTCCCCTCCACACGGGAAAATAGCCCTAACCGTCGGCGCTAGTTAGAGGTAGCATGATACGCCCTCTGTCTCCGCGGTGACATGTTCATATTTTACAGAACTTTTAGAGATTACCAGAGCCTGGAGTCACAAAGAGATATAGGCCTTTCAGTTTTTCTTCATTTATTTTTCCATGTTCAAATATTCACTCATTCGCTCGCTCTTTCCATCGCAGGGACTTTAAATAACTGCTAGCCTCGTTATCCAGGGCTGCATCCCAAATGGCACCCTATTCCCTATCAAATGGCACCCTATTCCTTATAAAATGGCACCCTATTCCCTATCAAATGGCTCCCTATTCCCTATCAAATGGCACCCTATTCATTATGAAATGGCACCCCATTCCTTATCAAATGGCTCCCTATTCCCTATCAAATGGCACCTTATTCACTATCAAATGGTACCCTATTCCCTACATAGTGCACTACTTCTGACCAGGACCATAGGAATGGAGGGAAAACTCTTAACAATGAACGGGTTGCTTCCTCCGTGTTTCCCAGCATGTGCTGAAAGAGACGTGCAGGCCTATCCACCTGTATTGATTCTAACTTACACAGCATTAACATTAGGTATACCTTTTACACACAGGCTTTATTGCCTTGACTGTTACAGGCAAGACCAGCGTAGACCGTTCATCGATGAAGGACCCTACCATCTGCATTTTCCATTTAATAACTGATAACAATTATTTTAAATACACCGGCAGACTGTAATTATCAGTATAATATGATTTTACTGTGGATGATGAAGTGACTAGGTGTTTGTGTCTCTCTCTCTTTCAATTAAATTACATTCAAGGGGCTTTATTGGCATGGGACACTTACGTTTAAATTGACAAAGCAAGTGAAATGGATTAACAAAAGTGAAATAAACAATAAAAAGGGAACAGTAAACACTACACTTAATATAAAATTCCAAAAGAATAAAGACATTTCAAATGTCAGATGTGGAAAATGTGATTTTTGCAATTCGTTCCAGTCATTGGCAGCAGAGAACTGGAAGGAAAGGCGGCGGAAGGAGGAGTTGGCTTTGGGGATGACCAATGAAATATACCTGCTGGAGCGCGTGCTACGGGTGGGGGTTGCTATGGTGACAAGTGAGCTGAGATAAGACAGAGCTTTACCTAGCAAAGACTTATAGATGACCTGGAGCCAGTGGGTTTGGTGACGAATATGTAGCGAGGACCAGCCAACGAGAGCATACAGGTCGCAGTGGTGGGTAGTATATGGGGCTTTGGTGACAAAACGGATGGAACTGTGATAGACTGCATCCAATTTGCTGAGTAGAGTGTTCCAAAAGAATAAAGACATTTCAAATGTCAGATGTGGAAATAATTAAAGTAAAGAAGGGAAAATTAAAAAATCTAAATATGGGTTGTATTTACAATGGTGTTTGTTCTTCACTGGTTGCCCTTTTCTTGTGGCAACAGGTCACACATCTTGCTTCTGTGGTATTTCATAGATATTGGAGTTAATCAAAATTAGATTTGTTTACAAATTCTTTGTGGGTCTGTGTAATTTGAGGGAAATATGCGTCTCTAATATGGTCAAACATTTGGCAGGAGGTTAGGAAGTGCAACTCAATTAGCACCTCAAATTCTCATGATTTGGTTGGGTCTAATTGTGTTGCTGTCCTGGGGCTCTGTGGGGTCTGTTTATGTTTGTCAGCAGAGCCCCAGGACCAGCTTGCAGCTTTTTTGTGTGCTCTAAGGCAACGGTGTCTAGATGGAATTTGTATTCCTGGCGACTGGACCTTTTTTGGAACCATTATTTTTGTCTTACTGAGATTTACTGGCCCAGGCCTGACAGAATCTCTCTCTGTCTCTCTCTTCTCTCTCTCTGTCTCTCTCTGTCTCTGAGAGAGAGAGAGAGAGAGAGAGAGAGAGAGAGAGAGAGAGAGAGAGAGAGAGAGAGAGAGAGAGAGAGAGAGAAAGACACAGAGACAGAGAGAGAGAGAGAGAGAGAGAGAGAGAGAGGCAGAGGGACAGAGAGACACAGAGACAGAGAGACAGAGAGACACAGAGAAAGAGAGAGACACAGAGAGACACAGAGACAGAGAGAGAGAAACAGAGAGACGGACCCCGGTAACACACACACACACAAACACTTTAAAACAGAGCTTCCCCACAGATTCCTCTCAGCTTAATGTCTGTGGCAGGGTGAGCTCTCCAGGCTATCCTACAGTGTGTGTGTGTGTGTGTGTGTGTGTGTGTGTGTGTGTGTGTGTGTGTGTGTGTGTGTGTGTGTGTGTGTGTGTGTATCAGGGAGGATGGTTATGACACAAACAGAAAGCCTTGCAGTTTGGTGAGGGGGCTGGTTTCATACATAAGGCTGCACACAAACACACAACCACTGCTACTGCTCAGAGCCTGAGTAACCATGGGAACAGAGAAGCGAGTGTGTGTTTGTGTGTTCTAGTAGCCTGGAACCCTTTGGTTTCATAAACCATGAGATATTACCGTATTAAGTTCCAAAAGTCTGCCACTGCACCTCATACAGTAAAACACTACTTTATCACTGGATAGGAAGAGATAAGCAGGTTAATACACTACCTTATCACTGGATAGGAAGAGATAAGCAGGTTAATACATTACCTTATCACTGGATAGGAAGAGATAAGCAGGTTAATACACTACCTTATCACTGGATAGGAAGAGAGATGCAGGTTAATACACTACCTTATCACTGGATAGGAAGAGAGATGAAGGTTAATACACTACATTATCACTGGATAGGAAGAGATGCAGGTTAATACATGTCAGTTTGATACTATTCTCCTCTGTGGAAATGAGGCTGAGAAGTTTAAAGATTTTTCTAGATCCATTTTCAGTGTGACATAGTGCTACTTTTATCTGCTATTGATGCTCAAACTCAGTATTTTTTTGTTTAGTAGAAACGGTAACAGTTTGGTGTTTGGACCGCTCCACTTCAAAGAAACAACACACTATTTTTCAGTGTTCATTGATTATCTTCAGTATTTGTTTGGCAAAATCTCTTGTAGTCTAGGACAGCTCTATTCAGATGCCAAAACCCATGCCCAAAAGAATAATCCCTCTTTCTTCCTCATAAGGTCATCTTTTTAAATATTTTGATCATTTAAACTGACAGACATCTCTAAAAATCACCTCTACTAAAATGGAATCTGTGTAACTCATGAAAAGACGTGCAGGCTACAATTTCTGCCGGGATTCAATTAAACGCACGTTTTTGACACGCGCACAATGCTTGACATATAGAAGGTCATTTCAGCTAGAGCCGACATCTGGCATTTAACAGGAATGCGATCTCTGCGGATGTTGGAGAAATTGTCGGTAGCGCTCTTTCTACAACACATCTCTGATTATATCCTGGTCTCCAACTTAAACATCTTCTAATGCTAACAACATCCTTCTAACATCAGATGGGTATCACTGCATCACTGTACAGACTCTTGTTGGTGTCCCAACCATAAATATTTGAAGGCTGTGAAAATAGATCAATATTTGAGAGTTGAAAACATGACTAATTCATAAGAAAATAGGATTAATAATTGAAGGGGAAAGTGGGATGATGCAGCTGATATTCCTTAATTTCCTTTTACCCCTGAATCCAAACACACCGCTCATTTAAAGTCTGAACTACGAATGTCTGCATCTGAAAGGACGCGCTCTTCCCTATTTACAATAGTGTACTAATAGATATAGCCAGTAACATCATTCCCTCTAAGGGGGCAGTTCCCATTGAAATACAGATAAAATGAATGTCACACCATTGGAGGCTATTTTGTAAATTACATTGTCGAAGTCAAGGATCGGTAGGATAGTCAGTTTTGCGAGGGTATGTTTGGCAGCATGAATGATGGAGGCTTTGTTGCGAAATTAGGAAGCCGATTCTAGATTTAACTTTGGATTGGAGAAGCTTAATGTGAGTCTGGAAGGAGAGTTTACAGTCTAACCAGACACCTAGGTATTTATAGTTGTGGACATATTCTATGTCAGAACCATCCAGAGTAGTGATGCTAGTCAAGCGGGCGGGTGCGGGCATGCCTCCCACCCAGGCCCAGAAAATAGGATATGCACATAATTAATACTATTGGATAGGAAACACTCTGACGTTTCTAAGAGTGTTAAAATATTGTCTGTGAGTATAACAGAATGGATATAGCAGGCGAAAACCCGAGGAATTTCTGTCCTGGAAAAAGTGGTTTTGACACATTGCCTCATTGTGAACCCCTCCCTATTGAAAATGACCTTATATGGGAGTAAGATTGCAGTACCTATTGCTTCCACTGGATGTCAACAGTCTCAAGACAGTGTTTGATGATGTTTAGTTGCTCTGGATGGTAATAGAAGAAGAATTTCGAAGTGGTCACCAGATGTAAACAGAAGAGGACGCGCGTTCACGGGCTCGCGCGCGCTGTGGTTTTTTCCTTTCCTATATGAAATATTATAGTAAATATACATTAAAGTGTTCCTAAGGATACATTATCAATGATGTTTGATTGTTCTTGGACAAGTGTATAGGTTGAACGAGTTCTCTTCACGGTTCAATGGGCGAGTGGACGCTGTATTTTATGATCATAACGCACCAACCAAACGGAGATTTATGGATATAATAAATGACTTTTTCTAACAAAAGAACCATGGATTGTCTTCGTTGGACACTTGGGAAGCCCTCAGCAGAAGTTCTTCAAAAGGTAAGGGATTTGTTTTTTTTTTTGCTGTGAAATGTGTTTTGTGTGAACCGCGATGGTTTATGAATTTGGCGCCTTGCATTTCACCGGGTAGTGTCGAGAGTGTTGCGCCCCACCACTCCCTAAGTAGTTAAGAGCAGTTGGAGGCCACGGAAGGAGTGTTGTATGGCATTGAAGCTTGTTTGTAGGTTTGTGCCACCGACACGGCCCGCTACCAAAATAATCACAGTCGCATATATCCCCCATCAAGCTGACACATCGATGGCACTGAAAGAAATTCATTGGACTCTATGTAAACTGAAAACCACATATCCCGAGGCTGCATTTATTGTGGCTGGGGATTTTAACAAGGCTAATCTGAAAACAAGGCTCCCTACATTTTATCAGCATATCGAATGTGCGACCCGGGCCGGAAAAATCCTGGATCATTGTTATTCTAACTTCCGCGACGCATACAAAGCCATTCTCCGCCCCCCATTCGGCAAATCTGACCACGGCTCCATTTTGTTGCTCCCAGCGTACAGATAGAAACTAAAACAGGAAACGCGCTCACGTGCTCAGGTCTGTTCAACACTGGTCCGACCAATCTGATTCCACGCTTCAAGATTGCTTCGAGCACGTAGATTGGGATATGTTCCAGATAGCCTCAGACAACAACATTGATGTGTACGCTGATTCAGTGAGCGAGTTTATTAGCAAGTGCATCGGTGATGTTGTACCCATAGCAACTATTAAAACCTTCCCCAACCAGAAACCGTGGATTGATGGCAGCATTTGCACAAAACTGAAAGTGTGAACCACTGCTTTTAACCAGGGTAAGGTGACCGGAAACATTACTGAATACAAACAGTGTAGCTATTCCCTCCGCAAGGCAATCAAACAAGCTAAGCGTCAGTATAGAGACAAAGTAGAGTCACAATTCAACGGCTCAGGCATGAGAGGTATGTGGCAGGGTCTACAGTCAATCACGGACTACAAAAAGAAAACCAGCCCCATCGCGGACCACGATGTCTTGCTCCCAGACAAACTAAACAACTTCTTTGATCGCTTTGAGGACAATACAGTGCCACCGACACGGCCCGCTACCAAAACCTGTGGGCTCTCCTTCACCGCAGCCAACGTGAGTAAAACATTTAAATAGGTTAACCCTCGCAAGGCTGCCGGTCCAGATGGCATCCCTGGCCGCGTCCTCAGAGCATGCGCAGACCAGCTGGCTGGTGTGTTTACGGACATATTTAATTCATCCTTATTCCAGTCTGCTGTTCCCATATGCTTCAAGAGAGTCACCATTGTTCCTGTTCCCAATAAAGCTAAGGTAACTGAGCTAAATGACTATCGCCCCGTAGCACACACTTCAGTCATCATGAAGTGCTTTGAAAGACTGGTCAAGGATCATATCACCTCCATCCTACCAGACACCCTAGACCCACTCCAATTTGCTTACCGCCCCAATAGGTCCACAGACGACGCAATCGCAATCGCACTGCCCTAACCCATCTGGACAAGAGGAATACCGATGTAAGAATGCTGTTCATCGACTACAGCTCAGCATTTAACACCATAGTACCCTCCAAACTCATCATTAAGCTCGAGACCCTAGGTCTCGACCCCGCCCTGTGCAACTAGGTCCTGGACTTCCTGACGGGCCGGCCCAGGTGGTGAGGGTAGGAAACATAATCTCCACCCCGCTGATCCTCAACACTGGGGCCCCACAAGGGTGCGTTCTCAGCCCTCTCCTGTACTCCCTGTTCACCCATGACTGCGTGGCCATGCACGCCTCCAACTCAATCATCAAGTTTGCAGACGACACAACAGTGGTAGGCTTGATTACCAACAACAACGAGATGGCCTACAGGGAGGAGATGAGGGCCCTCGGGGTGTGGTGTCAGGAAAACAACCTCTCACTCAACGTCAACAAAACAAAGGAGATGATCGTGGACTTCAGGAAACAGCAGAGGGAGCACCCCCCTATTCACATCGACGGGACAGTAGTGGAGAAGGTGGAAAGTTAAGTTCCTCGGCGTACACATCACGGACAAACTGAAATGGTCCACCCACAGACAGTGTGGTGAAGAAGGCGCAACAGCACCTCTTTAACCTCAGGAGGCTGAAGAAATTGGCTTGTCACCAAAAACCCTCAAACTTCTACAGATGCACAATCGAGAGCATCCTGTCGGGCTGGTACGGCAACTGCTCCGCCCACAACCGTAAGGCTCTCCAGAGGGTAGTGAGGTCTGCACAACGCATCACAGGGGGTAAACTACCTACCCCCCCAGGACACCTACACCACCCGATGTCACAGGAAGGCCAAAAAGATAATCAAGGACAACAACCACCCGAGCCACTGCCTGTTCACCCCGCTATCATCCAGAAGGCGAGGTCAGTACAGGTGCATCAAAGCTGGGACCGAGAGACTAAAAAACAGCTTCTACCTCAAGGCCATCAGACTATTAAACAGCCATCACTAACATTGAGTGGCTGTTGCCAACATACTGACTCAAATCTCTAGCCAATTTAAAGAATAGAAAATTGGATGTAACAAATGTATCACTAGCCACTTTAAACAATGCTTTTAAAAATAATGTTTACATATCCGACATTTCTCATATGTACAGTGAGTGAAAAAAGCATTTGATCCCCTGCTGATTTTGTATGTTTGCCCACTGACAAAGAAATGATCAGTCTATAATTTTAATGGTAGGTTTATTTGAACAGTGAGAGACAGAATAACAACAAAAGTATCCAGAAAAACACATGTGAAAAATGTTATAAATTGATTTGCATTTTAATGATGGAAATAAGTATTTGACCCCCTCTCAATCAGAAAGATTTCTGGCTCCCAGGTGTCTTTTATACAGGTAACAAGCTGAGATTAGGAGCACAATCTTAAAGGGAGTGCTCCTAATCTCAGTTTGTTACCTGTATAAAAGACACCTGTCCACAGAAGCAATCAATCAATCAGATTCCAAACTCTCCACCATGGCCAAGACCAAAGAGCTCTCCAAGGATGTCAGGGACAAGATTGTAGACCTACACAAGGCTGGAATGGGCTACAAGAACATCGCCAAGCAGCTTGGTGAGAAGGTGACAACAGTTGGTGCGATTATTCGCAAATGGAAGAAACACAAAAGAACTGTCAATCTCCCTCGGCCTGGGGCTCCATGCAAGATCTCACCTCGTGGAGTTGCAATGATCATGAGAACGGTGAGGAATCAGCCCAGAACTACACGGGAGGATCTTGTCAATGATCTCACGGCAGCTGGGACCATAGTCACCAAGAAAACAATTGGTAACACACTACAACGTGAAGGACTGAAATCTTGCAGCGCCCGCAAGGTCCCCCTGCTCAAGAAAGCACATATACATGCCCGTCTGAAGTTTGCCAATGAACATCTGAATGATTCAGAGGACAACTGGGTGAAAGTGTTGTGGTCAGATGAGACCAAAATAGAGCTCTTTGGCATCAACTCAACTCGCCGTGTTTGGAGGAGGAGGAATGCTGCCTATAACCCCAAGAACACCATCCCCATCGTCAAACATGGAGGTGGAAACATTATGCTTTGGGGTGTTTTTCTGCTAAGGGGACAGGACAACTTCACCGCATCAAAGGGACGATGGACGGGGCCATGTGTTTCACATGTGGGACTACATTATAACCATGTGTGTTTCACATGTGGGACTACATTAAGCAGAAGGTGAGCGTGAGTGAAGGACAATGTGTCATGAATATGGAAAACAATCACCCACCCACATACACGCACGCACACACACACACAGTTTGTCTCCACAAACTGACCTGGGATGTTTCTAGTCTTCTATCCTGACTGTCTCCCCAAACTGACCTGGGATGTTTCTAGTCTTCTATCCTGTCTGTCTCCCCAAACTGGCCTAGGATGTTTCTAATCTTCTATTCTGAATATCTCCACAAATTGACCAGGGATGTTTCTATTCTTCTATCCTGACTGTCTCCACAAACTGACCTGGGATGTTTCTAGTCTTCCAATCTGACTGTCTCCCCAAACTGACCTGGGATGTTTCTATTCTTGTATTCTGTCTCCCCAAACTGGCCAGGGATGTTTCTAGTATTCTATTCTGACAGTCTCCCCAAACTGACCTAGGATGTTTCTAGTCTTCTATCCTGACTGTCTCACCAAACTGACCTGGGATGTTTCTATTCTTCTATCCTGACTGTCTCCCCAAACTGGCCTAGGATGTTTCTAGTCTTCTATCCTGACTGTCTCCCCAAACTGACCTGGGATGTTTCTAGTCTTCTATCCTGACTGTCTCCCCAAACTGGCCTAAGATGTTTCTAGTCTTCTATTCTGACTGCCTCCGCAAACTGACCTGGGATGTTTCCAGTCTTTTATCTTGACTGTCTACCCAAACTGGCATCGGATGTTTCTAGTCTTCTATTCTGTCTCCCCAAACTGACCTGGGATGTTTCTAGTCTTCTATCCTGACTGTCTCACCAAACTGACCTGGGATGTTTCTAGTCTTCTATTCTGTCTCCCCAAACTGACCTGGGATGTTTCTAGTCTTCTATCCTGACTGTCTCACCAAACTGACCTGGGATGTTTCTAGTCTTCTATCCTGACTGTCTCCCCAAACTGACCTGGGATGTTTCTAGTCTTCTATTCTGTCTCCACAAACTGTCCACAGTGAATGCAGGGAGTCAGAGATAGACTGTAGACAGACTGTAGACAGACAGACAGACATAATGACACCTCTACGTTGTCTCCTGTCCCGTTTCTTTTTCATGATGATTAAAAGTGAGCTTTATTACAGTTTTTGCTGTATCCTCTTACAATATCCACTCGGTTAATAATAATGCAGGCCATATTAAAAAGATATTGAGAGGGCAATCAATACAGGACTAGATGGACCTAATGCCAATTTGTGCAAACCAAAAACAATTGTCGCACATACCTGTTCATAAAAAAAAACAAATAAAGACCGGAAAGGTATTTTAAGGACATACAGTGTGTAATGAACACGAGGGGAGACAGAGAGCTGGTTTCAAGCCACGTCGTCCGGGAGATCAGGCAATAGGTTGATGACAGGAAATCCGATAGGCTAAAGTACAGGCAGGGAATAGGCAAAAGGCGTCGTTAGTGAAGCAGGCAAAAACGATCATACACGGGAGGAGTAAATTACGGGAAAAACAGAGCTCCGAGAAAGTGTGTCACAAAACAAACAATAACTCACAATGATGGGGTGCAAAGAACTGAACTAAATAGTGTGTGATAATGACATACAGGTGTGTGAACAGGTGATCAGAATTCAGGTGATTGGGATCTGGAGAGTCAGCTGCGTTCAGGGGATCTAGGTGTTTGAGAGGGTGAGCTGGAAAGTGGTCTGGAAAAGTGAGCTGCGTTCAGGGGATCTACGTGTTTGAGAGTGGGAGTTGGAAGCAGACGTTACACAGTGCATTCAGAAAGTATTCAGACCCCCTTCCCTTTTTCCACATTTTGTTACGTTACAGATTTATTCTAGAATTGATTAAATTAAAACAATTCCTTATCAATCTACACACAATACTCCAAAATGACAAACTGAAAACAGGTTTTTAAAATGTATTAATTAAAACATTAAAAAACAGAAATACATTATTGACAAGTATTCAGACACTTTGCTAAGAGACTTGAAATTGAGCTCAGGTGGAACCTTTTTCCATTTATCATCCTTGAGATGTTTCTACAACTTGATTGGAGTTCACGTGTGGCATTTTCAATTGATTGAACATGATTTGGAAAGGCACACGCCTGTCTACATAAGGTCCCACAGTTGACAGTGTGGGACATTGTCCATAGAGCTCCAAGACAGGATTGTGTTGAGGCACAGATCTGGGGAATGGTACCAAAACATTACTGTAGCATTGAAGGTCCCCAAGAAAACAGTGGCCTCCATCCTTCTTAAATAGAAGAAGTTTGGAACCACCAAGACTCTTCCTAGAGCTGGCCACAGAAGGGCCTTGGTCAGGGAGGTGACCAATAACCTAATGGTCACTCTGATAGAGCTCCAGAGTTTCTATGTGGAGATGGGATAAACTTCCAGAAGGACAACCATCTCTGCAGCACTCCCCCAGTTAGGCATTTATGGTTGAGTGGCCAGACGGAAGCCACTCCACAGTAAAAGGCACATGACAGCCCTCTTGGAGTGTGCCAAAAGGCCCCTAAAGGACTCTTAGACCATGATAAACCAGATTCTCTGGTCTGATGAAACCAATATTGAACTCTTTGGTCTTAATGCCAAGCGTCACATCTGGTAGAAACATGGCACCATCCCTACGGTGAAGCATGGTGGTGGCAGCATCATGCTGTGGGGATGTTTTTTAGTGGCAGGGACTTGGAGACTAGTCAGGATCGAGGGAAAGATGAACGGAACAAAGAACAGAGGGATCCTTGATGAAAACCTGCTCCAGAGCACTCAGGACCTCAGAATGGGGCAAAGGTTCACCTTCCAACAGGACAACGACCCTAAGCACACAGCCAAGACAAAGCAGGAGTGGCATCGGGACAAGTCTCTGAATGTCCTTGATTAGCCCAGCCAGAGCACGGACTTGAAACCGATCTCTGGTAGCAACGCTCCCCATCTAACCCGACAGAGAGGATCTGCAGAGAAGAATGGGAGAAACTCCCCAAATACAGCTTCATACCCAATAAATTATTTTAAAGAAGCTGTTTTTGCCTTGTCATTTTCGTCTGTAACGTAACATGTGGAAAAAGGGGTCTGAATACTTTCCGAATGCAATGTAGTTGGCAACATAATAAGTAAACATAACTTCTGAAAATGTTTAAGGACAACCTATTCTCCTGGACTGTTAGGGTAAGGGGTTGGCAGGTAGCCTAGCAGTTAACGCGGTGAGCCAGCAACCGGAGGGTTGTCAGTTTGAAATCCGACAGGAAATAATCTGTCGGGAAGTAAGCTGGCAACCGGAGTTTTGCAGGTATCAAATCTTAGATGCCATTGCCTGTTGTTGTGCCCTTGAGCAAGGCACTTAACCCCCCCACAACAACAGCTCCCCACACACCTCTCCAAAAAAACCTATGTATCTGTCTTTCGGAGGGGTTTGGTTAAAAGTGAAAATCAAATTAAGGTTGGACCTTGTGTGCAATAGATTAATAAAGTGATATTTTCTTAAAGAAAGAGGCCATTTTGGGTTAACAGTAGGTTTTGAAGAATTACTAGACCTGTTGAAATTGCAGTAAGAACTCAATAATTTCCATCAATGTAAACATTACCCCTCGCTCAGTCCAATAATTACTAACAACATATTTACATGTCTTTGCCAAGAATGTATTAGAGAAATGTTTACTGTTTATTTTGATTGTTTATTATCTATTTTACTTGCTTTGGCAAATCCAAATTCCAGACCTACAACCTTGATTTTGAACAAAATGACCTGAATGGATAATTACTACCAGGGACTATCAAGAATAATAATTCTAACAAACAAAAAGCTGCAGAAGAAACACAGCAGAAACCTGGAAATACCACAAAACACAAAACTGAGTGAGTAATGTTCTGTCTGAAGCTACTATTGAAGCCAAATATTTAAAGACAATAATCCCTAGGTCATTTTGTTATATAAAGCTAAGTAAAAAAAAAATGCTACTAAACTACCAAGCTGCTAGGACAGAACAGACCCCGTTGCAACTTCAATTAGCACTGAAGTGGGAAGTGAGATGTGTGAAATCTTTTGAGCCCAACAATGGAAGCAGAGTTTCACAGCCTCCCCCAACCAAATGCAAAGGCCTTTAAAGCTCCCTGCTCCATGGCTTCCCCTGTGCAGAGGTCACTACAGTACAGCACCCCTTGGATATCAAACAAAATAACTCTGCACTCAATAAGTACAAAAATAATCTCCTCAAGGACAATCCAGAGACACTACTTGATGACTGTTACAAAGAGGGAAACGTAAGCAACTTAATATTCCACACAGACCATCCCCTGGCATAGCACAGTGCTATAGGAGCACACTACCCCAGACTCAAGAGAGGGTATTGGCCCAGGGTGGAAACTCAGAATACTAGACATTGAGTAAATTGAAACAAGAGATAAATTCACCGAACTGGAGAGAGAGATGGTCCACACGCTTCAGACAGAACAGACCCACAACACAGACCAGCACAACAACACCCCACCAACAAGACCCGGAGGGTGGAAGATGGAGATATACGAATGTCTGAGAGAGCTGGCTTCACTCTGGACTGAGGTGAGAGAACTTAAGGAGGAGAGAGAGGAACACACAGCCCAGCTAACAGAGGAACACACAGCCCAGCTAACAGAGGAACACACAGCCCAGCTGACAGAGGAACACACAGCCCAGCTGACAGAGGAACACACAGCCCAGCTGACAGAGGAACACACAGCCCAGCTAACAGAGGAACACACAGCCCAGCTAAAAGAGTAACACACAGCCCAGCTAACAGAGGAACACACAGCCCAGCTAACAGAGGAACACACAGCCCAGCTAACAGAGGAACACACAGCCCAGCTAAAAGAGTATCACACAGCCCAGCTAACAGCATTGCAGAATGCGGTGAGTACGCTGAGGTGTAACAGAGACACTCCACCTCAAACCCAGACTACAACCTCAACAGCACAATGGGACAGACAATTTTATTAAGCAGGTAGGCTAGTTGAGAACAGGTTCTCATTTACAACTGTGACCTGGCCAAGATAAAGCAAAGCAGTGCGACACAAACAACAACACAGAGTTACACATGGAATAAACAAGAGTACAGTCAATAACACAATAGTGTCATGGCCCCTCCTCTGCATTGCAGGGGCGGTTCCTCCTGCAGGCAGAGGAGGGTCGTTAGTGATTGGAGCAACCTGGGCTCAGGGTATTTAAACTGCTTCACTAATCACCTCTCTCTCTGTTCCTCCAGGTATGATCCTGTGTTGTTTGTTCCTTTGTAGTTTTACGTAGTTTCCACTCAGTCATGTTCACACACAGATTCACGCATCCCTGCACTTTACATACACCTTACATTTTCACACCTCATTCCTTTTTCTTTGTTTAAAGTTGGTTTTTGGTTTATAATAAAGAACCTTTTTGATTGGCCTATACCTGTTGTTCGTGTCCCCTCATTTTTGCCACAGGCTATGAGCCGGCCTGTGACAAGTGGGGGCTCATCCGTAAGTTAAAGTTAATTGTACTTTAGTCTTACTTTAGTATTTTAGTTTACTTTAACATTTTGTCATAGTTGGTTAAGGTTTTGTCTAGATTGTCTTTCCATTATTATTGATATGTTTGTTTATTTGTAATTTGGTTTATTTGACTTGTTTTGTAGTTAACTTGGGTTAGTTTAGTTCAGATGGACAATTTTTTTTTTTTGAGGGGATGTTTTGGTTGGGCCAATATTGTTGAAGAGAGTGAGAGCTATGTGTTCTTTGGGTTCAGTTAGCTTGGTAGCTAAATTTGGTTAGCAATTCACTCTGGGTTTTTCTGGGTTTTTGTTTAGGTGGGAGTCCTCTCCTGTTCAGGCTTATCAGCGAGTGTCAATAGGAGGCTCGTGGTGTTTTTGTTTTAGGTGGCAGTGAATGTGGGTAGAGCTTCCCTTTCCCTTTTCCCCTACATCGGCTCGGGAGCACCTCCGTGGATATGGGGGGGCCGCCAGTTTCTGGTTGTCTTTTCCACTCCACTGGTTTTGTGTGCATAAAACCCCACCACATGTGACTGCACGAAGACCAGGGCCAGTTAGTTAGTTGTTTTTGGAGGATAGTGGGGTGTGGCTCCTGTCCTTTTAACCCAGACTGACAGCAAGTGAGTTGTTTTTTTTTTTTTAGCATTTGTAATAGTTTTATTGGTTGAGGAAAATGTCTTCCATTCTGAGTAGTTTTGTTCAAGCTCTTTCAGAGGTAGCCTTAGAGTTGTGTACTAAGGAGCAGTTAATTGAAATTGCTGAACATTATCCGATTGAGATTGTTGATTAAAAAAAATTAAAGAGACTGTTAAAGCTAGATTAAAGCAGGGTCTTAGGGAAGTAGGTGTTTTTTCGGGTCAGTCTGCTAGTAGTGAGGGTGCAAGTTTTAAGTCTAGCCCTTCGTTAACTTTTGAGCAGCAGAGGGAGCTGTTGCACATGCAGTTAGAGAACGCGATTGAGAAATGCTAATAGACCAGAAGGACTACCACAGTTTGTTTCACAGAATCTTTGTTTGTTGCCTAAATTTGATGAGTCAGATCCAGATACATACTTTACTTTATTTGAGCGTGTTGCGGGAGCTAGAGCTTGGTCAGATTTGGACATGACTGTTGTTGCAATGTGTACTTACAGGTAAAGCACGTGAGGCTTTTGCAGCACTGAGTGTAGCTGACAGTAAAGTTTATGCTAAAGTTAAATCAGCAGTTCTGAAGGTCTACGAGCTTGTGCCAGAGGCATATCGTCAACGTTTTCGTTACAGGAAAAAAATTGATTCACAAACCTATTCTGAGTTCGTGATTTGACTTCTGCATTTAATCGTTGGTGTACAGCTTCTGAAGTTAGTACTTTTGAGGGTCTGTCTAATTTGTGTTAGAACAGTTAAAAAATTCTGTGTCTGACCAGGTTGCTGCATACATGAACATACAATGAACGTAAAGTTAAGTCTCCAAGTGATGCAGCAGTCCTTGCAGATGAGTACAGGCTAACACATAAAAGCCATTTTGAGTCAAACAGTGACATGTACCATAAAAATAACTTTTCTCCTAGGAATAGGTCACTTTTTTTTTTCAGCTTCTTTCCAAAGGCCTCAGCAGAAGTTTGGGTCTGGAGGACTTAAAGCACCGGGTAATGCTAATACCTGTCGCTACTGTTTAGTTGAAGGACATTGGAAGAAAGATTGTCCTCTACTTAAATCAAAACAGTCAGGTCAAGTTAAACCTGCTGTGATGGCAGCTCCTGTTACAGCCTCTAAACACCAGGGTGAGCTTTTTCAGCCACTAGTTGAGTTTGATTCTCAGTCTTCCCACTGTGATTTTTCAGCCTTTATTTCAGATGGTGTAGTGTCCTTGGTAGATGGCAACCAAAATGTTTCAATTAAGATCTTGAGACACTGGAGCTTTAGATTCTTTTATTCTGAAATCTGTTTTGCCGTTCTCTAAGGAGTCTGATACTGGCAGTTGTGTAATGGTACGTGGTATGGGTTTAGTTCCATTCTCTTCTCCTTTACATGAAGTTACCCTAAAATGTGGCCTGGTAGAGGGTGATGTAGATGTTGGTTAGACCCCAGTTGCCAGTAGAGGGAGTCCACATGATTTTGGGGAATGACTTGGCAGGTAGTAAGGTGTGGGCAGATGGTAAACTAAACATCTTTAAGAACTAACCTTCAGTGTCCCTTGCAAGGGTATCTCCAAATCGCAGCTGTGTGTCTCCTGAGGTATTTCCAGTTTGTGCTGTTACCCGCGCTGCCTCTCGTAAGGAGGTTGAGAGTAAGCCAGAAAGTCTTGAGTTGCCAGTCAAACTCCAGACAGAACAGTTGACTAGTTCTAGAGATTCATTGATGGCTGAGCAAAAGGCTGATACTACCTTGGCTGATCTGTTTGATAAAGTTGTTTCTGATTCAGTGGTGAGGAACAGTGCTCAGTGTTATTTTCTTCTTGATGGGCTGTTGGTCAGGAAATGGGTTCCACACTATGATCAGGGTCTAGGAGAACCAGTCTTTCAAATAGTTGTACCTTCTACTTTGTGAAATAAAGTGTTGCAAACTTCACATGGTGATGTGGCAGGTCATATGGGTGTTCGTAAAAAAAACTATTGATCGCATACTCCGTAATTTTTTCTGGCCACGTTTAAAGCGGGATGTAGCTCAGTTTATTAAAACTTGTCATACGTGTCAGCGCACAAGCAAGCCAAACCAGGTTGTAAAGCCAGCACCTTTGTATCCAATACCAGCCATAGGGCAACCTTTTGAGCATCTTATTATCGATTGTGTTGGGCCTTTACCACGGTCCAAGTCAGGTCATAGCTACTTATTAACTGTTATGTGTCAAGCAACTAGATATAAGGCAGCTTTTTCCTTGCGTACCATAACTTCAAAATTAGTAGTTAAAGCGTTAACTCAATTTATTTCAACATTTGGAATTCCAAAAATCATCCAGTTAGATCTGGAGTCTAACTTGACCTCCCATTTATTTGCTCAGGTTCTCAAACAGCTTAAAGTTAAACACAACAAGTCTACTGCGTTCCATGCCCAGAGCCAGGGAGCTTTGGAACATTTTCATTAAACTTTAAAATCCTTGCTTCGTGCATACTGTACAGAACTGTCTGCAGATTGGGAGGAGGGGTTACCTTGGCTGTTATTAGCTGCTCATGAAGTGCGTGGGCCTTTAGCAGTGCTGCAGGATGGTTGTTTGCCTGAGGAACCACCTCGGGACCATGTAAATGGTTTTAGGCTGAAGTTGTATAGGGCTGGTGAACTGGCGAAGGAAAAACTAAAATGTTCCCAACAGAAAATGAAACTGAAATATGACGGACAGGCTGAGCTGCGTGAGTTTAGTCCCGGTGATCGTGTACTTGCTCTTCTGCCTCTAGTAAGTTCACCTTTTCATAGGAAGTCCTCTAAATTATGCCATGTGAACCTGTTACAATGTTATCACTCCCGTGATCTAAGCAAAGTTGAAGGCACTCCAGCGGTAAGGTCAGCGTTGACTGCTGCTCCAGTCACTGCATCTTGTGGCTTTAACTTTGGAGGGGGGAGAAGGAGGTAGTTAGGGTTTCGGATGAGGTCTTACAAGGTCGGTTGAAAAACCTTGGGGTTTTGGTAGATCATTTAGATTCTGAGAAACGTGATGAATTGGTATCTCTTATTAGAAACTACCCTGTTTTGTTTTCTGACACTATCGCAAACACACTTAATTGAGCATGACATAGGCTTAGCATCTCAGATGTCTATCAAACAGATTTTATCGTGTATCTGAGGAGAAGAGACTGCAATTGGAAACAGAGGTGCAGTATATGTTGGACAATGGTATTGCGGAGCCATGTTGTTCAAATTGGGCTTCACCCTGTCTTCTGGTCAAAAAGTCTGATTCCACTTTCAGACCTTGCACTGATTATAGAAAAGTTAACAATGTTACTAAAGCAGACCTTTACCCTCTTCCTAGGATGGAGGATTGTATTGATCAAGTTGGGTCAGCAAAGTATGTTAGCAAACTTTCTTTTAAAGGGATATTGTCACAGGCCGGCTCATAGCCTGTGGCAAAAATGAGGGGACACAAACAACAGGTTCTTTATCATAAACCAAAAACTAACTTTAAACAAAGAAAAAGGAATGAGGTGTGAAAATGTAAGGTGTATGTAAAGTGCAGGGATGCGTGAATCTGTGTGTGAACATGACTGAGTGGAAACTACGTAAAACTACAAAGGAACAAACAACACAGGATCATACCTGGAGGAACAGAGAGAGAGGTGATTAGTGAAGCAGTTTAAATACCCTGAGCCCAGGTTGCTCCAATCACTAACGACCCTCTTCTGCCTGCAGGAGGAACCGCCCCTGCAATGCAGAGGAGGGGCCGTGACACTAGAAAAAAAGAAAGTCTACAGTGTGCAAAAGGCGTGAGGAGGTAGGCAATAAATAGGCCATAGTAGCGAAGTAATTACAATTTAGCAGATTAACACTGGAGTGACAAAAGAGCAGATGGTGATGTGCAAGTAGAGATACTGGTGTGCAAAATAGCAGAAAGTAAATACAAACAGTATGGGGATGAGGTAGGTAGATTGGGTGGGTTATTTACAGATGGACTATGTACAGCTGCAGCGATCGATTAGATGCTCAGATAGCTGATGTTTAAAGTTAGTGCTCCTCATCCACCCAAATGGGAAATACATTCAAGAGAATAAACTTTTTCCCAAATACTAGGCATGTCCTGGAGCTGTTGTCAGAGGACAGACTAGGGTCCCCCAGCCACATAATTCACACAGGCACAAATGTCCTGAGGGCCCAGAAAGAAAGGGTGGCCACAACACTCAAGGGAGTGATTGAAAAAGCTTCTTCCACTTTCCCCAACACACAAGTGGTCATCTCCAAGATATATCTATATCCCTGCACTAGAATCCCTGTACTTTAAAGATTACAGCGTCTCCATCCTAGAGTGGGAGATCAACCATTTCCAGGCCCAGGAATATGTACTAGTCCGTGGTGACCTAAAGGCCAGAACTTGACACAAACCTGACACTCGTAGCACACAGGGGGACAAACACCTACCTGGAGGTGACAGCATTCCCTCCCCCAAATGCCCCCCTAGGCACAAATACAACAATCTAACCAAAAAAAGTGTCACAACTCCTGCAGCTCTGTCGCACGCTGGGTATGTACATAGTCAATGGTAGGCTAAACAGTATATTTCACCTCTCAGCTTCCCTATCCAATCTAAAAATTTCAGACAGACAACCTAAGAAAATGAACAACAATGACAAATGGTTTGATGAAGAATGCAAAAACCTAAGAGAAATTGAGAAACCTATCCAACCAAAAACATAGAGACCCAGAAAACCTGAGCCTACGCCTTCACTATGGTGAATCACTAAAACAATACACAACGGAAAAATAATGAACAGCATGTCAGAAATCAGCTCAATGTAATATTTATTTATTTTACCTTTATTGTACTAGGTAAGTGAGTTAAGAACAAATTCTTATTTACAATGACAGCTTAGGAACAGTGGGTTAACTGCCTTGTTCAGGGGCAGAATGACAGATTTGTCAGCTCAAGGATTCAATCTAGCAACCTTTTGGTTACTGGCCCAACACTAACCACTAGGCTACCTGCCGCCCCAAATTGAACTACAGGACAGCAATGACAAGCCACCGGGGTCTGACACAAATTCCTGAGGATAATAGCGGATGATATTGCCACTCCTATTTGCCGTATCTTCAATTTAAGCCTACTAGAAAGTGTGTGCCCTCAGGCCTGGAGGGAAGCAAACGTTATTCCGCTACCTAAGAATAGTAAAGCCCCCTTCACTGGCTCAGCAATGTAAATATGTTTCCCATGCCAATAAAGCCCCTTGAATTGAATTGAGAGAGAAAGAGAGAGTGTAAAAGAGGAAATAGGACCAGGCCCAGTTTTTCAAAAGTTATCTATCTGGATTTCGATTATCGGATTAAATGTATACACTGAGTGTACAAAACATCTTTCCATGACATAGCTTTCACATGGGTTCTCCTGGTCAGCCTATGACCCCTTATTGATGTCACCTGTTAAAATCCACTTCAATCAGTGTAGATTAAGGGGAGGGGTCTATGGCACTGCATCTCAGTGCTAGAGGTGTCACTGCAGGTCCTGGTTCGATCCCAAACTGCATCGCAACCCGCCGTGATCGGGAGTCCAATAGGGCGGCGCACAATTGGCCCAGTGTCGTCCTGGCCGGGGTAGGCCGTTATTGTAAATAAGAATGTGTTCTTAATTTACTTGCCTTGTTAAATATAGGAAGTAGGGTGCCATTTGGGACAAATACTTAGTGTAGTAGTCATTTAGAGATCAGAGGGAAATACATAGGCATTTGATCACACCAGATCGACCGTTCAGGGATTGGATAAGCACTCTGTTTCAGGAAGATGATGAATAACTTTGCTATATAAAACAATTATAATAATATGTTCTGCCTGTCAGCTCAGATGAGTGACAGCCAAGGATAACAAGTGATCTCTTTTGACATCACTCCTGAGCTCGCACCTGTCACTGATTTATTTGAGAGATGATAAGAACAATAATAAAAGTGATCATAGAAGGATTTCAACACTGTCCTAATTCAGTTTGTTGTTAAAGAACAACATTTTTTCTCCTAGAGGTTCTGTTTGGAGTTGGGGCTCTTGTCTTTTCTTTGTTGTTGCTTTAGTTTAGAGGCATTTAGTGGAGATTGTTTTTGAGAGTGAAATACTGCTTTCACATTCAGCTAATATCCCATTCTGAACCAGCAGGAGTTATGTCCCAAATGGTACCCTAATCCTTACATAGTGCACTACATTTGACCAGAGCCCTATGGGCCCTGAATAAAAGTAATGCACTGTCTAGGGATTAAGGTGTCATTTGGGTTACAAAACACCTCTCCTCATTCACAGCTTTCTTTGACGTCAGTGTGGTCTCGGAAAATAAAAAAGCTGTTATCTTTTCAAGGGACTGTTATTTACCCTTTTTTAACTAGACTGTTCATGTTCTTTAGAATGGTTTCAGGTATACACACACAGAAGATCAAGAATATAAAAATACACCTAACTCTGGTTTCTCTTCAATAACTAACCAATGGGCACAGACGTCAGTTCAACGTCTAGTTTTGAATTACATTTGGTTGAGTTGTCAACTAACGTGAATTCAACATTAAATGTCTTCATGACATTGGATTTAGGTTAAAAGTTGGGTGAAAAAAATGTGTACCAGTCAGTTTAAATAAATTCATTGGGCCCTAATCTATGGATTTCACATGACTGGGCAGGGGTGCAGCCATGGGTGGGCCTTGGAGGGCATAGGTCCACCCACTTGCCAGCCAGGCCCAGCAAATCAGAATGAGTTTTTCCCCACAAAACCGCAGGTGAAGAAGCCGGATGTGGAGGTCCTGGGCTGGAGTGGTTACACGTGGTCTGCGATTGTGAGGCCGTACTACCAAATTCGTACTGCCAAATTCTCTAAAACGACGTTGGAGGCAGCTTATGGTAGAGAAATTGACATTAAATTCTCTGGCAACAGCTCTAGTGGACATTCCTGCAGTCAGCATGCAAATTGCACGCTCCCTCAAACTTGAGACATCTGTGGCATTGTGTGGCAAGGTGCACCTGTGTAATTATCATGCTGTTTAATAAGCTTCTTGATATGCCACACCTGTCAGGTGGATGGATTATCTTGGCAAAAGGAGAAATGCTCACTAACATGGATGTAAACAAATTTGTGCACAAAATTTGATAGAAATAAGCTTTGTGTGCGTATGGAACATTTCTGGGATTTCTTATTTTAGCTCATAAAACATGGGACTTACACTTTACATTGCGTTTATATTTTTGTTCAGTGTTCATTGTAGATCCAAACTTAAAAACGTACTATGACGTTTGGGTCAGAGATCTTCATCAGACAGAGTTAACACCTTGACAACCTACTGTACCGCTATACTGACTCTGCAGATGTAGTATGGAGCATCAAAACCAGGGAGAGCAATAGAGCGATGTCATCCCTCCTTTTATCTGTCAACTGGGGCCGCATCCCAAATGGCACCCTATTCCATATTCCCTATGGGCCCTGGTCAAAAGCAGTGCACTACAAAGGGAATAGGGTGCCATTTGGGATGTAGCCTAGACCTGAGACAAGCTCCACTTCCTGAACACTGAGACAACTGACTGGTACAACTCCTTATCTCCTTCATCCCCTGTCCTAGCCATACCCTCTAACACCATACACACACGCTTTATCTCCCCCCAGCCCCAGTTCTCTCCCCCAGTCCAGTTCTCTCCCCAGCCCCAGTTCTCGCTACCCCAAAGGCAGAGCACCCAGCCCTGCCTGACAAGCTCTACTGTGTGGCTGGGATGGGCACGGCAGATGCATCTGGCACCAAGCCCTGGAGAGATGGAGGCTGAGTACGCCTCTTTTCAGACTTTAGACGTTTAAGAGTGGAGTCAGGAAAATAACTTCTCTGTCAACGTCAACAAAACGAAGGAGATGATCGTTGACTTCAGGAGACAACAGAGGGGAGCACGCCCCCATCCACATCGACGGGACCACAGTAGAGATGGTAAAAAGCTTCAAGTTACTGAGTGTACACATCACAGACAATCTGAAATGGTCCACCCATACAGACAGTGTGGTGAAGAAGGTGCAATGGTGCCTCTTCAACCTCAAGAAGCTGAAGAAATTTGGCAGTTTTACAGATGCACCATTGAGAGCATCCAGGCTGTATCACCGCCTGGTAAGGCAACTGCACTGATCACAACCACAGGGCTCTCAAGTGGGTGGTGCGGTCTGCCCAACGCATCACCGGAGGCACACTGCCTGCCTTCCAGGACATCTACAGCACCCGGTGTCACAGAAAGATCATCAAGAACCTCAGCCACCCGAGTCACGGCCTATTCACACCACTACCATCCAGAAGGCAAGGTCAATACAGGTTTATCAAAGCTGAGACCAAAAGACTGAAAAACAGCTTTTATCTCAAAGAATCAGACTGTTAATTAGTCACCGCTAGTACCCTGTCCTGAACTGTACTCACTGTCACTACCATGCACTTTAGAGGCTGCTGCCCTATGTACATAGTCATGGAACACCGGTCACTTTAATAATGTCGTATGTACTGTATTCTAGTTAAGGCTATCCCATTTAACTATTGCTGTACGTATAATATTCTATCCACATATTCACGTGTGTGTGTGTCTGTGAATATGTGCTTTGGTTTCCTGTTTTTACGCCAAGTTATTTTCCTACCAGAAGTCCTTCTACACCAAGCTATCAGATGAAAATTAAAGATTAATAATGGCGACAACTTTATGATTGACACACCATGGCTGCGTCCCAATACTGACCTTGTCCCCAGTCTTCTTTTTCGTGAGTCACTCGGTCGGGGAGTGTCTCTCGGTGGGGGAGTGTCTCTCGGTGGGAGAGTGTCACCCCGGTGGGAGAGTGTCACCCCGGTGGGAGAGTGTCACCCCGGTGGGAGAGTGTCATACAATACCGTATGTAGGCTACTGACCATGAGGAACAAATACTGTATGTAGGCTACTGATGTTCCTACGTGCACTCCACCTCTACAGTCAGTGTGGTTGTTGTTCCTACGCACACTCCACCTCTACAGTCAGTGTGGTTGTTGTTCCTACGTACACTCCACCTCTACAGTCAGTGTGGTTGTTGTTCGTACATAAACTCCACCTCTACAGTCAGTGTGGTTGTTGTTCCTACGTACACTCCACCCCTACATTCAGTGTGGTTGTTGTAACTACAAACACTCCACCCATACAGTCAGTGTGGTTGTTGTTCCTACATAGACTCCACCTATACAGTGAGTGTGGTTGTTGTTCCTACGTGCACTCCACCTCTACAGTCAGTGTGGTTGTTGTTCCTACGTGCACTCCACCTCTACAGTCAGTGTGGTTGTTGTTCGTACATAAACTCCACCTCTACAGTCAGTGTGGTTGTTGTTCCTACGTACACTCCACCCCTACATTCAGTGTGGTTGTTGTAACTACAAACACTCCACCCATACAGTCAGTGTGGTTGTTGTTCCTACATAGACTCCACCTATACAGTGAGTGTGGTTGTTGTTCCTACGTGCACTCCACCTCTACAGTCAGTGTGGTTGTTGTTCCTACGTGCACTCCACCTCTACAGCCAATGGTTGTTGTTCCTACGTACACTGCACCTATACAATCAGTGTGGTTGTTGTAAATACATACACTGCACCTCTACAGTCAGTGTGGTTGTTGTCCCGACGTGCACTCCACCTCTACAGCCAGCGGTTGTTGGTCCTACATACACTCCACCTATACAATCAGTGTGGTTGTTGTAACTACATACACTGCACCTCTACAATCAGTGTGGCTGTTGTAACTACACACACTCCACCTCTACAGTCAGTGTGGTTGTTGTTCCTATGTGCACTCCACTGCTACAGCCAGTGTGGTTGTTGTTCCAACGCGCACTCCACCTCTACAGTCAGTGTGGTTGTTGTAACTACAAACACTCCACCTCTACAGTCAGTGTGGTTGTTGTTCCTAAGTACACTACACCTCTACAGTCAGTGTGGTTGTTGTAACTACAAACACTCCACCTCTACAGTCAGTGTGGTTGTTGTTTCTCATTACACTCCACCTCTACAGTAAGTGTGGTTGTTGTTCCTACGCACACTCCACCTCTACAGTCAGTGTGGTTGTTGTAACTACATACACTCCACCTCTACAGTCAGTGTGGTTGTTGTTCCTACATAGACACCACCTCTACAGTCAGTGTGGTTGTTGTTCCTACGCACACTCCACCTCCACTGTCAGTGTGGCTGTTGTTCCTACGTACACTGCACCTCTACAATCAGTGTGGCTGTTGTAACTACACATACTCCACCTCTACAGTCAGTGTGGTTGTTGTTCCTACGTACACTCCACCCCTACATTCAGTGTGGTTGTTGTAACTACAAACACTCCACCCATACAGTCAGTGTGGTTGTTGTTCCTACATAGACTCCACCTATACAGTGAGTGTGGTTGTTGTTCCTACGTGCACTCCACCTCTACAGTCAGTGTGGTTGTTGTTCCTACGTGCACTCCACCTCTACAGCCAATGGTTGTTGTTCCTACGTACACTGCACCTATACAATCAGTGTGGTTGTTGTAAATACATACACTGCACCTCTACAGTCAGTGTGGTTGTTGTCCCGACGTGCACTCCACCTCTACAGCCAGCGGTTGTTGGTCCTACATACACTCCACCTATACAATCAGTGTGGTTGTTGTAACTACATACACTGCACCTCTACAATCAGTGTGGCTGTTGTAACTACACACACTCCACCTCTACAGTCAGTGTGGTTGTTGTTCCTATGTGCACTCCACTGCTACAGCCAGTGTGGTTGTTGTTCCAACGCGCACTCCACCTCTACAGTCAGTGTGGTTGTTGTAACTACAAACACTCCACCTCTACAGTCAGTGTGGTTGTTGTTCCTAAGTACACTACACCTCTACAGTCAGTGTGGTTGTTGTAACTACAAACACTCCACCTCTACAGTCAGTGTGGTTGTTGTTTCTACGTACACTCCACCTCTACAGTAAGTGTGGTTGTTGTTCCTACGCACACTCCACCTCTACAGTCAGTGTGGTTGTTGTAACTACATACACTCCACCTCTACAGTCAGTGTGGTTGTTGTTCCTACATAGACACCATCTCTACAGTCAGTGTGGTTGTTGTTCCTACGCACACTCCACCTCCACAGTCAGTGTGGCTGTTGTTCCTACGTACACTGCACCTCTACAATCAGTGTGGCTGTTGTAACTACACATACTCCACCTCTACAGTCAGTGTGGTTGTTGTTCCTACGTACACTCCACCTCTACAGTCAGTGTGGTTGTTGTAACTACGTGCACTACACCTCTACAGTCAGTGTGGTTGTTGTAACTACAAACACTCCACCTCTACAGTCAGTGTGGTTGTTGTTCCTAAGTACACTCCACCTCTACAGTCAGTGTGGTTGTTGTTCCAACGCACACTCCACCTCTACAGTCAGTGTGGTTGTTGTAACTAAAAACACTCCACCTCTACAGTCAGTGTGGTTGTTTTTCCTACATAGACTCCACCTCTACAGTGAGTGTGGTTGTTGTTCCTACATACACTCCTCTTCTACAGTCAGTGTAGTTGTTGTTCCTACGTACACTCCACCTCTACAGTCAGTGTGGTTGTTGTAACTACATACACTCCACATCTACAGTCAGTGTGGTTGTTGTTCCTACATAGACACCACCTATACAGTCAGTGTGGTTGTTGTTCCTACGTGCACTCCACCTCTACAGTCAGTGTGGTTGTTGTAACTACAAACACTCCACCTCTACAGTCAGTGTGGTTGTTGTTTCTACGTACACTCCACCTCTACAGTAAGTGTGGTTGTTGTTCCTACGCACACTCCACCTCTACAGTCAGTGTGGTTGTTGTAACTACATACACTCCACCTCTACAGTCAGTGTGGTTGTTGTTCCTACATAGACACCACCTCTACAGTCAGTGTGGTTGTTGTTCCTACGCACACTCCACCTCCACAGTCAGTGTGGCTGTTGTTCCTACGTACACTGCACCTCTACAATCAGTGTGGCTGTTGTAACTACACATACTCCACCTCTACAGTCAGTGTGGTTGTTGTTCCTACGTACACTCCACCTCTACAGTCAGTGTGGTTGTTGTAACTACGTGCACTACACCTCTACAGTCAGTGTGGTTGTTGTAACTACAAACACTCCACCTCTACAGTCAGTGTGGTTGTTGTTCCTAAGTACACTCCACCTCTACAGTCAGTGTGGTTGTTGTTCCAACGCACAATCAGTGTGGCTGTTGTAACTACACATACTCCACCTCTACAGTCAGTGTGGTTGTTGTTCCTACGTACACTCCACCTCTACAGTCAGTGTGGTTGTTGTAACTACGTGCACTACACCTCTACAGTCAATGTGGTTGTTGTAACTACAAACACTCCACCTCTACAGTCAGTGTGGTTGTTGTTCCTAAGTACACTCCACCTCTACAGTCAGTGTGGTTGTTGTTCCAACGCACACTCCACCTCTACAGTCAGTGTGGTTGTTGTAACTAAAAACACTCCACCTCTACAGTCAGTGTGGTTGTTTTTCCTACATAGACTCCACCTCTACAGTGAGTGTGGTTGTTGTTCCTACATACACTCCTCTTCTAAAGTCAGTGTAGTTGTTGTTCCTACGTACACTCCACCTCTACAGTCAGTGTGGTTGTTGTAACTACATACACTCCACATCTACAGTCAGTGTGGTTGTTGTTCCTACATAGACACCACCTATACAGTCAGTGTGGTTGTTGTTCCTACGTGCACTCCACCTCTACAGTCAGTGTGGTTGTTGTTCCTACGCACACTCCACCTCTACAATCAGTGTGGCTGTTGTAACTACACACACTCCACCTCTACAGTCAGTGTGGTTGTTGTTCCAACGCGCACTCCACCTCCACAGTCAGTGTGGTTGTTGTTCTTACGTACACTCCACCTCTTCAGTCAGTGTGGTTGTTGTAACTACGTGCACTCCACCTCTACAGCCAGTGTGGTTGTAGTTCCTACGTGCACTCCACCTCTACAGTCAGTGTTGTTGTTGTTCCTACATACACTCCACAACTACAGTCAGTGTGGTTGTTATTCCTACGTACACTCCACAACTACAGTCAGTGTGGTTGTTGTAACTACACAAACTCCACCTCTACAGTCAGTGTGGTTGTTGTACCTACATACACTCCACCTCTACAGTCAGTGTGGTTGTTGTTTCTACGTACACTCCACCTCTACAGTCAGTGTGGTTGTTGTTCCTACGCACACTCCACCTCTACAGTCAGTGTGGTTGTTGTACCTACATACACTCCACCTCTACAGTCAGTGTGGTTGTTGTTTCTACGTACACTCCACCTCTACAGTCAGTGTGGTTGTTGTTCCTACGCACACTCCACCTCTACAGTCAGTGTGGTTGTTGTAACTACATACACTCCACCTCTACAGTCAGTGTGGTTGTTGTTCCTACATAGACACCACCTCTACAGTCAGTGTGGTTGTTGTTCCTACGCACACTCCACCTCCACAGTCAGTGTGGTTGTTGTTCCTACGTACACTGCACCTCTACAATAAGTGTGGCTGTTGTAACTACACATACTCCACCTCTACAGTCAGTGTGGTTGTTGTTCCTAAGTACACTCCACCTCTACAGTCAGTGTGGTTGTTGTTCCAACGCACACTCCACCTCTACAGTCAGTGTGGTTGTTGTAACTAAAAACACTCCACCTCTACAGTCAGTGTGGTTGTTTTTCCTACATAGACTCCACCTCTACAGTGAGTGTGGTTGTTGTTCCTACATACACTCCTCTTCTACAGTCAGTGTAGTTGTTGTTCCTACGCACACTCCACCTCTACAGTCAGTGTGGTTGTTGTTCCTACGTACACTGCACCTCTACAATCAGTGTGGCTGTTGTAACTACACATACTCCACCTCTACAGTCAGTGTGGTTGTTGTTCCTACGTACACTCCACCTCTACAGTCAGTGTGGTTGTTGTAACTACGTGCACTCCACCTCTACAGCCAGTGTGGTTGTAGTTCCTACGTGCACTCCACCTCTACAGTCAGTGTTGTTGTTGTTCCTACATACACTCCACCTCTACAGTGAGTGTGGTTGTTTTTCCTACATAGACTCCACCTCTACAGTGAGTGTGGTTGTTGTTCCTACATACACTCCACTTCTACAGTCAGTGTAGTTGTTGTTCCTACATACACTCCACCTCTACAGTCAGTGTGGTTGTTGTAACTACATACACTCCACCTCTACAGTCAGTGTGGTTGTTGTTCCTACATAGACACCACCTCTACAGTCAGTGTGGTTGTTGTTCCTACGCACACTCCACCTCCACAGTCAGTGTGGCTGTTGTTCCTACGTACACTGCACCTCTACAATCAGTGTGGCTGTTGTAACTACACATACTCCACCTCTACAGTCAGTGTGGTTGTTGTTCCTACTGCACTCCACCTCTACAGTCAGTGTGGTTGTTGTAACTACGTGCACTACACCTCTACAGTCAGTGTGGTTGTTGTAACTACAAACACTCCACCTCTACAGTCAGTGTGGTTGTTGTTCCTAAGTACACTCCACCTCTACAGTCAGTGTGGTTGTTGTTCCAACGCACAATCAGTGTGGCTGTTGTAACTACACATACTCCACCTCTACAGTCAGTGTGGTTGTTGTTCCTACGTACACTCCCACCTCTACAGTCAGTGTGGTTGTTGTAACTACGTGCACTACACCTCTACAGTCAATGTGGTTGTTGTAACTACAAACACTCCACCTCTACAGTCAGTGTGGTTGTTGTTCCTAAGTACACTCCACCTCTACAGTCAGTGTGGTTGTTGTTCCAACGCACACTCCACCTCTACAGTCAGTGTGGTTGTTGTAACTAAAAACACTCCACCTCTACAGTCAGTGTGGTTGTTTTTCCTACATAGACTCCACCTCTACAGTGAGTGTGGTTGTTGTTCCTACATACACTCCTCTTCTAAAGTCAGTGTAGTTGTTGTTCCTACGTACACTCCACCTCTACAGTCAGTGTGGTTGTTGTAACTACATACACTCCACATCTACAGTCAGTGTGGTTGTTGTTCCTACATAGACACCACCTATACAGTCAGTGTGGTTGTTGTTCCTACGTGCACTCCACCTCTACAGTCAGTGTGGTTGTTGTTCCTACGCACACTCCACCTCTACAATCAGTGTGGCTGTTGTAACTACACACACTCCACCTCTACAGTCAGTGTGGTTGTTGTTCCAACGCGCACTCCACCTCCACAGTCAGTGTGGTTGTTGTTCTTACGTACACTCCACCTCTTCAGTCAGTGTGGTTGTTGTAACTACGTGCACTCCACCTCTACAGCCAGTGTGGTTGTAGTTCCTACGTGCACTCCACCTCTACAGTCAGTGTTGTTGTTGTTCCTACATACACTCCACAACTACAGTCAGTGTGGTTGTTATTCCTACGTACACTCCACAACTACAGTCAGTGTGGTTGTTGTAACTACACAAACTCCACCTCTACAGTCAGTGTGGTTGTTGTACCTACATACACTCCACCTCTACAGTCAGTGTGGTTGTTGTTTCTACGTACACTCCACCTCTACAGTCAGTGTGGTTGTTTTTCCTACGCACACTCCACCTCTACAGTCAGTGTGGTTGTTGTACCTACATACACTCCACCTCTACAGTCAGTGTGGTTGTTGTTTCTACGTACACTCCACCTCTACAGTCAGTGTGGTTGTTGTTCCTACGCACACTCCACCTCTACAGTCAGTGTGGTTGTTGTAACTACATACACTCCACCTCTACAGTCAGTGTGGTTGTTGTTCCTACATAGACACCACCTCTACAGTCAGTGTGGTTGTTGTTCCTACGCACACTCCACCTCCACAGTCAGTGTGGTTGTTGTTCCTCATACACTGCACCTCTACAATAAGTGTGGCTGTTGTAACTACACATACTCCACCTCTACAGTCAGTGTGGTTGTTGTTCCTAAGTACACTCCACCTCTACAGTCAGTGTGGTTGTTGTTCCAACGCACACTCCACCTCTACAGTCAGTGTGGTTGTTGTAACTAAAAACACTCCACCTCTACAGTCAGTGTGGTTGTTTTTCCTACATAGACTCCACCTCTACAGTGAGTGTGGTTGTTGTTCCTACATACACTCCTCTTCTACAGTCAGTGTAGTTGTTGTTCCTACGCACACTCCCACCTCTACAGTCAGTGTGGTTGTTGTTCCTACGTACACTGCACCTCTACAATCAGTGTGGCTGTTGTAACTACACATACTCCACCTCTACAGTCAGTGTGGTTGTTGTTCCTACGTACACTCCACCTCTACAGTCAGTGTGGTTGTTGTAACTACGTGCACTCCACCTCTACAGCCAGTGTGGTTGTAGTTCCTACGTGCACTCCACCTCTACAGTCAGTGTTGTTGTTGTTCCTACATACACTCCACCTCTACAGTGAGTGTGGTTGTTTTTCCTACATAGACTCCACCTCTACAGTGAGTGTGGTTGTTGTTCCTACATACACTCCACTTCTACAGTCAGTGTAGTTGTTGTTCCTACATACACTCCACCTCTACAGTCAGTGTGGTTGTTGGAACTACATAGACACAACCTATACAGTCAGTGTGGTTGTTGTTCCTACGTGCACTCCACCTCTACAGTCAGTGTGGTTGTTGTTCCTACGCGCACTCCATCTCTACAGTCAGTGTGGTTGTTGTTCCTACATACAATCCACCTCTACAGCCAGTGTGGTTGTTGCTCCTACATACACTCCACCTCTACAGCCAGTGTGGTTGTTCCTACGTGTACTCCACCTTTACAGCCAGTGTGGTTGTTGTTCCTACGTACACTACACCTCTACAGTCAGTGTGGTTGTTGTAACTACATACACTCCACCTCTACAGTCAGTGTGGTTGTTTTTCCTACATAGACTCCACCTCTACAGTGAGTGTGGTTGTTGTTCCTACATACACTCCACCTCTACAGCCAGTGTGGTTGTTCCTACGTGCACTCCACTTCTACAGTCAGTGTGGTTGTTGTTCCTACATACACCCCACCTCTACAATCAGTGTGGTTGTTGTTCCTAAGTACACTCCACCTCTACAGTTAGTGTGGTAATTGTTCCTACATACACTCCACCTCTACAGTCAGTGTGGTTGTTGTTCCTACGTACACTCCACCTCTACAGTCAGTGTGGTTGTTGTAACTACATACACTCCACAACTACAGTCAGTGTGGTTGTTATTCCTACGTACACTCCACAACTAAAGTCAGTGTGGTTTTTGTAACTACAAAAACTCCACCTCTACAGTCAGTGTGGTTGTTGTTCCTACGTGCACTCCACCTCTACAGCCAGTGTGGTTGTTGTTCCTACATATACTCCACCTCTACAGCCAGTGTGGTTGTTCCTACGTGCACTCCACCTTTACAGCCAGTGTGGTTGTTGTTCCTACGTACACTCCACCTCTACAGCCAGTGTGGTTGTTCTTACGTGCACTCCACCTTTACAGCCAGTGTGGTTGTTCCTACGTGCACTCCACTTCTACAGTCAGTGTGGTTGTTGTTCCTACATACACCCCACCTCTACAATCAGTGTGGTTGTTGTTCCTACGTACACTCCACAACTACAGTCAGTGTGGTTGTTATTCCTACGTACACTCCACAACTACAGTCAGTGTGGTTGTTGTAACTACAAAAACTCCACCTCTACAGTCAGTGTGGTTGTTGTAACTACATACACTCCACCTCTACAGTCAGTGTGGTTGTTGTTCCTACGTACACTCCACCTCTACAGTCAGTGTGGTTGTTGTTCCAAAGCGCACTCCACCTCTACAGTCAGTGTGGTTGTTGTTCCTAAGTACACTACACCTCTACAGTCAATGTGGTTGTTGTAACTACAAACACTCCACCTCTACAGTCAGTATTGTTGTTGTTCCAACGCACTCTCCACCTCTACAGCCAGTGTGGTTGTAGTTCCTACGTGCACTCCACCTCTACAGTCAGTGTGGTTGTTGTAACTACATACACTCCACAACTACAGTCAGTGTGGTTGTTATTCCTACGTACACTCCACCTCTACAGTCAGCGTGGTTGTTGTAACTAAAAACACTCCACCTCTACAGCCAGTGTGGTTGTTCCTACGTGCACTCCACTTCTACAGTCAGTGTGGTTGTTGTAACTAAAAACACTCCACCTATACAGTCAGTGTGGTTGTTGTAACTACAAACACTAAACTCTACAGTCAGTGTGGTTGTTGTAACTACAAACACTCCACCTATACAGTCAGTGTGGTTGTTGTTCCTACATAGACTCCACCTCTACAGTCAGCGTGGTTGTTGTTCCTACGTACACTCCACCTCTACCGTCAGTGTGGTTGTTGTAACTACAAACACTAAACTCTACAGTGAGTGCGGTTGTTGTTCCGACGTGCACTCCACCTCTACAGCCAGTGGATGTTGGTCCTACATACACTCCACCTATAAAATCAGTGTGGTTGTTGTAACTACATACACTGCACCTCTACAATCAGTGAGGCTGTTGTAACTACACACACACTCCACCTCTACAGTCAGTGTGGTTGTTGTTCCTATGTGCACTCCACCTCTACAGCCAGTGCTGTTGTTGTTCCTACATACACTCCAACCTCTACAGCCAGTGTGGTTGTTGTTCCTACGCACACTCCACCTCTACAGTCAGTGTGGTTGTTGTTCCTACGTACACTCCACATCTACAGTCAGTGTGGTTGTTGTAACTACATGCACTCCACCTCTACAGCCAGTGAGGTTGTAGTTCCTACGTGCACTCCACCTCTACAGTCAGTGTGGTTGTTGTAACTACATACACTCCACCTCTACAGTCAGTGTGGTTGTTTTTCCTACATAGACTCCACCTCTACTGTGAGTGTGGTTGTTGTTCCTACATACACCCCACCTCTACAATCAGTGTGGTTGTTGTTCCTACGTGCACTCCACCTCTACAGTCAGTGTGGTTGTTGTAACTACATGCACTCCACCTCTACAGTCAGTGGGGTTGTTGTAACTACATACACTCCACAACTACAATCGGTGTGGCTGTTGTAACTACATACACTCCACCTCTACAGTCAGTGTGGTTGTTGTTCCTACGTACACTCCACCTTTACAGTCAGTGTGGTTGTTGTAACTGAAAACACTCCACCTATACAGTCAGTGTGGTTGTTGTTCTTAAGTACACTCCACCTCTACAGTCAGTGTGGTTGTTGTAACTACATATACACTCCACCTCTACAGTCAGTGTGGTTGTTGTTCCTACATAGACTCCACCTCTACAGTCAGCCAGTGTGGTTGTTGTTCCTACGTACACTCAACCTCTACAGTCAGTGTGGTTGTTGTTCCAACGCGCACTCCACCTCTACAGTCAGCGTGGTTGTTGTTCCTAAGTACACTACACCTCTACAGTCAGTGTGGTTGTTGTAACTACAAACACTCCACCTCTACAGTCAATGTGGTTGTTGTAACTAAAAACACTCCACCTCTACAGTGAGTGTGGTTGTTGTTCCTACATACACTCCACCTCTACAGTCAGTGTGGTTGTTGTAACTACATACACTCCACCTCTACAGTCAGTGTGGTTGTTGTTCCTACATAGACACCACCTATACAGTCAGTGTGGTTGTTGTTCCTACATGCACTCCACCTCTACAGTCAGTGTGGTTGTTGTTCCTACGCGCACTCCATCTCTACAGTCAGTGTGGTTGTTGTTCCTACATACACTCCACCTCTACAGCCAGTGTGGTTGTTGTTCCTACATACACTCCACCTCTACAGCCAGTGTGGTTGTTCCTACGTGTACTCCACCTTTACAGCCAGTGTGGTTGTTGTTCCTACGTACACTCCACCTCTACAGTCAGTGTGGTTGTTGTAACTACATACACTCCACCTCTACAGTCAGTGTGGTTGTTGTTCCTACATAGACACCACCTATACAGTCAGTGTGGTTGTTGTTCCAATGTGCACTCCACCTCTACAGTCAGTGTGGTTGTTGTAACTACAAAAACTCCACCTCTACAGTCAGTGTGGTTGTTTTTCCTACATAGACTCCACCTCTACAGTGAGTGTGGTTGTTGTTCCTACATACACTCCACCTCTACAGCCAGTGTGGTTGTTCCTACGTGCACTCCACTTCTACAGTCAGTGTGGTTGTTGTTCCTACATACACTCCACCTCTACAGACAGTGTGGTTGTTGTTCCTATGTGCACTCCACCTCTACAGTCACTGTGGTTGTTGTTCCTATGTGCACTCCACCTCTACAGTCAGTGTGGCTGTTGTAACTACATACACTCCACCTCTACAATCGGTGTGGCTGTTGTAACTACATACACTCCACCTCTACAGTCAGTGTGGTTGTTGTTTCTACGTACACTCCACCTTTACAGTCAGTGTGGTTGTTGTAACTAAAAACACTCCACCTATACAGTCAGTGTGGTTGTTGTTCTTAAGTACACTCCACCTCTACAGTCAGTGTGGTTGTTGCAACTATATATACACTCCACCTCTACAGTCAGTCAGTGTGGTTGTTGTAACTAAAAACACTCCACCTATACAGTCAGTGTGGTTGTTGTTCTTAAGTACACTCCACCTCTACAGTCAGTGTGGTTGTTGTAACTACATATACACTCCACCTCTACAGTCAGTCAGTGTGGTTGTTGTTCCTACGTACACTCAACCTCTACAGTCAGTGTGGTTGTTGTTCCAACGCGCACTCCACCTCTACAGTCAGCGTGGTTGTTGTTCCTAAGTACACTACACCTCTACAGTCAGTGTGGTTGTTGAAACTACAAACACTACACCTCTACAGTCAGTGTGGTTGTTGTTGCTAAGTACACTCCGCCTCTACAGTCAGTGTGGTTGTTGTTCCAAAGCGCACTCCACCTCTACAGTCAGTGTGGTTGTTGTTCCTAAGTACACTACACCTCTACAGTCAGTGTGGTTGTTGTAACTACAAACACTCCACCTCTACAGTCAGTGTGGTTGTTGTAACTAAAAACACTCCACCTCTACAGTCAGTGTGGTTGTTTTTCCTACATAGACTCCACCTCTACAGTGAGTGTGGTTGTTGTTCCTACATACACTCCACCTCTACAGTCAGTGTGGTTGTTGTAACTACATACACTCCACCTCTACAGTCAGTGTGGTTGTTGTTCCTACATAGACACCACCTATACAGTCAGTGTGGTTGTTGTTCCTACGTGCACTCCACCTCTACAGTCAGTGTGGTTGTTGTTCCTACGCGCACTCCATCTCTACAGTCAGTGTGGTTGTTGTTCCTACATACACTCCACCTTTACAGCCAGTGTGGTTGTTGTTCCTACGTACACTCCACCTCTACAATCAGTGTGGTTGTTGTAACTACATACACTCCACCTCTACAGTCAGTGTGGTTGTTGTTCCTATGTGCACTCCACCTCTACAGTCACTGTGGTTGTTGTTCCTATGTGCACTCCACCTCTACAGTCAGTGTGGTTGTTGTTCCTACATAGACTCCACCTCTACAGTGAGTGTGGTTGTTGTTCCTACATACACTCCACCTCTACAGCCAGTGTGGTTGTTCCTACGTGCATTCCACTTCTACAGTCAGTGTGGTTGTTGTAACTACATACACTCCACCTCTACAGTCAGTGTGGTTGTTGTTCCTACGTACACTCCACCTCTACAGTCAGTGTGGTTGTTGTTCCAACGCGCACTCCACCTCTACAGTCAGTGTGGTTGTTGTTCCTAAGTACACTACACCTCTACAGTCAATGTGGTTGTTGTAACTACAAACACTCCACCTCTACAGTCAGTATTTTTGTTGTTCCAACACACTCTCCACCTCTACAGCCAGTGTGGTTGTTTTTCCTACATAGACTCCACCTCTACAGTGAGTGTGGTTGTTGTTCCTACATACACCCCACCTCTACAATCAGTGTGGTTGTTGTAACTACATGCACTCCACCTCTACAGTCAGTGTGGTTGTTGTAACTACATACACTCCACCTCTACAATCGGTGTGGCTGTTGTAACTACATACACTCCACCTCTACAGTCAGTGTGGTTGTTGTTTCTACGTACACTCCACCTTTACAGTCAGTGTGGTTGTTGTAACTAAAAACACTCCACCTATACAGTCAGTGTGGTTGTTGTTCTTAAGTACACTCCACCTCTACAGTCAGTGTGGTTGTTGTAACTACATATACACTCCACCTCTACAGTCAGTCAGTGTGGTTGTTGTTCCTACGTACACTCAACCTCTACAGTCAGTGTGGTTGTTGTTCCAACGCGCACTCCACCTCTACAGTCAGCGTGGTTGTTGTTCCTAAGTACACTACACCTCTACAGTCAGTGTGGTTGTTGAAACTACAAACACTACACCTCTACAGTCAGTGTGGTTGTTGTTCCTAAGTACACTCCACCTCTACAGTCAGTGTGGTTGTTGTTCCAAAGCGCATTCCACCTCTACAGTCAGTGTGGTTGTTGTTCCTAAGTACACTACACCTCTACAGTCAGTGTGGTTGTTGTAACTACAAACACTACACCTCTACAGTCAGTGTGGTTGTTGTTGCTAAGTACACTCCGCCTCTACAGTCAGTGTGGTTGTTGTTCCAAAGCGCACTCCACCTCTACAGTCAGTGTGGTTGTTGTTCCTAAGTACACTACACCTCTACAGTCAGTGTGGTTGTTGTAACTACAAACACTCCACCTCTACAGTCAGTGTGGTTGTTGTAACTAAAAACACTCCACCTCTACAGTCAGTGTGGTTGTTTTTCCTACATAGACTCCACCTCTACAGTGAGTGTGGTTGTTGTTCCTACATACACTCCACCTCTACAGTCAGTGTGGTTGTTGTAACTACATACACTCCACCTCTACAGTCAGTGTGGTTGTTGTTCCTACATAGACACCACCTATACAGTCAGTGTGGTTGTTGTTCCTACGTGCACTCCACCTCTACAGTCAGTGTGGTTGTTGTTCCTACACGCACTCCATCTCTACAGTCAGTGTGGTTGTTGTTCCTACATACACTCCACCTCTACAGCCAGTGTGGTTGTTGTTCCTATGTGCACTCCACCTCTACAGTCAGTGTGGTTGTTGTTCCTACATAGACTCCACCTCTACAGTGAGTGTGGTTGTTGTTCCTACATACACTCCACCTCTACAGCCAGTGTGGTTGTTGTAACTACATACACTCCACCTCTACAGTCAGTGTGGTTGTTGTTCCTACGTACACTCCACCTCTACAGTCAGTGTGGTTTTTGTTCCAACGCGCACTCCACCTCTACAGTCAGTGTGGTTGTTGTTCCTAAGTACACTACACCTCTACAGTCAATGTGGTTGTTGTAACTACAAACACTCCACCTCTACAGTCAGTATTTTTGTTGTTCCAACACACTCTCCACCTCTACAGCCAGTGTGGTTGTTTTTCCTACATAGACTCCACCTCTACAGTGAGTGTGGTTGTTGTTCCTACATACACCCCACCTCTACAATCAGTGTGGTTGTTGTTCCTACATGCACTCCACCTCTACAGTCAGTGTGGTTGTTGTAACTACATACACTCCACCTCTACAATCGGTGTGGCTGTTGTAACTACATACACTCCACCTCTACAGTCAGTGTGGTTGTTGTTTCTACGTACACTCCACCTTTACAGTCAGTGTGGTTGTTGTAACTAAAAACACTCCACCTATACAGTCAGTGTGGTTGTTGTTCTTAAGTACACTCCACCTCTACAGTCAGTGTGGTTGTTGTAACTACATATACACTCCACCTCTACAGTCAGTCAGTGTGGTTGTTGTTCCTACGTACACTCAACCTCTACAGTCAGTGTGGTTGTTGTTCCAACGCGCACTCCACCTCTACAGTCAGCGTGGTTGTTGTTCCTAAGTACACTACACCTCTACAGTCAGTGTGGTTGTTGAAACTACAAACACTACACCTCTACAGTCAGTGTGGTTGTTGTTCCTAAGTACACTCCACCTCTACAGTCAGTGTGGTTGTTGTTCCAAAGCGCACTCCACCTCTACAGTCAGCGTGGTTGTTGTTCCTAAGTACACTACACCTCTACAGTCAGTGTGGTTGTTGAAACTACAAACACTACACCTCTACAGTCAGTGTGGTTGTTGTTCCTAAGTACACTACACCTCTACAGTCAGTGTGGTTGTTGTAACTACAAACACTCCACCTCTACAGTCAGTGTGGTTGTTGTAACTAAAAACACTCCACCTATACAGTCAGTGTGGTTGTTGTAACTACAAACACTAAACTCTACAGTCAGTGTGGTTGTTGTAACTACAAACACTCCACCTCTACAGTCAGTGTGGTTGTTGTTCCTACATAGACTCCACCTCTACAGTCAGCGTGGTTGTTGTTCCTACGTACACTCCACCTCTACCGTCAGTGTGGTTGTTGTAACTACAAACACTAAACTCTACAGTGAGTGCGGTTGTTGTTCCGACGTGCACTCCACCTCTACAGCCAGTGGATGTTGGTCCTACATACACTCCACCTATAAAATCAGTGTGGTTGTTTTAACTACATACACTGCACCTCTACAATCAGTGAGGCTGTTGTAACTACACACACACTCCACCTCTACAGTCAGTGTGGTTGTTGTTCCTATGTGCACTCCACCTCTACAGCCAGTGCTGTTGTTGTTCCTACATACACTCCAACCTCTACAGCCAGTGTGGTTGTTGTTCCTACGCACACTCCACCTCTACAGTCAGTGTGGTTGTTGTTCCTACGTACACTCCACATCTACAGTCAGTGTGGTTGTTGTAACTACATGCACTCCACCTCTACAGCCAGTGTGGTTGTAGTTCCTACGTGCACTCCACCTCTACAGTCAGTGTGGTTGTTGTAACTACATACACTCCACCTCTAAAGTCAGTGTTGTTGTTGTTCCTACATACACTCCACAACTACAGTCAGTGTGGTTGTTATTCCTACGTACACTCCACAACTACAGTCAGTGTGGTTGTTGTAACTACAAAAACTCCACCTCTACAGTCAGTGTGGTTGTTTTTCCTACATAGACTCCACCTCTACTGTGAGTGTGGTTGTTGTTCCTACATACACCCCACCTCTACAATCAGTGTGGTTGTTGTTCCTACGTGCACTCCACCTCTACAGTCAGTGTGGTTGTTGTAACTACATGCACTCCACCTCTACAGTCAGTGGGGTTGTTGTAACTACATACACTCCACAACTACAATCGGTGTGGCTGTTGTAACTACATACACTCCACCTCTACAGTCAGTGTGGTTGTTGTTCCTACGTACACTCCACCTTTACAGTCAGTGTGGTTGTTGTAACTAAAAACACTCCACCTATACAGTCAGTGTGGTTGTTGTTCTTAAGTACACTCCACCTCTACAGTCAGTGTGGTTGTTGTTCCTACATAGACTCCACCTCTACAGTCAGCCAGTGTGGTTGTTGTTCCTACGTACACTCAACCTCTACAGTCAGCGTGGTTGTTGTTCCTAAGTACACTACACCTCTACAGTCAGTGTGGTTGTTGTAACTACAAACACTACACCTCTACAGTCAGTGTGGTTGTTGTTCCTACGTACACTCCACCTCTACAGTCAGTGTGGTTGTTGTTCCTAAGTACACTACACCTCTACAGTCAGTGTGGTTGTTGTAACTACAAACACTACACCTCTACAGTCAGTGTGGTTGTTGTTCCTAAGTACACTCCACCTCTACAGTCAGTGTGGTTGTTGTTCCTAAGTACACTACACCTCTACAGTCAGTGTGGTTGTTGTAACTACAAACACTCCACCTCTACAGTCAATGTGGTTGTTGTAACTAAAAACACTCCACCTCTACAGTGAGTGTGGTTGTTGTTCCTACATACACTCCACCTCTACAGTCAGTGTGGTTGTTGTAACTACATACACTCCACCTCTACAGTCAGTGTGGTTGTTGTTCCTACATAGACACCACCTATACAGTCAGTGTGGTTGTTGTTCCTACACGCACTCCATCTCTACAGTCAGTGTGGTTGTTGTTCCTACATACACTCCACCTCTACAGCCAGTGTGGTTGTTGTTCCTAAATACACTCCACCTCTACAGCCAGTGTGGTTGTTCCTACGTGTACTCCACCTTTACAGCCAGTGTGGTTGTTGTTCCTACGTACACTCCACAACTACAGTGAGTGTGGTTGTTGTAACTACAAAAACTCCACCTCTACAGTCAGTGTGGTTGTTTTTCCTACATAGACTCCACCTCTACTGTGAGTGTGGTTGTTGTTCCTACATACACCCCACCTCTACAATCAGTGTGGTTGTTGTTCCTACGTGCACTCCACCTCTACAGTCAGTGTGGTTGTTGTAACTACATGCACTCCACCTCTACAGACAGTGTGGTTGTTGTTCCTATGTGCACTCCACCTCTACAGTCACTGTGGTTGTTGTTCCTATGTGCACTCCACCTCTACAGTCAGTGTGGTTGTTGTTCCTACATAGACTCCACCTCTACAGTGAGTGTGGTTGTTGTTCCTACATACACTCCACCTCTACAGCCAGTGTGGTTGTTCCTACGTGCATTCCACTTCTACAGTCAGTGTGGTTGTTGTAACTACATACACTCCACCTCTACAGTCAGTGTGGTTGTTGTAACTACATACACTCAACCTCTACAGTCAGTGTGGTTGTTGTTCCTACGTACACTCCCCCTCTACAGTCAGTGTGGTTGTTGTTCCAACGCGCACTCCACCTCTACAGTCAGTGTGGTTGTTGTTCCTAAGTACACTACACCTCTACAGTCAATGTGGTTGTTGTAACTACAAACACTCCACCTCTACAGTCAGTATTTTTGTTGTTCCAACACACTCTCCACCTCTACAGCCAGTGTGGTTGTTTTTCCTACATAGACTCCACCTCTACAGTGAGTGTGGTTGTTGTTCCTACATACACCCCACCTCTACAATCAGTGTGGTTGTTGTAACTACATGTACTCCACCTCTACAGTCAGTGTGGTTGTTGTAACTACATACACTCCACCTCTACAATCGGTGTGGCTGTTGTAACTACATACACTCCACCTCTACAGTCAGTGTGGTTGTTGTTTCTACGTACACTCCACCTTTACAGTCAGTGTGGTTGTTGTAACTAAAAACACTCCACCTATACAGTCAGTGTGGTTGTTGTTCTTAAGTACACTCCACCTCTACAGTCAGTGTGGTTGTTGTAACTACATATACACTCCACCTCTACAGTCAGTCAGTGTGGTTGTTGTTCCAACGCACACTCCACCTCTACAGTCAGCGTGGTTGTTGTTCCTAAGTACACTACACCTCTACAGTCAGTGTGGTTGTTGAAACTACAAACACTACACCTCTACAGTCAGTGTGGTTGTTGTTGCTAAGTACACTCCGCCTCTACAGTCAGTGTGGTTGTTGTTCCTAAGTACACTACACCTCTACAGTCAGTGTGGTTGTTGTAACTACAAACACTCCACCTCTACAGTCAGTGTGGTTGTTGTAACTAAAAACACTCCACCTCTACAGTCAGTGTGGTTGTTTTTCCTACATAGACTCCACCTCTACAGTGAGTGTGGTTGTTGTTCCTACATACACTCCACCTCTACAGTCAGTGTGGTTGTTGTTCCTACATAGACACCACCTATACAGTCAGTGTGGTTGATGTTCCTACGTGCACTCCACCTCTACAGTCAGTGTGGTTGTTGTTCCTACGCGCACTCCATCTCTACAGTCAGTGTGGTTGTTGTTCCTACATACACTCCACCTCTACAGCCAGTGTGGTTGTTGTTCCTATGTGCACTCCACCTCTACAGTCAGTGTGGTTGTTGTTCCTACATAGACTCCACCTCTACAGTGAGTGTGGTTGTTGTTCCTACATACACTCCACCTCTACAGCCAGTGTGGTTGTTCCTACGTGCATTCCACTTCTACAGTCAGTGTGGTTGTTGTAACTACATACACTCCACCTCTACAGTCAGTGTGGTTGTTGTTCCTACGTACACTCCACCTCTACAGTCAGTGTGGTTGTTGTTCCAACGCGCACTCCACCTCTACAGTCAGTGTGGTTGTTGTTCCTACATACACTCCACCTCTACAGTCATTGTGGTTGTTGTTCCTACGTGCACTCCACCTCTACAGCCAGTGTGGTTGTTGTTCCTACATACACTCCACCTCTACAGCCAGTGTGGTTGTTCCTACGTGCACTCCACCTTTACAGCCAGTGTGGTTGTTGTTCCTACGTACACTCCACCTCTACAATCAGTGTGGTTGTTGTAACTACATACACTCCACCTCTACAGACAGTGTGGTTGTTGTTCCTATGTGCACTCCACCTCTACAGTCACTGTGGTTGTTGTTCCTATGTGCACTCCACCTCTACAGTCAGTGTGGTTGTTTTTCCTACATAGACTCCACCTCTACAGTGAGTGTGGTTGTTGTTCCTACATACACTCCACCTCTACAGCCAGTGTGGTTGTTCCTACGTGCATTCCACTTCTACAGTCAGTGTGGTTGTTGTAACTACATACACTCCACCTCTACAGTCAGTGTGGTTGTTGTTCCTACGTACACTCCACCTCTACAGTCAGTGTGGTTGTTGTGCCAACGCGCACTCCACCTCTACAGTCAGTGTGGTTGTTGTTCCTAAGTACACTACACCTCTACAGTCAGTGTGGTTGTTGTGCCAACGCGCACTCCACCTCTACAGTCAGTGTGGTTGTTGTTCCTAAGTACACTACACCTCTACAGTCAGTATTTTTGTTGTTCCAACACACTCTCCACCTCTACAGCCAGTGTGGTTGTTTTTCCTACATAGACTCCACCTCTACAGTGAGTGTGGTTGTTGTTCCTACATACACCCCACCTCTACAATCAGTGTGGTTGTTGTAACTACATGCACTCCACCTCTACAGTCAGTGTGGTTGTTGTAACTACATACACTCCACCTCTACAATCGGTGTGGCTGTTGTAACTACATACACTCCACCTCTACAGTCAGTGTGGTTGTTGTTTCTACGTACACTCCACCTTTACAGTCAGTGTGGTTGTTGTAACTAAAAACACTCCACCTATACAGTCAGTGTGGTTGTTGTTCTTAAGTACACTCCACCTCTACAGTCAGTGTGGTTGTTGTAACTACATATACACTCCACCTCTACAGTCAGTCAGTGTGGTTGTTGTTCCTACGTACACTCAACCTCTACAGTCAGTGTGGTTGTTGTTCCAACGCGCACTCCACCTCTACAGTCAGCGTGGTTGTTGTTCCTAAGTACACTACACCTCTACAGTCAGTGTGGTTGTTGAAACTACAAACACTACACCCCACCCCTACAGTCAGTGTGGTTGTTGTTCCTAAGTACACTCCACCTCTACAGTCAGTGTGGTTGTTGTTCCAAAGCGCACTCCACCTCTACAGTCAGTGTGGTTGTTGTTCCTAAGTACACTACACCTCTACAGTCAGTGTGGTTGTTGTAACTACAAACACTACACCTCTACAGTCAGTGTGGTTGTTGTTGCTAAGTACACTCCGCCTCTACAGTCAGTGTGGTTGTTGTTCCAAAGCGCACTCCACCTCTACAGTCAGTGTGGTTGTTGTTCCTAAGTACACTACACCTCTACAGTCAGTGTGGTTGTTGTAACTACAAACACTCCACCTCTACAGTCAGTGTGGTTGTTGTAACTAAAAACACTCCACCTCTACAGTCAGTGTGGTTGTTTTTCCTACATAGACTCCACCTCTACAGTGAGTGTGGTTGTTGTTCCTACATACACTCCACCTCTACAGTCAGTGTGGTTGTTGTAACTACATACACTCCACCTCTACAGTCAGTGTGGTTGTTGTTCCTACATAGACACCACCTATACAGTCAGTGTGGTTGTTGTAACTAAAAACACTCCACCTATACAGTCAGTGTGGTTGTTGTTCTTAAGTACACTCCACCTCTACAGTCAGTGTGGTTGTTGTAACTACATATACACTCCACCTCTACAGTCAGTGTGGTTGTTATTCCTACATAGACTCCACCTCTACAGTCAGTCAGTGTGGTTGTTGTTCCTACATACACCCCACCCCTACAATCAGTGTGGTTGTTGTTCCTAAGTACACTCCACCTCTACAGTCAGTGTGGTTGTTGTTCCTACATACACTCCACCTCTACAGTCAGTGTGGTTGTTGTTCCTACGTACACTCCACCTCTACAGTCAGTGTGGTTGTTGTAACTACATACACTCCACCTCTACAGTCCGTGTTGTTGTTATTCCTACATACACTCCACAACTACAGTCAGTGTGGTTGTTATTACTACGTACACTCCACAACTACAGTCAGTGTGGTTGTTGTAACTACAAAAACTCCACCTCTACAGTGAGTGTGGTTGTTGTTCCTACATACACTCCACAACTACAGTCAGTGTGGTTGTTGTAACTACATACACTCCACCTCTACAGTCAGTGTGGTTGTTGTTCCTACATAGACACCACCTATACAGTCAGTGTGGTTGTTGTTCCTACGTGCACTCCACCTCTACAGTCAGTGTGGTTGTTGTTCCTACGCGCACTCCATCTCTACAGTCAGTGTGGTTGTTGTTCCTACATACACTCCACCTCTACAGCCAGTGTGGTTGTTGTTCCTACATACACTCCACCTCTACAGCCAGTGTGGTTGTTCCTACGTGTACTCCACCTTTACAGCCAGTGTGGTTGTTGTTCCTACATACACTCCACCTCTACAGTCAGTGTGGTTGTTGTAACTACATACACTCCACCTCTACAGTCAGTGTGGTTGTTGTTCCTACATAGACACCACCTATACAGTCAGTGTGGTTGTTGTTCCTATGTGCACTCCACCTCTACAGTCAGTGTGGTTGTTGTAACTACAAAAACTCCACCTCTACAGTCAGTGTGGTTGTTGTAACTACATAGACTCCACCTCTACAGTGAGTGTGGTTGTTGTTCCTACATACACTCCACCTCTACAGCCAGTGTGGTTGTTCCTACGTGCACTCCACTTCTACAGTCAGTGTGGTTGTTGTTCCTACATACACCCCACCCCTACAATCAGTGTGGTTGTTGTTCCTAAGTACACTCCACCTCTACAGTCAGTGTGGTTTTTGTTCCTACATACACTCCACCTCTACAGTCAGTGTGGTTGTTGTAACTACATACACTCCACCTCTACAGTCCGTGTTGTTGTTGTTCCTACGTACAATCCACAACTACAGTCAGTGTGGTTGTTGTAACTACAAAAACTCCACCTACATACACTCCACCTCTACAGCCAGTGTGGTTGTTCCTACGTGCACTCCACCTTTACAGCCAGTGTGGTTGTTGTTCCTACGTACACTCCACCTCTACAATCAGTGTGGTTGTTGTAACTACATACACTCCACCTCTACAGTCAGTGTGGTTGTTGTTCCTATGTGCACTCCACCTCTACAGTCAGTGTGGTTGTTGTTCCTACATAGACTCCACCTCTACAGTGAGTGTGGTTGTTGTTCCTACATACACTCCACCTCTACAGCCAGTGTGGTTGTTCCTACGTGCATTCCACTTCTACAGTCAGTGTGGTTGTTGTAACTACATACACTCCACCTCTACAGTCAGTGTGGTTGTTGTTCCTACGTACACTCCACCTCTACAGTCAGTGTGGTTGTTGTTCCAACGCGCACTCCACCTCTACAGTCAGTGTGGTTGTTGTTCCAACGCGCACTCCACCTCTACAGTCAGTGTGGTTGTTGTTCCTAAGTACACTACATCTCTACAGTCAATGTGGTTGTTGTAACTACAAACACTCCACCTCTACAGTCAGTATTTTTGTTGTTCCAACACACTCTCCACCTCTACAGCCAGTGTGGTTGTTTTTCCTACATAGACTCCACCTCTACAGTGAGTGTGGTTGTTGTTCCTACATACACCCCACCTCTACAATCAGTGTGGTTGTTGTTCCTACGTGCACTCCACCTCTACAGTCAGTGTGGTTGTTGTAACTACATGCACTCCACCTCTACAATCGGTGTGGCTGTTGTAACTACATACACTCCACCTCTACAGTCAGTGTGGTTGTTGTTCCTACGTACACTCCACCTTTACAGTCAGTGTGGTTGTTGTAACTAAAAACACTCCACCTATACAGTCAGTGTGGTTGTTGTTCTTAAGTACACTCCACCTCTACAGTCAGTGTGGTTGTTGTAACTACATATACACTCCACCTCTACAGTCAGTGTGGTTGTTGTTCCTACGTACACTCAACCTCTACAGTCAGTGTGGTTGTTATTCCTACGTACAATCCACAACTACAGTCAGTGTGGTTGTTGTAACTACAAAAACTCCACCTCTACAGTCAGTGTGGTTGTTGTTCCTACGTGCACTCCACCTCTACAGCCAGTGTGGTTGTTGTTCCTACATACACTCCACCTCTACAATCAGTGTGGTTGTTGTAACTACATACACTCCACCTCTACAGTCAGTGTGGTTGTTGTTCCTATGTGCACTCCACCTCTACAGTCACTGTGGTTGTTGTTCCTAAGTACACTACACCTCTACAGTCAATGTGGTTGTTGTAACTACAAACACTCCACCTCTACAGTCAGTATTTTTGTTGTTCCAACACACTCTCCACCTCTACAGCCAGTGTGGTTGTTTTTCCTACATAGACTCCACCTCTACAGCCAGTGTGGTTGTTGTTCCTACATACACCCCACCTCTACAATCAGTGTGGTTGTTGTTCCTACGTGCACTCCACCTCTACAGTCAGTGTGGTTGTTGTAACTACATGCACTCCACCTCTACAGTCAGTGTGGTTGTTGTAACTACATACACTCCACCTCTACAATCGGTGTGGCTGTTGTAACTACATACACTCCACCTCTACAGTCAGTGTGGTTGTTGTTCCTACGTACACTCCACCTTTACAGTCAGTGTGGTTGTTGTAACTAAAAACACTCCACCTATACAGTCAGTGTTGTTGTTGTTCTTAAGTACACTCCACCTCTACAGTCAGTGTGGTTGTTGTTCCTACGTACACTCAACCTCTACAGTCAGTGTGGTTGTTGTTCCAACGCGCACTCCACCTCTACAGTCAGCGTGGTTGTTGTTCCTAAGTACACTACACCTCTACAGTCAGTGTGGTTGTTGTAACTACAAACACTACACCTCTACAGTCACTGTGGTTGTTGTTCCTCAGTACACTCCACCGCTACAGTCAGTGTGGTTGTTGTTCCAAAGCGCACTCCACCTCTACAGTCAGTGTGGTTGTTGTAACTACAAACACTACACCTCTACAGTCAGTGTGGTTGTTGTTCCTAAGTACACTCCACCTCTACAGTCAGTGTGGTTGTTGTTCCTAAGTACACTACACCTCTACAGTCAGTGTGGTTGTTGTAACTACAAACACTACACCTCTACAGTCAGTGTGGTTGTTGTTCCTAAGTACACTCCACCTCTACAGTCAGTGTGGTTGTTGTTCCTAAGTACACTCCACCTCTACAGTCAGTGTGGTTGTTGTTCCTAAGTACACTACACCTCTACAGTCAGTGTGGTTGTTGTAACTACAAACACTCCACCTCTACAGTCAGTGTGGTTGTTGTAACTAAAAACACTCCACCTCTACAGTCAGTGTGGTTGTTTTTCCTACATAGACTCCACCTCTACAGTGAGTGTGGTTGTTGTTCCTACATACACTCCACCTCTACAGTCAGTGTGGTTGTTGTTCCTACGTGCACTCCACCTCTACAGCCAGTGTGGTTGTTGTTCCTACATACACTCCACCTCTACAATCAGTGTGGTTGTTGTAACTACATACACTCCACCTCTACAGTCAGTGTGGTTGTTGTTCCTATGTGCACTCCACCTCTACAGTCACTGTGGTTGTTGTTCCTAAGTACACTACACCTCTACAGTCAATGTGGTTGTTGTAACTACAAACACTCCACCTCTACAGTCAGTATTTTTGTTGTTCCAACACACTCTCCACCTCTACAGCCAGTGTGGTTGTTTTTCCTACATAGACTCCACCTCTACAGCCAGTGTGGTTGTTGTTCCTACATACACCCCACCTCTACAATCAGTGTGGTTGTTGTTCCTACGTGCACTCCACCTCTACAGTCAGTGTGGTTGTTGTAACTACATGCACTCCACCTCTACAGTCAGTGTGGTTGTTGTAACTACATACACTCCACCTCTACAATCGGTGTGGCTGTTGTAACTACATACACTCCACCTCTACAGTCAGTGTGGTTGTTGTTCCTACGTACACTCCACCTTTACAGTCAGTGTGGTTGTTGTAACTAAAAACACTCGACCTATACAGTCAGTGTTGTTGTTGTTCTTAAGTACACTCCACCTCTACAGTCAGTGTGGTTGTTGTTCCTACGTACACTCAACCTCTACAGTCAGTGTGGTTGTTGTTCCAACGCGCACTCCACCTCTACAGTCAGCGTGGTTGTTGTTCCTAAGTACACTACACCTCTACAGTCAGTGTGGTTGTTGTAACTACAAACACTACACCTCTACAGTCAGTGTGGTTGTTGTTCCTCAGTACACTCCACCTCTACAGTCAGTGTGGTTGTTGTTCCAAAGCGCACTCCACCTCTACAGTCAGTGTGGTTGTTGTAACTACAAACACTACACCTCTACAGTCAGTGTGGTTGTTGTTCCTAAGTACACTCCACCTCTACAGTCAGTGTGGTTGTTGTTCCTAAGTACACTACACCTCTACAGTCAGTGTGGTTGTTGTAACTACAAACACTACACCTCTACAGTCAGTGTGGTTGTTGTTCCTAAGTACACTCCACCTCTACAGTCAGTGTGGTTGTTGTTCCTAAGTACACTCCACCTCTACAGTCAGTGTGGTTGTTGTTCCTAAGTACACTACACCTCTACAGTCAGTGTGGTTGTTGTAACTACAAACACTCCACCTCTACAGTCAGTGTGGTTGTTTTTCCTACATAGACTCCACCTCTACAGTGAGTGTGGTTGTTGTTCCTACATACACTCCACCTCTACAGTCAGTGTGGTTGTTGTAACTACATACACTCCACCTCTACAGTCAGTGTGGTTGTTGTTCCTACATAGACACCACCTATACAGTCAGTGTGGTTGTTGTTCCTACGTGCACTCCACCTCTACAGTCAGTGTGGTTGTTGTTCCTACGTGCACTCCATCTCTACAGTCAGTGTGGTTGTTGTTCCTACATACACTCCACCTCTACAGCCAGTGTGGTTGTTGTTCCTACATACACTCCACCTCTACAGCCAGTGTGGTTGTTCCTACGTGTACTCCACCTTTACAGCCAGTGTGGTTGTTGTTCCTACGTACACTCCACCTCTACAGTCAGTGTGGTTGTTGTAACTACATACACTCCACCTCTACAGTCAGTGTGGTTGTTGTTCCTACATAGACACCACCTATACAGTCAGTGTGGTTGTTGTTCCTATGTGCACTCCACCTCTACAGTCAGTGTGGTTGTTGTAACTACAAAAACTCCACCTCTACAGTCAGTGTGGTTGTTTTTCCTACATAGACTCCACTTCTACAGTGAGTGTGGTTGTTGTTCCTACATACACTCCACCTCTACAGCCAGTGGTTGTTCCTACGTGCACTCCACTTCTACAGTCAGTGTGGTTGTTTTTCCTACATACACCCCACCCCTACAATCAGTGTGGTTGTTGTTCCTAAGTACACTCCACCTCTACAGTCAGTGTGGTTGTTGTTCCTACATACACTCCACCTCTACAGTCAGTGTGGTTGTTGTTCCTACGTACACTCCACCTCTACAGTCAGTGTGGTTGTTGTAACTACATACACTCCACCTCTACAGTCCTTGTTGTTGTTATTCCTACATACACTCCACAACTACAGTCAGTGTGGTTGTTATTCCTACGTACACTCCACAACTACAGTCAGTGTGGTTGTTGTAACTACAAAAACTCCACCTCTACAGTCAGTGTGGTTGTTGTTCCTACGTGCACTCCACCTCTAAAGCCAGTGTGGTTGTTGTTCCTACATACACTCCACCTCTACAGCCAGTGTGGTTGTTCCTACGTGCACTCCACCTTTACAGCCAGTGTGGTTGTTGTTCCTACGTACACTCCACCTCTACAGTAAGTGTGGTTGTTGTAACTACATACACTCCACCTCTACAGCCAGTGTGGTTGTTGTTCCTACGTGCACTCCACCTTTACAGCCAGTGTGGTTGTTGTTCCTATGTGCACTCCACCTCTACAGTCAGTGTGGTTGTTGTTCCTACATAGACTCCACCTCTATAGTGAGTGTGGTTGTTGTTCCTACATACACTCCACCTCTACAGCCAGTGTGGTTGTTCCTACGTGCATTCCACTTCTACAGTCAGTGTGGTTGTTGTAACTACAAACACTCCACCTCTACAGTCAGTGTGGTTGTTGTTCCTACGTACACTCCACCTCTACAGTCAGTGTGGTTGTTGTTCCAACGCGCACTCCACCTCTACAGTCAGTGTGGTTGTTGTTCCTAAGTACACTACACCTCTACAGCCAGTGGTTGTTCCAACGTGCACTCCACTTCTACAGTCAGTGTGGTTGTTGTTCCTACATACACCCCACCCCTACAATCAGTGTGGTTGTTGTTCCTAAGTACACTCCACCTCTACAGTCAGTGTGGTTGTTGTTCCTACGTACACTCCACCTCTACAGTCAGTGTGGTTGTTGTAACTACATACACTCCACCTCTACAGTCCTTGTTATTCCTACATACACTCCACAACTACAGTCAGTGTGGTTGTTATTCCTACGTACACTCCACAACTACAGTCAGTGTGGTTGTTGTTCCTACGTGCACTCCACCTCTACAGCCAGTGTGGTTGTTGTTCCTACATACACTCCACCTCTACAGCCAGTGTGGTTGTTCCTACGTGCACTCCACCTTTACAGCCAGTGTGGTTGTTGTTCCTACGTACACTCCACCTCTACAGTCAGTGTGGTTGTTGTAACTACATACACTCCACCTCTACAGCCAGTGTGGTTGTTGTTCCTACGTGCACTCCACCTTTACAGCCAGTGTGGTTGTTGTTCCTATGTGCACTCCACCTCTACAGTCAGTGTGGTTGTTCTAACTACATACACTCCACCTCTACAGTCCTTGTTGTTGTTATTCCTACATACACTCCACAACTACAGTCAGTGTGGTTGTTATTCCTACGTACACTCCACAACTACAGTCAGTGTGGTTGTTGTAACTACAAAAACTCCACCTCTACAGTCAGTGTGGTTGTTGTTCCTACGTGCACTCCACCTCTACAGCCAGTGTGGTTGTTGTTCCTTACGTGCACTCCACCTTTACAGCCAGTGTGGTTGTTGTTCCTATGTGCACTCCACCTCTACAGCCAGTGTGGTTGTTCCTACGTGCATTCCACTTCTACAGTCAGTGTGGTTGTTGTTCCTACATAGACTCCACCTCTACAGTCAGTGTGGTTGTTGTTCCTACGTACACTCCACCTTTACAGCCAGTGTGGTTGTTGTTCCTATGTGCACTCCACCTCTACAGCCAGTGTGGTTGTTCCTACGTGCATTCCACTTCTACAGTCAGTGTGGTTGTTGTTCCGACATAGACTCCACCTCTACAGTCAGTGTGGTTGTTGTTCCTACGTACACTCCACCTATACAGTCAGTGTGGTTGTTGTTCCAACGCGCACTCCACCTCTACAGTCAGTGTGGTTGTTATTCCTACGTACACTCCACCTCTACAGTCAGTGTGGTTGTTGTAACTACATACACTCCACCTCTACAATCGGTGTGGCTGTTGTAACTACATACACTCCACCTCTACAGTCAGTCAGTGTGGTTGTTGTTCCTACGTACACTCAACCTCTACAGTCAATGTGGTTGTTGTTCCAACGCGCACTCCACCTCTACAGTCAGCGTGGTTGTTGTTCCTAAGTACACTACACCTCTACAGTCAGTGTGGTTGTTGTAACTACAAACACTCCACCTCTACAGTGAGTGTGGTTGTTGTTCCTACATAGACTCCACCTCTACAGTGAGTGTGGTTGTTGTTCCTACATACACTCCACCTCTACAGTCAGTGTGGTTGTTGTAACTACATACACTCCACCTCTACAGTCAGTGTGGTTGTTGTAACTACATACACTCCACCTCTACAGTCAGTGTGGTTGTTGTTCCTACATAGACACCACCTATACAGTCAGTGTGGTTGTTGTTCCTACGTGCACTCCACCTCTACAGTCAGTGTGGTTGTTGTTCCTACGCGCATTCCATCTCTACAGTCAGTGTGGTTGTTGTTCCTACATACACTCCACCTCTACAGCCAGTGTGGTTGTTGTTCCTACATACACTCCACCTCTACAATCGGTGTGGCTTTTGTAACTACATACACACCACCTATACAGTCAGTGTGGTTGTTGTTCCTATGTGCACTCCACCTCTACAGTCAATGTGGTTGTTGTTCCAACGCGCACTCCACCTCTACAGTCAGCGTGGTTGTTGTTCCTAAGTACACTACACCTCTACAGTCAGTGTGGTTGTTGTAACTACAAACACTCCACCTCTACAGTGAGTGTGGTTGTTGTTCCTACATACACTCCACCTCTACAGTCAGTGTGGTTGTTGTTCCTACGTGCACTCCACCTCTACAGTCAGTGTGGTTGTTGTTCCTACGTGCACTCCACCTCTACAGTCAGTGTGGTTGTTGTTCCTACGCGCACTCCATCTCTACAGTCAGTGTGGTTGTTGTTCCTACATACACTCCACCTCTACAGCCAGTGTGGTTGTTGTTCCTACATACACTCCACCTCTACAGTCAGTGTGGTTGTTGTTCCTACATAGACACCACCTATACAGTCAGTGTGGTTGTTGTTCCTATGTGCACTCCACCTCTACAGTCAGTGTGGTTGTTGTAACTACAAAAACTCCACCTCTACAGTGAGTGTGGTTGTTGTTCCTACATACACTCCACCTCTACAGCCAGTGTGGTTGTTCCTACGTGCACTCCACCTCTACAGTCAGTGTGGTTGTTGTTCCTACATACACCCCACCCCTACAATCAGTGTGGTTTTGTTCCTAAGTACACTCCACCTCTACAGTCAGTGTGGTTGTTGTTCCTACATACACTCCACCTCTACAGTCAGTGTGGTTGTTGTTCCTACGTACACTCCACCTCTACAGTCAGTGTGGTTGTTGTTCCTATGTGCACTCCACCTCTACAGTCAGTGTGGTTGTTGTTCCTATGTGCACTCCACCTCTACAGTCAGTGTGGTTGTTGTTCCTACATAGACTCCACCTCTACAGTGAGTGTGGTTGTTGTTCCTACATACACTCCACCTCTACAGCCAGTGTGGTTGTTCCTACGTGCATTCCACTTCTACAGTCAGTGTGGTTGTTGTTCCAACACGCACTCCACCTCTACAGTCAGTGTGGTTGTTGTTCCTAAGTACACTACACCTCTACAGGCAGTGTGGTTGTTGTAACTACAAACACTCCACCTCTACAGTCAGTATTTTTGTTGTTCCAACACACTCTCCACCTCTACAGCCAGTGTGGTTGTAGTTCCTACATACACTCCACCTCTACAGTCAGTGTGGTTGTTGTTCCTACATACACTCCACAACTACAGGCAGTGTGGTTGTTATTCCTACGTACACTCCACCTCTACAGTCAGTGTGGTTGTTATTCCTACGTACACTCCACCTCTACAGTCAGTGTGGTTGTTTTTCCTACATAGACTCCACCTCTACAGTGAGTGTGGTTGTTGTTCCTACATACACCCCACCTCTACAATCAGTGTGGTTGTTGTTCCTACGTGCACTCCACCTCTACAGTCAGTGTGGTTGTTGTAACTACATGCACTCCACCTCTACAGTCAGTGTGGTGTTTGTAACTACATACACTCCACCTCTACAATCGGTGTGGCTGTTGTAACTACGTGCACTCCACCTCTACAGTCAGTGTGGTTGTTGTAACTAAAAACACTCCACCTATACAGTCAGTGTGGTTGTTGTTCTTAAGTACACTCCACCTCTACAGTCAGTCAGTGTGGTTGTTGTTCCTACGTACACTCAACCTCTACAGTCAATGTGGGTGTTGTTCCAACGCGCACTCCACCTCTACAGTCAGCGTGGTTGTTGTTCCTAAGTACACTACACCTCTACAGTCAGTGTGGTTGTTGTAACTACAAACACTACACCTCTACAGTCAGTGTGGTTGTTGTTCCTAAGTACACTCCACCTCTACAGTCATTGTGGTTGTTGTTCCAAAGCGCACTCCACCTCTACAGTCAGTGTGGTTGTTGTTCCTAAGTACACTACACCTCTACAGTCAGTGTGGTTGTTGTAACTACAAACACTCCACCTCTACAGTCAGTGTGGTTGTTGTAACTAAAAACACTCCACCTCTACAGTCAGTGTGGTTGTTTTTCCTACATACACTCCACCTCTACAGTCAGTGTGGTTGTTGTAACTACATACACTCCACCACTACAGTCAGTGTGGTTGTTGTTCCTACATAGACACCACCTCTACAATCGGTGTGGCTTTTGTAACTACATACACACCACCTATACAGTCAGTGTGGTTGTTGTAACTACAAACACTCAACCTCTACAGTCAGTGTGGTTGTTCCTACGTGCACTCCACTTCTACAGTCAGTGTGGTTGTTGTTCCTACATACACCCCACCCCTACAATCAGTGTGGTTGTTGTTCCTAAGTACACTCCACCTCTACAGTCAGTGTGGTTTTTGTTCCTACATACACTCCACCTCTACAGTCAGTGTGGTTGTTGTAACTACATACACTCCACCTCTACAGTCCGTGTTGTTGTTGTTCCTACATACACTCCACAACTACAGTCAGTGTGGTTGTTATTCCTACGTACAATCCACAACTACAGTCAGTGTGGTTGTTGTTCCTACGTGCACTCCACCTCTACAGCCAGTGTGGTTGTTGTTCCTACATACACTCCACCTCTACAGCCAGTGTGGTTGTTCCTACGTGCACTCCACCTTTACAGCCAGTGTGGTTGTTGTTCCTACGTACACTCCACCTCTACAATCAGTGTGGTTGTTGTAACTACATACACTCCACCTCTACAGTCAGTGTGGTTGTTGTTCCTATGTGCACTCCACCTCTACTGTCACTGTGGTTGTTGTTCCTATGTGCACTCCACCTCTACAGTCACTGTGGTTGTTGTTCCTATGTGCACTCCACCTCTACAGTCAGTGTGGTTGTTGTTCCTACATACACTCCACCTCTACAGCCAGTGTGGTTGTTCCTACGTGCATTCCACTTCTACAGTCAGTGTGGTTGTTGTAACTACATACACTCCACCTCTACAGTCAGTGTGGTTCTTGTTCCTACGTACACTCCAACTCTACAGTCAGTGTGGTTGTTGTTCCAACGCGCACTCCACCTCTACAGTCAGTGTGGTTGTTGTTCCTAAGTACACTACACCTCTACAGTCAATGTGGTTGTTGTAACTACAAACACTCCACCTCTACAGTCAGTATTTTTGTTGTTCCAACACACTCTCCACCTCTACAGCCAGTGTGGTTGTTTTTCCTACATAGACTCCACCTCTACAGTCAGTGTGGTTGTTGTTCCTACGTACACTCCACCTTTACAGCCAGTGTGGTTGTTGTTCCTATGTGCACTCCACCTCTACAGCCAGTGTGGTTGTTCCTACGTGCATTCCACTTCTACAGTCAGTGTGGTTGTTGTTCCTACATAGACTCCACCTCTACAGTCAGTGTGGTTGTTGTTCCTACGTACACTCCACCTCTACAGTCAGTGTGGTTGTTGTTCCAACGCGCACTCCACCTCTACAGCCAGTGTGGTTGTTTTTCCTACATAGACTCCACCTCTACTGTGGGTGTGGTTGTTGTTCCTACATACACCCCACCTCTACAGTCAGTGTGGTTGTTGTTCCTACGTACACTCCACCTTTACAGCCAGTGTGGTTGTTGTTCCTATGTGCACTCCACCTCTACAGCCAGTGTGGTTGTTCCTACGTGCATTCCACTTCTACAGTCAGTGTGGTTGTTGTTCCTACATAGACTCCACCTCTACAGTCAGTGTGGTTGTTGTAACTACATACACTCCACCTCTACAATCGGTGTGGCTGTTGTAACTACATACACTCCACCTCTACAGTCAGTCAGTGTGGTTGTTGTTCCTACGTACACTCAACCTCTACAGTCAATGTGGTTGTTGTTCCAACGCGCACTCCACCTCAACAGTCAGCGTGGTTGTTGTTCCTACATAGACTCCACCTCTACAGTCAGTGTGGTTGTTGTAACTACATACACTACACCTCTACAGTCAGTGTGGTTGTTGTAACTACAAACACTCCACCTCTACAGTCAGTGTGGTTGTTGTTCCTACATACACTCCACCTCTACAGTCAGTGTGGTTGTTGTAACTACATACACTCCACCTCTACAGTCAGTGTGGTTGTTGTAACTACATACACTCCACCTCTACAGTCAGTGTGGTTGTTGTAACTACATACACTCCACCTCTACAGTCAGTGTGGTTGTTGTTCCTACATAGACACCACCTATACAGTCAGTGTGGTTGTTGTTCCTACGTGCACTCCACCTCTACAGTCAGTGTGGTTGTTGTTCCTACGCGCACTCCATCTCTACAGTCAGTGTGGTTGTTGTTCCTACATACACTCCACCTCTACAGCCAGTGTGGTTGTTGTTCCTACATACACTCCACCTCTACAGTCAGTGTGGTTGTTGTTCCTACATAGACACCACCTATACAGTCAGTGTGGTTGTTGTTCCTATGTGCACTCCACCTCTACAGTCAGTGTGGTTGTTGTAACTACAAAAATTCCACCTCTACAGTGAGTGTGGTTGTTGTTCCTACATACACTCCACCTCTACAGCCAGTGTGGTTGTTCCTACGTGCATTCCACTTCTACAGTCAGTGTGGTTGTTGTTCCAACACGCACTCCACCTCTACAGTCAGTGTGGTTGTTGTTCCTACGTACACTCCACCTTTACAGCCAGTGTGGTTGTTGTTCCTACGTGCACTCCACCTCTACAGTCAGTGTGGTTGTTGTTCCTACGCGCACTCCATCTCTACAGTCAGTGTGGTTGTTGTTCCTACATACACTCCACCTCTACAGCCAGTGTGGTTGTTGTTCCTACATACACTCCACCTCTACAGTCAGTGTGGTTGTTGTTCCTACATAGACACCACCTATACAGTCAGTGTGGTTGTTGTTCCTATGTGCACTCCACCTCTACAGTCAGTGTGGTTGTTGTAACTACAAAAACTCCACCTCTACAGTGAGTGTGGTTGTTGTTCCTACATACACTCCACCTCTACAGCCAGTGTGGTTGTTCCTACGTGCATTCCACTTCTACAGTCAGTGTGGTTGTTGTTCCAACACGCACTCCACCTCTACAGTCACTGTGGTTGTTGTTCCTAAGTACACTACACCTCTACAGTCAATGTGGTTGTTGTAACTACAAACACTCCACCTCTACAGTCAGTATTTTTGTTGTTCCAACACACTCTCCACCTCTACAGCCAGTGTGGTTGTAGTTCCTAAATACACTCCACCTCTACAGTCAGTGTGGTTGTTGTAACTACAAACACTCCACCTCTACAGTCAGTGTGGTTGTTGTAACTAAAAACACTCCACCTCTACAGTCAGTGTGGTTGTTTTTCCTACATACACTCCACCTCTACAGTCAGTGTGGTTGTTGTAACTACATACACTCCACCACTACAGTCAGTGTGGTTGTTGTTCCTACATAGACACCACCTATACAGTCAGTGTGGTTGTTGTAACTACAAACACTCAACCTCTACAGTCAGTGTGGTTGTTCCTACGTGCACTCCACTTCTACAGTCAGTGTGGTTGTTGTTCCTACATACACTCCACCTCTACAGTCAGTGTGGTTGTTGTAACTACATACACTCCACCTCTACAGTCCGTGTTGTTGTTGTTCCTACATACACTCCACAACTACAGTCAGTGTGGTTGTTATTCCTACAAAAACTCCACAACTACAGGCAGTGTGGTTGTTATTCCTACGTACACTCCACCTCTACAGTCAGTGTGGTTGTTATTCCTACGTACACTCCACCTCTACAGTCAGTGTGGTTGTTTTTCCTACATAGACTCCACCTCTACAGTGAGTGTGGTTGTTGTTCCTACATACACCCCACCTCTACAATCAGTGTGGTTGTTGTTCCTACGTGCACTCCACCTCTACAGTCAGTGTGGTTGTTGTAACTACATGCACTCCACCTCTACAGTCAGTGTGGTGTTTGTAACTACATACACTCCACCTCTACAATCGGTGTGGCTGTTGTAACTACGTGCACTCCACCTCTACAGTCAGTGTGGTTGTTGTAACTAAAAACACTCCACCTATACAGTCAGTGTGGTTGTTGTTCTTAAGTACACTCCACCTCTACAGTCAGTGTGGTTGTTGTAACTACATATACACTCCACCTCTACTGTCAGTGTGGTTGTTGTTCCTACATAGACTCCACCTCTACAGTCAGTCAGTGTGGTTGTTGTTCCTACGTACACTCAACCTCTACAGTCAATGTGGGTGTTGTTCCAACGTGCACTCCACCTCTACAGTCAGTGTGGTTGTTGTAACTACATATACACTCCACCTCTACAGTCAGTGTGGTTGTTGTTCCTAAGTACACTACACCTCTACAGTCAGTGTGGTTGTTGTAACTACAAACACTCCACCTCTACAGTCAGTGTGGTTGTTGTAACTAAAAACACTCCACCTCTACAGTCAGTGTGGTTGTTTTTCCTACATACACTCCACCTCTACAGTCAGTGTGGTTGTTGTAACTACATACACTCCACCTCTACAGTCAGTGTGGTTGTTGTTCCTACATAGACACCACCTATACAGTCAGTGTGGTTGTTGTAACTACAAACACTCCACCTCTACAGTCAGCGTGGTTGTTGTTCCTACACAAAATCCACCTCTACAGTCAGTGTGGTTGTTCCTACGTGCACTCCACTTCTACAGTCAGTGTGGTTGTTGTTCCTACATACACCCCACCCCTACAATCAGTGTGGTTGTTGTAACTACATACACTGCACCTCTACAATCAGTGAGGCTGTTGTAACTACACACACTCCACCTCTACAGTCAGTGTGGTTGTTGTTCCTATGTGCACTCCACCTCTACAGTCAGTGTGGTTGTTGTTCCTACATAGACACCACCTATACAGTCAGTGTGGTTGTTGTTCCTATGTGCACTCCACCTCTACAGCCAGTGTGGTTGTTCCTACGTGTACTCCACCTTTACAGCCAGTGTGGTTGTTGTTCCAACACACTCTCCACCTCTACAGCCAGTGTGGTTGTAGTTCCTACATACACTCCACCTCTACAGTCAGTGTGGTTGTTGTTCCTACATACACTCCACAACTACAGGCAGTGTGGTTGTTATTCCTACGTACACTCCACCTCTACAGTCAGTGTGGTTGTTATTCCTACGTACACTCCACAACTACAGTCAGTGTGGTTGTTGTAACTACAAAAACTCCACCTCTACAGTCAGTGTGGTTGTTTTTCCTACATAGACTCCACCTCTACAGTCAGTGTGGTTGTTGTTCCTACATACACCCCACCTCTACAATCAGTGTGGTTGTTGTTCCTACGTGCACTCCACCTCAACAGTCAGTGTGGTTGTTGTAACTACATGCACTCCACCTCTACAGTCAGTGTGGTTGTTGTAACTACATACACTCCACCTCTACAATCGGTGTGGCTGTTGTAACTACATACACTCCACCTCTACAGTCAGTGTGGTTGTTGTAACTAAAAACACTCCACCTATACAGTCAGTGTGGTTGTTGTTCTTAAGTACACTCCACCTCTACAGTCAGTGTGGTTGTTGTAACTACAAACACTCCACCTATACAGTCAGTATTTTTGTTGTTCCAACACACTCTCCACCTCTACAGCCAGTGTGGTTGTAGTTCCTACATACACTCCACCTCTACAGTCAGTGTGGTTGTTGTTCCTACATACACTCCACAACTACAGGCAGTGTCGTTGTTATTCCTACGTACACTCCACCTCTACAGTCAGTGTGGTTGTTATTCCTACGTACACTCCACAACTACAGTCAGTGTGGTTGTTGTAACTACAAAAACTCCACCTCTACAGTCAGTGTGGTTGTTTTTCCTACATAGACTCCACCTCTACAGTGAGTGTGGTTGTTGTTCCTACATACACCCCACCTCTACAATCAGTGTGGTTGTTGTTCCTACGTGCACTCCACCTCTACAGTCAGTGTGGTTGTTGTAACTACATGCACTCCACCTCTACAGTCAGTGTGGTTGTTGTAACTACATACACTCCACCTCTACAATCGGTGTGGCTGTTGTAACTACATACACTCCACCTCTACAGTCAGTGTGGTTGTTGTAACTAAAAACACTCCACCTATACAGTCAGTGTGGTTGTTGTTCTTAAGTACACTCCACCTCTACAGTCAGTGTGGTTGTTGTAACTACATATACACTCCACCTCTACAGTCAGTGTGGTTGTTGTTCCTACATAGACTCCACCTCTACAGTCAGTCAGTGTGGTTGTTGTTCCTACGTACACTCAACCTCTACAGTCAATGTGGTTGTTGTTCCAACGCGCACTCCACCTCTACAGTCAGCGTGGTTGTTGTTCCTAAGTACACTACACCTCTACAGTCAGTGTGGTTGTTGTTCCTAAGTACACTCCACCTCTACAGTCAGTGTGGTTGTTGTAACTAAAAACACTCCACCTCTACAGTCAGTGTGGTTGTTTTTCCTACATACACTCCACCTCTACAGTCAGTGTGGTTGTTGTAACTACATACACTCCACCTCTACAGTCAGTGTGGTTGTTGTTCCTACATAGACACCACCTATACAGTCAGTGTGGTTGTTGTTCCTACGTGCACTCCACCTCTACAGTCAGTGTGGTTGTTGTTCCTACGCGCACTCCATCTCTACAGTCAGTGTGGTTGTTGTTCCTACATACACTCCACCTCTACAGCCAGTGTGGTTGTTGTTCCTACATACACTCCACCTCTACAGCCAGTGTGGTTGTTCCTACGTGTACTCCACCTTTACAGCCAGTGTGGTTGTTGTTCCTACGTACACTCCACCTCTACAGTCAGTGTGGTTGTTGTAACTACATACACTCCACCTCTACAGTCAGTGTGGTTGTTGTTCCTACATAGACACCACCTATACAGTCAGTGTGGTTGTTGTTCCTATGTGCACTCCACCTCTACAGTCAGTGTGGTTGTTGTAACTACAAAAACTCCACCTCTACAGTCAGTGTGGTTGTTTTTCCTACATAGACTCCACCTCTACAGTGAGTGTGGTTGTTGTTCCTACATACACTCCACCTCTACAGCCAGTGTGGTTGTTCCTACGTGCACTCCACCTCTACAGCCAGTGTGGTTGTTGTTCCTACATACACTCCACCTCTACAGCCAGTGTGGTTGTTCCTACATACACTCCACCTCTACAGCCAGTGTGGTTGTTGTTCCTACGTACACTCCACCTCTACAGTCAGTGTGGTTGTTGTAACTACATACACTCCACCTCTACAGTCAGTGTGGTTGTTGTTCCTATGTGCACTCCACATCTACAGTCAGTGTGGTTGTTGTTCCTATGTGCACTCCACCTCTACAGTCAGTGTGGTTGTTGTTCCTACATACACTCCACCTCTACAGCCAGTGTGGTTGTTCCTACGTGCATTCCACTTCTACAGTCAGTGTGGTTGTTGTAACTACATACACTCCACCACTACAGTCAGTGTGGTTGTTGTTCCTACGTACACTCCACCTCTACAGTCAGTGTGGTTGTTGTTCCAACGCGCACTCCACCTCTACAGCCAGTGGTTGTTGGTCCTACATACACTCCACCTATACAATCAGTGTGGTTGTTGTAACTACATACACTGCACCTCTACAATCAGTGAGGCTGTTGTAACTACACACACTCCACCTCTACAGTCAGTGTGGTTGTTGTTCCTATGTGCACTCCACCTCTACAGTCAGTGTTGTTGTTGTTCCTACATACACTCCACCTATACAGTCAGTGTGGTTGTTGTAACTACAAACACTAAACTCTACAGTCAGTGTGGTTGTTGTAACTACAAAAACTCCACCTCTACAGTCAGTGTGGTTCTTTTTCCTACATAGACTCCACCTCTACAGTGAGTGTGGTTGTTGTTCCTACATACACCCCACCTCTACAATCAGTGTGGTTGTTGTTCCTACGTGCACTCCACCTCTATAGTCAGTGTGGTTGTTGTAACTACATGCACTCCACCTCTACAGTCAGTGTGGTTGTTGTAACTACATACACTCCACCTCTACAATCGGTGTGGCTGTTGTAACTACATACACTCCACCTCTACAGTCAGTGTGGTTGTTGTTCCTACGTACACTCCACCTCTACAGTCAGTGTGGTTGTTGTAACTAAAAACACTCCACCTATACAGTCAGTGTGGTTGTTGTTCTTAAGTACACTCCACCTCTACAGCCAGTGTGGTTGTTCCTACGTGCATTCCACTTCTACAGTCAGTGTGGTTGTTGTAACTACATACACTCCACCTCTACAGTCAGTGTGGTTGTTGTTCCCACACTCCACCTCTACAGTCAGTGTGGTTGTTGTTCCAACGCACACTCCACCTCTACAGCCAGTGGTTGTTGGTTCCTACATACACTCCACCTATACAATCAGTGTGGTTGTTGTAACTACATACACTGCACCTCTACAATCAGTGTGGTTGTTGTAACTACACACTCCACCTCTACAGTCAGTGTGGTTGTTGTTCCTATGTGCACTCCACCTCTACAGTCAGTGTGGTTGTTGTTCCTACATACACTCCACCTATACAGTCAGTGTGGTTGTTGTAACTACAAACACTAAACTCTACAGTCAGTGTGGTTGTTGTAACTACAAAAACTCCACCTCTACAGTCAGTGTGGTTGTTTTTCCTACATAGACTCCACCTCTACAGTGAGTGTGGTTGTTGTTCCTACATACACCCCACCTCTACAATCAGTGTGGTTGTTGTTCCTACATGCACTCCACCTCTACAGTCAGTGTGGTTGTTGTAACTACATGCACTCCACCTCTACAGTCAGTGTGGTTGTTGTTCCTACGTGCACTCCACCTCTACAATCAGGTGTGGCTGTTGTAACTACATACACTCCACCTCTACAGTCAGTGTGGTTGTTGTTCCTACGTACACTCCACCTCTACAGTCAGTGTGGTTGTTGTAACTAAAAACACTCCACCTATACAGTCAGTGTGGTTGTTGTTCTTAAGTACACTCCACCTCTACAGTCAGTGTGGTTGTTGTAACTACATATACACTCCACCTCTACAGTCAGTGTGGTTGTTGTTCCTACATAGACTCCACCTCTACAGTCAGTCAGTGTGGTTGTTGTTCCTACGTACACTCAACCTCTACAGTCAGTGTGGTTGTTGTTCCAACGCGCACTCCACCTCTACAGTCAGCATGGTTGTTGTTCCTAAGTACACTACACCTCTACAGTCAGTGTGGTTGTTGTTCCTAAGTACACTCCACCTCTACAGTCAGTGTGGTTGTTGTTCCTAAGTACACTCCACCTCTACAGTCAGTGTGGTTGTTGTAACTACAAACACTCCACCTCTACAGTCAGTGTGGTTGTTGTTCCTACGTACACTCCACCTCTACAGTCAGTGTGGTTGTTGTAACTACGTGCACTCCACCTCTACAGCTAGTGTGGTTGTAGTTCCTACGTGCACTCCACCTCTACAGTCAGTGTGGTTGTTGTAACTACATACACTCCACCTCTACAGTCAGTGTTGTTGTTGTTCCTACATACACTCCACAACTACAGTCAGTGTGGTTGTTATTCCAACGTACACTCCACAACTACAGTCAGTGTGGTTGTTGTAACTACAAAAACTCCACCTCTACAGCCAGTGTGGTTGTTGTAACTACGTACACTCCACCTCTACAGTCAGTGTGGTTGTTGTGACTAAAAACACTCGACCTATACAATCAGTGTGGTTGTTGTAACTACATACACTGCACCTCTACAATCAGTGAGGCTGTTGTAACTACACACACTCCACCTCTACAGTCAGTGTGGTTGTTGTTCCTATGTGCACTCCACCTCTACAGCCAGTGTGGTTGTTGTTCCTACATACACTCCACCTCTACAGTCAGTGTGGTTGTTGTAACTACATATACACTCCACCTCTACAGTCAGTGTGGTTGTTGTTCCTACATAGACTCCACCTCTACAGTCAGCGTGGTTGTTGTTCCTAAGTACACTACACCTCTACAGTCAGTGTGGTTGTTGTAACTACAAACACTACACCTCTACAGTCAGTGTGGTTGTTGTTCCTAAGTACACTCCACCTCTACAGTCAGTGTGGTTGTTGTTCCAAAGCGCACTCCACCTCTACAGTCAGTGTGGTTGTTGTTCCTAAGTACACTCCACCTCTACAGTCAGTGTGGTTGTTGTAACTACAAACACTCCACCTCTACAGTCAGTGTGGTTGTTGTAACTAAAAACACTCCACCTCTACAGTCAGTGTGGTTGTTTTTCCTACATAGACTCCACCTCTACAGTCAGTGTGGTTGTTATTCCTACGTACAATCCACAACTACAGTCAGTGTGGTTGTTGTTCCTACATACACTCCACCTATACAGTCAGTGTGGTTGTTGTTCCTACATACACTCCACCTAAACAGTCAGTGTGGTTGTTGTAACTACAAACACTCCACCTCTAGAGTCAGCGTGGTTGTTGTTCCTATGCACACTCCACCTCTACAGCCAGTGTGGTTGTTGTTCCTACATACACTCCACCTCTACAGCCAGTGTGGTTGTTGTTCCTACATACACTCCACCTCTACAGTCAGTGTGGTTGTTGTAACTACGTACACTCCACTTCTACAGTCAGTGTGGTTGTTGTAACTACGTACACTCCACCTCTACAGTCAGTGTGGATGTTGTTTCGATGTGCCCTCCACCTCTACAGTCAGCGTGGTTGTTGTTCCTACGCAAACTCCACCTCTACAGTCAGTGTGATTGTTGTGACTAAAAACACTCCACCTATACAGTCAGTGTGGTTGTTGTTCCAACGTGCACTCCACCTCTACAGTCAGGATGGTTGTTGTTCCGAAGTACACTCCACCTCTACAGTCAGTGTGGTTGTTGTAACTACATACACTCCACCTCTACAGTCAATGTGGTTGTTGTTCCTACATACAAACCACCTCTACAGTCAGTGTGGTTGTTGTTCCTATGTACACTCCACCTCTACAGCCAGTATGGTTGTTGTTCCTATATACACACTCCACTTCTACAGTCAGTGTGGTTGTTGTTCCTACGCACACTCAACCTCTACAGTCAGTGTGGTTGTTGTTCCTACGTACACTCCACCTCTACAGCCAGTGTGGTTGTTGTTCCTTTATACACACTCCACTTCTACAGTCAGTGTGGTTGTTGTTTCTACATACACTCCACTTCTACAGTCAGTGTAGATGTTGTTCCTACATAAACTCCACCTCTACAGTCAGTGTGGTTGTTGTTCCAACGTGCACTCCACCTCTACAGTCAGGATGGTTGTTGTTCCGAAGTACACTCCACCTCAACAGTCAGTGTGGTTGTTGTAACTACATACACTCCACCTCTACAGTCAATGTGGTTGTTGTTCCTACATACAAACCACCTCTACAGTCAGTGTGGTTGTTGATCTTAAGTACACTCCACCTCTACAGTCAGTGTGGTTGTTGTTCCTATGTACACTCCACCTCTACAGCCAGTATGGTTGTTGTTCCTATATACACACTCCACTTCTACAGTCAGTGTGGTTGTTGTTCCTACGTACACTCCACCTCTACAGCCAGTGTGGTTGTTGTTCCTACGTACACTCCACCTCTACAGCCAGTGTGGTTGTTGTTCCTTTATACACACTCCACTTCTACAGTCAGTGTGGTTGTTGTTCCTACATACACTCCACTTCTACAGTCAGTGTAGATGTTGTTCCTACATAAACTCCACCTCTACAGTCAGTGTGGTTGTTGTTACTACATAAGCTCCACCTCTACAGCCAGTGTGGTTGTTGTAACTACGTACACTCCACCTCTTCAGTCAGTTTGGTTGTTGTAACCACACACACTCCACCTCTACAGTCAGTGTGGTTGTTGTTCCTACATAGACACCACCTCTACAGTCAATGTTTTTGTTGTTCCTACATACAAACCACCTCTACAGTCAGTGTGGTTGTTGATCTTAAGTACACTCCACCTCTACAGTCAGTGTGGTTGTTGTTCCTATGTACACTCCACCTCTACAGCCAGTATGGTTGTTGTTCCTATATACACACTCCACTTCTAAAGTCAGTGTGGTTGTTGTTCCTACGCACACTCAACCTCTACAGTCAGCGTGGTTGTTGTCCACGCACACTCCACCTCTACAGTCAGTGTGGTTGTTGTTCCTACATAGACTCCACCTCTACAGTCAGTGTGGTTGTTGTTCCTACGTACACTCCACCTCTACAGCCAGTGTGGTTGTTGTTCCTATATACACACTCCACTTCTAAAGTCAGTGTGGTTGTTGTTCCTACGCACACTCAACCTCTACAGTCAGCGTGGTTGTTGTAAGTACGTACACTCCACCTCTACAGTCAGTGTGGTTGTTGTTCCTACATACACTCCACCTCTACAGTCAGTGTGGTTGTTGATCTTAAGTACACTCCACCTCTACAGTCAGTGTGGATGTTGTTCCTACGTGCACTCCACCTCTACAGTCAGCGTTGTTGTTGTAACTACATACACTCCACCTCTACAGTCAGTGTGGTTGTTGTTCCTACATACACTCCACTTCTACAGTCAGTGTAGTTGTTGTAACTACATACACTCAACCGCTACAGTCAGTGTGGTTGTAGTTCCTACGTGCACTCCACCTCTACAGCCAGTGTGGTTGTTGTTCCTTTATACACACTCCACTTCTACAGTCAGTGTGGTTGTTGTTCCTACATACACTCCACTTCTACAGTCAGTGTAGATGTTGTTCCTACATAAACTCCACCTCTACAGTCAGTGTGGTTGTTGTTACTACATAAGCTCCACCTCTACAGCCAGTGTGGTTGTTGTAACTACGTACACTCCACCTCTTCAGTCAGTTTGGTTGTTGTAACCACACACACTCCACCTCTACAGTCAGTGTGGTTGTTGTTCCTACATAGACACCACCTCTACAGTCAATGTTTTTGTTGTTCCTACATACAAACCACCTCTACAGTCAGTGTGGTTGTTGATCTTAAGTACACTCCACCTCTACAGTCAGTGTGGTTGTTGTTCCTATGTACACTCCACCTCTACAGCCAGTATGGTTGTTGTTCCTATATACACACTCCACTTCTAAAGTCAGTGTGGTTGTTGTTCCTCTGCACTCTCAACCTCTACAGTCAGCGTGGTTGTTGTAAGTACGTACACTCCACCTCTACAGTCAGTGTGGTTGTTGTTCCTACATAGACTCCACCTCTACAGTCAGTGTGGTTGTTGTTCCTACGTACACTCCACCTCTACAGCCAGTGTGGTTGTTGTTCCTATATACACACTCCACTTCTAAAGTCAGTGTGGTTGTTGTTCCTACGCACACTCAACCTCTACAGTCAGCGTGGTTGTTGTAAGTACGTACACTCCACCTCTACAGTCAGTGTGGTTGTTGTTCCTACATACACTCCACCTCTACAGTCAGTGTGGTTGTTGATCTTAAGTACACTCCACCTCTACAGTCAGTGTGGATGTTGTTCCTACGTGCACTCCACCTCTACAGTCAGCGTTGTTGTTGTAACTACATACACTCCACCTCTACAGTCAGTGTGGTTGTTGTTCCTACATACACTCCACTTCTACAGTCAGTGTAGTTGTTGTAACTACATACACTCAACCTCTACAGTCAGTGTGGTTGTAGTTCCTACGTGCACTCCACCTCTACAGTCAGTGTGGTTGTTGTAACTACGTACACTCCACTTCTACAGTCAGTGTGGTTGTTGTAACTACGTACACTCCACCTCTACAGTCAGTGTGGATGTTGTTCCTATGTGCCCTCCACCTCTACAGTCAGTGTGATTGTTGTGACTAAAAACACTCCACCTATACAGTCAGTGTGGTTGTTGTTCCAACGTGCACTCCACCTCTACAGTCAGGATGGATGTTGTTCCTATGTGCCCTCCACCTCTACAGTCAGTGTGATTGTTGTGACTAAAAACACTCCACCTATACAGTCAGTGTGGTTGTTGTTCCAACGTGCACTCCACCTCTACAGTCAGGATGGTTGTTGTTCCTAAGTACACTCACCTCTACAGCCAGTGTGGTTGTTGTTCCTACATACACTCCACCTCTACAGTCAGTGTGGTTGTTGTTCCTACGTGCACTCCACCTCTACAGTCAGTGTGGTTGTTGTAACTAAAAACACTCCACCTATACAGTCAGTGTGGTTGTTGTAACTATAAACACTCCACCTCTACAGTCAGCGTGGTTGTTGTTCCTACGCACACTCCACCTCTACAGTCAGTGTGGTTGTTGTACCTACATACACTCCACCTATTCAGTCAGTGTGGTTTTTGTAACTACATACACTCCACTTCTACAGTCAGTGTAGTTGTTGTTCCTACGTACACTCCACCTCTACAGTCAGTGTGGTTGTTGTAACTACAAACACTCCACCTCTACTGTCAGTGTGGTTGTTGTTCCTACATACACTCCACTTCTACAGTCAGTGTGGTTGTTGATCTTAAGTACACTCCACCTCTACAGTCAGTGTGGTTGTTGTAACTACGTACACTCCACCTCTACAGCCAGTGTGGATGTTGTTCCTATATACACACACTCCACTTCTACAGTCAGTGTGGTTGTTGTTCCTACGCACACTCCACCTCTACAGTCAGTGTGGTTGTTGATCTTAAGTACACTCCACCTCTACAGTCAGTGTGGTTGTTGTAACTACGTACACTCCACCTCTACAGCCAGTGTGGTTGTTGTTCCTATATACACACACTCCACTTCTACAGTCAGTGTGGTTGTTGTTCCTACGCACACTCCACCTCTACAGTCAGTGTGGATGTTGTTCCTACGTGCACTCCACCTCTACAGTCAGCGTGGTTGTTGTAACTACATACACTCCACCTCTACACCCAGTGTGGTTGTTGTTCCTACATACACTCCACCTATACAGTCAGTGTGGTTGTTGTTCCTACATACACTCCACCTCTACAGCCAGTGTGGTTGTTGTTCCTATATACACACACTCCACTTCTACAGTCAGTGTGGTTGTTGTTCCTACGCACACTCCACCTCTACAGTCAGTGTGGATGTTGTTCCTACGTGCACTCCACCTCTACAGTCAGTGTGGTTGTTGTTCCTACATACACTCCACCTCTACAGTCATTGTTGTTGTAGTTCCTACATGCACTCCACCTCTACAGTCAGTGTGGTTGTTGTAACTACGTACACTCCACTTCTGCAGTCAGTGTGGTTGTTGTAACTACGTACACTCCACCTCTACAGTCAGTGTGGATGTTGTTCCTATGTGCCCTCCACCTCTACAGTCAGCGTGGTTGTTGATCCTACGCAAACTCCACCTCTACAGTCAGTGTGGTTGTTGTTCCTACATAGACACCACCTCTACAGTCAGTGTGGTTGTTGTTCCTACGTGCACTCCACCTCTACAGCCAGCGTGGTTGTTGTTCCTACATACACTCCACTTCTACAGTCAGTGTGGTTGTTGTTCCTATGTACACTCCACCTCTACAGTCAGTGTGGTTGTTGTTCCTACATAGACACCACCTCTACAGTCAGCGTGGTTGTTGTTCCTACATACACTCCACTTCTACAGTCAGTGTGGTTGTTGTTCCTACGCACACTCCACCTCTACAGTCAGTGTGGTTGTTGATCTTAAGTACACTCCACCTCTACAGTCAGTGTGGATGTTGTTCCTACGTGCACTCCACCTCTACAGTCAGCGTTGTTGTTGTAACTACATACACTCCACCTCTACAGTCAGTGTGGTTGTTGTTCCTACATACACTCCACTTCTACAGTCAGTGTAGTTGTTGTAACTACATACACTCAACCTCTACAGTCAGTGTGGTTCTAGTTCCTACGTGCACTCCACCTCTACAGTCAGTGTGGTTGTTGTAACTACGTACACTCCACTTCTACAGTCAGTGTGGTTGTTGTAACTACGTACACTCCACCTCTACAGTCAGTGTGGATGTTGTTCCTATGTGCCCTCCACCTCTACAGTCAGCGTGGTTGTTGTTCCTACGCAAACTCCACCTCTACAGTCAGTGTGGTTGTTGTAACTACGTACACTCCACCTATACAGTCAGTGTGGTTGTTGTTCCAACGTGCACTCCACCTCTACAGTCAGTGTGGATGTTGTTCTTAAGTACACTCCACCTCTACAGTCAGTGTGGTTGTTGTAACTACAAACACTCCACCTATACAGTCAGTGTGGTTGTTGTTCCTACGTGCACTCCACCTCTACAGCCAGTGTGGTTGTTGTTCCGACATACACTCCACCTCTACAGTCAGTGTGGTTGTTGATCTTAAGTACACTCCACCTCTACAGCCAGTGTGGATGTTGTTCCTATATACACACACTCCACTTCTACAGTCAGTGTGGTTGTTGTTCCTACGCACACTCCACCTCTACAGTCAGTGTGGTTGTTGATCTTAAGTACACTCCACCTCTACAGTCAGTGTGGTTGTTGTAACTACGTACACTCCACCTCTACAGCCAGTGTGGTTGTTGTTCCTATATACACACACTCCACTTCTACAGTCAGTGTGGTTGTTGTTCCTACGCACACTCCACCTCTACAGTCAGTGTGGATGTTGTAACTACATACACTCCACCTCTACAGCCAGTGTGGTTGTTGTTCCTACATACACTCCACCTATACAGTCAGTGTGGTTGTTGTTCCTACATACACTCCACCTCTACAGCCAGTGTGGTTGTTGTTCCTATATACACACACTCCACCTCTACAGCCAGTGTGGTTGTTGTTCCTACATACACTCCACCTATACAGTCAGTGTGGTTGTTGTTCCTACATACACTCCACCTAAACAGTCAGTGTGGTTGTTGTAACTACAAACACTCCACCTCTAGAGTCAGCGTGGTTGTTGTTCCTATGCACACTCCACCTCTACAGCCAGTGTGGTTGTTGTTCCTACATACACTCCACCTCTACAGTCAGTGTTGTTGTAGTTCCTACGTGCACTCCACCTCTACAGTCAGTGTGGTTGTTGTAACTACGTACACTCCACCTCTACAGTCAGTGTGGATGTTGTTTCGATGTGCCCTCCACCTCTACAGTCAGCGTGGTTGTTGTTCCTACGCAAACTCCACCTCTACAGTCAGTGTGATTGTTGTGACTAAAAACACTCCACCTATACAGTCAGTGTGGTTGTTGTTCCTACGTACACTCCACCTCTACAGCCAGTGTGGTTGTTGTTCCTTTATACACACTCCACTTCTACAGTCAGTGTGGTTGTTGTTTCTACATACACTCCACTTCTACAGTCAGTGTAGATGTTGTTCCTACATAAACTCCACCTCTACAGTCAGTGTGGTTGTTGTTCCAACGTGCACTCCACCTCTACAGTCAGGATGGTTGTTGTTCCGAAGTACACTCCACCTCAACAGTCAGTGTGGTTGTTGTAACTACATACACTCCACCTCTACAGTCAATGTGGTTGTTGTTCCTACATACAAACCACCTCTACAGTCAGTGTGGTTGTTGATCTTAAGTACACTCCACCTCTACAGTCAGTGTGGTTGTTGTTCCTATGTACACTCCACCTCTACAGCCAGTATGGTTGTTGTTCCTATATACACACTCCACTTCTACAGTCAGTGTGGTTGTTGTTCCTACGCACACTCCACCTCTACAGTCAGTGTGGTTGTTGTTCCTACATAGACTCCACCTCTACAGTCAGTGTGGTTGTTGTTCCTACGTACACTCCACCTCTACAGCCAGTGTGGTTGTTGTTCCTTTATACACACTCCACTTCTACAGTCAGTGTGGTTGTTGTTCCTACATACACTCCACTTCTACAGTCAGTGTAGATGTTGTTCCTACATAAACTCCACCTCTACAGTCAGTGTGGTTGTTGTTACTACATACGCTCCACCTCTACAGCCAGTGTGGTTGTTGTTCCTACGTACACTCCACCTCTCCAGTCAGTTTGGTTGTTGTAACCACACACACTCCACCTCTACAGTCAGTGTGGTTGTTGTTCCTACATAGACACCACCTCTACAGTCAATGTTTTTGTTGTTCCTACATACAAACCACCTCTACAGTCAGTGTGGTTGTTGATCTTAAGTACACTCCACCTCTACAGTCAGTGTGGTTGTTGTTCCTATGTAAACTCCACCTCTACAGCCAGTATGGTTGTTGTTCCTATATACACACTCCACTTCTAAAGTCAGTGTGGTTGTTGTTCCTACGCACACTCAACCTCTACAGTCAGCGTGGTTGTTGTAAGTACGTACACTCCACCTCTACAGTCAGTGTGGTTGTTGTTACTACATACGCTCCACCTCTACAGCCAGTGTGGTTGTTGTTCCTACGTACACTCCACCTCTCCAGTCAGTTTGGTTGTTGTAACCGCACACACTCCACCTCTACAGTCAGTGTGGTTGTTGTTCCTACATAGACACCACCTCTACAGTCAGTGTGGTTGTTGATCTAAAGTACACTCCACCTCTCCAGTCAGTGTGGTTGTTGATCTAAAGTACACTCCACCTCTCCAGTCAGTGTGGTTGTTGTAACCGCATACACTCCACCTCTACAGTCAGTGTGGTTGTTGTTCCTACATAGACACCACCTCTACAGTCAGTGTGGTTGTTGTTCCTACATGCATTCCACCTCAACAGTCAGTGTGGTTGTTGTTCCTACGTGCACTCCACCTCTACAGTCAGTGTGGTTGTTGTTCCTACGTACACTCCACCTATACAGTCAGTGTGGTTGTTGTAACTACAAACACTCCACCTATACAGTCAGTGTGGTTGTTGTAACTACAAACACTCCACCTATACAGTCAGTGTGGTTGTTGTAACTACAAACACTCCACCTCTACAGTCAGCGTGGTTGTTGTTCCTACGCACACTCCACCTCTACAGTCAGTGTGGATGTTGTTCTTAAGTACACTCCACCTCTACAGTCAGTGTGGTTGTTGTAACTACATACACTCCACCTCTACAGCCAGTGTGGTTGTTGTTCCTACATACACTCCACCTCTACAGCCAGTGTGGTTGTTGTTCCTAAGTACACTCCACCTATACAGTCAGTGTGGTTGTTGTAACTACATACACTCCACCTCTACAGCCAGTGTGGTTGTTGTTCCTACATACACTCCACCTCTACAGCCAGTGTGGTTGTTGTTCCTACGTACACTCCACCTATACAGTCAGTGTGGTTGTTGTAACTACAAACACTCCACCTCTAGAGTCAGCGTGGTTGTTGTTCCTATGCACACTCCACCTCTACAGCCAGTGTGGTTGTTGTTCCTACATACACTCCACCTCTACAGTCAGTGTTGTTGTAGTTCCTACGTGCACTCCACCTCTACAGTCAGTGTGGTTGTTTTAACTACGTACACTCCACTTCAACAGTCAGTGTGGTTGTTGTAACTACGTACACTCCACCTCTACAGTCAGTGTCGATGTTGTTCCTATGTGCCCTCCACCTCTACAGTCAGCGTGGTTGTTGTTCCTACTCAAACTCCACCTCTACAGTCAGTGTGATTGTTGTGACTAAAAACACTCCACCTATACAGTCAGTGTGGTTGTTGTTCCAACGTGCACTCCACCTCTACAGTCAGGATGGTTGTTGTTCCGAAGTACACTCCACCTCTACAGTCAGTGTGGTTGTTGATCCTAAGTACACTCCACCTCTACAGTCAGTGTGGTTGTTGTAACTACATACACTCCACCTCTACAGTCAATGTTGTTGTTGTTCCTACATACAAACCACCTCTACAGTCAGTGTGGTTGTTGATCTTAAGTACATTCCACCTCTACAGTCAGTGTGGTTGTTGTTCCTATGTACACTCCACCTCTACAGCCAGTATGGTTGTTGTTCCTATATACACACTCCACTTCTACAGTCAGTGTGGTTGTTGTTCCTACGCACACTCAACCTCTACAGTCAGCGTGGTTGTTGTAACTACGTACACTCACCTCTACAGCCAGTGTGGTTGTTGTTCCTACATACACTCCACCTCTACAGTCAGTGTGGTTGTTGTTCCTACGTGCACTCCACCTCTACAGTCAGTGTGGTTGTTGTAACTAAAAACACTCCACCTATACAGTCAGTGTGGATGTTGTTCCTATGTGCCCTCCACCTCTACAGTCAGCGTGGTTGTTGTTCCTACGCAAACTCCACCTCTACAGTCAGTGTGATTGTTGTGACTAAAAACACTCCACCTATACAGCCAGTGTGGTTGTTGTTCCTTTATACACACTCCACTTCTACAGTCAGTGTGGTTGTTGTTCCTACATACACTCCACTTCTACAGTCAGTGTAGATGTTGTTCCTACATAAACTCCACCTCTACAGTCAGTGTGGTTGTTGTTACTACATACGCTCCACCTATACAGCCAGTGTGGTTGTTGTTCCTACGTACACTCCACCTCTCCAGTCAGTTTGGTTGTTGTAACCGCACACACTCCACCTCTACAGTCAGTGTGGTTGTTGTTCCTACATAGACACCACCTCTACAGTCAGTGTGGTTGTTGTTCCTACGTACACTCACCTTTACAGCCAGTGTGGTTGTTGTTCCTACATACACTCCACCTCTCCAGTCAGTGTGGTTGTTGTAACCGCATACACTCCACCTCTACAGTCAGTGTGGTTGTTGTTCCTACATGCATTCCACCTCAACAGTCAGTGTGGTTGTTGTTCCTACGTGCACTCCACCTCTACAGTCAGTGTGGTTGTTGTTCCTACGTACACTCCACCTCTACAGTCAGTGTGGTTGTTGTAACTACAAACACTCCACCTATACAGTCAGTGTGGTTGTTGTAACTACAAACACTCCACCTATACAGTCAGTGTGGTTGTTGTAACTACAAACACTCCACCTCTACAGTCAGCGTGGTTGTTGTTCCTACGCACACTCCACCTCTACAGTCAGTGTGGATGTTGTTCTTAAGTACACTCCACCTCTACAGTCAGTGTGGTTGTTGTAACTACATACACTCCACCTCTACAGTCAGTGTGGTTGTTGTTCCTACATACACTCCACCTCTACAGTCAGTGTGGTTGTTGTTCCTACATACACTCCACCTCTACAGTCAGTGTGGTTGTTGTTCCTACATACACTCCACCTCTACAGCCAGTGTGGTTGTTGTTCCTACATACACCCCACCTCTACAGCCAGTGTGGTTGTTGTTCCTACGTACACTCCACCTATACAGTCAGTGTGGTTGTTGTTCCTACTCACACTCCACCTCTACAGTCAGTGTTGTTGTAGTTCCTACGTGCACTCCACCTCTACAGTCAGTGTGGTTGTTTTAACTACGTACACTCCACTTCAACAGTCAGTGTGGTTGTTGTAACTACGTACACTCCACCTCTACAGTCAGTGTCGATGTTGTTCCTATGTGCCCTCCACCTCTACAGTCAGCGTGGTTGTTGTTCCTACGCAAACTCCACCTCTACAGTCAGTGTGATTGTTGTGACTAAAAACACTCCACCTATACAGTCAGTGTGGTTGTTGTTCCAACGTGCACTCCACCTCTACAGTCAGGATGGTTGTTGTTCCGAAGTACACTCCACCTCTACAGTCAGTGTGGTTGTTGATCCTAAGTACACTCCACCTCTACAGTCAGTGTGGTTGTTGTAACTACATACACTCCACCTCTACAGTCAATGTTGTTGTTGTTCCTACATACAAACCACCTCTACAGTCAGTGTGGTTGTTGTTCCTCAAGTACATTCCACCTCTACAGTCAGTGTGGTTGTTGTTCCTATGTACACTCCACCTCTACAGCCAGTGTGGTTGTTGTTCCTATATACACACTCCACCTCTACAGTCAGTGTGGTTGTTGTTCCTACGCACACTCCACCTCTACAGTCAGTGTGGTTGTTGTAACTAAGTACACTCCACCTCTACAGTCAGTGTGGTTGTTGTTCCTACATACACTCCACCTCTACAGTCAGTGTGGTTGTTGTTCCTACATACACTCCACCTCTACAGTCAGTGTGGTTGTTGTAACTAAAAACACTCCACCTATACAGTCAGTGTGGTTGTTGTAACTATAAACACTCCACCTATACAGCCAGTGTGGTTGTTGTTCCTATGTGCCCTCCACCTCTACAGTCAGCGTGGTTGTTGTTCCTCAAACACTCCACCTCTACAGTCAGTGTGATTGTTGTGACTAAAAACACTCCACCTATACAGCCAGTGTGGTTGTTGTTCCTACATACACTCCACTTCTACAGTCAGTGTGGTTGTTGTTCCTACATACACTCCACCTCTACAGTCAGTGTGGTTGTTGTTCCTAAATACACTCCACCTCTACAGTCAGTGTGGTTGTTGTTCCTACATGCACTCCACCTCTACAGCCAGTGTGGTTGTTGTTCCTACATTACACTCCACCTCTACAGTCAGTGTGGTTGTTGTTCCTACATACACTCCACTCCACCTCTACAGTCAGTGTGGTTGTTGTAACTACATACACTCCACCTCTACAGTCAGTGTGGTTGTTGTTCCTACAAACACTCCACCTCTACAGTCAGTGTGGTTGTTGTTCCTAATACACTCCACCTCTACAGTCAGTGTGGTTGTTGTTCCTACATACACTCCACCTCTACAGTCAGTGTGGTTGTTGTTCCTACGTACACTCCACCTCTACAGTCAGTGTGGTTGTTGTTCCTACATACACTCCACCTCTACAGTCAGTGTGGTTGTTGTAACTACAAACACTCCACCTCTACAGTCAGTGTGGTTGTTGTAACTACATAACACTCCACCTCTACAGTCAGTGTGGTTGTTGTTCCTACAAACACTCCACCTCTACAGTCAGTGTGGTTGTTGTTCCTACACACTCCACCTCTACAGTCAGTGTGGTTGTTGTTCCTACGTACACTCCACCTCTACAGTCAGTGTGGTTGTTGTAACTACATACACTCCACCTCTACAGTCAGTGTGGTTGTTGTTCCTACATACACTCCACCTCTACAGCCAGTGTGGTTGTTGTTCCTACATACACTCCACCTCTACAGTCAGTGTGGTTGTTGTTCCTACATACACTCCACCTCTACAGTCAGTGTGGTTGTTGTTCCTACATACACTCCACCTCTACAGTCAGTGTGGTTGTTGTTCCTACATACACTCCACCTCTACAGTCAGTGTGGTTGTTGTTCCTACATACACTCCACCTCTACAGTCAGTGTGGTTGTTGTTCCTACATACACTCCACCTCTACAGTCAGTGTGGTTGTTGTTCCTACAAACACTCCACCTCTACAGTCAGTGTGGTTGTTGTTCCTACATACACTCCACCTCTACAGTCAGTGTGGTTGTTGTTCCTACATACACTCCACCTCTACAGTCAGTGTGGTTGTTGTTCCTACATGCACTCCACCTCTACAGTCAGTGTGGTTGTTGTTCCTACACACTCCACCTCTACAGTCAGTGTGGTTGTTGTAACTACATACACTCCACCTCTACAGTCAGTGTGGTTGTTGTTCCTACAAACACTCCACCTCTACAGTCAGTGTGGTTGTTGTAACTACAAACACTCCACCTCTACAGTCAGTGTGGTTGTTGTTCCTACATACACTCCACCTCTACAGTCAGTGTGGTTGTTGTTCCTACATACACTCCACCTCTACAGTCAGTGTGGTTGTTGTTCCTACGCACACTCCACCTCTACAGTCAGTGTGGATGTTGTTCTTAAGTACACTCCACCTCTACATTCAGTGTGGTTGTTGTAACTACATACACTCCACCTCTACAGTCAGTGTGGTTGTTGTTCCTACATACACTCCACCTCTACAGCCAGTGTGGTTGTTGTTCCTACATACACTCCACCTCTACAGTCAGTGTGGTTGTTGTTCCTACATACACTCCACCTCTACAGCCAGTGTGGTTGTTGTTCCTACATACACTCCACCTCTACAGCCAGTGTGGTTGTTGTTCCTACGTACACTCCACCTCTACAGTCAGTGTGGTTGTTGTTCCTACACACTCCACCTCTACAGTCAGTGTGGTTGTTGTTCCTACATACACTCCACCTCAACAGTCAGTGTGGTTGTTGTTCCTACGTACACTCCACCTCTACAGTCAGTGTGGTTGTTGTTCCTATGTGCACTCCACCTCTACAGTCAGTGTGGTTGTTGTTCCTACGCAAACTCCACCTCTACAGTCAGTGTGATTGTTGTGACTAAAAACACTCCACCTATACAGTCAGTGTGGTTGTTGTTCCAACGTGCACTCCACCTCTACAGTCAGGATGGTTGTTGTTCCGAAGTACACTCCACCTCTACAGTCAGTGTGGTTGTTGATCCTAAGTACACTCCACCTCTACAGTCAGTGTGGTTGTTGTAACTACATACACTCCACCTCTACAGTCAATGTTGTTGTTGTTCCTACATACAAACCACCTCTACAGTCAGTGTGGTTGTTGATCTTAAGTACATTCCACCTCTACAGTCAGTGTGGTTGTTGTTCCTATGTACACTCCACCTCTACAGCCAGTATGGTTGTTGTTCCTATATACACACTCCACTTCTACAGTCAGTGTGGTTGTTGTTCCTACGCACACTCAACCTCTACAGTCAGTGTGGTTGTTGTTCCTACGTACACTCACCTCTACAGCCAGTGTGGTTGTTGTTCCTACATACACTCCACCTCTACAGTCAGTGTGGTTGTTGTTCCTACGTGCACTCCACCTCTACAGTCAGTGTGGTTGTTGTAACTAAAAACACTCCACCTATACAGTCAGTGTGGTTGTTGTAACTATAAACACTCCACCTCTACAGTCAGTGTGGATGTTGTTCCTATGTGCCCTCCACCTCTACAGTCAGCGTGGTTGTTGTTCCTACGCAAACTCCACCTCTACAGTCAGTGTGATTGTTGTGACTAAAAACACTCCACCTATACAGCCAGTGTGGTTGTTGTTCCTTTATACACACTCCACTTCTACAGTCAGTGTGGTTGTTGTTCCTACATACACTCCACTTCTACAGTCAGTGTAGATGTTGTTCCTAAATAAACTCCACCTCTACAGTCAGTGTGGTTGTTGTTCCTACATAGACACCACCTCTACAGCCAGTGTGGTTGTTGTTCCTACATACACTCCACCTCTACAGTCAGTGTGGTTGTTGATCTAAAGTACACTCCACCTCTCCAGTCAGTGTGGTTGTTGTAACCGCATACACTCCACCTCTACAGTCAGTGTGGTTGTTGTTCCTACGTGCACTCCACCTCTACAGTCAGTGTGGTTGTTGTTCCTACGTACACTCCACCTATACAGTCAGTGTGGTTGTTGTAACTACAAACACTCCACCTATACAGTCAGTGTGGTTGTTGTAACTACAAACACTCCACCTATACAGTCAGTGTGGTTGTTGTAACTACAAACACTCCACCTCTACAGTCAGCGTGGTTGTTGTTCCTACGCACACTCCACCTCTACAGTCAGTGTGGATGTTGTTCTTAAGTACACTCCACCTCTGCAGTCAGTGTGGTTGTTGTAACTACATACACTCCACCTCTACAGTCAGTGTGGTTGTTGTTCCTACATACACTCCACCTCTACAGCCAGTGTGGTTGTTGTTCCTACATACACTCCACCTCTACAGCCAGTGTGGTTGTTGTTCCTACATACACTCCACCTCTACAGTTAGTGTGGTTGTTGTAACTACATACACTCAACCTCTACAGTCAGTGTGGTTGTTGTTCCTTCACACAATCCACCTCTACAGTCAGTGTGGATGGTGTTCCTACGTGCACTCCACCTCTACAGTCAGCGTGGTTGTTGTTCCTACATACACTCCACTTCTACAGTCAGTGTGGTTGTTGTTCCTACATACACTCCACTTCTACAGTCAGTGTGGTTGTTGTTCCTACGTACACTCCACCTCTACAGTCAGTGTGGTTGTTGTAACTACAAACACTCAACCTCTACAGTCAGTGTGGTTGTTGTTCCTACATACACTCCACCTCTACAGTCAGTGTGGTTGTTGATCTTAAGTACACTCCACCTCTACAGTCAGTGTGGTTGTTGTAATTACATACACTCCACCTCTACAGTCAGTGTGGTTGTTGATCTTAAGTACACTCCACCTCTACAGTCAGTGTGGATGTTGTTCCTATGTGCACTCCACCTCTACAGTCAGTGTGGTTGTTGTTCCTACATACACTCCTCTTCTACAGTCAGTGTGGTTGTTGTCCCTACATACACTCCACTTCTACAGTCAGTGTAGTTGTTGTTCCTACGTACACTCCACCTCTACAGCCAGTGTGGTTGTTGTTCCTATATACACACTCCACTTCTACAGTCAGTGTGGTTGTTGTAACTACAAACACTCAACCTCTACAGTCAGTGTGGTTGTTGTTCCTACATACACTCCACCTCTACAGTCAGTGTGGTTGTTGTTCCTATGCACACTCCACCTCTACAGTCAGTGTGGATGTTGTTCCTACGTGCACTCCACCTCTACAGTCAGCGTGGTTGTTGTTCCTACATACACTCCACCTCTACAGTCAGTGTGGTTGTTGTTCCTACATACACTCCACTTCTACAGTCAGTGTAGTTGTTGTTCCTACGTACACTCCACCTCTACAGTCAATGTGGTTGTTGTAACTACAAACACTCCACCTATACAGTCAGTGTGGTTGTTGTTCCTACATACACTCCACCTCTACAGTCAGTGTGGTTGTTGATCTTAAGTACACTCCACCTCTACAGTCAGTGTGGTTGTTGTTCCTACGTACACTCCACCTCTACAGTCAGTGTGGTTGTTGTAACTACAAACACTCCACCTCTACAGCCAGTGTGGTTGATGTTCCTATATACACACTCCACTTCTACAGTCAGTGTGGTTGTTGTTCCTACGTACACTCCACCTCTACAGTCAGTGTGGTTGTTGTAACTACAAACACTCCACCTCTACAGTCAGTGTGGTTGTTGTTCCTACATACACTCCACTTCTACAGTCAGTGTGGTTGTTGTTCCTACAAACACTCCACCTCTACAGTCAGTGTGGTTGTTGTTCCTACAAACACTCCACCTCTACAGTCAGTGTGGTTGTTGTTCCTACATACACTCCACCTCTACAGTCAGTGTGGTTGTTGTAACTACAAACACTCCACCTCTACAGTCAGTGTGGTTGTTGTTCCTACGTACACTCCACCTCTACAGTCAGTGTGGTTGTTGTTCCTACATACACTCCACCTCTACAGTCAGTGTGGTTGTTATTCCTATATACACACTCCACTTCTACAGTCAGTGTGGTTGTTGTTCCTACGTACACTCCACCTCTCTCGCTCTCTCACCCTCCCTCCCTCATACCTCTTCCCTTCTCTCTCACACCCTCCCTCCCTCATACCTCTCTCCCTCTCTCTCTTACCTCTCTCTCTCTTCTCTTCCATTTTTTGAATCTCCCTCTGGGCTGCAGGGTTTCATTTGTGTCAGAATCATATGTTTCTCTTTCTCCCTATCCCTTTCTCTCTCCCTCTCTCTATTCCAGCATGGATCAAAGTGGTAGTGCTCTAGTGATTCCTCCTCTCAAGTCTAAGTTGCGCTCTGACACACAGGCTGGGGAAACAAAGGCCCCGCTGTAGTAAGCCACAAATAACCTTCTCAAAGCATCACACAAACACACACACATAAATGCACTCAAAAACAAATGCACCCGCAAAGATATATAAATACCCACACAAGCACTAACAACACAATGCCTGCCTGGAGAGGAGAGAGAGATAAGCAGTAAGAATGTCTCTTCACCTCCTGTTGTGCCTGTATTGTGAACACAGTAGTGCAGTACACAGGCACCACACGCTGCCCTAATTATCTCCCAGTCAAAGCAATGCTCATTGATATCAAGTAAAAATAACCTGCTGATATATGCTATTCAGTGTATTCCTTTCTTTTTTTCTTTTTCATATACAGTTGAAGTCGGAAGTTGACATACACCTTAGTCAAATACATTTAAACACAGTAAAAACTGTATTAGGTCAGTTAGGATCACCACTTATTTAAATGTGAAATGTCAAAATACTAGTAGAGAGAATGATTCATTTCAGCTTTTATTTCTTTCATCACATTCCCAGTGGTTCAGAAGTTTACATACACTCAATTAGTATTTGGTAGCAATTTCTTTGTTTAACTTGGGTCCAACGTTTCAGGCTGATTTCTTTTGATTTTCCCATTAAGTGTCAAGCAAAGAGGCACTGAGTTTGAAGGTAGGCCTTGAAATATATCCACAGGTACACCTCCAATTGACTCAAATGATGTCAATTAGCCTATCAGAAGCTTCTAAAGCCATGACATCATTTTCGGGAATTTTCCAAGCTGTTTAAAGGCACAGTCAACTTAGTGTATGTAAACGTATTACCCACTGGAGTTGTGATACAGGGAATTATAAGTGAAATAATCGGTCTGTAAACAATTGTTGGAAAAATTACTTGTGTCATGCGCAAAGTAGATGTCCTAACCGACTTGCCAAAACTATAGTTTGTTAACAAGAAATTTGTGGCATGGTTTAAAAACAAGTTTTAATGACTCCAACCTAAGTGTATGTAAACCTCCGACTTCAACTGTATATGTATATCATTTTTTACCACTTTTCTCCCCAATGTCATGGTATCCAATTGGTAGTTACAGTTTTGTCCCATCGCTGCAACTCCCATACAGACTCGGGAGAGGCGAAGGTTGAGAGCCGTGCGTCTTCCGAAACACAATACAACCAAGCTGCACTGCTTCTTGACACAATGTCCACTTAACCCGGAAGCCAGCCGCACCAATGTGTGAGGAAACACCGTACACCTGGCCACCGTGTCAGCGTGCACTGCGCCTGGCCCGCCACAGGAGTCACTAGTGCGCGATGGGACAAGGACATCCCTGCTGGCCAAACCCTCCCCTAACCCAGACAGCGCTGGGCCAATTGTGCGCCGCCCCATGGGTCTCCCGGTCACGGCCGGCTGCAACAGAGCCTGGACTCAAACCCAGAATCTCTAGTGGCACAGCTAGCACTGCCTTAGACCCCTTCTCCATCTCTGTGGGCCTAGTGTTTTCCTTTCTAAAGACAGGCAGTTATTATAACATTGTCCCAAATGGCACCTTATCGGTAAAATTGGCACCCTATTCTCAATGTAGTGCACTACTTTTGACACAGACCCCTATAGCGCCCTACATAGTGAATAGGGAGCCATTTAAGACGTAACCGCACTAATCTCCCCTCGTCAGAGACAGTAGTAATGGACGAAACAGGATATGTTTCAAAGAAAAGTACGTCCTAAACTCAATGCACAATAAACAATTGGAAAAAATTACTGAGCTTGGTTGATTTTCTGTGGTATGAAAAAGTCTGACAAATGTACATTTCGATCCAACTAGTCTTAAACACTTCTGTCCTTTGTCTAATCTGCTGCTGGTCTTTAACTGGGGCCTGGGGGACTGTGGCGGTGAAGTATCCCAGCCCAGCTCTGTGCCTTGGAAGCAGTGTGAAAATTGAGCGGCTCATTATCACCCGTTAGGGCTCTGTGTGTATCTGTGGCAGTGCTGCTACGGTTCGTATAATGAGAGCAGGTAGACAGACGACAGGCGATCCAAGGAATCTGCAGGACTTGCTTTCTTTGGCAATGTTAACATATGTTTTCCATGCCAATAAAGCCCTTGAATTTAGAGAGAGAGAGAGAGAGTGGCTAACATCTAGCTTCCGTCCTCCTCTGGCTACATTGACTTCAATACAAAACCTAGGAGGCTCGTAGGCCTCACCCCCTTCCATAGACATACATGGTAATTATGACCACTTCTGGAGGACATATTCCAACCAATCAAAGCTTTTGCAGTATAAACTGACATGTTGTCCATCCAATCATAGAATTAGGATCAGAGAATGAACCTAGTGAGTTGTATTGGGATTGTGCCACACAGAATTATGGGGGTTCTATGTGTTGAGAAGCTTGGTGACATTGTTGGATAGAGAGCAAGAGTGAAGAGTGATAGTTTAGCATTTTTTTATATTATTCAATTCAAATTAGTTTTTTCAAATTACAGAAGACGGAGGAGGTATATTATAAATAGTTTTCTTGGTTTTAGAACTTTATTTTTGTGTCCAGTTAGTGCAATTTATTTAAATTTGCCTTTCTAACTTCAGTAGCTATCTAGCTACCAGCGCCAGAGTGCAGTTTTCTCCGCCAAAATGGTAGAATTGCCAACCCTGCCCGAAAAGGTTGTGGACTTTTTGTTGAAGAACCCTTTCATTCTCTGGGGCACACAGAAAAGGTATGAATTAAAAGCGAGGGTCGACCTCTGCCTGAGATCAGTTTCATGAAGAAGGATGAGAAGGTGAGGGCGTTCAATACCACCTGATATCAAAAGTATAGCTGGTTAACAGGGAGCCTGTCATCAGGCTGCCTGTATTGCTGGTCTTGCCTGCTTTTTGGAAAGTCTGAGCCTTGGTGGAAAGGTGGGTACAGTGACCTGAAGAACATCGATCGTTCAGCTAAATGTCAAAACAAAAGCAGGGAGCATATAATACCCACATCAGACTCAAGTTTCTAGGAAAAAGCTGCATCGATCAAGACGAAGGTCTGCGTATTCAAACTGTGCAACACAACGAGAAAGTAAGCAGAAACAGGGATGTTATCAAGCTGCTTATTAACACCGCTGCGTTTTGGGGCATGCAATCATTTGTTGTCTATGTGTCTGGGTAAAGTCAAAGTCAAAGTCACCATTATTAGTCAGTTGTACAACCGAATGCCTTCAACTGAAATGTGTCTTCCGCATTTAACCCAACCCCTCTGAATCAGAGAGGTGCTGGGGGCTGCCTTAATCCACATCCACGTCTTCGGCGCCCGGGGAACAGAGGGTTAACTGCCTTGTTCAGGGGCAGAACGACAGATTTTCTACCTTGTCAGCTCGGGGATTCGAACTTACAACCCTCCGGTTACAAGTCCAACGCTCTAACCACTAGGCTACCTGTCGGGTAAAGGAAATCCCGCTCCTAATCTAGTCTAAATATAATTTATATGAACAAATATAAGATGTTGACAGGGTTTTCATCCCCCTAGGACCAGGAGTTTTTTTCATTCGTTTTTTTTTAATCATGTGACCTGATTAGGAAAAACTGGTCCCATCATAGCCCATATAAAACCTGTTTACAACTGATTAATCACTGTCATACCTTATAGGATACAGAGTTTTCCTGGTTAGGTTAACATATAAGGAAAAACTCCAGGCTCCATGGGGTAAATATTGCCCCACCACTTTGGGACCTATGGTGCCACCAGTCTGACCGCTCTGGAACCTATGGTGCCACCATTCTGACCGCTCTGGGACCTGTGGTGCCACCAGTCTGACCGCTCTGGGACCTGTGGTGCCACCAGTCTGACCGCTCTGGCACCTGTGGTGCCACCAGTCTGACCGCTCTGGCACCTATGGTGCCACCAGTCTGACCGCTCTGGGACCTATGGTGCCACCAGTCTGACCGCTCTGGCACCTATGGTGCCACCAGTCTGACCGCTCTGGCACCTGTGGTGCCACCAGTCTGACCGCTCTGGCACCTATGGTGCCACCAGTCTGACCGCTCTGGGACCTATGGTGCCACCAGTCTGACCGCGCTGGCACCTATGGTGCCACCATTCTGACCGCTCTGGCACCTATGGTGCCACCAGTCTGACCGCTCTGGAACCTATGGTGCCACCAGTCTGACCGCTCTGGGACCTATGGTGCCACCAGTCTGACCGCTCTGGGACCAGTCTGCTTGCAGTTGTCAGTTATCATCAGGTATGTGGATGATCAGGGCTTTATTCAGGAATGTTTCTTAAGCTACTTTGATGTGTCAAGTGGGCAAGATGTGCAGTCTGTGTTTAACTTTATGAATTTTGAGATGTCTGAGTTTAACTTCATAGAGCAACTTGTTGTCCAAACCTACGATGACACAGCTGTAATGGAATGGATCTGCTATTTGTATTTACAGCTAAGTCCCCTCCTGTTCCCTGATTAAGAGGTGATGACTACTCCACTCTACTACTTTTGTCAACTTTCTCCTGACATGAACTGAAGCCACGTTTTATGTGCCCGCTCATGCACTGGCCTCCAAGCACTTTGAGTACCCTTATCAATTTTCTCTCATTACTGTATGTAGTCAATCACATACACAAACACATTATTGCACATAAATGATTTTACTCCTTGCTTGGACTAACTCATTCTAAGCTCTTTTGTCTAACGGTGTTGTGTTATTGTTTTCCCAGTCAAATCTTGTCCTGCACTGAAGTCAAGCCTCTGAACACCTCAACTCATTCCTCATACCCTTATTCAGTCACTGCTGTGATCCCTTCCCAACACTGTAAGTAGCCCTCTCATTCCCCATAATATTGTACCTCCCAATAGACCTCTCTCTCTCTCTCTCTCTCTCTCTCTCTCTATTACCTGTTAACAAGGAGAGAAAGGATAGTTAAGCCTAAACCATGTCTAGCTAGTCCTTACTGACTGCCTTTAGTAAATACATAATGTAGGAACTATAGCTTGTGTGTGTGTGCTGTTCCTGTTCTGTTACATGTTCATCATGTGTGACGCAGCCCAATGTGTTTTAAATGACCTTCTTAATGTAATCAATCAATCAATAGTTAGTAGTCAGTGGCGGTTCTAGCTTGTATGGCTCCCTGGGCGAACCCCCCCTTCAGATTCCCCCGCTCCCCCTACCTCGGGCTTCCAATGGGGAGACCGGAGGTCAACCTACCCCATCTCGTACTTCTGAGTGGGAGGCCTGCCTAGCTCACAAACTAGAATCAGGGCGCCTCCTCCGACAAGGTTAATTGACCCACAGTCCCACACGGACATGATATCATTGATGTGACGTGCAAATGAGCGTTAGAAAACCGATCGCATAAATGTCACCATTACGGATTTTTTTGTGTAGGCTCCCCGTGCCGCCTCTGGCAAGATGCTGCACATTTCACCTATACCTAAATCCACCACTGCTAGTAGTTGTGTATGGTAGAAAAGGGCAGCTGCTGTCTATGGTGGAAGAAGCTAGCTGGCTGAGCCGTTTTTAAGCACTATAAATGACCTGAGGAAGGCAGCAATAATATGAGAGGACATTGGGGAAATAAAGCAGCCAGACAGAGGCTTCATTACCACACACACACAGACACAGACACAGACACAGACAGACAGACAGACAGACGGAAACACCATACACGCGCGTGCGTGTGTGTGTGTGCGTTAGCGAGGGTGAGCAAGCGTAAAAGCGAGCGTGCAGTAGGAATCACTCATCCCAAATATTTTCTCTTCACACTAGCGTGATGACAATTTCAAGCCTGTGAGGCAGAGGTCCTGTGGTGACTGGCAGAGATAACCAGCTAGAGAGAGGAGAGGAGCTCAGGTACAGGGCCTTCAGAAAGTATTCACACCCCTTAACTTTTTCCACACTTTGTTGTGTTACTGCCTGAATTTACACACAGTAGCCTGAAATGCTTACAAATTAATTAAAAATGAAAAGTTTAAATGTCTTGAGTCAATAAGTATTCAACCCTTTTGCTATGGCAAACCTAAATAAGTTCAGGGGTAAAAATGTGCTTAACGAGTCACATAATAAGTTGCAATAAAAGTGTTTAACATGGATTTTGAATAACATCTCTGTACACCACACATACAATTATCCGTGAGGTCCCTCAGTCGAGCAGTTCATTTCAAACACAGATTCAACACAGATTTAACCACAAAGACCAGTTTTCCAATGCCTCACAAAGAAGGGCACCTATTGGTACATGGTCACACATATACTGATCAGACCACAGCTCGACACACCCACCAAACGGGAGGAAACGTATCTCAAAGGCAGTTAAAGAACGGTGTGCAATGTTTTGGGGAATGTGTTGTTCAGTATAAACCATCAGGCAACTGAACGCACCCCTGCATACAATTCAAAGACAAATGATGATTCCAGGATGACCAGCATGATTCCCTGCCAGGCCATATAAAACGGGATGTAGAGGAGGAGATTGGTTTAAAATACAGGAAACACAAGCAAGATAAATGTTTGGATTAAACTAATGGAGTCAGCTGAGAAGTTCAACATAAAAACAGATATTCATTGGCAGCAGAATATATACACACCTTTATTACCTTCTCTGCATCTCTCATCCCTCCATCCCCCTTCTGTCCCTCCCGCCAACCTTCACCTCATCCCCTCTACTCATTACCTCCCTCTCTCCTCCCCCCTTTTTCACCTCCACTGTCACATTTTTTAATGGCATTGTCATGGCAATGCTCCCTCACTCCAACTGCAGATTAACAAATGGAATTCAGATACAAAGAATCTGGATGATTCTGTTACATAAGACGCAGAAAGTAACAACATCGAGAGAGAGAGAGAGAGAGACTGTATAGCAACAGTCAACCCATATGTGTATTTGTCCGTGATGTTGCTCCACTTCTGTTTATCAATTGGTAAATATCAACATCTGCTCCTATACCAATGAGAGTGTGTGTGAGTGTGTTATTACGTTTGTATAGTAACACCTGAGTCAAACCCCAACACACATCTCTCTCCTCCCAAACCCAGTCTACACCCCCCCACACACACACACACACACACACACACACACATCTCTCCTCCCAAACCCAATCTCCCTCCCAAACCCAGTCTACACCCCCCCACACATCTCCCTCCCAAACCCAGTCTACACCCCCCCCACACACACACACACACATCTCCCTCCCAAACCCAGTCTACACCCCCACACACACACACACACACATCTCTCCTCCCAAACCCAATCTCCCTCCCAAACCCAGCTCCACACCCCCCCACACACACACACACACACACACACACACATCTCCCTCCCAAACCCAGCTCTACACCCCCACACACACATCTCTCTCCCTCCCAAACCCAGTCTACACCCCACACACACACACACATCTCCCTCCCAAACCCAGTCTACACCCCCCCACACACACACACATCTCCCTCCCAAACCCAGTCTACACCCCCCCCACACACACACACATCTCCCTCCCAAACCCAGTCTACACCCCCACACACACATCTCCCTCCCAAACCCAGTCTACACCCCCCCACACATCTCCCTCCCAAACCCAGTCTACACCCCCCCTCCCACACACACACACATCTCCCTCCCAAACCCAGTCTACACCCCCCACACACATCTCTCTCCCTCCCAAACCCAGTCTACACCTCCCCCACACACACACACACACAAACACGTCTCTCCCTCCTATACCCAGTCTACACCCCCACACACACCTCTCTCCCTCGCAAACCCAGTCTACACCCCCACGCAAACACATCTCTCCCTCCCAAACCCAGTCTACACCCCCACGCACACACATCTCTCTCCCTCCCAGACCCAGCCCACACCCCCTCCCACAGACCTCTCTCCCTCGCAAACCCAGTCTACACCCCCCCACGCAAACACATCTCTCTCCCTCCCAGACCCAGTCTACACCCCACACACACACACACACACATCTCTCTCCCTCCAAACCCAGTCTACACCCCTCCACGCACACACATCTCTCTCCCTCCCAGACCCAGTCTACACCCCCCCCACAGACCTCTCCCTCGCAAACCCAGTCTACACCCCCCCACGCAAACACATCTCTCTCCCTCCCAGACCCAGTCTACACCCCCCCACGCAAACACATCTCTCTCCCTCCCAGACCCAGTCTACACCCCCACGCACACACATCTCTCTCCCTCCCAGACCCAGTCTACACCCCCCACGCAAACACATCTCTCTCCCTCCCAGACCCAGTCTACACCCCCCACAGACCTCTCTCCCTGCAAACCCAGTCTACACCCCCCCACGCAAACACATCTCTCCCTCCCAAACCCAGTCTACACCCCCACACACATCTCTCTCCCTCCCAAACCCAGTCTACACCCCCCCACGCACACACATCTCTCTCCCTCCCAGACCCAGTCTACACCCCACACACACACACATCTCTCTCCCTCCCAAACCCAGCCTACACCCCCACACACACACACATCTCTCTCCCTCCAAACCCAGCCTATGAGAATTATGTTTTCCCTTATAACCTCCTCTGAGCTCCTCTACCTCACTGTCACAGGTAATTGAGAATGAACCAGACTTTACTTTGTCAGTTTCCACAGATGGATCTGATGATGATCAATCCCCTTACTTATCAAATGTGTTTCTGTCGCAGCCTCTCCTCTTACAGCTTTCCCTATCAGACTGGTCATAGTGCTGCTGATGTTGGTGACAACCACCATGGTGGCCCTCTATTTGTACTTCAACACCCCCAGGGCCCTCTATCTGTACTTCAACACCACCAGGGCCCACTATCTGTACTTCAACACCACCAGGGCCCACTATCTGTACTTCAACACCACCAGGGCCCACTATCTGTACTTCAACACCACCAGGGCCCACTATCTGTACTTCAACACCACCAGGGCCCACTATCTGTACTTCAACACCACCAGGGCCCACTATCTGTACTTCAACACCACCAGGGCCCACTATCTGTACTTCAACACCACCAGGGCCCACTATCTGTACTTCAACACCACCAGGGCCCACTATCTGTACTTCAACACCACCAGGGCCCACTATCTGTACTTCAACACTCCCAGGAGGAAGAAGTGAGAAGAGGGGGAGAGTGTGGAGATGGTGTCCCTGTAGGGGCGAGCTGAGGCCAGGCCGAGAGAAAATAATAGAAGAGGAGAGAGGAGGGGAGAGTACAAGAGATAAGAGGAGGTGGTAGGAGAGGAGAGGAGGAGAGGAGAAAAGAAGAGGAGGGGAGAGGAGAAGAAGAGGAGAAAGTAGAAGGGAGTAGGAGAGGAGGTGGTAGGAGAGGAGAGGAGATGAGAGGAGGGAGTAGGAGAGAAGAGAGAAGATCCCATTGGTCTTTTAGAACATAGGGGGAAAGAAATGATTATTGATCATTGTTATTACTGATTCCATTAATTACATTGATTATTGATAGTTGTTATCAAGCCCCATAAAAACCTGTAAACGTGTAAAGTGTTTCACATGAGTGACTTTGCTGTGACGTTTTGAATGCTAGGTTTTGTCTTTAGATTTTTGTGAGATACATCCTAACCATATCAGCTGTGTGATTGCTTCATATCCAAGTAACAGTGGGCTAATGAAGTTCAGTCTATTCAGGTTCAGTCTATTTGTGTGCGTACGTGCCAGACGGTACTCATTAACTAGAAGCTCTGACCCTCCAGATCCTTTTTCTCATTAGTTGTGGGGCATTCCCTGCTAACATTTCAACTATGATTAGCCTTAATATGTAGTCTGCGTTGCTAACATCTCAACTACGATTAGCCTTAATATGTAGTCTGCTTTTATACTGAAGTCTGCTGTTTCCGAGAGTAGAGAAGGGCCTGTACTCTCTTTGTCTCTGTGCCAGTCACACACACACACCGTGTCCCAGCGTCATCTCGTCAATAGAAACAAATGAAGACAGTCACCACACACACACAAATAAACACACACACATACACAAACACCGACCCTATTAATCCAGTTCCCCATCGTCAGGGTAAGAAAAAAACAGACTGTTCCGCAGTGGAACCTCTCACTATGGCAACAGGATAATAACATAACTCAGGAAACATTCTGACTCTGTGTGTGTGTGTGTTTGTTACCAGAAGTCCTCACAAAGATAGAAAATTCAGACAAGTGGGGACATTTTGCCGGTCCACACAAGGAAAAAGGCTTTTTAGGCTAAGGGTTAGGTTTAGGGTCAGGGTTACAATTAGGGTTAGGGGTTAAGGTTGGGTTAAGGGTTAGGGTTAGGGCTTAGGGCAACTAGGGTTTTGAATGGGAATCAATTGTTTGGTCCCCACAAGGATAGTAAAACAAACATGTGTGTGTGTGTGTGTGTCCCTCATAGAATGACATATGATCTTCATGGTGCTCCTAATAGAAGTTGATGTTTTCTCTACTTACCTCAGACCTGCCCTGTTCTTCTCTCATGTCAGTCTGGCCAACATGACCATTGATTCAACCTTAACCTAGCCTCTAAAGCCAGCCAGCCAGACAGACAGACAGGCGGACAGATGAAGTTTGGACAATGACGTGATGAGAAGTGTATAGTGTCATACATGCTTTAACTGCATTCAAAAAAGCACTCTCACACTCCCTCTCTTACACTCCCTCTCTCTCTCTCTCACTCACTCGCCTTCTTGTCCTCCTCTCCTCCTTGTCCTCCCTCTCCTCTCCTTGTTCTCCCTCTCCTCCTTGTCCTCCCTCTCCTCTCCTCCTTGTCCTCCCCTCCTTGTCCTCCCTCTACTCTCCTCCCTCTCCTCTCCCCTCCTCTCCTCCTTGTCCTCCCTCTACTCTCCTCCCTCTCCCCTCTCCACTCCACTCTCCTTCTTGTCCTCCCTCTACTCTCCTCCCTCTCCACTCCTCTCCTCCTTGTCCTCCCTCTACTCTCCTCCCTCTCCCCTCCTCCTTGTCCTCCCTCTACTCTCCTCCTCTCCTTCTTGTCCTCCCTCTACTCTCCTCCCTCTCCCCTCCTCTCCTTCTTGTCCTCCCTCTACTCTCCTCCCTCTCCCCTCCTTGTCCTCCCTCTACTCTCCTCCCTCTCCCCTCCTTGTCCTCCCTCTACTCTCCTTCCTCTCCCCTCCTCTCCTTCTTGTCCTCCCTCTACTCTCCTCCCTCTCCACTCCTCTCCTCCTTGTCCTCCCTCTACTCTCATCCCTCTCCCCTCCTCTCCTCCTTGTCCTCCCTCTACTCTCCTCCCTCTCCCCTCCTCTCCTTCTTGTCCTCCCTCTACTCTCCTCCCTCTCCCTCCTCCCTCCTTGTCCTCCCTCTACTCTCCTCCCTCTCCCCTCCTTGTCCTCCCTCTACTCTCCTTCTTGTTCTCCCTCTACTCTCCTCCCTCTCCCCTCCTCTCCTTCTTGTCCTCCCTCTACTCTCCTCCCTCTCCACTCCTCTCCTTCTTGTCCTCCCTCTACTCTCCTCCCTCTCCCCTCCTTGTCCTCCCTCTACTCTCCTCCCTCTCCCCTCCTCTCCTTCTTGTCCTCCCTCTACTCTCCTCCCTCTCCCCTCCTCCTTGTCCTCCCTCTACTCTCCTCCCTCTCCCCTCCTTGTCCTCCCTCTACTCTCCTTCTTGTTCTCCCTCTACTCTCCTCCCTCTCCCCTCCTCTCCTTCTTGTCCTCCCTCTACTCTCCTCCCTCTCCACTCCTCTCCTTCTTGTCCTCCCTCTACTCTCCTCCCTCTCCACTCCTCTCCTTCTTGTCCTCCCTCTACTCTCCTCCCTCTCCCCTCCTTGTCCTCCCTCTCTACTCTCCTCCCTCTCCCTCCTCTCCTTCTTGTCCTCCCTCTACTCTCCTCCCTCTCCCCTCCTTGTCCTCCCTCTACTCTCCTCCCTCTCCCCTTCTTGTCCTCCCTCTCCCCTCCTCTCCTCTCCTCCTTGTCCTCCCTCTCCCCTCCTCTCCTCTCCTCCTTGTCCTCCCTCTACTCTCCTCTCCTCCTTGTCCTCCCTCTACTCTCCTCCGTCTCCCCTCCTCTCCTCCTTGTCCTCCCTCTACTCTCCTCCCTCTCCCCTCCTCTCCTCTCCTTCTTGTCCTCCCTCTACTCTCCTCCCTCTCCCCTCCTTGTCCTCCCTCTACTCTACTCCCTCTCCCCTCCTCTCCTCTCCTCATTGTCCTCCCTCTACTCTCCTTCTTGTCCTTCCTCTACTCTCCTCCCTCTCCCCTCCTCTCCTTCTTGTCCTCCCTCTACTCTCCTCCCTCTCCCCTCCTCTCCTTCTTGTCCTCCCTCTACTCTCCTCCTTCACCCCTCCTCCCCTTCTTGTCCTCCCTCTCCTCCTTGTCTTCCCTCTCTCTCTCCTCACCTCCCTCTTCTTTCTGATAACATTCTTGTCACTTCTTTTCTCTTCATCAAACTCTGCCTTTACTTTTTCTTGGAATAAATTAGTCCTTGAAGTGTGTGTGGGGTAGTGTGTGCATGCATCTTTCCCCCTGTCCTCTTCTCAGTCCTTCTCTCAGTCCTTCTCCCTGTAATTCTCTCAGTCCTTTTCTCAGTCATTCCCCCTGTAATTCTCTCAGTCCTTCTCCCTGTAATTCTCTCAGTCCTTCTCTCAGTCCTTCTCCCTGGGCTTCTCTCAGTCTTCTCCCACTTCCTTTCTGTACTCTCTGTCCTGGCTGTCCATCTCTCAGTCCTTCTCTCAGTCCTTCTCCCTGTCCTTCTCCCAGTCTTCTCCCACTTCCTTTCTGTACTCTCTGTCCTGTCTGTCCATCTCTCAGTCTTTCTCTCTGTCCACACAGTCTTTGACTTCTTCTCGAGGTCAGTCAAATAAATACAATCCTCGTATTCTCCTACAACCACAAACAAAACACATTATTTAGATGTATCCAAATTCAACATGCGTACACAGGCACTGTCGGGTTTTGCAATGGTGTAAAGCTGCTAAGCAGTAGGATCTCCACTGTGAGCTCATCTGTTCTCACTTTGTATGACACTGCTGCCCCAGTGTGGCCATTCATAGACATTCCACCTTCAACCACTGCTGCCCCAGTGTGGCCATTCATAGACATTCCATATTCAACCACTGCTGCCCCAGTGTGGCCATTCATAGACATTCCACCTTCAACCACTGCTGCCCCAGTGTGGCCATTCATAGACATTCCATATTCAACCACTGCTGCCCCAGTGTGGCCATTCATAGACATTCCACATTCAACCACTGCTGCCCCAGTGTGGTCATTCATAGACATTCCATATTCAACCACTGCTGCCCCAGTGTGGCCATTCAGAGACATTCCACCTTCAACCACTGCTGCCCCAGTGTGGCCATTCATAGACATTCCACATTCAACCACTGCTGCCCCAGTGTGGCCGTTCATAGACATTCCACCTTCAACCACTGCTGCCCCAGTGTGGCCGTTCATAGACATTCCACCTTCAACCACTGCTGCCCCAGTGTGGCCATTTATAGACATTCCACTTTCGACACCCACAGCCACCCAAGTAGGCCTAACACATATAACACCTAACTCAGTCATGCACCCTTTTACATGCAACAGACCACGTCGTTTTACCACTCCTATGGAACATCATGAATCAGACACATGAACAGACTACTTTAATTAACGACGTTGAGACGTTTGTTAGGATCCAGACATGCTGCAGGTTCCTTCGGACAGGTCATTTCTATTGGTCAGACTGACCTTTGTGTAGTGAAGCTTTCAGCAATGTTAACATTTACAACACAAAGGTTAATGAGAGAGACTGAACACAGAGTGAAGGTCACAGAAGGTTTCCTCTTCCGTCTGTCCCCACACACACACACACACACACACTCATAAAAGCTTTCACAAACTTAAAAACAATCTTTACACAATGTTCTCAGCTTAGGGAAGGAAGATGTTGGGTCAATTTCAATTCAATCAATTAAGTAAACTTACATGCCAATTCCAATTGTTGCTAGGCCTACATGAATGTATAAGTACATGAAGCGGGTCGAGAGGTTTGAGTTTCTTGGCGTCCACATCACTAAGGACTGATCCAAACTCAGTACATCACTGGGGCCAAGCTCCCTGCCAACCAGGAACTCTATATCAGGGCCTATCTCCCTGCCAACCAGGAACTCTATATCAGGGCCTAGCTCCCTGCCAACCAGGAACTCTATATCAGGGCCTAGCTCCCTGCCGACCAGGACCTCCATAGCAGGGCCTAGCTCCCTGCCAACCAGGAACTCTATATCAAGGCCTATCTCCCTGCCAACCAGGAACTCTATATCAGGGCCTAGCTCCCTGCCGACCAGGACCTCCATATCAGGGCCAAGCTCCCTGCCAACAAGGAACTCTACATCAGGTCCTAACTCCCTTCCAACCAGGAACTCTATATCACACGGTCAGAGGAAGGCCCAGGTCAGGTCCCACCGGACTGGTCTCCCGCACCTCTGGGCGAGTGCTGGGAGCTGGCATTGGATGCACCGAGCTGGGGGATGTGCACTGGACGTACCGGGCTGGAGCGACACCATGGAGGCCTGGTGCGTGGAGCCGGAACAGGACGTACTGGGCTGGGACGACACCCTGGAGGCCTAATGCGTGGAGCCGGAACAAGACGTACTGGGCTGGGACGACACCCTGGAGGCCTGTTGCGTGGAGACGGAACAGGACGTACTGGGCTGGGACGACACCCTGGAGGCCTGGTGCGTGGAGCCGGAACAGGACGTGCCTGGCTGGGCGGACGCTCCTCTCGGCGCCTGTGCTGCAGCTCCTTCCTTGCCACGACCTCTCTCTCGTATCCTTAATGGAACTCCTCGTACGTCCTCCATTCGGGCTGTGGCTCTGGCCTAGTTTCGGCCCTTCACCCCATGTGCCCCCCCCCAAAAACAATCTTGGGGCTGTTGTGGCCTCGGACCCCGGCTTTGTCGCTGACCTCCCTCTCTCCTTGGCGTCTCCCGCCAAGGAAGGGTCTCACAGCCCCCCATTATCTCCTCCCAGGTCCAAAACTGCTTCTCCTCCAATAGGGCACGCTGCTTGGTCCTGGTTTGGTGGGTTATTCTGTCACGATCTTCTAAAGAACTGGACCAAGGCGCAACGTGAATGGGGTTCCACATATTTTAATCAATGTGAACCGTACAAAAACAACAAAATGAAGACCGGACAAATAGGTGTGCTCATAGGCACTAACCAAAAACAACCCACAAATGCAAGTGGAGAAGGGAACAAACTAAATAGAGGCAAACCAATTAGAGGCAACGACTAACAGCTGCCTCTAATTGGGAACCAACACAAAACCCAACATAAAGTCCCCTAGAAAACCCTAGTCACGCCCTGACCTAACACACCATAGAGAAACCCAGAGGGCTCTCTATGGCCAGGGCATGACACTTGCACTGATCACACTCACTATACAGTATATACACACCATATACACACTCGGCAGGGTAGCCTAGTGGTTAGAGTGTTGGACTAGTAACCGGAAGGTTGCAAGTTCAAATCCCCGAGCTGACAAGGTACAAATCGTTCTGCCCCTGAACAGGCAGTTAACCCACTGTTCCGTCATTGAAAATAAGAATTTGTTCTTAATTGACTTGCCTAGTAAAATAAAGGTAAAAAAAAAAATCACTATACAGTATATCACACACACCATATACACACTCACTATACAGTATATCACACACACCATATACACACTCACTATACAGTATATCACACACACCATATACACACACACCATATACACACTCACTATACAGTATACACACACCATATACACACTCACTATACAGTATACACACACCATATACACACTCACTATACAGTATACACACACCATATACACACTCACTATACAGTATACACACACCATATACATACCATATACACACTCACTATACAGTATACTCAGTATATACACACCATATACACACTCACTATACAGTATACACACACCATATACACACTCACTATACAGTATACTCAGTATATACACAGTATATACACACTCACTATACAGTATATACACACACACACACTCACTATTCAGTATATACACACTCACTATACAGTATATACACACACTCACTATACAGTATACACACACCATATACATACCATATACACACTCAGTATACATACCATATACACACTCACTATACAGTATACACAGTATATACACACTCACTATACAGTATATACACACACACACACACACACACTCACTATACAGTATATACACACTCACTATACAGTATATACACACTCACTAGACAGTATATACATACATACCGTATATACACACTCACTATACAGAATATACACACATTATACACACTCACTAGACAGTATATACATACACACTAGACAGTATATATACAGTATTGACACACTCACTATACAGTCAAACCAGACCTCCAGTATATATACACACACTCACTAGACAGTATATACACACCATATACACACACTCACTATACAGTATATACACACTCACTAGACAGTATATACTCACTATACAGTATATAGACACTCACTAGACAGTATATACATACCATATACACACTCACTATACAGTATATATACACTCACTAGACAGTATATACACACACTCACTAGACAGTATACACACACTCACTAGACAGTATATACACACCATATACACACACTCACTATACAGTATATACACACCATATACACACACTCATTAGACAGTATATACACACCATATACACACTCACTATACAGTATATACACACTCACTAGACAGTATATACATACCATATACACACTCACTATACAGTATATACACACACTCATTAGACAGTATATACACACCATATACACATTCACTATACAGTATATACACACTCACTAGACAGTATATACATACCATATACACACTCACTATACAGTATATATACACTCACTAGCAGTATATACAGACCATATACACACTCACTATACATTCATCCCCCTTGCTGTTTTTTCTATTTTGCTGCATTACAACCTGTAATTTAAATTGTTTTTTAATTTGGATTTCATGTAATGGACACGCACAAAATAGTACACATTAGTGAAGTGAAATGAAAAAAATCACTTGTTTCAAAAAATTCAAAAAATACATTTATGGAAAAGTGGTGTGTGCATATGTATTCACCGCCTTTGCTATGAAGCCCCTAAATAAGATCTGGTGCAACCAATTACCTTCAGAAGTCACATAATTAGTTATAGTCCACCTGTGTGCAATCTAAGTGTCACATGATCTGTCACATGATCTCAGTATATATACACCTGTTCTGAAAGGCCCCAGAGTCTGCAACACCCCTAAGCAAGGGGCACCACCAAGCAAGTGGCACCATGAAGACCAAGGAGCTCTCCAAACAGGTCAGGGACAAAGTGGTGGAGAAGTACAGATCAGAGTTTGGTTATAAAAAAATATCCGAAAATTTGAACATCCCACGGATCACCATTAAATCCATTATTAAAAAATTGAAAGAATATGACATTACAACAAACCTGCCAAGAGAGGGCCGCCCACCAAAACTCACAGACCAGGCAAAGAGGGCATTAACCAGAGGCAACAAAGAGACCAAAGATAAAGCTTTGCAGCTCCTTCAGGGTTACGGAAGAGTGGGCAGAAAAAAGACATTGCTTAAAGAAAAAATAAGAAAACGCGTTTGGTGTTCGCCAAAAGGAATGTGGGAGACTCCCCAAACATATGGAAGAAGGAACTCTGGTCAGACGAGACTAAAATTGAGCTTTTTGGCCATCAAGGAAAATGCTATGTCTGGTGCAAACCCATCACCTCTCATTACCCTGAGAACACCATGGCATGGTGGTGGCAGCATCATGCTGTGGGGATGTTTTTCATCGGCAGGGACTGGGAAACTGGTCAGAATTGGAGGAATGATGGATGGCGCTAAATACATGGATATTCATGAGGGAAACCTGTTTCAGTCTTCCAGAGATTTGAGACTGGGACGGAGGTTTACCTTCCAGCAGGACAATAACCCTAAGCATACTGCTAAAGCAACATATGAGTGGTTTAAGGGGAAACATTAAAATGTCTTGGAATGACCTAGTCAAAGCCCAGACCTCAATCCAATTGAGAATCTGTGGTATGACTTAAAGATTGCTGTACACCAGCGGAACCCATCCAACTTGAAGGAGCTGGAGCTGTTTTACCTTGAAGAATGGGCAGAAATCCTTGTGGCTAGATGTGCCAAACCTATAGAGACATACCCCAATAGACTTGCAACTGTAATTGCTGCACTACTTTTGACCAAAACACCACTGGCCCTGGTATAAAGGGAATAAGGTGCCATTTGGAACAAAAACATTAAGATGGAAAAAGATAAGAAAACTATATACTGTACAGACAATTTACAGTATTTAGAAAAGGTCAATATGTATTATAAAAACCAATGTAATTATTTTACTTGTTGTTATTGTTATGAAAAATAAATAAATAATTGTATTTCGAGACATTCAAGTGTTACGTCATCTGTCCCTGACCTCAGAATGCCAAAACCCCAAAACCACCTCAGTGCATTGATTAAATAACGCATCATACACTATCTTAATGAGTAGCACAGCACGGCAGCTTGCTATTGGTTGGCTCTTCCACCAATGTCTTCCCTGGAGAACATGAATATTAGATGAAGAAAGAGAAAGGAGACGGCAGACTTATCGTCTCTCTCTCTCTCGCGCTCTCTTTTTGCTCCCTACCAATCTTTTAGTGCTTCCTCTCTCCCCCTCCCTCTCTTAGTTTCTCCCTCCTTCCCTCCTCCCTTATTCTGTCTTAAACCCACACCCTTGTGCAGACCTAGACGTGCAGACACCCAAAGACACTCACAGCCTTGTCTACCTCCATCTCTTTCCATCCCTGCCCCGGCGGATTAGAGCACACTGCTGTGTGTAACAAAGGTAAGCCTCAGTCTCTCTCCTCTCTATCTTTATTTATTTAGCTTTGTTTCTGTGTACTGAAACAAAGGATCTGGGGTGTGGCTGAACATTGAAGACTGGAGTGTACTGATCTGATGGAAAAATGGAAAGAACAAATGAATGGAAAGATGGAGGAAGAGATGGATGGAGAGAGAATGAGGTGCTGTTGGTAGGATTTGAGTAGAGCAAGGTTATGAAGTGAGCAGGGCAGTATTGGGTTGAGTAGGGCTGGGTCTAAGGTAGGGCTGGGCTGGGGTTGAGGTAGGGCTGGGATAGGGCTGACGCTGAGGTGGGGCTGGGGCGGGGCTGAGGTAGGGTTGAGGTAGGGCTGGGATAGGGCTGACGCTGAGGTGGGGCTGGGGCTGAGGTGGGGCTGAGGTAGGGCTGGTGCTGAGGTAAGGCTGAGGTAGGGCTGGGGCTGACGTAGGGCTGGGCCTGGGGTAGGTCTGGGGGCTGGTGCTGAGGTAGGGCTAGGCTGGGGCTGAGGTAGGGTTGGGCTGAGGTAGGACTGGGCTATGGAAGGGGCATTGATGGCCAGGACTACATTTTAACATTGTGGAACAGTGCTGAGACTCAGGAGGAGAAAAGACGGTAAGGATGCAGAGATCTGAGAGAGAGAGAAAACAAAAGAGAGACAGACTGCAGAGGGGGAGAACAAAGAGACCAGCCTCAGTAAATGGAGAGAAAGAGGGGGAGGAGAGAGATTGGCAGAATGGTGTCATGCTAGATAGCGTGTGTGTAAGCTTATGGAAAGGTGGCATGATGGACCCGAACACATGTGGGGGCGGCTGCAGCTCGTGTGTGTGTGTGTGTGTGTGTGTGTATGCGTGTCTAGCACATCTCATGGTGGACACACTCCCTATATCTACTAGGAACTAGAATGATGCTGATAGTCAGTTATTTTCTGTATATCTCTCCTTCATCTACTAGGAGCTAGAATGGCAAAATTCACATATTCGTCATCTTCTGTGTTCAACACGATGACATACACATGAAAATAAAATAATTTACCAACGTTCCCTACTCAAGATTCTGCCTTGTGTGGAGCTCGTTTGTCAGCCAAGGTCAAATACTGTAACTGACACAATGATTTCTCTCTCTCTCTCTCTCTCTCTCTCTCTCTCTCTCTCTCTCTCTCTCTCTCTCTCTCTCTCTCTCTCTCAGCAACAATGTCTGACAAACCTGACCTGACAGAGATCGCCTGTTTTGACAAGACCAAACTGAAGAAGACTGAGACAAAAGAGAAGAACCCCCTGCCAACCAAAGAGAGTGAGTGATCACGGCAGTGTGGTGTGTGTACTGTATGTGTTTTAAGGGTGTGGTAAAGGAAAGGGTTCATTCTGCCTCTGCAGTGCTCTTCCTTTCCTTCTCTCCCCTCCCCCCTCTCTCTCCCCGCTCCCCAACACTCTCTGTCTCTCTCTCCCCCTCCCTCTCTCTCTCTCTCCCCCTCCCTCCCTCTCTCTCTCTCTCTCTCTCTCTCTCTCTCTCTCTCTCTCTCTCCCTCCCTCCCTCCCTCCCTCTCCCCTGCAGTCGTCTTAGCAGCTATAGGTGTTGTCATTTCTACTGTCAACCCTCCTCTAGCTCTGCAGTATACAAACACTTCTCTACTACAAATCACTGAATCAGCAGCATCACTCTCTCCCTATAGGCCCAGGGAATAGGGTATCATTTGGGACGCACACTGTATCGTCTCTGCAACGCAATCACACACCACCGGAGCCCAATTCATATTCTCCTTCTCCAACATCTCCATCCACATGTATACACTACGGGTCTTCCTGTCTTCTGTTTCAGCCATTGAACAAGAAAGGAAAGGGGACGCCACGCCTTGATGTGACTTGGTGATGAAGAGGAGAATCGGAGGAGAGGAAAACAGGAGAGAAGACAGAGATGCCACCAACAAAATCACTTTGTTTTGTCTGTCTGTCTGTCTGTCAGTATTCTACTTTAAGTCACTTTGTGTTGTATAACAGGGTGATGTAGGGCCCCAGGAGATGCAGTAGTGGAGGAGGGTACATGGGATGCATCTCAAATGGCACCCTATTCCCTATATAGTGCACTACTTTTGACCTGGTCCACTATACAAGGAATATGGTGCCATTTGAGACACAGCATGCCATCTTCACAGGTGTCTATCTTTCTTTAGGGGAATAGAGTTGTAACATGGCTGCCAGAACGGTTCTGTTATAAATAACAAGTATTGGCCCAGAAACCCCCTACCCCTACCCCTCACCCCTTTACTCCCTAGCCCCTACCCCTCACCCCTTTACTCCCTAGCCCCTACCCCTCACCCCTTTACTCCCTAGCCCCTACACCCTAGCCTTCCCCCCTTTACTCCCTAGCCCCTACCCCTAGCCTTCCCCCCTTTACTCCCTAGCCCCTACACCCTAGCCTTCCCCCCTTTACTCCCTCGCCCCTACCCCTAGCCTTCCCCCCTTTACTCCCTAGCCCCTACCCCTAGCCTTCACCCCTTTACTCCCTAGCCCCTACACCCTAGCAACCTAGCCCCTAACCTCTAACCCCCTTACTCCCTAGTCCCTACCCCCTAGTCTCTAACCCCCTTACTCCCTAGCCCCTACACCCTAGCCTCTAACCCCCTTACTCCCTAGTCCCTACCCCCTAGTCTCTAACCCCCTTACTCCCTAGCCCCTACACCCTAGCCTCTAACCCCCTTACTCCCTAGTCCCTACCCCCTAGTCTCTAACCCCCTTACTCCCTAGCCCTTATTTCCTATCGTATTCCCATCCAAACCACTCAGAAGTAGCAAGGGTAGGAGCTAAGGGCTGGGGGTTTGTTTCTTAATCAGTCCGTTTTGTTGTTGAACACCAAACCAAGTCAGGAATCCAGGCTAAGAGAGAAAGGTGGGGGGGATTATGGAGGTGTTTTCATATTTCACTTTTGACTTTTCTTTATGAAATAAAGACAAAATGGTATAATACAAAACAACCGATTTGGGTGTAACTTTCTCTGCCGATGAATGGGAATAAGATAGTAGTCTCAAAGGGGGTATGGACAGTCCCTACTGAGAATATGTAGTGCATCAGACAAATACAGAACAATATACAACATTACACTACCAATACAATAAATGGAATTATGAAATAATACATGATTCTTGAGTGGATGGAATGATCATGGCAATAGTGGGTATTTGCAGACAGTTTGGCCCAGTAGAGGGAGACAGAAGTTAAATCAGTACATTCACACCTATAGTTCAGACAAGTCATGAATCATAATTAATACAACTACAAGCCTGATATCCCTGTAGTATTGAAAACCAGGTCAAAAACTTGGTCTAATAATTAGAGATAAATGTATTTCCCGTATAGTTCTTTGTAAACAAACACCCATAATATGGATGTTCCCTAGGGTCTCCTGAGTGGCACAGCGGTCTAAGGCACTGTATCTCAGTGCTAGAGGCATCACTACAGACCCTGGATTGATTCCAGGCTGTATTACAACTGGCTGTGATTGGGAGTCCCATAGGGCGGTGCACCTTTATTTATTTAACCAGGTAGGCAAGTTGAGAACAAGTTCTCATTTACAACTGCAACCTGGACAAGATAAAGCAAAGCAGTTCGACACATACAACACAGAGTTACACATGGAGTAAACAAACATACAGTCAATAATACAGTACAAAAACAAATCTATATACAATGTGTGCAAATGAGGTAGGATAAGGAACATAAGGCAATAAATAGGCCATGGTGGCGAAGTAATTACAATATAGCAACTTAACACTGGAATGGTAAATGTGCAGTAGATGAATGTGTAAAGTAGAAATACTGGGATGCAAAGGAGCAAGATAAATAAATGAATACGGTAGGGGATGAGGTAGTTGGTTGGGCTATTTACAGATGGGCTATGTACAGGTGCAGTGATCTGTGAGCTGCTCTGACAGCTGGTGCTGTGAGCTAGTGAGGGAGATATGTGTCTCCAGTTTCAGTGATTTTTGTAGTTCGTTCCATTAATTGGCAGCAGAGAACTGGAAGAAAAGGAGGAATTGGCTTTGGGGGTGACCAGTGAGATATACCTGCTGGAGCGCGTGCTACGGGTGCGTCCTGCCATGGTGACCAGCGAGCTGAGATAAGGCGGGGCTTTACCAAGCAGGGACTTGTAGATGACCTGGAGACAGTGGGTCTGGTAGGCCATCAATGTCAATAAGAATTTGTTCTTAACTGACTTGCCTAGTTAAATAAATGTTATAAATAATGTAGCCTGGTACCATTGAATGTTTTTTACAGTAGCGGTGCGTGGACCCACTGAGGAAGCCAGAAGAAGAAAACATATTACAACCTATGTGTTGTGATAATTGCGTTGTTTGCTCTATAACCTGTTAGTTCATATGTCTTGCCACTGTGCTATATAGGCCTAAAGGCTGAGACAATAAGAAGTCACAGTGGCAGAATAAATTCAACCACACCTTGGTTTCATCACAAAACCGGAGAGCAACCTCTGTTTGGTGAAGTCCACAAAACATATTGCATGTAACAAACAGTTTCATGACCTACAGCAAGGTCAAGCAAGGTAAGGTTTCTGACATTTTTGGACCACTAAACAACTATTGATTTAGAACCACGGAGAGTTACCGCACGTCACAAAGAAAACAGGAGCTGCCTCCACTATTCCAGTATAATTTCAACTTCAACTTCAACTTCAATCTATCAAAAAAACAATTTAGTCCAATCAACATAAGATAAATATAATGTGGATGTCCATGGTACTGATTTATGTGTGCGCATTCGTGCAAGTAGAAAAACATGTTGACTCACCCTACTTGTAAAGAATGCCATCCTCCTCTCTTTCATGTTGACAAAAGGGTCTATCACTTTGTCAAACAGTACGGGCTTTTATTTCTTGTTGACATAGGCTACCTTGCTAAAATGGTTGCTTGCTAGCCTAACTTCCATTCATGGGCAACGTTAGCTAGTTAACATTACCCTTCTACATCCAGCTACATATTGAACTTCCATCCTCTCAGGCCAGGGGCACAACAATGTAGGAATTAATGGTTGGAGCAGAATCACCGTTACAATCATTGGCCAGTAAGGAGAATTAAGCAAAACTACATGTCCAAATCCCTATCTCCATCCATGGCTAATTAGGAAAGGGGCAACTTTAGCCATCTAGCTAGCCACCGGACGACAACAACACAACGAGACGCAACAATTCAAGTTGTTTCTGTCAATGACATATACTCTCAATGCGATTTGACAGGAGTGACACCAAATTCTACGGGCGGCAACAATGTCATACTCTTTTGGACCAGACAGCCATCAGATAGATGGGCACCGAGACAGAGGGGCGTTGTTTCGCTCGCTAGAATGCTTTCTCCTGTGAGATACATTCAGCCTCTTGCTTATTTAAGGAAAATTATGAAACAGAGAGAGAGGAAAGATACATTTTTTATTTATTTTTTATTGGTCCATTTTTTGGGGAAGCCTGGTATCATTTCGCATCCATGAATACACGCCACTGCCATTGATAAGGAGTTACTATAACACCTATTCAGATCTTATTGTATTGTTTTAATGCTTGCTAATCATTTCGCATCCATGAATACACGCCACTGCCATTGATAAGGAGTTACTATAACACCTATTCAGATCTTATTGTATTGTTTTAATGCTTGCTAATCGCAGGGCCGGTTCCAGGCATATGCGGCATAAGCAGTCGCTTAGGGCCCCCGGCTTCTAGGGGGCCCCCAACCAATTATTACTTAAAAAAAATGAGGAACTCAGTCGGGGTCTTAACTTACTATTGCGCATTAGAATAGTAGAATACAACAGGTGCAATTTCAAAATGTGGTCATTTGTGGTCAAAATGTGCATCATTTGTTTTTCTCTTATTATGTCTGCCACTGACAGTTACTCAATCAGCCATGTCAGCTAACAATTTGTAGATTGGTAGTTAGCAGTGGTGGGAAAAGTACTCAATTGTCATACTTGAGTAAAAGTAAAGATACCTTAATAGAAAAAGTGAAAGTCACCCAGTAAAATACTACTTGAGTAAAAGTCTAAAAGTATTTGTTTTTAAATACACTTAAGTATCAAAAGTATATGGAATTGCTAAAATGTACTTAAGTATCAAAGGTAAAAGTATAAATCATTTCAAATTCCTTATATTAAACAAGCCAGGTGGCACAATTGTATTTTTATTGATGGATAGCCAGGGGCACACTCCAACACTCACACATAATTCACAAACAAAGCATTTGTGTTTAATAGATCAGAGCCAGTAGAGATGACCAGGGATGTTTTCTAGATAAGTGTGTGAATTGGACCATTTTCCTGTCAAAATGTAACAAGTACTTTTGGGTGTCAAAAATGTATGGAGTAAAAAGGAGTGAAAGGTACATAATTTTATTTAGGAATGTAGTGAAAAACTGAAAAATATCCCTACAGCATGATGCTGCCACCACCATGCTTCACTGTAGGGATGGTGCCAGGTTTCCTCCAGGCCAGAGATAGTTAAATCTTGGTATCATCAGATGGTCTGAGAGTCCTTTTTTTTAGGTGGGGAAGCTAACAAGCAACCATCTCAAACTCCAAGTTGGCTCTGCCCTTTTACTGAGTAGTGGCTTCTGTCTGGCCACTCTACCAATTCCTTTGACCCCATGGCTTGGTTTTTGCTCTGCCATGCACTGTCAACTGTGGGACCTTACATAGACCGGTGTGTGCCTTTCCAAATCATGTCAAGTCAAATCAACAGAATTTACCACAGGTGGACTCCAATCAAGTTGTAGAAACATCTCAAGGATGATCATTAGAAACAGGATGCGCTTGAGCTCAATTTCGAGTCTCATAGCAAAGGGTATGAATACTTATGTAAATAAGATTTCTAAAAAACATTTTAGAATAAGGCTGTAACGTAACAAAATGTGGAGAAAGTCAAGTGGTCTGAATACTTTCCGAATGCACTGTAAATACTATCTATTATTTCTAAATAAATATATTATGACATCTAAGTTGGTATAGAGAATTGGCCTATCCGGAAGTGCCAACCAAGTGTATCCCTGTAGGAACAATACACACTGTAGCCTACTATAGTGTATTTTGTATGGGAATATAGGCTATGTTCATACACAATACATATGTGTCTATCCAGGTAAAATACCTGACTTAAATGCACACATTTAAATGTTGAGCCAACAACCATATCATGTTGTTAGGGATATGTATCCATGCAAGGGCCCATTTCACATCTAGAAATGGCTGCACGTTTAGGCTACACATCATAATTGAATGTGTATTGTGGGCAGTGGCAGTTCTAGACCATTTCAACTGGGGGGGCCAAGCTGGGGCCAGTTGTACCGTTATTATTGTCATATCGTTTTCTTCACTGCTTCTCAGGCATTAGCACGCAAAAGACCATGTCCCTCTAGTAAATGTGTGGGTTTAATTAGTGTTCCGCATTGCCACTGTAATAACGGATGTAAAAAAAGAACATTAGCAAAAATTTGTTATGCAAAAATTATTTCATACTCCACATTTAGGGGGGCCACAAGCGGGTCCAAAATTGTTGTCACAGGGGCACTGCCTCCCAGAACCGCCAGTGATTGTGGGCCTATAAATCAGAACCCAATATAGTTATCTAGAGGCCCTGGGGCTCAACCAAACCAACACACTGGAACATTGTTCTCTAGAGGCCCTGGGGCTCAACCAAACCAACACACTGGAACACTGTTCTCTAGAAGCCCTGGGGCTCAACCAACACACTGGAACACTGTTCTCTAGAGGCCCTGGGGCTCAACCGACCAACACACTGGAACACTGTTCTCTAGAGGCCCTGGGGCTCAACCAACACACTGGAACACTGTTCTCTAGAGGCCCTGGGGCTCAACCAACTAACACACTGGAACACTGTTCTCTAGAGGCCCTGGGGCTCAACCAACACACTGGAACACTGTTCTCTAGAGGCCCTGGGGCTCAACCAACTAACATACTGGAACACTGTTCTCTAGAGGCCCTGGGGCTCAACCAACACACTGGAACACTGTTCTCTAGAGGCCCTGGGGCTCAACCAACACACTGGAACACTGTTCTCTAGAGGCCCTGGGGCTCAACCAACTAACACACTGGAACACTGTTCTCTAGAGGCCCTAGGGCTCAACCAACCAACACACTGGAACACTGTTCTCTAGAGGCCCTGGGGCTCAACCAACTAACACACTGGAACACTGTTCTCTAGAAGCCCTGGGGCTCATCCAACCAACACACTGGAACACTGTTCTCTAGAAGCCCTGGGGCTCAACCAACCAACACACTGGAACACTGTTCTCCTATACAGTGCACTACTTTTAGCCAGAGCCAGGCCCTGGTTGAATGCAGTTCACGGTACAGGTAATGGGTGCCATTCAGCTGCAGCCTCTGTATGAAGGAATGTTTCTCAATATGATGGAGACTGGAGGCTGGAGGGCAGCCTTTGTTAGGACCCCCAAGGGGTATGGCTGTATTCATACCTAGACAGCCCTGATCAGCCTTCACTCCTCTATCCCCACCACCTCCCCTCTACCCTCCTCTCTCACCTTGGTGTGAAATACCAGACTCCGTAGTGGGCTGGATGGTGGGCTGGCAATCTGTGCCATCACAACAGTCTGCAGGCCTGGATCATGTTCATAGAAATGCAGTAAAATAGATATTCCAATTGAAATGCCATGATCCAAGTGGACCGTTTGGCCACCATATTGGAGATTGAAGAACATCCTGTGAGGTTTAGAGCTACATACATTTGTCATTCTATTTTTGTGTATTTGGGTTTCAAATACAGGCAAATAAAATAAAATCAAACAGGCTGAATAAGACATCATTGGGGCCATAGGCTGCGTTTCGACAGGCAGCCCAATTCTCATCTTTTTCCCACTAATTGGTATTTTGACCAATCACATCAGATCTTTTCACATATTTTTCGGAGCTGATCTGATTAGTTAAAAGGGATTAGTGAAACAATGATCAGAATTGGGCTGCCTGTCTAAACGCAGCCGTAGACTCAGGACACAATCACATATCATCTAATAATAACTGTTGCTGGGCAAATATTAAACTCAACCTACTATATAGTAAAGGAGGCGCAAACTGTCTTTATGTCCTAAACAATCTTACAAGAGGAGGGTCCAATGAGAGTGAGACTAGCATCTGTAGCTAGGTCTCTGTGTTTGAAAACACATTTTAGTCTGAAATGTAATGTTAGATCTACACATAGCAGCCAGTCTGATGCAGAGAGAGAGGACCATACGATAAAGGACCAGATCAGTGTCAAATACAATGACCTAAGTACAGGCCTGGTTTAAGGCATATTGATATAACATTTAGTCACACGGGTAGTGATACATTTAGAAGCTGATGTTGAGTGGCTAAGTATAGAGACGGCTTGTCTACAGGCCTACACAGTGAAGCAGGCTAGTTCTAGGTTTGCGTCCCAAATGGCACCCTATTTGCTATTTAGGAAACTACTTTGGTCCAGGGCTGATAGTGGGCCATTTGGGACAAAACTCTTCTCTTCTTTGCATCCTCTGTGGCCTACAAGACTTCCTCTTTTGACTGCCTGTGACAGGAAAGGCAGTGGGTGACAAATTGAAGTCCACACTGCCGCCTCACAGTTACAGAGACACCAGGGAGGCCTGTAGAAACAGTACCATCGCCAGTAAACTAATGCTAAGTATGTATCTATCCACCTATATGGCTAACAGGCTGTGCATGGTGTAGCAGCTAAGGTCCATCACGAGACTAACAAGCGGAGACTTACTGTTAACTCCCGTCTACATTCACTGAGGCTTCCTGGAGTGTGGATCTGATTCCCTTGTGTGCATTGTCTAGGAGGAAAGCCAAAGCCCTGGACCTTACTCACACTTGAGAAAAGCCTTGGACTTTACTAAAAACCGTGGACCATACTAAGAGAAAAGCATTGGACCTACAAAGACAAGAGCCTTGGACCAACAGAAGAGCCTTGGATCTAGAAGAAGAGCTAGAAGAAGAAGAAGAAGAAGACTCAAGTCTTACTAAGACGCGAGGAAAGCTTTGGACAGAAGAAGACAATGAGTTTTGACAGTGTTCCCTCCAGGTCAGAGGTGATGGGGTGGAACGCACGTAGTCTAGCCGACTATATGAAAAGGGTGAGCGTGGACACTTCATGACCCGTGTTCTTCTGTAGATAATGCAGCTCTTAACAGCAGTGGTTCATCAGCATTCAATTCTCATCTTTCTTGTGATTTTGATTTAGTACTGAATTGCCCATATGAATGCCAGCAGCTGATATAAAACAGATCAGGGCCTGTATGATGCCTCTCATAGTATTGTATTTATTTATTTTATTTAACTAGGCTAGTCAGTTAAAAACATATTCTTATTTACAATGACGGCCTACCGGGGAACAGGGGTTTAACTGCCTTCTTCAGGGGCAGAATGACAAATTGTTACCTTGTCAACTCGGGGATTCAATCCAGAAACCTTTCAGTTACTGGCCCAAAGCTCTAACCTCAAATCAGTAAGACTGCTGATCTAGGACCAGGTCCTCCCGGTCCATTCATTATAATCTAAAAGCTATAACTAGTCCTGGATCAGCACTCAGACCCAGCTCATTTGCATGCATTAAGAAAGTGATCGTGACCTCTGTCCTGGTGTGTGACATCTCTGGTGTGTTGTGACGTTCTCAGCTGAGGCTGTCCAGCTGTGACAAAGTGGTGATGAAGACCAGCATGAACGGAGCACGCTTTCTGGTAAGTGTGTGTTTGGTTGTGTGCACGTGTGTAGGTCTGAGGGGTTGTGTGGGTGTTTATTTGTGTGAGGGGTTTTGTTGTTATTGAGCATGTGTTTAGTTGTGTGTGGACGTGTGCAGCTGCTCTTGTATACTGTGACACAACTAAGATGGTTTCTTCATTTTATTTAATGATCTATGCTGTCACTGTACCATTACAGAAAATGAAAGATGGCGACCTTCAGAAGTTTCCCACCATTCATATTCCGTAAGTCTAAAGTCAAAACTATTTATTTTCATAATCAGATAAAGTAACCCTTGTGAAGCAACTCTGGTCCCTTAAGCAAGTCTTAATCAGTCCCCTCTACCACACACAAACCTCCTTGAAAGTCTTTTACTGAGACCATTTAATCTGGCTGTTACAGAGAGTGGAAATGGACACCCACATATCAACACAGTTGGTTTGGACATGGGTGTGTCTGTGGCTGTTGCAGTACTGTATATGTCAGTGGCTTTTAATAACCAAGATGTGGTTACTGTATGTGGTCTATGTGATGTTGGAGGACATGTAGCTGGAAACCTGTTAAATATTCTAATGAAAAGGCAGAGAGAGAGAGAGAGAGAGAGCAAGACAGCATGATGGTGTGCCTGTGTGTGTGTGTGTGTGTGTGTGTGTGTGTGTGTGTGTGTGTGTGTGTGTGTGTGTGTGTGTGTGTGTGTGTGTGTGTGTGTGTGTGTGTGTGTGTGTGTGTGTGTGTGTGTGTGTGTGTGTGTGTGTGTGTGTGTGTGTGTGTGTGTGTGTGTGTGAGAGAGAGAGCGTGTGAGAGAGAGGAAACAAGAGAGAGAAAGTACTGAATTTGATAACATTGTGTTACTCAATGATTTCAATAAATTCTCTAGAGTCATCACTAAGATCTGTAGTGAGATCAACAGGAGTGAAGAGGACAGGGGGGGCCGTCAGAGGTGAGAAATGCTAATCTACTAGCCTAGCATACATCTCCACCATGAGAACTCATCTCTGCTGTATGACAGGACAGTAGAGAAACACTTCACAGCCATGTTCCTCATGTCTTCACCAGATCAAGGGAACCTAAGAGCCATCAACAAGGTAAACAGAACTGTACAGTACCACAGCTCCAGACACACAGCTACTATATCTCAGGAGAAACGTATCCCTCCCTCTCCTCATTGTATGATTGGTTTTCTCTCTGTAGATTTTGTACAAGAGGAAGATGAAGCCTGGGATTCAGAAACGTTTGTGAGTGTGTTGTGTGCTGTAGAACACTCTCACTTTGACATGACATTGCTACCAAGCCACACATCCATCTACACAATGTAGAAATGTAGCTTAACATCATCAACAGAAGACCCTTGTCCAAAACCATATCACTAATCACCAACCTGTCATTACCCACCTCTCCTCCTCTCCTATCCTCTCTCCTCTCCTCCCCTCCTCTCCCCTCGCCACATTTCCTCTCTTCTCCTGGTCTGTCAGGATATGAGTGATAACGACTATGAGAACCCTGACGAGGACGACAGTTATATCTGTGCCTTGTCTGACCACCTGGCACCTGCAGAGCGAGAGAAGGAAGAGGAGAGTGATGGTGACTATGAGCCTCCTCCCTCAGCTACAGAGGGGATCCCCCGCCTCCTCAATCTCCCCAAGCCCCTAGGGAACAGTGACTATATAGGTACAGAAGTTGTACAATTAACCATTACTGACTGCCTTTAGTAAATACATACTGTAGGAACTATAGCTTGTGTGTGTGTGTGTGTGTGTGTGTGTGTGTGTGTGTGTGTGTGTGTGTGTGTGTGTGTGTGTGTGTGTGTGTGTGTGTGTGTGTGTGTGTGTGTGTGTGTGTGTGTAGATTCTGTGCGTGGAGGTCCATCAGTAACTCTTTCTACTGGAAGGACTCCGAGACCACCCCAGCGCCCTGGTCCTCAGGCCTTGGCCACCAGCCATAACACAGTGAGTGTCTTCATCATCATAGTCTTCATTACACAATCCCCATTTTATCCTCTTCACATCCTGTCTTCTTTACAGACCCCTATCTTTTCATACCACCAACCTTTAACCTTTTCATCTGCTCTTTCTTTCATGTTACCATCCTCCTCTCTTTTTGAGATCAATCATTGTTAATTAAGTTTCCAACTCTCACCTGCTCTCTGTCACTCTCTTCCCCTCACTCTCTTTCTCTCTTCCCCTCACTGTCTTTCTCTCTTCCCCTACCTCTCTTTCTCTCTTCTCCTCCCTCTAGCTGGCCAGACCTCCCACATCCAGACTAGACCCCTCCCCTCAGAGGCCATTCGAAGCTGCAGGCAAACGTAAGTCACTCTGACCATGTTATCAGAGACCCCCCCACCCCCCGGGTGTACGTTTTGGATTTTACCCTAGCACTACACAGCTGACTCAAATAATGATGAGTTGATGATGAGTTGGTTATTTGAATCAGCTGTGTAGGGCTAGGGCCAAAACCAAAACATGTACCCAGGGGTGGCCCCAGGACCGAGTTTGGGAAACCCTGGTTTAGAGGTAGATTAAGCTCATGGATGTAAGATGAGGCCAGAAAATCAGGACAGATGACATTTGAGTCATTTAGCAGACACTCCTACCTACTGGGACAATCAGTGCATCCTATGAGGTGGCATTCAACTAAGGTAGGTAAAACCATAGAATTAAAATGACTAGAGCTGTCTTGGCCTAATCTAATTTGATGGTTGTTCCTACCTTAGTTAAAGCAACATACCAGATCAAACTTATTTGAATGCTTATTAGTGGTTCGTTTGAGACACATCTTCCTCCCCCAGCCCCAACAGGCCCTTCTGTCCCCCTGGTCGACCGAAGCAAGAAGCCTGGACAGCCCGCTCCCACCAAGAAACAACATCATCACACAAACACCAAAACAACTCCTACAAGTAACTATGCCAATTGTCTGTTGTCCTGTTTATTTAGCCTCCTAGTCTGTTTATTCAGGTCTAGTCTTTTCAATTCAATTAAATACTAATGCAAAGACAAAGAAAATTCAGCTACGGTAGGAACAGATTGCCACCATTATGGCTACTGTTGACTAGTAGGTTGAGAATGCAATGTTTTGCCTAACTTCTGTTTTTCTTGTCTGTTTGGTGACTACCCACGGTGTCCAGGAGAGGTCAGTCCATTAGGCTCTCCCCAGCCCGCCATGGCGAAGCCACCTCAACTAAAGGGCCCAAAGCCACCAGACTATAGGTAGCCTAACCTAGACCTTTCCATTCCCATCAACCCCTTGGCTGTAACTCAACAGTCTGAAGGTGCTTCTCCCCCTTCTTGGTTTTTCTATTGAAAGACACTCTTGATGAAAACAATTAAAATAATGTAGTTTTTAACCGGTTCATGTTCCTTCAGTAAATTCAGGGTGAGAATTCAAGGAGAATAATTCACTTTGTACTATTGAGATGAAGATGGAGCCAGTTATCCTAACATGTTGTACTACCATATCTTCTCTAGCAACAGATCCAGCTCCAGTAAACCTCCTGCTCCTTCTTACCCACCTCCTTCAATGGTCCCCAACACAATGTCAGGCACAGGGAAGGTGAGCAGATAAATCAAACACCCTTTTTACATCACTAGTGTTACACCAGCACCGTCCATACTACCTTTCAAACATTATTTACATATCAACATACAATATTATACATGTAATAAAAATGTGCGGAAAACTCCTACGTTTTAATGAGAACGATCAAGTGTATGTAGTTAGCGTCACTTGCCACAATATGTCACTGTTGCAGTATACAAACACTATGGTCATGACCACACTTCTCTTCAAATCAAATCACATTTTATTGGTCACATACACATGGTTAGCAGATGTTATTGTGAGTGTAGCGAAACGCTCTTAGGGTCCACACACAAAACCTACCGAACACAACCATACAGAAACACCCCATAGGTACCATGCCTAAGAACTTAACAGCACTCAAAAACAAGTGTAAAAACCGCACACGAGAGGAGGCCAGTGTGTGCGGTCTAGAGTGCTGTTTTACTCTTGTTGTTGAACAGCCTGCTAGTTGTTCCTGCCCAACCACCATGTGGATCTAGACACAAATGCTTTTCTCTTTATTTTTTTGCATTCTAACACTGTTGGTCTGTTGCTGTTCCCTGCTGTGTGCAGGGCATTGATCCTGAGTGGTATGGAGGACTGGTGACCAGAGGCCAGGCTGAAGCATCTCTCAGATGGGTTAACAAGGTCAGGAATCCCCCTCCCCTGGTGGGCTTCATTAACACACACGCGCACACACACACACACACACAGTGTGTATCAACGTAGCTGTGTGTGTTTCAGGATGGAGCGTTTCTGGTGAGGGACAGTTCCAAGGGCTTTTCTGAGCAACCCTACACCCTCATGGTGCTGAACCAAGGCAAGGTCTACAACATCCAGATACGTCACCAAGGCAACACATACCACCTAGGCACTGGCCTCATGGGTAGCGAGGTAAACAAACAGCCTCCTCTCTGCTCTGTCAGGATTCCCTCACAAACAAGAATTTGACTTTTCTTATTTTTATTAGATTTTTTTCATGATTTTATTGAACAGATGGTGAGAGGATGACAGTGGAGAAAGATAGAGGTCGTGTCAAAGGGCACTAGGCGGGATTAAAACCTTTGCCCACACTATGTGCCGGCGCCATTACCACTAGACCAGCCAGGCCACAGAATTTCAGCTTAGCATGCAAATGCAATTAAAAACAATGGTCATCTAGCTAGCAGGCACTTTTATCTAAATTAGCTTACAGTTTACAAACAGATCTGGGACTCAGAATAAAATAAGATTTTCCTATGTTTTATATATATTCTACGTTGAAATTGTGAAAATGATGCCATTCTCGTGTATGAGCTGTTTGAGAAGGCCACCTGAAGTTTTTGTGGGAGTTTTGGCTTGCCTGGTGACCACCAGGCAGTAAATTAGTTAATAGACCAATAAAAAGAAAAGAGTTCAAAACCTCTTTGCCAATAAAAGATAGTTTTCCGTTTTCCCCTCCCCACTCAGACCACTCTCAGACAGTCCTAGCTAAATTCTTACTTGAGAAATTGCTCTTTGCTAAAGAAGCAATTTTTGGTTTCTTTCGACCATTTTAATTGAAAACAATCAGTTATCACAGTTATCACTGTTACCCAGAAATGTTGATATTGAGAGAAAAACAGCTGCATTGGATTTTTAACACATCGCAGGTTGACATTTATTATCATGAATTTTGCCTTGGAGGCAGAACTGAGCGATTTCCGCTAGTCAGGCCAGCTGCAAAGTCAAATTTGTCTATATCATAACAATGTATGAAAACAAAAATGTGCTTTTTGGTCTTCATTTAAAGTTAGGGTTAGGCATTAGGTGGTTAGGTTTAAAATCAGATTTTATGACTGAGGCTTTAATAAATGCCAACCCGCTAACACATCATAAACTAACCAATGGCTCTTTCCATTCTATGCTGCTGCTGCTGTCCTGCTGCTGTCCTGCTGCTGCAGAGTTTCCCAGGAGTGGAGGAGATGATAGACCACCACACACACACCCCTCTGCTGCTCATAGACATGGAGAATGGAACTGGAGCACAGAGCCAGTGCTGCCTGCTGCACCCTGCACCACTCTGACCAGAACCAGCAGCACAGGAAACACTGTGTGTGTGTGTGTGTGTGTGTGTGTGTGTGTGTGTGTGTGTGTGTGTGTGTGTGTGTGTGTGTGTGTGTGTGTGTGTGTGTGTGTGTGTGTGTGTGTGTGTGTGTGTGTGTGTGTGTGTGTGTGTGTGTGTGTGTGAAGTTGCATGTCGTAAGTTAAATGTAGTGAAGTTGTATGTATTATACTGGTCATTTTAAATATACCTGTCATTTTTACATTGTGATCATGAAACAAAGAAAAATGTATGTGAATTTCTCTTTGATAAGAAACTATTTTTATTTTTTTGACCATTTTAATTGAAAACAATCACAGTAAGGTACTTAAATTCTTACCCAGAAATTATTTGACATTGAGATAATACGCTGCATTGGATTTTTAACACATGGCAGGTTGACGTTTATTGCCATGAATCTTGTCTTAGAGGCAGAACAGAGTATTTTCCTCTAGATGGGATAACTGCAAAGTCAAAATTGGCTATATCATAGAATGTTATGATACATTGTTTTATTTTTTGGTCTTAATTTAAGGTTAGGCATAGGGGTTAGCAGTGTGACTACTCTGCAGAGCTGCCTCCAGGGAATGATTCATGACAATAAATGCCGACACATCATAAACTAACCAATGGGCCTTTCTGTTGCTGCTGTGTTGCTGATGCAGAGTTTCCCAGGAGTGAAGGAGATGATAGAACACCACACACACCCCTCCGCTGCTCATAGACATGGAGAGAGGACCTGGAGCACAGAACCAGTGCTGCCTCCTGTAACCACTCTGACCATAACCAGCAGCACAGGAGACACTGTGTGTGTTCTCAATGACTTACCTGGTTAAATAAAGGGAAGAAAACAAGCGTATAAAGTGCCTGGTAGAGAGAATAGAAGAGAGGAAAATATATTTTTATTAGGAAGCCCATTCACAATGGAGGGTTTATTTTATGAAGTTGCATGTCGTAAGTTAAATGTAGTGAAGTTGTATGTATTATACTGGTGTTCTCCTGTCAAGTGTTTGATTACAAGTGTGAATATATGGACAATTGTTGGTCCCTATCCAGTTCTATAACCCATTGGCTCTATGCTTTCCACACACTTCCACCTTTCCTCTCTATCCTCTCCTTCTTCACCTTAATTTCCTCTCCTTTTCCTCCTCCCTGACTCCTCACCCTGAGGTCATGTTTGGCCAGGTCACCCCGTTCCACTCTGTTCAGAAAGGCCATCTTGTCTGTGTGGCTGAAGTCACACGATCAGGGCACACTGTCTGAGCTGGGACCACACTGCGAACAGAAGAAAAAAGAAACCAAATAAACTCATTGTAAAATAAACTTCAAGTCAAAAGAAGTGCACTATGTATGATATAGTAGGGTACCATTTGGGGTGCACGAGCTGTCTCCGAGGCTGTTGTGTGTCAAGACATTATGGGGTCCTTGTGATATTATGTTGTAAATCATTGTCTCTCTACCTTCTGCTGGGAGATACCCAGACACCCCACGTTGTTATAACCCTGCACCAACCGACACACCCGATTAAACTTATCCAGGACCATGGGGAAGATTTATTTTAAAAAGTTATCAGTGTGACAAAGCTGGCCTAGCTCTGAGCACTTTTTGAAAGGGGTTTAAAATCAAAAGAACTGAGTCTACCAAAATGTAGGATTTATATTTAAGAACAGTTGATTAGTTTAACTGAGTGTGGCACTGCAGGGCTGGAAAAAACAGTGTGGACTGTCTGACGGTTCCCTAGGTAGGAGAGGGTTGGGGAACACTGTAGTAGATAAAGGAGAGGGTTGGGGAACACTAGTAGATAAAGGAGAGGGTTGGGGAACACTAGTAGATAAAGGAGAGGGTTGGGGAACACTAGCAGATAAAGGAGAGGGTTGGGGAACACTGTAGTAGATAAAGGAGAGGGTTGGGGAACACTGTAGTAGATAAAGGAGAGGGTTGGGGAACACTAGTAGATAAAGGAGAGGGTTGGGGAACACTGTAGTAGATAAAGGAGGGGGTTGGGGAACACTAGCAGATAAAGGAGAGGGTTGGGGAACACTAGTAGATAAAGGAGAGGGTTGGGGAACACTAGCAGATAAAGGAGAGGGTTGGGGAACACTAGTAGATAAAGGAGAGGGTTGGGGAACACTAGTAGATAAAGGAGAGGGTTGGGGACACTGTAGTAGATAAAGGAGGGGTTGGGGACACTGTGGTAGATAAAGGGAGAGGGTTGGGGGACACTGTGGTAGATAAAGGAGAGGGTTGGGGACACTGTGGTAGATAAAGGAGAGGGTTGGGGAACACTGTAGTAAATAAAGGAGAGGGTTGGGGAACACTGTGGTAGATAAAGGAGAGGGTTGGGGACACTGTAGTAAATAAAGGAGAGGGTTGGGGAACACTGTAGTAGATAAAGGAGAGGGTTGGGGAACACTGTGGTAGATAAAGGAGAGGGTTGGGGACACTGTAGTAAATAAAGGATAGGGTTGGGGACACTGTGGTAGATAAAGGAGGGGGTTGGGGAACACTAGCAGATAAAGGAGAGGGTTGGGGAACACTAGTAGATAAAGGAGAGGGTTGGGGAACACTAGCAGATAAAGGAGAGGGTTGGGGAACACTAGTAGATAAAGGAGAGGGTTGGGGAACACTAGTAGATAAAGGAGAGGGTTGGGGACACTGTAGTAGATAAAGGAGGGGGTTGGGGACACTGTGGTAGATAAAGGAGAGGGTTGGGGACACTGTGGTAGATAAAGGAGAGGGTTGGGGACACTGTGGTAGATAAAGGAGAGGGTTGGGGAACACTGTGGTAAATAAAGGAGAGGGTTGGGGAACACTGTAGTAGATAAAGGAGAGGGTTGGGGAACACTGTGGTAGATAAAGGAGAGGGTTGGGGACACTGTAGTAAATAAAGGAGAGGGTTGGGGAACACTGTAGTAGATAAAGGAGAGGGTTGGGGAACACTGTGGTAGATAAAGGAGAGGGTTGGGGACACTGTAGTAAATAAAGGATAGGGTTGGGGACACTGTGGTAGATAAAGGATAGGGTTGGGGAACACTGTAGTAGATAAAGGAGAGGGTTGGGGACACTGTAGTAAATAAAGGAGAGGGTTGGTTTACTGGTTTACTCTTTTGGATTGGTTTACATCCTTGTTCGTGAGCATTTATTCTTTGCCAAGATAATCCATCCACCTGACAAGTGTGGCATATCAAGAAGCTTGTGCTGTGGACAATAAAAGGCCACTCTAACGTGCAGTTTTGTCACACAACACAATGCCACAGATTACTCAAGTTTTGAGGGAGCGTGCAATTGGCATGCTGACTGCAGGAATGTCCACTAAAGCTGTTGCCAGAGAATTTAATGTTAATTTCTCTACCATAAGCCGCTTCCAACGTTGTTTTAGACAATTTGGCAGTAAGTCCAACCGGCCTCACAACCGTAGACAGTAGAATTTTTCTGGAATTTTTTTATGGAAAGTTAAGCCCAGGAATTTGGGGAATTTTGCGTAAATTCATCAAAAAGGTTAGCTTATAACAGCATACATCCCTCCAACCAGACATGCTTTATCTACTCATTTGCTGGATGCAGAGTTCAAGTGAAGGTCAAGCAAATTATAGAGAAAGCAGACTGTATTGCAATCATCTCTGATGGGTGGTTGAATGTTTGTGGGCAAGGAATAATTAATTACATCATCTCCACCCCTCAACCAGTATTCTACAAGAGCACAGACACAAGGGATAGACACACCGGTCTCTACATTGCAGATGAGCTGAAGGCAATCATCAATAACCTTGATGATTGTTCAGACTCTGCTTCCAGATGTAAGAGAAGAAATCCGTACTGCCCTGCCCTCAGATCCGTGTTTGGCGCCGACAGAGATGGACGCCTCGCTTCGCGTTCTTAGGAAACATATTATTTCTTACACTGTTACCCAAGGAAATCTTAAGTCTTATTACATACAGCCGGGAGGAACTATTGGATATAAGAGCAACATCAACTTACCAACAATACGACCAGGAATATGACTTTCCCGAAGTGGATCCTCTGTTTGGACTCCGTAGACGGGCACATCGCTCACCGCTCCCGAGTATACTACTCGCCAATGTCCAGTCTCTTGACAACAAGGTAGACGAAATTTGAGTAAGGTTTGCCTTCCAGAGAGACATCAGAGATGGTAACATTCTTTTTTTCACGGAAACATGGCTCACTCGGGATACATTATCAGTGTCGGTACAGCCACCCGGTTTCTTCACGCATCGCGCCAACAGAAACAAACATCTCTCTGGTAAGAAGAAGGGCGGGGGTGTATGCCTTATGATTAACGAGTCGTGGTGTGATCATAACAACATACAGGAACTCAAGGCCTTTTGTTCACCTGACCTAGAATTCCTTACGATCAAATGCCGACTGCATTATCTACCAAGAGAATTCTCTTCGATTATAATCACAGCCGTGTATATCCCCCCCAAGCAGACACCTAGACGGCCCTGAAAGAACTTTATTGGACTCTATGTAAACTGGAAACCACATATCCTGAGGCTGCATTTATTGTAGCTGTGGATTTTAACAAGGCTAATCTGAAAACAAGGCTCCCTAAATTTTATCAGCATATTGAATGCGCGACCCGGGCTGGCAAAACTCTGGATCATTGCTACTCTAATTTCCACGAAGCATAAAAGGCCTCCCTCGCCCTCCTTTCGGCAAAGACCACGACTCCATTTTGTTGCTCCCAGCCTATAGACAGAAACTAAAACAGGAAACGCCCGTGCTCAGGTCTGTTCAACGCTGCTCCGACCAATCTGATTCCACGCTTGAAGATTGCTTCGATTACGTGGACCGGGATATGTTCCGGATAGCATCGGACAATAACATTGATGTATACGTGTTATAGAAATTTTGTTCTCAATGTTCATAAACTGAACTTCAATTAAACAAACTCTGTCTGTTACCCAGTATTTGTAAGATACTGGTTGAAATAAGACAGACAGAAGCCCACTATACAATGGTCAAGTGTAAATTGTTTAATTCAGGAGAGCTCTGAGCTCTAAAAGGTGTACACAGTCTTTTATATGGTACAATGTTGAAATACAAAGATACAAAGGCCCCACCATTTTCCCCACCCTTTCCAAGAAAATAGTGTCTTCCCACAGTACCCATTCATTCCTTATCACAATCTTTGCAACATAAGTCAAACTTGGGCGGCTCTTTAACAATCCCTCCTGTCTTCAAGGACAGGAGCCTCTCGCATGTGTCTGGTAGAATCAAAGAATTCTTTGTTCTCTTAGATACTCCCTAAAGGAAGTCATACCAGCCTGTTCCCCTTCCACAAACTTCATTTCTAGACACACACATTAATTGGACTACCATTTTGTCTTATAACCCTATCTCTATTGCATACATTTTCAGAATGGAATATTCTTAAATGTACAAACATTTAGTCATAACCATAAAATCTATAACAATGCGCTGATTCGGTGAGCGAGTTTATTAGCAAGTGCATCAGTGATGTGGTACCTACGGTGACTATTAAATCCTTCCCCAACCAGAGACCGTGGATTGATGGCAGCATTCGCTCAAAACGGAATGCGCGAACCGTTGCTTTAAATCATGGCAAGGTGACCGGAAACATGACCAAATACAAACAGTGTAGCTATTCCCTCTGCAAGGCAATCAAACAAGCTAAGTGTCAGTATAGAGACAAAGTAGAGTCGCAATTCAACGGCTCAGACACAAGACATATTTGGCAGGGTCTACAGTCAATCACGGACTACAAAAAGAAAACCAGCCCCGTCGTGGACACCGATGTCTTGCTCCCAGACAAACTAAACAACTTCTTTGCTCGCTTTGAGGACAATACAGTGCCACTGACATGGCCCGCTACCAAAACCTGCGGGCTCTCCTTCACCGCAGCCAACGTGAGTAAAAACAATTAACGTGTTAACCCTGGCAAGGCTGCCGGCCCAGATGGCATCCCTAGCTGCGTCCTCAGAGCATGCGCAGACCAGCTGGCTGGTGTGTTTACGGACATATTCAATCAATCCCTATCCCAGTCTGCTGTTTCCACATGCTCCAAGAGGGCCACCCTTGTTCCTGTTCCCAAGAAAGCTAAGGTAACTGAGCTAAACAACTATCGCCTCGTAACACTCACTTCCGTCATCATGAAGTGCTTTGAGAGACTAGTCAAGGATCATATCACCTCCACCCTACCTGACACCCTAGACCCAATAGGTCCACACACTGCACACTGCCCTAACCCATCTGGACTAGAGGAATACCTATGTAAGAATGCTGTTCATCAATTACAGCTCAGCATTTAACACCATAGTACCCTCCAAACTCATCATTAAGCTCGAGACCCTGGGTCTCGACCCCACCCTGTGCAACTGGGTCCTGGACATTCTGACGGGCGGCCCCCAGGTGGTGAGGGTAGGAAACAACATCTCCACCCTGCTGATCCTCAACACAAGGGTGCGTTCTCAGCCCTCTCCTGTACTCCCTGTTCACCCATGACTGCGTGGCCATGGACGCCTCCAACTCAATCATCAAGTTTGCAGACAACACTACAGTGGTAGGCTTGATTACCAACAACGACGAGACAGCCTACAGGGAGGAGGTGAGGGCCCTCGGAGTGTGGTGTCAGGAAAATAACCTCACACTCAACATCAACAAAACAAAGGAGATGACTTCAGGAAACAGCAGAAGGAGCACCCCCCTATCCACATTGACGGGACAGTAGTGGAGAAGGTGGAAAGTCTTAAGTTCCTCGGCGTACACATCACGGACAAACTGAAATGGTCCACCCACACAGACAGCGCGGTGAAGAAGGCGCAACAGCGCCTTTTCAACCTCAGGAGGCTGAAGATATTTGGCTTGTCGAGAGCATCCTGTTGGGCTGTATCACAACATTAACAGTCTGACTGTCTACGATGTGTGTTGTCTTTATAGAGCTTTATTAATAGGCCACAATAGACTCATACACATAAAAACCCAAACTGCTCCTTTAATATGTGGTCGCCCAAAACTTTGATGGAGAAATGGGCTAGGGACTAAAATGTTGTGAGAACCCTAATAGAACCCAAAGCCCTTACCATTGCAAAACACTATACAGTGTGTGTTTGGGACTTACCATTAAAGACCATTAGAGACTATAACATCTAACGCACTGCATGCGGTCTAACAAACTGCATCTCAGTGCTAGAGGCATCACTACAGACACCCTGGTTCAAATCCAGGCTGTATCACAACCAACTGTGATTGGGAGTCCCATAGGGCGGTGCACAATTGGCCCAGAAATGTCAGAGTTTGGGCGGTATAGGCTGTCATTGTAAATAAGAATTTCTTCTTAACTTACTTGCCTAGTTAAATAAAAACCATTAAAACCATTACAACTGCTGTATCCTGAAGCCGCCGGCATACTAGGTTTGGTTTGCTCCTAGCAGAACTTGGCTAGGCGAATGTCTGTGCCTCGCATAATCCCTTATAAGATAAATAATTGCGTCTTTAATTAATGCCAAGGTGGTCTTAGTTGTGCAATTTTACATCTAACTAAGATGTTTGGTGCACTATTTCTCAAGTGAAAAAAAGGTGCATGAAAACTAGTCGTCTCTTGTTCAATGACAACAAATACTTCATTGAATAATCCTGTCGATAGTTCCCACCACTACTATGAGTAGTACTATTGACCAATCAGCGACTAAGGGTAGTAGACTTCGGCTACCGAACTTCAACTGCCGGAAAAAAAACTTCCAAACACCAAAACAAACAAAAATGTAATATATGAGCAAACTGTTTTGACTGGGAAGCATGTGTAGTTTGCTTGTTCACCAAGAACGATCCAAGAGTAACTAATCCAGACCTTTTTTTAAGGGAATAAATCACACACGGGGGGGTTCTTGGACACAGATGAAGCATAAAAGAAGGACAAACTGAATTGCTTTCATGGAGGACTGGCTTGAGGATGACCACACAATTTATTTTCATCATGAGCCAAATCTATTGGGTTTCTACCTAAAGTTGCAAAGGAAATGTTGTGATCTATTTAATAAACACAAGAGACCAGGACAACATTTTCCTAAAAGCATAATATTAAGGCTAAATTCCTCATTAGAACCATAGGATCATATGGTTATAAGATAAACTTAGCCTTAAGATGCTATTGGGAAACCAGGCCCAGCAAAATGGATAAAAGACTTTGGTGGTATAGCAGGAACAGTGGCATCTAATGGTCAAAACCTGGAACTTTCACACTACTTCATGGAAAATAATGCAAGTAATTTCAATTACTTATTTCTCTGTACAGGGGGGGGAAAAACATTACCAGATTCACAGAGAATACATTATATAGTATGGAGAATCTATATTCCAAGCCGCAGCTTCATAATACTTGTCAAACATAGAGAACATATACTGTATATTGGTTGTTGGGGTTGGATTGGCATGAGGCGTAGGGGGTCCGTGGGTGGCTTTTTACCATTTGGGGTGGATTCTTCATACTCATTGGTAGGAAGAAGTTTGGTCCAAATTGGATGTTGGCACTATATTTATTTAATATTACCTGAATCCTATGAATTAAAATGAACAACTTGGGTGCAATAAAATAGCTTAATTTCCCCCGAGATCAAAATAGATTTTAACAAAATAATCTTTCAGGAATGCCAACCTTACCTGTTTCTAACTACAGAAATAATTTCAGAACAATCTAAGGGGAGGGGGCGTTTCTTGGACACAGATGAAGCATAAAAGAAGGACAAACTGAATTGCTTTCATGGAGGACTGGCTTGAGGATGACCACACAATTTATTTTCATCATGAGCCAAATCTATTGGGTTTCTACCTAAAGTTGCAAAGGAAATGTTGTGATCTATTTAATAAACACAAGAGACCAGGACAACGTTTTCCAAAAGCATAATATTAAGGCTAAATTCCTCATTAGAACCATAGGATCCTATGGTTATAAGATGAACTTAGCCTTAAGATGCTATTGGGAAACCGGGCCCACAAAATGGATAAAAGACTGTGGTGGTATAGCAGGAACAGTGTCATCTAATGGTCAAAACCTGGTACTTTCCCACTACTTCATGGTAAATAATGCAAGTGATTTCAATTTCAACACTCAACCACCTTTTGACCTCCTCTTTTTCCACAGCAACCAGGGGAGCCAGGTCAACAGCATCAATGTAACAGTTTTGCTTCCATCCTTCTCCCCGACCCGACCTCAAACCAGGGACTCTCTGCACACATCAACAACTGCCTTTCACAAAGCACCGTTACTTATCGCTCCACAAAAGCCACAGTCATTGCAGGCAAGAAACAACTACTTCAAGGTCTCAGACCGAGTGAAGTCACTGATTGAAACGCTATTAGCGCGCACCCCACTAACTATCTAACCATTTCACACCGGTTACATACGCAATTGCCCAATGTTTTAATGTCTGTCAAACAGTTATTACATTAAATGTGAGAGTATTTTCAGTGTTCGCTTTATTCAGAAACCCTGCTTTTTCAGGGACTCCCTGAAACTTATCTGAGGCCCCTGGGGGTCCTATAGGGGGGTCCCGACTTGTTGTGCAAATCACTGGACTAGAGCTGAATATGGCTGAATAGTGCAACATTCTGTGGTCTGTTTCAATACCCAGGAGATAAGCCTGTAAGGTCAAGGTGAAAGTTCAATGTACAATAGACTAGAACACACAGTCCTGTTTTTGTTTGTCCAAACAGGCAAATAAATAAGCTACTTCTGTGCGCACTGGGGCTATTGTGGCGTTTCCTTTACTACACTGTGAGTTTTAGACCATAGCAGCACTTCCTACTTTGGCACTCTCATTGTCGATACAAGTTGTTGTTCTGCGAAATGGCAGCCACCGAAGGCTTCTCTGAACTTTGACAACACGGGTTCACCACCGTGTAACTCCCCCGGGGTGGGGAAGTTGACTCGAAAATAATCGATTCCTCGACTCCTTGCCCGTCGACTCCCGGTGTCGACTCCCATTTCTGTGTGTCAAGCTTCTCGACTCCTAAGATTCGGTATTTTTGCAAGGGAGGAAACTAGTTTTCGTAGGCTACTTCCGAGAACACAAACTCATATTTTCACTGCAAAGAAAGAGCGAGATAGCGAGAGAGGGAGAGATAGGGGAGGGTACAGTCCGGCATGTCGGCCACTAGGCAGACAGTTAGAACTGCATCGGTAATCAAAAGATGTATAGGCTATCGCAATGCTGTATCTTATACTTTTGGTTAATTTACGAGGCAGATTACAAAAGATATAGCCGACTGTCTCCCTGCCCTGATCCACTCTCTCCCTCGCCTGCTCTTTCTCTTCGCTATGAAAAACGCTAGTGTGTGTTTTGTCTTCGGTCTGCTGCGTGTAGAAAATATCTACTACTCTACTCAGGCTGGCTGTTGATGTCCTAGGCAGTGGCGGTTCTAGCCCCCCCGCCAACAAAAAGAAAAAGCACCATTCAGCACTAACTGTAATTTTTATTCAGACATTTAGAACAACACAAATAAATAATCATAACATTAAAAATATATACAAAAATAAGAATAATAAATATTAAAAAAGTAACAAGGACAAATAGAAACAAATTTGTGTTGATTTGGCACTCGAGCGTCAATACATGACCCATCCCCCAACACTGTCAACCAAGAGTCAAGACTTAACCAATTCACCTTGGTGGTGTGCAGACTGGTTTTATATTATTCTTAACGATTTCGCACAAATCTGCAACAATATGTCTGTGAAACTATATATTCACATAATTATGAATGAATTGTGGTTTATTTGGTAGCATTTCGTAGTGTGACTGATTTTACTAATTGCAGTAGTACTGTACAAAGTTAGAGGTGCGCTATTTGATAGATTCCCCTGCTCAGTTTACCTCAGGATGTCATGTGCAAATACGGTTCAGCAGCTCAAATCAGCAGGATGGGGGTGTTGTTATTAGGAAGGATGTCTACCATGGATAGCTAAAATAATTATAATGATCACACTTCATCAATTTAAATAGTATGGGGACACCTATACATTTGGCATTCCAGCACGAGTTATTCGTGTAGCATATTATTGTCTAGACATGACTTTGAAATATCTTCACGCCTAGAATAAAAACCTCCAGCCTTCCGCCATAAGAGTCCATTGCATTTAAAAAACAAAGAATTACAGGGGGGCGGTTTGGAAAAACGACTCTTGTGTGAATCGTCCTCAGAAATACCCACATGCCTGAATAATAATTGCATAACCAACGTCTCTAGTAATACACGTCCGAATAGGGCTATAACATGGAAAATAACAGGTTTATCAATTTAGAGTGCGCTCATATTCTCATGGGATCCGCCATGGCTGCACACAGCATAAATATGAGAACAATTCTAGTTCCTACACATCACCTTCTATATGCAAACCAAATAGGCTATTTATAGGTTGATAAGCAAATGGGCAGCATCATGCTCATGTTAGTCCTTTAGAACGCAGATGTAGCCTAGTATGACTGAAATAATGAGGTGGTGTGTACGTGTGTGCGCACCCGTTTCAGCGTGTTTGGGAGTCGACTCTTCGACTCCAACCACGGGAGTGGGAGTCTACTCCAAAAACCATGGAGTCGTGCACTACTAGCGGTTAGCAGTGTGGTTACGGTTAGCGTTTGTTAAACATAAAAAATACATTGTAGAAATGGGCGGGGTTTGTGACTGTGGTACATAAACTAGTGACTACCCCCTCCGGGGGGCAGAGCAGATGCCGCGTTTAAGTACTAGTCGGAACTAGGAAACTCTGAAATGTCGGACTGGCTAACTGGTCGAACGCGTCACGTGTATAACTAGGCTACAACCAGTTAGCAAGTCGGACATTTCAGAGTTTCGACAAAGGCGTGAACGCGGCAAGACAGACCGGTGCGCGCGGCCTGTTGCTCCTCACTTCGTAGACACGGAGTTGAAACTCTGTACTGTCTTTGACGTAGGTGTCGTTTGCCTGCAAGTGGCTTTCACTGTAAAACATGGCGAGGTTTAGCGAGCATGGGATTCGCCTCAGTTCCGTATGTATTTTTCAAATAAGTTATTTATTGTGTGTTGTAAGCTATTTTGTTTGTAATTTGCATTCGTTCTTATATGCTACATATGTTGTTGACGTTTTGTTTTTATTATAAAGGAAAATAGTAAATATCGAAGTTGTTTTTTTGCAGATGAGTCCGTCCTTCCTGAATAGTAATTCAACAAGTCATACGTGGCCTTTCAGCGCAGTTGCAGAACTAATAGGTAACAACAGTCAAGTTTCATTTTGATATTCTGTGTTTTCATTTCCTTTTCCGCTGAAGGCAGGACAGTTGCAAATGTTTGTGCGTAAAAACTTACTGGTGGCATGGCTTCCGCATAATAAAATACAATAGACGCCTTGTCTGTGTGTGTGTGTGTTGCCCGCTCTTCATCGACAGTCTACCATCCACCTGTTCTTTTCTCATCGCAATGTGTCACATGTGACAGTATAAGTTTACTTTAGTTATATCATGTTATTATAATCAAATGAAGTTCCATAATTTAAAGAGGAGAACAAGTTATGCCTACAGTAACTTCATTATGACATGACGTCGCTTGCCAGGCATGCAGCACATATTTTTCTCGCCCTTCTAAGTTTTTTTTAGGTGGAATTTAGTTCCTCTTTCATATCAACGCAGTAACACTACTTGCAATGCGCGTATTCATGTTATATTCATATACATTCGGTATATATGTTTCAAGTTGTCAGAGTTGAGAAGTCTCCGCTCTGTGCATGCATAGGCCTTAGAAGTAGGGGTGCTGATCGAGAGTGCTTCAGCAACCCCTAAACAATATCTATTTTTTTTAAATTATTATTTTAAAGTAGTGCACTGGGCCTTTAATAGTCCTGTATTAAGTCCTGTATTAGAGGACAATCTGCACCCCGTCAAACCCCCGCAACGAAACAAATTGCAGCACCCCCACCCCCAAACTACTTCCCGAAGCTATGTGTTCATGATTATTTGTTGGAATAGACCAGTTGGTTCGTGCCGTGTGCATTGTCTGTTGGTCACCTTCAAATTTGTGAAAGCCTGCGATTTGCATACTTGGAATAACCCCGAGTGTGGTGCCTACTGTAGACTTGCATTTGGTTAAGATATGCAGTGCTTGACTTGGGCAGGAACTCACCTTAGCTGAGTACCGGCACCTTAAATGTTCTACTGCTTGAGCTCCTGTTCCTCTTACAGAATATTAACTCAAAAGTATTGTGGAGCTCCTGCACCTAAATAGAAACAGTACCTTCACACAACATGAGTACCAGCACCTGTTTTAGTCCAAGTCAAGCACTGAAGATACGTACTGGGCGCGTTCGAGCAGATCACTTTTGTCAAGGTGGTGACCTTACAAAGTGTGTTGCATTATGGGATAAAAATCGTCCGACTTGCGCCTACATGACGACTGCATGAGCTTTACAAAAACCATCAAAGTGATCAAAGGTCATGAAGTTTTGACTGCAGTCGACTGCAAATTTCTGCAGTTGCTATTCACCAACTTCATCCTGAATTGTGGGAGGCTGTCAACCAATCGTTAGGTTGTTTTTGTTTGACCCACGTGAACGTGGCCAAAGATGTGACTTAAACAGGAACCAACTTTGCTGCAATTCATGTATAATTGAATGTGATATTTGAGTCTCTCTTTCACCAATTGATAGTACAATGTACACATCTATATTTACAATTGATAGTACAATGTACACATCTATATTTAGAACTTGTGACTGTGTGATATGGGGGTTGAAGACATGTTCATTTTGACATTAAAAATACACTTTTATAAACAATGGCAGCACTGCCATGTTGCACTGAGCCTTCCTGTTGGAAAAACCACATTCGTGTCCGGCTTTCGGCTGTTGCAGATGCACCTCCCCCGACTTCACTCTTGGACTCAAACAAGACCATTATTTTGTAACTTTGTTTAAAGGCCCAATGCAGACATTTTATATCAATATCAAATCCTTTCTGGGTAACAGTACTATACTGTAATAGATTTCCATTAAAATGGGCATAATAGCTTTTTAGCAAATAACTTTCTCAAGCAAGAATTCTGCTAGGACTGTGGTAGTGAAAACTGACTAGCTGTTAATAACTAGCTGTTATTGGCATAGAGGTTTGGAGCACAATTTGTTATTGGTCTATTAACGAATTTACCGCATGGGGATGTCACCATGGAAATGCAAACCTGCTGATTAGAAGGTCCTGTATAGATTTTATTTTCAACCAGCAACTATCAGGAAATAACACTGATCAAGTTTTTAAAGACTTTTACAGTGTTAGTTTCCTCAGCTGTTGAACAATATGATATAAAACACAGGACAGAGTTTGGAAACCCAGGGCAATTTTTCAATGGAGCAGACATTTGGTCTGAAAAAACATCTGTTCTACCCAGTCCAGTTAATCTCACGTGTGCTAGTCTGTCACAAGAGACCACTTTTACATTATGCAGGATAAGTTGGTCAACTGATTTTAATAATTACAGTACACCCCCTGTCTAGGCAGGATTACTGTGAAGCACTGTGTGACTTTTACAACTTGTTCTACAACAGTTTTTACAACTGTTTTTCATGTCAAAAGGGCTTTATAGATTAATTTAATGATTAATTGATTGATTGACTGACTGACTTTGTGCTCTGTAGATAATGCGTCAGACCCGGGCGTGACAGCCAGGCAGATCTGGATAGATGTGGTGGAGGAACAACAACAGCTCTGTCTGGCCTTCACTGACAACGGCAGCGGCATGACCCCCAACAAACTGCACAAGATGCTCAGGTGAGAAACATAAGATTACATACGGTTACTACACACTCACACACTCACACACCATTACCATTATTTGGTGTTTTGTTGGTGTTGGAAAACGCTGTTTCAGGCACCGTTCCAGAATCTTCCATAATTTGGGTTGAGATTTGGTGACTGAGACACACACACACACCCTTTAAACTCCCTATTCTCCTTTGAGATCCCTCTTTCAAAGTCACTGCAATCTCTTCTAGCCATGGTAGCCAAAATAGTGGGCAACTGGGCATTTTTATACACCCTACACATGATGCTATTGCTTAATTAATTCAGGAACCACACCTGTGTGGAAGCACCTGCTTTCAATATATTTTGTATCCCTCATTTACTCAAGTGTTTCCTTTATTTTGGCAGTTACATGTACACATACACTCACGCTTACTCGAACACACACACTCTTACACACACACACACACACACACACACTGCTGTTTGATCATCCATGTTGCTGCCTCTACACACACACACACACACTGCTATGTGAAAGGTCATACTGTAATTACCCATACATAAACAACAGAGATGAGTTACTAACATTTTGTCTCTGTTCCACACCCTTCTATTTTCTCACTCATGCGGACATGCCCTCTCTCTCTCTCACGTAAACACATGTAAACACACACACAATGGCTCTCTTTCTCCCCCTCATTCTCACATACACACATCCTACACACAAACTATCTCTCTGCACACAAATACAGACCCACTTCTCTCACTTCCACACCAGTACTAACACGTCTCCAACTAACGCTGCAATCTCACCCCACTCTTTCTCTTCGTCTGTTCAGTTTTGGTTTCACAGAGAAAGGTTCTGGTAAGGGCAGCCACCAGGCCATCGGTGTCTATGGAAACGGCTTTAAGTCTGGCTCCATGCGTCTGGGTCGTGACGCTCTGATCTTCACTAAGAACGGTGGCTGTCTGACCGTCGGCATGCTGTCCCAGAGCTACTTACAGGCTATAAAGGCACAGGCTGTCATCGTCCCCATAGTGCCCTTCAACCAACAGACTAATATCCTTACCAAGAGAGAGATAGGACCCAATGCAGTATCATTGATGCTTTGGAAATGTTTCCTAAATGTTTGCCATGCCAATAAAGCAAGTGAATTTGAGAGAGAGAGGAAGAGAGACAGAGAGGAAGACAGACAGCGAGGAAGACAGACAGAGAGGAAGACAGACAGAGAGGAAGACAGACAGAGAGGAAGACAGACAGAGAGGAAGAGAGACAGAGAGGAAGACAGACAGCGAGGAAGACAGACAGAGAGGAAGACAGACAGAGAGGAAGAGAGACAGAGAGGAAGACAGACAGCGAGGAAGACAGACAGCGAGGAAGACAGACAGCGAGGAAGACAGACAGCGAGGAAGACAGACAGAGAGGAAGACAGACAGCGAGAAAGACAGACAGCGAGGAAGACTGACAGAGAGGAAGACTGACAGAGATAGAGACAGAGTACATGCATGTGTGTGTTCGAAAGATTTAATGAAAAACTGTGTGTGTGTGTGTGCGTCCGTGTGCTTGCCTGTGTGTGTATCCTGGTTGCTCTCCTTAACCATGTCTTACAGGTGCTGGTAGTGACTGAGGACTCTGAGGCCAGTCTGAATGCCATCCTGACCCACTCTCTGATCCACACCCAGAAGGAGCTGCTACAGCACTTTGACTCCATCCTCTCCAAGAAGGGCACCAAGATCCTAATCTGGAACATACGCAGGTCAGGATACACACCCACGTAACCGATGTGAGATGGCTAGCTAGTTAGCGGTGTGCGCTAGTAGTGTTTCCATCGGTGACGTCACTCGCTCTGAGACCTCAAAATAGAAGTTTCCTTTGCTCTGCAAGGGCCGCGGCTTTTGTGGAGCGATAGGTAATGATGCTTTGAGGGTGACAGTTGTCGATGTGTTCCAAGGGTCCCTGGTTCGAGCCCTGGTTGGGGCAAGGTGAGGGACACACAAACACATTCTGCTTATTTTTTAGTAATGACACAATATTGGGTATCATCTCTGAAAGCAGTAAGGATCAGTGGCCCATTAAAGATTCATTACAGATAAGTGGGATATTTTATCATTCTATGAAGAAGGAAGCTGACACAAGTAATGTTCTACAATATCACGTACAGGAACAAAGATGGTAAGCCGGAGCTGGATTTCGAGACAGATGAGTTTGACATCCGGATGCCAGAGATCCACTCAGAGGAGACCAAGACTAGAGGCAGGAAGAAGAGCTTCCCTGGACCGCAGAGGACTGACCACACCATCCCAGAGATGGACTACTCCCTGAGAGTGAGTGATAAAAAAAAAAGGAGTGGATGGATGGAGTGATGATGTGTTACAATGAGAGTGAGTGTTGAGTGAGTGATGAGAGACAGGTTAGGGTGGTTAACAGAAAGTTCACTGTAAACTTTTCAGTCACCTTGCAACTGTATTCAACAACTGTATTCTCCAGAGGATTGTGACCTTGAATGCAGCATAGCAAAACAGAGTGATAAAGGAAGGTGAGAATGTTTGATGGTTTGAATAGGATTCTGAACAGGATGTCCCCTCCTCTATAAAGTCTCATTCATTCACATTCTCTCACAGGCCTACCTCAGCATCTTGTACCTGAAGCCTCGAACTCAGATCATCCTGCGACAGAGGAAGGTTCAGACCAAGCTGGTCGCCAAGAGCCTGTCGCAGATCGAGAACGACGTTTATAAACCCCAATTCAATGTATCCTTCTGTAGAACTAGAATCTGTTTGTCCATTCATTTCTATCCAAAAACGATTATTGTGTTTTTCTAGAGTCTTCTGTAAGTAATAGAACTTAACCTTAACATACCTTAACCTTACATACCTTACAACTTACATAGCGACGATGCAAAGTACCGTGGTCACTTGTACATTCTTCAGTCTCGGCATATGCCCAGAAAATGTAACTTAACTTAACCTTAACCTTAACATTTCTATCAGAAAGACAGGGTTAAGGTCACCTTTGGGTTCAACCGTAAGAACAAAGACCACTATGGAATCATGATGTACCACAAGAACCGCCTCATCAAGTCCTATGAGAAGGTTGGCTACCAGATCAAGGTACAGATTAATTAAAGACTGTTATGTTGAGTTTATCTGTCAACAGCTGGGGCCACAAATAGATATATGATATGAGATATTGTGTGAGGTTTTGGTGCAATAGTTATACTGTAGACAATAATGTGCTCTCTTCTCTCTCTCTCTCTCTCTCCCTCCATCTCTCATTCCTTCTATATTTACCTCACTCTCTTCCCACCTCTCCCTCTAATTCTCCTTTACTTCTATATCTCGCTCTTCTTCTTTTTCTCCCCCTCTCCCTGTTTCAGTCGTCAGGTCAGAGGGCAGGGGTTGGGGTTATTGGAGTCATTGAGTGCAACTTCCTGAAGCCGGCTCACAACAAGCAAGACTTTGAATACACCAAAGAGTACAGGTACAACACACACAAATGAATCAGTATTATCATGAACCAGATGAGCAGATGATCAGATTGACACGCTATTTGTAGTTGTGGATGTGAACATCCTCGCTGTATTTGTGTGGTTTGAAACAGACTGACCCTGTCGTCCCTGGGACTGAAGCTCAACGACTACTGGAATGAGATGATGGAGAAAAAGGCGAGAGAACGAGAGTTCCTGGCAGCGGAGAAGAAGAATGAAGAGGAAGATGAGGAGGAAGAGGAGGAGTGAGTTTTTATGTTTGTTTAGTTTGATTTATTTTGGATGATTGTTGCTACAGAGTGTCAAATATTCCCATGACAGTGCAAGTACAGGGCTAACGTGGATGGCTTGTGGTTAAGAAACAGGAAATGAAAAGTGCGTGTTTTGTTTAACTTGTGTGCCCACAACAAAATATGCCTGGTGTGTGTATGCGTGCGTGTGCATGTGTTTGTACATGTGTGTAGGAGTCCAGTGTGGGTGCAGTGTGAGGACTGTCTGAAGTGGAGGCGTGTCCCAGAAGGCCTATACAGCTCCACCCCTGAACACTGGAACTGCAGCCAGAACCCCAACACCATGCTCAGGTACCAGAGAGTAGGGCTCTATTTTAACAAACCTAACCTGGCGTTAGGGCTGGAAAATGCCAGTGCGCTGGTTTTTACATGACGCCTTAGCGCCGCCTTAACGCCAGACAAAAATAGAGCCCAGAGAGAGAGAGAGTAAGAGAGAGAGAGAGAGTAAGAGAGAGAGTAAGAGAGCGAGAGAGACAACAAGTGTGCATGCGGTCAAGCTTTCAGGAGTGTATTTGCATGTTAGGGGGTCTTTGTTCTCATCAACTCAACTGTACTTAGTCATCTGACCTGTGGTGTGTATTTCAGGACTTTCTCATCTGACCTGTGGTGTGTATTTCAGGACTTCCTCATCTGACCTGTGGTGTGTATTTCAGGACTTCCTCATCTGACCTGTGGTGTGTATTTCAGGACTTCCTCATCTGACCTGTGGTGTGTATTTCAGGAGCTGCTCTTTGCCAGAGGAAGCAGAGGAGAGTGAAGAAGAGTTAACGCCAAGCTACCAGAAGAAGACCTACAAGAAGTAAATATACCACCACCCGCCCCTTCTCTCACCTCCACCCTACTCTCACTCCCTCTCTCTTCCACTCTACTCTCACCTCCACCCCACTCTCACTCCCTCTCTCCTCCACCCTATTCTCACCTCCACCCTACTCTCACTCCCTCTCTCCTCCACCCTACTCTCACCTCCACCCCACTCTCACTCCCTCTCTCCTCCACCCTACTCTCTCCTCCACCCTACTCTTACCTCCACCCACTCCCTCCTCCATCCTACTCTCACTCCCTCTCTCTCCACCCTACTCTCACTCCTCTCATCCAATCCTACTCTCTCTCCTCCACTCTCACCTCCACCCTACTCTCACCTCCGCCTCTACCTCTCTCCCTCCACCCTACTCTCTCCCTCCACCCTACTCTCCTCCACCCTCCTCTTCATCTACCCAACTCTCACCTCTCTCTCTCCACCCTCCTCTCTCCTCCACCCTACTCTCTCTCTCCACCCTACTCTCTCACTCCTCTCTATTCCAATCTCTACTCTCTCCTCCACCCTACTCTTCTCTCCACCCTACTCTCCTAATTCTCTCTATTCCACCCTCTACTCTCTCTCCTCCACCTCCTCTCACTCCTCTCTATTCCACCCTTACTCCCTCCTCCATCCTACTCACTCCCTCTCTCTCCACCCTACTCTCACTCCCTCTCTTCTCCACCCTCCTCTCTCCTCCACCCTACTCTCTCCTCCACCCTACTCTCACTCCCTCTCTTCTCCACCCTCCTCTCTCCTCCACCCTACTCTCTCCTCCACCCTACTCTCTCCTCCACCCTACTCTCCCTCCACCCTCCTCTCTTCATCTACCCAACTCTCACTCCTCTCTTCTCCACCCTCCTCTCTCTCCACCCTCTCTCTCTCCACCCTACTCTCTCCCTCCACCCTACTTCTCACTCCCTCTCTATTCCACCCTACTCTCTCCTCCACTCTACTCTCACCTACTCTCTCCTCCATCCTACTCTCTCCTCCACCCTACTCTCTCCTCCACCCTACTCTCTCCTCCACCCTACTCTCTCCTCCACCCTCCTCTCTTCATCTACCCAACTCTCACTCCCTCTCTTCTCCACCCTCCTCTCTCCTCCACCCTCCTCTCTCCTCCACCCTACTCTCTCCTCCACCCTACTCTCACTCCCTCTCTATTCCACCCTACTCTCTCCTCCACTCTACTCTCACCTACTCTCTCCTCCATCCTACTCTCTCCTCCACCCTCCTCTCTTCATCTACCCAACTCTCACTCCCTCTCTCCTCCATCCTACTCTCACCTCCACCCTACTTTCTCCTCCACCCTTACTCTCTCCTCTCTCTCCAATCCCACGCCTCCTCCACCCAACTCTCACTCCCTCTCTTTCTCTCCACCCTCCTCTCTCCCTCCACCCTCCCTCTCTCCCTCCACCCTACTCTCTCCTCCACCCTACTCTCACTCCCTCTCTATTCCACTCTACTCTCTCCTCCACTCACTCTCACCTACTCTCTCCTCCATCCTACTCTCACCTCCACCCTACTTTCTCCTCCACCCTACTCTCACTCCCTCTCTCTCCACCCTCCTCTCTCCTCCACCAATCTCTCCTACTCTCACTCCCTCTCTCTCCACCCTCCTCTCTCCTCCACCCTACGCTCTCCTCCACCCTACTCTCACTCCCTCTCACCTCCACCCTACTTTCTCTCCTCCACCCTACTCTCTCTCCTCCACCCTACTCTCTCCTCCACCCTACTCTCACCTCCACCCTACTCTCACCTCCACCCTACTTTCTCCTCCACCCTACTCTCACTCCCTATCTTCTCCACCCTACTCTCACTCCACCCTACTCTCTCACTCACCCTCTCTCTCATCCACCCTACTCTCTCCTCCATCCTACTCTCACCTCCACCCTACTCTCTCCTCCACCCTACTCTCACCTCCACCCTCACTCTCCCTCTCCCTCCACCTCTACTCTCACCTCCACCCTACTCTCACCTCCACCCTACTCCTCACCTCCACCCTACTGTCTCCTCCAATCTCTACCTCCTCCACCTCCAATTTACTTTCTCCTCCACCCCACTCTCACCTCCACCCTACTCTCTCCTCCACCCTACTCTCACTCCCTCTCTCCTCCACCCTACTCTCTCCTCCACCCTACTCTCTATTCCACCCTACTCTCACTCCCTCTCTTCTCCACCCTCCTCTCTCCTCCACCCTACTCTCTCCTCCACCCTACTCTCACTCCCTCTCTATTCCACCCTACTCTCTCCTCCACCCTACTCTCTCCTCCACCCTACTCTCACTCCCTCTCTATTCCACCCTACTCTCTCCTCCACCCTCCTCTCACTCCCTCTCTATTCCACCCTACTCCCTCCTCCATCCTACTCTCACTCCCTCTCTCTCCACCCTACTCTCACTCCCTCTCTTCTCCACCCTCCTCTCTCCTCCACCCTACTCTCTCCTCCACCCTACTCTCACTCCCTCTCTTCTCCACCCTCCTCTCTCCTCCACCCTACTCTCTCCTCCACCCTACTCTCTCCTCCACCCTACTCTCTCCTCCACCCTCCTCTCTTCATCTACTCCAACTCTCACCCCCCTCTCTTCTCTCCACCCTCCTCTCTCTCCTCCACCTCCCTCTCTCCCTCCACCCTACTCACTCTCTCCTCCACCCTACTCTCACTCCTCTCTATTCCACCCTACTCTCTCCTCCACTCTACCTCTCTCACCCACTCTCTCCTCCATCCCACTCTCTCCTCCACCCTACTCTCTCCTCCACCCTACTCTCTCCTCCACCCTACTCTCTCCTCCACCCTCCTCTCTTCATCTACCCAACTCTCACTCCCTCTCTTCTCCACCCTCCTCTCTCCTCCACCCTCCTCTCTCCTCCACCCTACTCTCTCCTCCACCCTACTCTCACTCCCTCTCTATTCCACCCTACTCTCTCCTCCACTCTACTCTCACCTACTCTCTCCTCCATCCTACTCTCTCCTCCACCCTACTCTCTCCTCCACCCTCCTACTCTCTCCTCCACCCTACTCTCTCATCTACCCTACTCTCACTCCCTCTCTCTCCACCCTACGCTCTCCTCCACCCAACTCTCACTCCCTCTCTTCTCCACCCTCCTCTCTCCTCCACCCTCCTCTCTCCTCCACCCTACTCTCTCCTCCACCCTACTCTCACTCCCTCTCTATTCCACCCTACTCTCTCCTCCACTCTACTCTCACCTACTCTCTCCTCCATCCTACTCTCACCTCCACCCTACTTTCTCCTCCACCCTACTCTCACTCCCTCTCTCTCCACCCTCCTCTCTCCTCCACCCTACTCTCACTCCCTCTCTCTCCACCCTCCTCTCTCCTCCACCCTACGCTCTCCTCCACCCTACTCTCACTCCCTCTCACCTCCACCCTACTTTCTCCTCCACCCTACTCTCTCCTCCACCCTACCTCAACACCTCCACCTCTACTCCCCTCACCTCTCCACCCTACTTTCTCCTCCACCCTACTCTACTCACTCCCTATCTTCTCCACCCTACTCTCTCACTCCTCTCTCCACCTCCACTCACTCCTCTCTCTCATCCACCCTACTCTCTCCTCCATCCTACTCTCACCTCCACCCTACTCTCTCCTCCACCCTACTCTCACCTCCACCCTACTCTCACCTCCACCCTACTCTCACCTCCACCCTACTTTCTCCTCCACCCTACTCTCACTCCCTATCTTCTCCACCCTACTCTCACTCCCTCTCTCTCCACCCTACTCTCACTCCCTCTCTCATCCACCCTACTCTCTCCTCCATCCTACTCTACCCTACTCTCACCCTCCACCCTACTCACCTCACCCTACTCTCTCCACCCTACTCTCACCTCCACCCTACTCTCACCTCCACCCTACTGTCTCCTCCACCCTACTCTCACCTCCACCCTACTTTCTCCTCCACCCTACTCTCTCCTCCACCCTACTCTCACCCCCTCTCTCCTCCACCCTACTCTCACCTCCACCCTACTCTCACCTCCACCCTACTCTCACCTCCACCCTACTTTCTCCTCCACCCTACTCTCTCCTCCACCCTACTCTCACCTCACTCTCTCCACCCTACTCTCACTCTCTCTCTCTCACCCTCCACCCTACTCTCACCTCCACCCTACTCTCAATCTCCACCCTACTCACCTCCACCCTACTTTCTCCTCCACCCTACTCTCTCCTCCACTCCCTCTCACCTCCAATCCCTACTCTCACCTCCACCCTACTCTCACCTCCACCCTACTCTCACCTCCACCTACTTCTCCACTACTTTTCTCACCCTACTCACTCCTCTCTCCACCCTACTCTCACCCCCTCTCCTCCACCCTACTCTCTCCTCCACCCTACTCTCACCTCCACCCTACTCTCCCTCCTCCACCCTACTTTCTCCCTCCACCCTACTCTCACCTCCACCCTACTCTCTCCTCCACCCTACTCACCACCCTACTCTCCTCCACCCTACTCTCTCCTCCACCCTACTCCTCACCTCCACCCTACTCTCACCTCCACCCTACTTTCTCTCCTCCACCCTACTCTCTCCTCCACTCCCACTTTCTCTCCACCCTACTCTCACCCTCCCTCTCTCTCTCCACCTCTACCTCTCACTCCCTCTCTCATCCACCCTACTCTCTCCTCCATCCTACTCTCACCTCCACCCTACTCTCACCTCCACCCTACTCTCTCCTCCACCCTACTCTCTCCTCCATCCTACTCTCACCTCCACCCTACTCTCTCCTCCACCCTACTCTCTCCTCCACCCTACTCTCACCTCCACCCTACTCTCACCTCCACCCTACTTTCTCATCCACCCTACTCTCTCCTCCATCCTACTCTCACCTCCACCCTACTCTCTCCTCCACCCTACTCTCTCCTCCACCCTACTCTCACCTCCACCCTACTCTCACCTCCACCCTACTTTCTCATCCACCCTACTCTCTCATCCACCCTACTCTCTCCTCCATCCTACTCTCACCTCCACCCTACTCTCACCTCCACCCTACTCTCACCTCCACCCTACTCTCACCTCCACCCTACTTTCTCCTCCACCCTACTCACTCCCTATCTTCTCCACCCTACTCTCACTCCCTCTCTCTCCACCCTACTCTCACTCCCTCTCTCATCCACCCTACTCTCTCCTCCATCCTACTCTCACCTCCACCCTACTCTCTCCTCCACCCTACTCTCACCTCCACCCTACTCTCTCCTCCACCCTACTCTCACCTCCACCCTACTTTCTCCTCCACCCTACTCTCACCTCCACCCTACTGTCTCCTCCACCCTACTCTCACCTCCACCCTACTCTCTCCTCCACCCTACTCTCACCTCCACCCTACTCTCTCCTCCACCCTACTCTGCTCTTCATGTACTCCAGATGCCCATCCAATTAATGGCTGTGTGTGTGGCTAGTGGCTACGCATGTGTGCGTGTGTGTATGCAATGCCATGTATTTGCACTCTCTGTGTGCATGTGTCAGTTTGTGGTTTGCCGCCTGTGAGTTTTACGTTGTTATTCTCAGTAAAAACCACAGTGTCAGAGCAGACCTGACATCCTCCTTCAGTTGAAGATTTTCTTCATATTTATACTTTAGGTCTACTCTACTATACTTATCTATACTGTACGGAGCCATGTATCTCGGTTGTTCCATTCACTGCTGTTTCCATTCTGTGTCTAAAAAGGGACCAAGGCCTGGTCAGAAAACGAGGCCGTCCGCGGAAGCACCATGTCCTCCCCCAAGGCCTGTCTGAGCCGGTCCTCCTCCGCCCTCTACCCCGTGATGCCCCCCTCCCTCTGTCTGAACCGGTCCTCCTCCGCCCTCTACTCCCCGATGCCCCCTTCCCTCTGTCTGAACCGGTCCTCCTGCGCCCTCTACCCCGTGATGCCCCCCTCCCTCTGTCTGAACCGGTCCTCCTCCGCCCTCTACCCCGTGATGCCCCCTTCCATCTGCTCACAGAGGAGACTGAGAACAGCGAGCTGAATAAGACAGTGGCTACACCGGTGGCCACTTTAGAGGATGAAGAGGACAACATGGCACAGTCCAAGTCTGGGTCAGACACATGCGCACTCACACGCGCATGCAAACGCTCATACAGGTAACTGCCAAAATAAAGGAAACACCAACATCAAGCGTCTTAATAGGGCGTTGGGCCACCACGAGCCAGAACAGGTTCAATGCACCTTGGCATAGATTCTACAAGTGTCTGGAACTCTATTGGAGGGATGCAACACCATTGTTCTAGGAGAAATTACCATTATTTGGTGTTTTGTTGGTGTTGGAAAACGCTGTTTCAGGCACCGTTCCAGAATCTTCCATAATTTGGGTTGAGATCTGGTGACTGAGACACACACACACACCTTTTAAACTCCCTATTCTCCTTTGAGATCCCTCTTTCAAAGTCACTGCAATCTCTTCTAGCCATGGTAGCCAAAATAGTGGGCAACTGGGCATTTTTATACACCCTACACATGATGCTATTGCTTAATTAATTCAGGAACCACACCTGTGTGGAAGCACCTGCTTTCAATATATTTTGTATCCCTCATTTACTCAAGTGTTTCCTTTATTTTGGCAGTTACATGTACATATACACTCACGCTTACTCGAACACACACACTCTTACACACACACACACACACGCACATATAGATAGATAGATACACACACAAACACACACTCAGTCTCTCTCTCTCTGTCTCAGCAGAAACAAGCGGAAGTCAATATGGCCGCCCAGGGACGTGGAAAAGAGACCACAACCATGGGCGGGGCCACACCCGTTCGCTGACGAGATCCAAGATGTGCAACAACCTGGGAAAGACTGCAATGATCCACAGACACTGACTGGGCTGACAGACAAGACCAAGGGGGAAAAGGCACCACTCGGGGCCACCAGAGTAGGCCCTTCCCAGCCCAGCTCCAGCCTTGCCTGGCCTCCCTCCCTCACCTCAGCCCAGACGGTGGTGGTGTCTCCCCTGAGTCGTCCAGAGGGCCCCTGGCCCCGGGCTCTGACCCTGGAGGGGGCTGGGTCAGAAAGGGGAGCCCTGGTCCAGAGACTGGCTGGACTGGAGAAGGAGGCTCAGAGGCTGAGGAGAATACTGGGTTCCAACGCACCCCCAGCAACGCAGGACACTGTGGTGATGACAGAGAATGCCTCTGGGGATAAGGCATCTGGTGGGGCTGTGGCGGAGACAACGGTGGCCATTGTAACCAAACAGGACCAAAAGGAGGTCAGTAGGGTTAACTGTGAATTTAGTAAAGGTCTGAATGTTTTTCAAGATTAGTGAAATCAAAAGACCTACTATCCCCATTAGGATACAGCCTTCTTATTAGTTAAAACTGGTATTCTAGCTGTCATTTCTTCTGAATTTAAACTTTTATAGAGAAATGCATCCCATTACCTCTTTTCTCACTACAGTGTGAGAGCTCAGCGTCCCCTGGCAGACCAGTGGTTCCAGGGCTGGCTGTGGAGGGCGTCCAGCCCCAGAAAGAGCAGCCTGAGCTGGGCAGGCTGAAGAGGGAGAAGGCTGACCCGCAGAGCAGGCTGAGACAGACTGACAGCCCAGTGACCAGGGACCAGAGCTCCCGGTATGTTCACCCACACAGAGACAGAAACACGCACACACAGAAACACCCACAGACAGAAATACAAACAATCCCTGCAATCCATCGGTTCTTTAGATTTGCATTCTCTCTATAATTTTCTACTCTCTGTATTTCCCAGCATTGTGCAGGAGAACCTCCACAAAATCAGAGGGAATGTGGTGGCTCTGCTGTCAGCTATCCTGCCCCACCTGGACCTGCAGGGCATCAGCCTGGACACGCCAGACGTAGACAGCATCCTGCAGCAGATCATAGACGCCAACTCACTGTCTCCACTCTAGAACCCACTCTCAGTGCTATAGAACCCACTCTCAGTGCTATAGAACCCACTCTCAGTGCTATAGAACTCACTCTCTGCACTCTAGAACTCACTCTCACCACTAGTACTTATGCTTACCACTCTACTGTAGGTAACATTGTTTATTTTTTTCATATCAACCTGGAACCCCTATGGCTCTGGTTCAATGTCCACAACACATTATCCACACACTGACTCACATTGTAATGGCTGACCATCTTAATAGCCCGACTGACTGTCACATTGCATTATCTCGACTGACTGTCACATTGCATTATCTCGACTGACTGTCACATTGCATTATCTCGACTGACTATCACATTGTAAATACTTTATCCCCAATTGACCCTGCCTCAGTTCAGATGCGTTATACTGTACTCGCTGAGTGTGAGATGTTGTTGAAAAGTTGTAATACTGTACTCAGATCAGCTTGCTATGCTGTATGTTTTACCTTCACCATATGTAAAGGATCCACATAAGTAACCAGCCGACTCTGCTTCATTTATCATCATGTGTTATTACTTGTCATTCAGAGACCCTGGCTTGTTTGAGAGAAGCTGAGAAGCATATTACTGTTTGCTTTTCATCATTGCTACTGTTTTTAATACGTTTGTTAATTATTTTGTCATTTTAATATATGAAAATGTGCCTTGAAAAATTCAAAATACTGTAAGGGCTGGACTTAAACAACCCTGTTATTACAATGTTTTATTGTTTTACCGTTTGTTTGCTTGCATATCTTTTTAAAGAAAATCAACCAGGTATCATGATTTTGTGATCTTTTGTCTGACTTGAGTGTAACAGGCAACATTTTTGTTCTAAACACCCTACCCTCCTCTTGTCTGAAGCATGTTAAGTGTGTTTAAGTTCAACCAATGAGAAATAGCTAACAAAAGTTTATAAAATTCGGCAGTAGACAATATTGACCACAGGGAGGCAGAGTGGCCATCATCATCTTTCCTATATTTTACTGTGAGCAGCTCTGAAACAGATACAGTGATCCCCTGCTGATTTTGTACGTTTGCCCACTGACAAAGAAATGATCAGTCTATAATTTTAATGGTAGGTTTATTTGAACAGTGAGAGACAGAATAACAACAAAAAAATCCAGAAAAATTCACAGGAAAAATGTTATAAATTGATTTGCATTTTAATGAGGGAAATACATATTTGACCCCTCTGCAAAACATGACTTAGTACTTGGTGGCAAAACCCTTGTTGGCAATCACAGAGGTCAGACGTTTCTTGTAGTTGGCCACCAGGTTTGCGCACATCTCAGGAGGGATTTTGTCCCACTCCTCTATGCAGATCTTCTCCAAGTCATTAAGGTTTCGAGGCTGATGTTTGGCAACTCAAACCTTCAGCTCCCTCCACAGATCTTCTATGGGATTAAGGTCTGGAGACTGGCTAGGCCACTCCAGGACCTTAATGTGCTTCTTCTTGAGCCACTCCTTTGTTGCCTTGGCCGTGTTTTGGGTCATTGTCATGCTGGAATACCCATCCACGACCCATTTTCAATGCCCTGGCTGAGGGAAGGAGGTTCTCACCCAAGATTTGACGGTACATGGCCCCGCCCATCGCCCCTTTGATGCGGTGAAGTTGTCCTGTCCCCTTAGCAGAAAAAAAACACCCCTAAAGCATAATGTTTCCACCTCCATGTTTGACGGTGGGGATGGTGTTCTTGGGGTCATAGGCAGCATTCCTCCTCCAAACATGGCGAAGTTGAGTTGATGCCAAAGAGCTCCATTTTGGTCTCATCTGACCACAACACTTTCACCCAGTTGTCCTCTGAATCATTCAGATGTTCATTGGCAAACTTCAGACGGGCATGTATATGTGCTTTCTTGAGCAGGGGGACCTTGCGGGCGCTGCAGGATTTCAGTCCTTCACGGCGTAGTGTGTTACCAATTGTTTTCTTGGTGACTATAGTCCCAGCTGCCTTGAGATCATTACAAGATCCTCCCGTGTAGTTCTGGGCTGATTCCTCACCGTTCTCATGATCATTGCAACTCCACGAGGTGAGATCTTGCATGGAGCCCCAGGCCGAGGGAGATTGACAGTTCTTTAGTGTTTCTTCTATTTGCAAATAATCGCACCAACTGTTGTCACCTTCTCACCAAGCTGCTTGGCGATGGTCTTGTAGCCCATTCCAGCCTTGTGTAGGTCTACAATCTTGTCCCTGACATCCTTGGAGAGCTCTTTGGTCTTGACCATGGTGGAGAGTTTGGAATCTGATTGATTGATTGCTTCTGTGGACAGGTGCCTTTTATACAGGTAACAAACTGAGATTAGGAGCACTCCCTTTAATAGTATGCTCCTAATCTCAGTTTGTTATCTGTATAAAAGACACCTGGGAGCCAGATATCTTTCTGATTGAGAGGGGGGTCAAATATGTATTTCCCTCATTAAAATGCAAATCAATTTACAACATTTTTCACATGTGTTTTTCTGGATTTTTTTGTTGTTATTCTGTCTCTCACTGTTCAAATAAACCTACCATTAAAATTATAGACTGATCATTTCTTTGTCAGTGGGCAAACGTACAAAATCAGCAGGGGATCAAATACTTTTTTCCCTCACTGTAGGTCTAACTTCACTATTTTCAACTCACTACAAACCTTACACATACACACACTCTCTCCCTCAATCTTTCTCACTCCCCCTCTCTCACAATCATACACACTCTGTGTCTTTCTCTCTCTCTCCCCCTGTGACTATCTCTCTGGTTTTGAACTTTCCCTTTAAATATCCTCCCTAACGGGAAATAACGGTAGTAAGCTGCCTGGTACCGTCCGGTCAGGCTATCCGACTTTTCTACCATCAGTGAATTTACGTGCAGTCGGACAGGTGCGCGTGCTTTGCGATGAGAACGCTGTTGATATCACTCCTCTGCGTCCTTGGCGGGGTGGATGAGACCGTGACTGTACCTGCCGTAGGCCTACCTGCCACGAGAGAGTTCTACATCGCCGCGGTTGAGATCGGTTGGGACTATCTCTACTGGGGCAGCGCTAACCCCGCGTCGGAACACCGGTGAAGTTCTATAAAGTCATTGCCTAATATCTATCCCTTATTCAATTAAAAGTTGCAGATGTATATAACCTTGTAGGCCATTTTATTTGTTTTCATGTTTAAATCATTGCATTATATATATATTTTTTAAATATCCATGTTGATTATGAACTTCTAGGAGGAGGACCAAGGATCCCCCTAAGAAATACATAAAAGCTGTTTATAGAGAATACACTGATTCCACATATTCAGTCCCCAAGCCTACACCAACATGGGCAGGTATGTATACTCATTTTATGTATTAATTATGAATTACTTTAATTAAGTATATCTTTGAAATAAAATATATGCTACCACACACAGTGGTGTAAAGTACTTAAGTAAAAATACATTAGAGTACTACTTAAGTAGATTATTGGGGTATCTGTACTTTACTATTTATATTTTTGCGAACTTTTACTTTTACTTCACTACATTTTTAAAGAAAATAATGTACTTTTTACGCCATACATTTTCCCTGACAGCCAAAAGTATTCGTTACATTTTGACAGGAAAATGGTCCAATTCACACACTTATCAAGAGAACATCCCTGGTCATCCCTACTGCCTCTGATCTGGCGGACTCACGAAACACAAATGCTTCGTTTGTAAATTATGTCTGAGTGTTGGAGTGTGCCCCTGGCTATCTGTCAAAAAAATTTTTTTTAAAAATGGTGCTGTCTGGTTTGCTTAATGCAAGGAATTTGAAATGGTTTATACTTTTACTTTTGATACTTAAGTACATTTTAGCAATTCCATTTCATTTTGATCCTTAAGTATATTTAAAACCAAATACTTTTAGACTTTTACTCAAGTAATATTTTACTTTTACTTGAGTCATTTTCTATTAAAGGTATCTTTACTTTTACTTAAGTATGACAAGTGAGTACTTTTTCCACCACTGACCACACACACACACAGAAACAGAGTGTTTTGTGTTGCAGGTATCCAGGGTCCGGTGATCCATGCCCAGGCCAGTGACAGGGTGGTAGTGCACTTTAAGAACCTGGCGTCCCAGCCCTACAGTATCAGCCCTGTGGGGGTCAGGTACTGGAAACAGTCTGAGGGTAATGTCTATATGTCTACCTACTAGCTTACTACTGGAAACAGTCTGAGGGTAATGTCATTATGTCTACCTACTAGCTTACTACTGGAAACAGTCTGAGGGTAATGTCATTATGTCTACCTACTAACTTACTACTGGAAACAGTCTGAGGGTAATGTCTTTATGTCTACCTACTAACTTACTACTGGAAACAGTCTGAGGGTAATGTCATTATGTCTACCTACTAACTTACTACTGGAAACAGCCTGAGGGTAATGTCATTATGTCTACCTACTAACTTACTACTGGAAACAGTCCGAGGGTAATGTCTTTATGTCTACCTACTAACTTACTACTGGAAACAGTCTGAGGGTAATGTCATTATGTCTACCTACTAGCTTACTACTGGAAACAGTCTACTGGTAATGTCATTATGATTACCTACTAACTTACTGTAAATTGTAAGCCACTGTCACATCCTAGAACTAGTGTTATGAAGTATACTGAACCCAATAAAGGGCTTCCCCACTGTTGTACACTTGAATTAAGTGTGTGTGTGTCAAATCAAATTGTATTTGCCACATGCGCCGAATAGAACAGGTGTAGACCTTACAGTGAAATGCTTACTTACAAGCCCTAAACCAACAATGCAGTTTTAAGAAAATACAAAAAAAAGTAAGAGATAAAAGTAACAAATAATTAAAGAGCAGTAGTAAAATAACAATAGTTATTTTACTACTGTAGTCCATATACAGGGGGTACCGCTACAGAGTCAATGTGCGGGGGCACCGGTATTGAGGTAATATGTACATGTAGGTAGAGTTATTAAAGTGACTATGCATAGATAATAACAGAGAGTAGCAGCAGCGTAGAAGAGGGGGGCAATGCAATGCAAATAGTCTTGGTAGCCATTTGATTAGATGTTCAGGAGTCTTATTGTAATGTCCGTGGTTCAGTTGTGGAAAAGAGTCAGGCGCAGGAGGTAGTTCACATGTGAAAAGGTATTTTAATTGAGTCACCAGTCCACAAACAATAACTCTGGCAAAAACAAAATACTCACACGAACTTCAAAAATAAACGGGCACTTTACCAGCAACCCGGCAATTACGGGAACCACAATACAATAGCCCTCAGTACACAGACTGGGGAACATACAAGAACAAACGGTACAACCTAACAATCACGCACAATGGGAAGAGGGGAAGGAAGGAATTATAAACAGGTGCGTGATTGGGAGAAATTAACAACAGGTGTGTACAATTAGACAAAACTAACAAAACACATGAGAAGGGGAGTGATGATGGTCAGAAAACCGGTGACGTCGACCGCCGAACACCGCCCTGAACAAGAAGAGGGACCGACCTCGGCGGAAGTCGTGACTCTTATGGCTTGGGGGTAGAGGCTGTTTAGAAGAATCTTGGACCAAGACTTGGCGCTCCGGTACCACTTGCCGTGCGGTAGCAGAGAGAACAGTATATGACTAGTGTGGCAGGAGTCTTTAACAATTTTTAGGGTCTTCCTCTGACAACGTCTGGTATAGAGGTTCTGGATGGCAGGAGCTTGGCCCCGGTGATGTACTGGGCCGTACGCACTACCCTCTGTAGTGCCTTGCTGTCAGAGGCCGAGCAGTTGCCATATCAGGCAATGAACAGTCTAGGAACTCCAAGCTCTCAACCTGCTCCACTACAGCCCGTTGATGAGAATGGGGGCGTCCTCGGTCCTCTTTTTCCTGTAGTCCACAATCATGTCCTTTGTCTTGATCACGTTGAGGGAGAGGTTGTTGTCCTTGCACCACGCGGGCCAGGTCTCTAACTTCCTCCCTATAAGCTGTCTCGTCGTTGTCAGTGATCAGGCCTACCACTGTTGTGTCATCGGCAAACTTAATGATAGTGTTGGAGTCGTGCCTGGCCGTGCAGTCATTAGTGAACAGGGAGTACAGGTGGGGATGAGCACGCACCCCTGAGGGGCCCCCGTGTTGAGGATCAGCGTGGCGGATGTGTTACCTACCCTTACCACCTGGGGGCAACCCGTCAGGAAGTCCAGGATCCAGTTGCAGAGGGAGGTGTTTAGTCCCAGGGTCCTTAGCTTAGTGATGAGCTTTGTGGGCACTATGGTGTTGAACACTGAGCTGTAGTCAATGAATAGCATTCTCACATAGGTGTTCCTTTTATCCAGATGTGAAAGGGCAGTGTGGAGCGCAATAGAAATTGCATCATCTGTGGATCTGTTGGGGGCGGTATGCAAATTGGAGTGGATCTAGTTTTTCTGCGATAATGGTGTTGATGTGAACCATGACCAGCCTTTCAAAGCACTTCATGGCTACAGACGTGAGTGCTACAGGTCGGTAGTAATTTAGGCTGGTTACCTTAGTGATCACAGGGACTATGGTGGTCTACTAAAAACATGTTGGAAGTACCGACTCGGACAGGGAGAGGTTGAAAATGTCAGTGAAGACACTTGCCAGTTGGTCAGCGCATACTCCGAGTACATGTCCTGGTAATCCGTCTGGTCTTGCGGCCTTGTAACTTTTGACCTGTTTAAAGGTCTTACTCACATCGGCTGAGGAGAGCGTGATCACACAGTCGTCCGGAACAGCTGATGCTCTCATGCATATTTCAGAGTTACTTGCCTCGAAGCGAGCATAGAAGTTATTTAGCTTGTCTGGTAGGCTCGTGTCACTGGGCAGCTCTCGGCTGTGCTTTCCTTTGTAGTCTGTAATAGTTTGCTAGCCCTGCCACATCTGACGAGCGTTGGAGTCGGTGTAGTATGATTCAATCTTAGTCCTGTATTGACGCTTTGCCTGTTTGATGGTTCGTCGGAGGGAGTAGCAGGATTTCTTATAAGCTTCTGGGTTAGAGTCCCGTTCCTTGAAAGTGGCAGCTCTACCCTTTAAGCTCAGTGCGAATGTTTCTTGTAATCCTTGGCTTCTGGTTGGGGTATGTACGTACGGTCACTGTGGGGATGATGTCATTGATGCAGTTATTGATGAAGCCAGTGACTGATGTGGTGTACTCCTCAATGCCATCGGAAGAATCCCAGAACACATTCCAGTCTGTGCTAGCAAAACAGTCCTGTAGTTTAACTGATTTAAGTTTCCCTGCATTAAAGTCTCCGGCCACTAGGAGCGCCACCTCTGGATGAGCGTTTTCCTGTTTGCTTATGGTGGTATACAGCTCATTGAGTGCGGTCTTAGTGCCAGCATCGGTCTGTGGTGATAAATAGACAGCTACGAAGAATATAGATGAAAACTCTCTAGGCAGATAGTGTCGTCTACAGGTTATCATATCACCTCAGGCAGGCAAAACTTCTCGAGACTATCTTAGATATCGTGCACCAGCTGTTGTTTACAAATATACATAGGCCTCCACCCCGTGTCTTACCAGAGGCTGCTGTTCTATCCTGCTGATGTGTACAACCCACCAGCTGTATGTTATTAATGTCGTCGTTCAGCCACGACTCGGTGAAACATAAGATATTACATTTTTTTTATGTCCCGTGGGTAGGATATACGTGCTTTCAGTTCGTCCCATTTATTTTCCAGCTATTGAACGGTGGCTAACAGTACGGATGGCAAAGGCAGATTAGCCACTCGTCGCCTGATCCTCACAAGGCACCCCGATCTCTTTCCGCAAAATATCAGTTTCTTTCTCCTGTGAATGACAGGGATGAGGACCTGTTCGGGTGTTTGAAGTATATCCTTCCCATCCGACTCATTAAAGAAAACTTATTTGTCCAATTCGAGGTGAGTAATCGCTGTTCTGATGTCCAGAAGTTATTTTCGGTCATAAGAGACGGTAGCAGCAACATTATGCACAAAATAAGTTACAAACAATGCAAAAAAATGAACAAAACAGCACGGTTGGTTAAGAGCCAATAAAACTGCAGCCATCCTCTCTGGCGCCAAATGTATCAAATGTGTGTGTGTGCCCGCGAGCATGTATCTGCTATGTCGGTCTCTGTGTGTACACATGTATATTCCTAGCAGTATATCTCTTTCTCTCTAGGGGCCGGATACGATGACGCCACGTCTAGCCAGGAGAAGGAGGATGATGCGGTTGCTCCAGGAGGATACTACAAGTACGTCTGGGACATCAACCCTAAAGACGGTCCGACCGTGGGAGACCCAGAATGCCTCACCTACTCCTATTCCTCCCAGGTGGACACTGTACAGGACTTCAACTCTGGGCTCATTGGGGCTCTGCTCATCTGCAAATCAAGTTAGAGACACAACTTTATTCCTGCTATGTTACTCCCACACACCTTAGGGTCAGATACACCACAACTTTATTCCTGCTGTTACTCCCACACACCTTAGGGTCAGATACTCCACAACTTTATTCCTGCTGTTACTCCCACACACCTTAGGGTCAGATACTCCACAACTTTATTCCTGCTGTTACTCCCACACACCTTAGGGTCAGATACTCCACAACTTTATTCCTGCTGTTACTCCCACACACCTTGGGGTCAGATACTCCACAACTTTATTCCTGCTGTTACTCCCACACACCTTAGGGTCAGATACTCCACAACTTTATTCCTGCTATGATACTGCCACACACCCTCCACAACTTTCTCTCTACATATCACACTCCCCTTAAAGTACAGTCAGACCCACCATGACACATATTTGCCTGGTAAAGGAGGAAAGGAATTTGGCTTCTGGACTCATAGCTGACTGGGACTTATTATGTGCTTTGCTCTCAGTCATACAGTGATCATATACTACCCAATGGAAAGGCTATGTGAATAGAAGGAGGTCTGAATCACATAAATGCCTTACTAAGTAGGGATTGTCAATAGTTTACTGCACATTATGAAGCTTAATACCCAGCCTACCACATGGCCTGACTATTAAACAAATGAGTAATCTGACCAAATAAGTCATTTGAACAAATGAGTCATTTCACCAAATGCGTCAAGGTCACCAAATGCATAATTTCACCATATGCGTCAATTCACCAAATGAGTAATTTCACCAAATGCAACAATTCACAAAATGTGTCAATTCACCAAATGTACCCTGTGAGATTCAGAGCAATTGACTAATGTGTTATCTGTATTCTCTGCTTCCCTTGGGTTCTCCCAGCTGCATTTACAGATAATGGAGTTCGGAAAAGCAGAGAGTTTATTCTTCTCTTTGCTGTTTTCGATGAGAGTAAGAGCTGGTACGGAGAGGTGGGAAGTTTCCGGGAAAGATTTAAGAAGGCCAGTGCAAGAAAACAGTACCACACTATCAATGGATACATCAACTCAACTTTACCAGGTCAGGAGCTAGTTTAGCATGTTACTGTTTAGAGTCAACAGTTCAGTCCTGTTGTCAAGTATGTTCAAATAGAAAACTCAAAAATATGTTTTTGTGTGGATTGGTTGTTTGGTATGTGTGTAGGTCTGACGATGTGCCAGGGGCGAGATCATGTGTTCTGGCATCTCATTGGAATGGAAACGTCTCCAGAGATCCACTCCATACTGTTTCAGGATCACACTCTACAGGTACATCAGATAACTCAAGTTCATATAAGAGCTTACTTAAAGCTGTCAACAAATCATTACTAATGGTCAACCAAGATTTCCCTTTTCAGAATGTTTTGCCAATTAAGTTGTTATAAGTCATTTGTAAGAATGTGTAACCAGTTCAGAAGCATTTCAGTCTGAGCCTAACTCTACCCTTGTCATTCCAGGTGATGGCCCACCGTAAGGTTACTGTGGAGATGACCCCTATGACCTTCACCACAGCGGAGATGAAGCCCAGCACTCAGGGGAAGTTCCTCATCAGCTGTCAGATCCAAGCACACCGCCATGGTAAGAGTATGTTCTCTCAAAGTTGAGAAATAAAGTTTTGATCAATTTGAAAGTTCCCGATTTGACACTCCTGTGTGAGGTAACAGAGTGAGACTTATACATTTGAGCCAGAGTTGCATGAATAATTATGTTGTTGAGAATGTGCTCTAAGGTGTTCATAAGACATCTAAAACTTATGAGATCTTATGAGGTGCTATAAGATGTCTTTGTATATCTTTGTTCCAGCGGGCATGAGTGCAGTCTTTGAGGTGGAGGACTGCCCAGAGCCTGTGACGGTGCCAGGTCCTGACGTGCGTCAGGTCCAGCAGTTTGAGAATGAGGAGGACTATGAATATGGAGATGACATGTTTGAGACATTTGTGTTTAAGCCTGTGAAAAGCAAGGCTGTGGGGCGTTCCCGAGGGGGGAAGAACAAAGTCTGGGTCCATTACATTGCTGCTGAGGAGATCAGTTGGGATTACGCACCCCACCTCAGCCAGGGAGACAGGTACGAAACCCCACCTCAGTTAAGGAGACAGGTACGAAACCCCACCTCAGTTAAGGAGACAGGTACGAAACCCCACCTCAGTTAAGGAGACAGTTACGAAACCTCACCTCAGTTAAGGAGACAGGTACGAAACCCCACCTCAGTTAAGGAGACAGGTACGAAACCCCACCTCAGTTAAGGAGACAGGTACGAAACCCCACCTCAGTTAAGGAGACAGGTACAAAACTCCACCTCAGTTAAGGAGACAGGTACAAAACCCCACCTCAGTTAAGGAGACAGTTACGAAACCCCACCTCAGTTAAGGAGACAGGTACAAAACTCACCTCAGTTAAGGAGACAGGTACGAAACCCCACCTCAGTTAAGGAGACAGGTACGAAACCCTACCTCAGTTAAGGAGACAGGTACAAAACTCCACCTCAGTTAAGGAGACAGGTACGAAACCCCACCTCAGTTAAGGAGACAGGTACAAAACTCCACCTCAGTTAAGGAGACAGGTACGAAACCCCACCTCAGTTAAGGAGACAGGTACAAAACTCACCTCAGTTAAGGAGACAGGTACGAAACCCCACCTCAGTTAAGGAGACAGGTACGAAACCCTACCTCAGTTAAGGAGACAGGTACAAAACTCCACCTCAGTTAAGGAGACAGGTACGAAACCCCACCTCAGTTAAGGAGACAGTTACGAAACCTCACCTCAGTTAAGGAGACAGGTACGAAACCCCACCTCAGTTAAGGAGACAGGTACAAAACTCCACCTCAGTTAAGGAGACAGGTACGAAACTCCACCTCAGTTAAGGAGACAGGTACGAAACCCCACCTCAGTTAAGGAGAAAATTGTTTGGGCCTGTCTCTGACACCGCCTAGTATATAGGTCCTGGATGTCAGGAAGCTTGGCTCCAGTGATGTACTGGGTCGTACACACTACCCTCTGTAGCGCCTTACGGTCAGATACCTAGCAGTTGCCATACCAGGCGGGGATGCAACCGGTCAGGATGCTCTCGATGGTGCAGTTGAATAACTTTTCGTTGTCGGTGATCAGGCCTACCACTGTTGTGTCGTCAGTAAACTTCATGATGGTGTTGGAGGCGTGCTTGGCCACGCAGTTGTTTGTGAACAGGGAGTACAGGAGGGGACTAAGCAAACACCCCTGAAGGGCCCCAGTGTTGATGATCAGTATGGCAGATTTGTTATTGCCTACTCTTACCACCTGGGGGCAGCCTGTTACGAAGTCCAGGATCCAGTTGCAGAGGGAGGTGTTTAGTCTCAGTGTCCTTAGCCTTAGTGATGAGCTTTGTGGGTTCTATGGTGTTAAACGCTGAGCTGTAGTGAATGAACAGCATTCTCACATAGGTGTTCCTTTTGTCCAGGTGGGAAAGGGCAGGGTGGAGTGCGATTGAGATTGCGTCATCTGTGGATCTGTTGGGGCGGTATGCGAATTGGAGTGGGTTTAGGGTTTTCGGCATGATGGTGTTGATGTGAGCCATGACCAGCCTTTCAAAGCACTTCATGGCTACCGACGTGAGTGCTACGGGGCGGTAATCATTTAGGAAGGTTGCCTTCGCTTTCTTGGCCACAGGGACTATGCTGATGTGTTTGAAACATATTGGTATTACAGACTCGGTCAGGGAGAGGATGAAAATGTCAGTGAAGACACCGAGCATGTTTTGAGTACAAGTCCTGGTAATCCGTCTGGCCACGCGGCTTTGTAAATGTTCACCTGTTTAAAGGTCCTGCTCACATCGGCTATGGAGAGCGTTATCACACAGTCGTCTGGAATAGCTGGTGCTCTCATGCATGCTTCAGTGTTTTGTTTCTTGCCTCGAAGCGAGCATAAAAGGCATTCTTATCGGCAGACTCAACAGCCTTTGTTTCTCAAATGACTGCCTCGCCTGGCTCTACTTGCACATTCATCTTCTGCACATCTATCACTCCAGTGTTGAATTGCTATATTGTAATTACTTCGCCACCATGGCCTATTTATTGCCTTACCTCCCTTATCTTACCTCATTTGCACACACTGTATATAGACTTTTTCTATTGTATTATTGACTGTATATTTGCTTATTCCATGTGTAACTCTGTGTTGTTGTTTGTATCGCACTGCTTTGCTTTATCTTGGCCAGGTTGCAGTTGTAAATGAGAACCCGTCTGGTAGGCTCGCGTAACTGGGCAGTTCGCGGCTTGATTTCCCTTTGTGGTCCATAATAGTTTTCAAGCCTTATCATCTGACGAGCGTCAGAGCCGGTGTAGTAGGATTCAATCTTACTCCTGTATTGACGCTTTGCCTGTTTGATGGTTCTTTTGAGGGCATGACGGGATTTCTTGTATTAGTGTCCCGCTCCTTGAAAGTGACAGCTCTAGCCTTTAGCTCGGTGCGGATGTTTCCTGTAATCCATGGCTTCTGGTTTGGATATGTACGCATGGTCACTGTGGAGATGATGTCGTTGATGCACTTATTGATGAAGCTGGTGACTGAGGTGGTATACTCCTCAATGCCATTGGATGAATCCTGGAACATATTTCAGTCTGTGCTAGGAAAAACAGTGCTGTGGCGTCGCATCCGCGTCTTTTGACCACTTCCGTATTGAGCGAGTCACTGTAACTTACTGCTTTAATTTTTGCTTGTAAGCAGGAATCAGGAGGATAGAATTATGGTCAGATTTGCCAAATGGAAGGGGAGGGAGAGCTTTGTATGCGTCTGTATGTGGAGTAAAGGTGGTCTATAGTTTTTTTCCCTCTGGTTGCACATGTGACATGCTGGTAGAAATTAGGTAAAACAGATTTAAGTTTCCCTGCATTAAAGTCCCTGCCCACTTGGAGCGCCGCTTCTGGATGAGCATTTTCTTGTTTGCCTAAGGCCTTATACAGCTCGTTGAGTGCGGTCTTAGTGCCAGCATCGGTTTGTGGTGGTAAATAGATGGCTACGAATAATATAGATGAGAACTCTCTTGGTAGATAGTGTGGTCTACAACTTATAAGGTACTCTACCTCAGGCAAGCAATACCTCAATACTTCTTTAATATTAGACATTGCGCACCAGCAGTTATTGACAAATAGACACACACCCCCGTCCCTCGTCTTACCAGACGTAGCTGCTCTGTCCTGCCGATGCACGGAATAGCCAGCCAGCTCTATACTATCCGTGTCATTGTTTAGCCATGTCACGGTGAAACATAAGATATTACAGTTTTTTAATGTCCCATTGGTAAGATAGTCTTAATTGTAGATCGTTCAGTTTGTTTTCCAATGATTGCATGTTGGCCAATAATACGGAGGGTAGTGGTGGTTTACCTACTCGTCGGCGAATTCGTCTTCCACCCCCTTTTTCTCCGTCTTTTCTTCATGCGGACGACGGGGATTTGGGCTTTGTCTCGACAAGCAGTATATCCTTCACGTCAGACTCATTAAAGAAAAAATCTTTGTCCGGTTCAAGGTGAGTAATTGCTGTTCTGATGTCCAGCAGATCTTTTCGGTTATAAGAGACGGTAGCAGCAACATTATGTACAAAATGAGTTACAAACAATGCATTATCACAATACCCCACCTCTGTGAGGGAGACAGGTACGAAAGCCCATCCCAGTGAGCGAGACAGGTACGAAAGCCCACCCTAGTGAGACAGGTACGGAACCCCACCTCCGTGAGGGAGACAGGTACGAAACCCCACCTTAGCCAGGGTGACAGGTAGGAAACCCCACCTTAGCCAGGGTGACAGGTAGGAAACCCCACCTCAGCCAGGGTGACAGGTAGGAAACCCCACCTCAGCCAGGGTGACAGGTAGGAAACCCCACCTCAGCCAGGGTGACAGGTAGGAAACCCCACCTCAGCCAGGGTGACAGGTAGGAAAGTGGGTAAAGGGGCGACATAGAGGGAGAGGGAGAGAGGGGGGGTTGAGAGAAAGGAAGAGTGGGAGTGAAATGGAAAATAAGAGTTCAGATGGGAGGGAGGACCGAGAAAGGGAAAGGGTCAGAGAGAGTGTGTATAGCCAGAAAAAGACTAGGACAGGAAAGGGAGAGAGTTCATGATCCTAAAAATACTGATACTACCCTCCCTCTACTGTCTCTGTGTTCCAGTCAACTGTTATCGGAATACTTCCCCAGGGGTCCTCATCAGCTGGGTCATGAATATAAGAAGGTGGTGTATGTAGAATACACTGACCAGACCTTCACCAAGAGGAAATCACCTGTTAAAAGACTGCTGGGACCATTGCTCAGAGGACAGGTGGACGAACACTTCCAGGTGTGTGTACCACAATCAACAAACAAAAAGCATGTAAACAAAAAAGATGTATCTGAATAGACAGTAAAGAAAGTAAAGATCATTCTAATTGTTTCTTCAGATAGTGTTCAAGAACCTGGCAAGTCGTCCTTTCAACATGTATCCAAACGGCCTCACCAGGATTTCTCCACTGAGGAAAACAGGGAACGGTAAGATAAACACAAAACTGGCATTATGATAAGATGAAGCAAGATAATATTACTGACTATGTATTTAGGTTTGGAATCATAACTAAATTCTTCATGGAATAGTCATCATATCCGGTGTGTTTATATGTTAGGGTCTGGAGAATCTCATTAAAAGTTTTATTAGTCTAATAGTCATTCTGTTAGACTAATAAAATATCTTAGTCTCTTAGTCATTCCTAAGTCATTAGTCATCCCTGTTCCCCCCGGTGTCTATGTGTGTGTGTAGAGGGTGAAAAGGACCTACGCTCGCTGGCTGTACCCCCCAACGGGACATATGGGTATGTGTGGAAACTAACAGCAGAGGACGGGCCCCTGGAGGGAGACCCCCAGTGTCTGACCCGTCTGTACCAGAGCACTGTCAACCCTGAGAGAGACCTGGCCACTGGCCTCGTAGGACCCCTCCTCATCTGCAAGAAGGACTCCATGGACACCAGGGGGCGGCTGGTGAGAATCACCACTTATTATGTCCATAATGACACATAGGGTTGGTTTTTCAGACACAGATTAAGTCTAGTCTTGGAATAAGAATAACTTTCAATGGAGAATAGAGATGTGTCCCTGAAACTGGCCCAATATGACATCAGTGCATTATCTCTCCTGCAGATTGATCAAGTCATACACTGATAACTTAGATTTTGTTGTTTGTAGCAGTGTGAGATGTTGTGGTTATCATAACCTAAGATGTCCAACTTGCAGGTGGGCCCAGATAAAGTGAAGCAGTTGATGTTTGCTGTGTTTGATGAGAACAAGAGTTGGTACATCAATGACAACATTCAGAAGTACAGCAAAGACCCCTCCATGGTCAACCCTACAGACCCTGACTTCTACAACTCCAATGTCATCTACAGTAAGTGAGATTTTCCTGCCTGGTTATCTTGGTTCTTGATGAAAGTGGTGACATGTCTGCTCTGTCAACCTTTTTGTGTGCCATGTTTTTTTTTATCTTGATCTCGTTTTTGTTTACAGATGTGAACGGGGTTATGTTCAACGGGCAGAGGGTCCAGGTGTGTAAGGATGACGTGACCTTCTGGCACCTGGCCAACGTGGGAACGCAGAGCGACTTCTTGTCCGTCTACTTCACAGGAAACCCCTTCATGAAGGACAACGTGTACGAGTCCGTCCTCACACTCTTTCCAATGTCTGGGGAGACCGTTACCATGGAGACCGAGCTAATCGGTAAGATCAAAGGTCAAATGATCCTACTGCAGTTGGATTCAGTAGGAATCAAATGGAAGAAAATTTTTTTAAACAGGGAAGTGCTACAGGTCCGTTAAGAACACATTACGGTGCATCCTACTTAAACCTGACCCTGACCTGAGAGGTGTTTTCTGGAGCGTTGTGAGCTGATGTTTATTTCATCCTCAGGTGAGTGGGAAATCAGTGCGTTCGACGGCAGTCTGAAAAGCCGTGGCATGAGCACCCACTACTCTGTCCTGTCTTGTAACATTGAACTGCTGGTGGACAACGAAGACCTAGAGTATGGCCTGGAGGACGCCCTGCCTGATTACGTAGACCACTTCTTCAAACCCAGATCCCTCCGCCCCCAGCCACAGAACAGGACCGTAGCTGTCAGAGTCTGCAGGAAGCAACCTGGCTTAAACCAGAACACAACAACACCGCAAACAGGAAATGACACAGATAACGAAGTCGCCATCGGAGAATCAGGGGACCACGGGTCTGATAGCAATGTCACATTTAAGGCAGGGGACCAGAGGTCAATCTGTGAGGTTAGGTATGTGACAGTGTCGTCTGCTGACGAGGAGGCCAACCTGCTTTCCCAGGGAGGGATTCCCACAGATGTTCTGGAGCAACTGGAGAAGGACGGGGAGTGGAAGGCTTCAGAGAACCAGGAGGGAGGGAACCTGGGTGGGGAGCAGGGGGGGAACGGGAGACAGAGACGCCAGGCCGGGTTGGAGGGTGGAGAGAATGGAGAGCGCAACAAGCTGGTGGAGAACTGTGAGGAGGAGGTGCTGAAAGAGTGGAAGGGTCGGGTGTATGGGGAGGCGCTAGAGCAGGAGCAGAGAGGTGAACAGAAGGTGGAGGTGTTGGATCAGCAGGAGGAGCAGGAGGCGCAGGGTGAGGTGTTGTTAAAGGTGCAGGAGCAGAGGGAGAGGCAAAAGGGGGAGCTGGATCGAGATTCACATCTCCTAACCACTAATCACGGAGATAAGGACCCTCTTCTCTTGGAGTTAGACAGATGGATCGATCTAGACCCCCTGAACAAAACTTTGGAAGCTCTCCCGGATCAGCTGAAGGTGCAGCAGCAAAGGGAGGAGCAGAAGGTGGAGATGTTGGATCAGCTGAAGGTGCAACAGCAGAGGGAGGAGCAGAAGGTGGAGATGTTGGATCAGCTGAAGGTGCAGCAGCAGAGGGAGGAGCAGAAAGCTGGGGATGTGCATCCCCTAAGCAACAACACTCACACAGAGCCGGACACCCCTCTACTGGATTTGTTGGATCTAGACTTCTCCAATGTCTCCAATGACAACGAGACGGCTCCCAGGAACACAGTGTCTCTGGAGTATGATGACTATAGTGAGGAAGACACTGGGACAGCCTACATAGGGGCAGAGGACAACCTGGACCTGAGAACCACAGATGGACATTACCGCAGCTACTACATCGCTGCACAGGAGATCACATGGGACTATGGGATCAGGAAACCACATCAGCTCATAAAAACAAGGTAGTGTTTGGCTTTTGTCAGTATCTGGTTTCTTGGACACTTATGCTTAGTCTTTGGGGAGAATCTCAATTTAATATGCTTTTTAGTCTAGAACTAGGCTTAATTTGTGTGTGGGCCCATCTGTTTGACTATTCATTTTTGATAGGTTTCTAAATAAATCCTGTTTCTGGTTGATCAGCTCAGTATAAAAGTAAAGGAAAAGCTTGTCTCTAGTAGCTCCAATGCAAGTAGCTTCAATGGCAAGCTGTCTTTTATCAGGGTATTGGTCAACGGCAAGCTGTCTTTTATCAGGGTATCAATCAACGGCAAGCTGTCTTTTATCAGGGTATTGATCAACGGCAAGCTGTCTTTTATCAGGGTATTGGTCAACGGCAAGCTGTCTTTTATCAGGGTATCGATCCACGGCAAGCTGTATTTTATCAGGGTATTGATCAACGGCAAGCTGTCTTTTATCAGGGTATCGATCAACGGCAAGCTGTCTTTTATCAGGGTATTGATCAGCTAATCAACTTCCAACTGTTCCCTCCACAGTGAGAGACGTAGGGGAATGAGGAAGTTCCTGACGGAATATAAGAAGGTGGTGTTCAGGGCCTACAGTGAGAGAGACTTCCAGATCCCCGTCACCAGAGGAGAGCTGCAGGAACATCTGGGACTCATGGGTCCTATCATTAAAGCTGAGGTCAACGACCTCCTTACCGTGAGTGGAGATCAATGATCATCTTATTAATTCACGGATGTTTCAAATCAATTCATATTTTAGTGGCCTTAGCTCAACTACTACTAACCTTGTTAAGGTGTTTTGGAGTTCTTGATGTAATGGTTAAGGTTCTGGACAGTTGCAGGAACCGTGGTTTGAATCCCGGTTGCGTTACCCCCTGAATTCACTGCAATATTATTTTCATGGCATCTACTCAGATATCAGATTCTGTGTGTGTTCTACTGTTAAACATTCACCTGATCTTAATCTTGATCATGTTTTTAATCTTGGAATCTTTTAATCTGATCTTGATCTTGACAGGTGACCTTCAAGAACATGGCGTCCAGACCATACTCCCTGCACCTCCATGGGGTGTATGATAAGAGCCAGGGTGATGGTCAGTCCTCCGGGGCTGGGGTGGCGGGGGTCCCTGGGGAGGCAGTCCAGCCTGGAGAGGTCAGGGTCTATACCTGGAGGATCACAAAGAAGCAGGGGCCCACCGCTGAAGAGTTTGACTGTAAGGCCGGGGCCTACTACTCTACACAGAATAAGGCAGGTGTCATTGTCAACACTTACTGTATATTACAAAGCTATCTCATAGTTAATCCTCATAATTGTATTTTATTTTCATTAGATAGCTTATCAGTGTTTTGACATGCTTTTCCCTGCATGTACGTATTGTTCTGGCGTGCGTATTTGACTGTGTGGCTTTGTGTTCTGTTCTCACCCCCGCAACAGGAGAAGGACCTCCACTCTGGTCTGATTGGCCCCTTAGTAATCTGTAAACCAGGCACCCTCCACCCCCAACTGAACCTACAGCCCAACCTACAGGAGTACGCCCTCCTCTTCCACACTTTCGACGAGACCAAGAGCTGGTACCTGGACGAGAACATCCGTCAGTACTGCACCCCGCCCTGCCAGGCCCAGAGAGATGACCCCTGGTTTCAGCTCAGCAACAAGTTTGCAGGTACAGTAGAGTTACTCAGACTCCCTCCTAATGTCAATAATAGTTTCATAATAAATTAATAAAAATAGATTTCTAGTGAATTTCTCTGTTTGTTTAGGTTCATACTCATATCTGATCGATTGTTTGTGTTTGAGATTAATTTATCTGGAAAATCTTTCCATGTTACCTTAGCCATAAACGGCTACGTGGCAGAGACACTTCCTGGTCTGACTGTGGCCCAGCACCAGCAAGTCAGGTGGCACCTGCTGAACGTCGGGGGTGACGGGGAGTATCACACCGGCCACTTCCACGGTCTGCCCTTCAGCATTCACAAAGAGCAGGAGCATCGCATGGGGGTGTACAACCTCTATCCTGGTAAACACACACACTAAGAACCACACACACACACACAACCACAGTTACCACACACACACACAACCACAGTTACCACACACACACACAACCACAGTTACCACACACACACACAACTACAGTTACCACACACACACACACACACATACTGTACACACACACACACACACACATACACATGCCCACACAATACAATAATAGTCAATCATAATGAATTAATCAAGAATGTCACCTGTCCCCCTCTCCAGGTGTGTTTGGAACAGTGGAGATGAGGCCGACCACGGTCGGGACCTGGATGGTGGAGTGTACAGTAGGAGAGCACCAGCTGGCCGGCATGAGGGCTAAACTACTGGTATACAACCCACGTAAGTAGCCTACCACACCTCACAACCCATGTAGGTACCACACCTCACAACCCATGTAGGTACCACATCTCCCAACCCATGTAGGTACCACATCTCCCAACTTATGTAGGTACCACATCTCCCAACGTATGTAGGTACCACATCTCCCAACGTATGTAGGTACCACATCTCCCAACTTATGTAGGTACCACATCTCCCAACTTATGTACGTACCACATCTCCCAACCCATGAAGGTACCACATCTCCCAACTTATGTAGGTACCACATCTCCCAACCCATGTAGGTACCACATCTCCCAACTTATGTAGGTACCACATCTCCCAACCCATGAAGGTACCACATCTCCCAACTTATGTACGTACCACATCTCCCAACCCATGAAGGTACCACATCTCCCAACTTATGTAGGTACCACATCTCCCAACTTATGTAGGTACCACATCTCCCAACCCATGAAGGTACCACATCTCCCAACCCATGTAGGTTCCACATCTCCCAACCCATGTAGGTACCACATCTCCCAACTTATGTAGGTTCCACATCTCCCAACCCATGAAGGTACCACATCTCCCAACCCATGAAGGTACCACATCTCCCAACCCATGAAGGTACCACATCTCCCAACCCATGTAGGTACCACATCTCCCCATTTATGTAGGCACCACATCTCCCAACTTATGTAGGTACCACATCTCCCAACTTATGTAGGTACCACATCTCCCAACTTATGTAAGTACCACATCTCCCAATCCATGTAGGTACCACACATAGTTACCTCACAACAGCCTTACTCAGTAGACTGAGACAGAAGTGTAAAATGTGTTCTTTGGAATGTCTTAGAATGGCATTGTTGGCTGGTCTTTTGTGAAATGTGGACAATAAAAATAATTAAATGTAATTTCCTGTGATTTCCTGGCAGGATGCATCCAGCCTCTGGGGTTGATGTCAGGAAGAATAGATGATTCCCAGATCACTGCATCAGACCACATAGGTAAGCAAGCTTCAGCGATGCAAGAATGTTACCACAAGAATGTTACTACACACCTCTAAATCATTATAGCTGATGTGTGGTGAGCGTTGCCACAAAAAAAGGTTGCCATGCATTACCTTAGGGTGTTTCACATTGGTGGTGGAAGAGGTGAGTTTCCCTCCTTACTATGTAAAAGCGCTTTGAGCACATGGAAAAGCGTTACATAAATCCAATAAATTATTATGACTAATTATTAAGTTATTTCACGTCAGAAAGTAGGCTCGTACACAGTAAACGCATAAGTAAGATCTAGAATGTAGAAATGTTGCAGTGATGAATCAGTGACTAACTTTACTCTGTGTTAGGCCTGCATACAGTTAGCCAGTGTGATTGAATGCATATATGTGTTTGCCAGGTAATTGGGAGGCCAGGCTGGCGAGGCTGGAGCTATCTGGTTCTGTCAATGCCTGGATGGGCGCGAATCAGAAATCATGGATCCAGGTTCAACAATTAAATTCCTGTTCTCCTATGAAAGATCTTGTAGATTGAAAGGCCCTCTGATTTAGCTGCCCAATTTCAATTCAATCAGTCAATTTTTTTCCTCATGAGAAAAATTGTAATTGGGATTTCAGTTCATTTCCTGAATTGACTGAATTGAAATGGAACTGGCCCCAACCCTGTTCTCCTGTTGTGTCTTATATGCAGGTGGACCTCCAGAGACCCACCCTGCTCCATGGGATCCAGACCCAGGGTGCAAGAGCCTCTCTGGGCCTGAAGGACTACTTCATCATGCACTTCACCCTCTCCTACAGCCTAGATAAGGAGACCTGGACTAACTACAAGGGGAACAGCACCAAGCCAGCCTACGTCAGTACCTTACATGTACCCTAACCATCTGTATTAGTACCTACTGGCTAGTACTATAACCACAAAGCATGAGCTTAATGTTTACCATACAAACCAGCAGTCAGTTGATGACATTTACTGTAAATGTCATCAATGCCTAAAATATTTCAGGATAATTCTATGCAATACTGTGGTGTCCTGTACTCTTACATTGTATGTTCTGTTATTACCTCCTGTTATCTCTCTTAAAGGCGCACACACTCATTTAACATGTACATCCCCATACTACCATGCTACCTCTTGTACTTACTGTTAATGATAGAACTTCTGTTTATTTCAGATATTTAACGGTAACCTGGATGGCTCCAAGGTGAAGGAGAACCATCTGTCTCCCCCCATCCTGGGTCGCTACATCAGACTGCAGCCTGTCACCATCCAGAGGAACCCTGCTCTTCGCATGGAGCTGCTGGGCTGTGACGTCAACAGTGAGTCCCTGTGGCAGTTAGGAACATCTTTGTAACAGTTTGTAACAGCTCAGATCACATTTAGTGGTGGTGTATGTTGTGATTAGATGATGTGATGTAGCTGAGGTTGAGAGGAACATCATCAGGTAGTCCGTGGTCGGGGTCAGGGGCCGGGGGAAGGGAGGAGATGCAGGGACGGACAGATCTCAGGTGCTGGTGAATAAAATCCCTGAAAGAAAGAAGAAGGAAAATAAAAACTTCAATGGTCTGTGTGTGTGTGTGTGTCTCAGGCTGCTCCTTCCCCCTGGGTCTCCAGAGGAGGTTGGTCCCAGACAGCAGCTTCAGAGCCTCCTCCTTCCTGCAGACTTGGAGGCTCTCCTGGAGCCCCGCCCTCGCACGCCTCCGCCAGGATGGCAGCGCCAATGCATGGCGCCCCAAGGTACACACACACACACATACAACAACAGCTCACAAGAAACACACACACAAAGCCAAACCACACACTCTCTTTGTTACCGGCACTTCTATTTTTCCATTATGTGTCAAGTCTCTCTCTCTGTCTCTCAATTCAATTCAAAGTGGCTTTATTGGGAAATGTGTTTACATTGCCAAAGCAAGTGAAATAAACAATAACCAAAGTGAGAAGAATTGAACAGTAAATGTTGCACTCAAAAAGGTTTAAAAAAGATAAGACATTTCAAGTATTATATTATCAGTTATATACCAGATATTATCAGTTATATACCAGATATTATCAGTTATATACCAGATATTATCAGTTATATACCAGATATTATCAGTTATATACCAGATATTTTCAGTTATATACCAGATATTTTTAGTTATATTAGCTATGTTGCTTTCTTCAAAGGACTAGTGGAAAGTCCATATCCTATCGATGTTTTAGCAATGTGCAAATAGTTGTAGTACGAATACTATGATAAATATTGGTGGTATTTACAACGTTGTTTGCTCTTCACTGGTTGCCCTTTTCACATGGCAACAGGTCACAAATCTTGCTGCTGTGATGGCACACTGTGGTATTTCACCCAATAGAAGGGAGTTTATCAATGTTTGATTTGTTTTCTAATTCTTTGTGGGTCTGTGTGATCTGTGGGAAATATGTCTCTAATGTGGTCGTACATTTGGCAGGAGGATAGGAAGTGCAGCTAAGTGTGCACATAGCCTGTCTTCTCTCTTTTTGTAGAGAAACTTTTTGTGGAAGGTACTACACCGCGCACAGATCCCCTGTTGGCTTCAATGTTGTCGAAATACGTTGAGTTTCCTTGTCGGACGAATTTCCTTGTAGACCTATTTGGCAGGGAAACTGTGAAGCCAGCTCTACAGCCTGTTTCTGTTTGAGTCTTTTATTAAAGAATGTGAAACAATGTTTCTGTTTGATCATTTTCATTACATCATGCATAGCTGTTCTTTATAATGGCCTAAAATAACGGTCAGAATATTATCTATAGGTTTTAATGAAAAACAGTAAACATACACATTTAATAACAGACTCGGGTGTTCTGCCACTGTGTACTCTCTGTTTATAGACAAATAGCATTCTAATTTGTTCTCTTTTTGGGTTGATTCTTTCCAGTGTGTTAAATAGTTAACTTTTTGCTTTCTCAAAATGTGGTTGTGTCTAATTGTGTTGCTGTCCTGGGGCTCTCTAGGTTCATCTCTCTGTAGGTGAGGGCTGTGTGGGGTCTGTGTTTGTGATGGGGACTCTTCTCTAGGTTAATCTCTCTGCAGGTGAGGGCTCTGTGGGGTCTGTGTTTGTGAGGGGACTCTTCTCTAGGTTAATCTCTCTGCAGGTGAGGGCTCTGTGGGGTCTGTGTTTGTGAGGGGACTCTTCTCTAGGTTCATCTCTCTGTAGGTGAGGGCTTTGTGGTGGAATGTGTGGCTGGGCATCGCTTGCTTTTAGGTGGTTGAAGGATTTAACAGCTCTTTTCTGGATTTTCATAACTAGGCAGTATAGTCCTAATTCTGATCTGCATGCATTGTTTGGGGGTTTGCGTTCTACACAAAGTGTATTTTTGCTGAATTCTGCTTGCAGAGTATCAATTGGATGTTTATCACATTTTGTAAATTATTGGTTGGTGAGTGGACCCCAGACCTCACAACCATAGAGGGCAATGGGTTCTATAACTGATTCAAGTATTTTTAGCCAGATCCTAATTGGTATGTCGAGGTTCATGCTCCTTTTGATGGCGTAGAAGGCCCTTCTTTCCTTGTCTCTTAGATGGTTCACAGCCTTGTGGAAGTTACCTGTGGTGTTGATGTTTAGGCCGAGGGAGGTGTAAATATTTGTGTGCTCTAGGGCAATGGTGTCTAGATAGAATTTGTATTTGTTGTCTTGGCTACTGGACCTTTTTTGGAACACCATTATTTTGGTCTTACTGAGATTCACTGTCAGGGCCGAAGTATACAGTACACATTTGATTTTTGAGCCCAGTACGGTGAGGCCGGGTGCTGCAGACTGCAGCCATTTTAACATTTGCTCAGTACATTGTTTTCACTGAGGAAATGTTAGACTCTGCTGTTAATGATAATGCATAGGATTTTTCAGAGATTGGTTTTGATGCAGATTCCACTGTAATTATTGGGGGCAAATTTGTCTCCACTTTTATGGATTGGGTCCTTGGTTCCAAATATTGGGGGAGATGCCTGAGCTGAGGATGATGTTAAAGAGTTTAAGTATAGCCAACTGGAATTCGTGATCTGTATATTTGATCATTTTATTTAGAATACCATCAACACCACAGGCCTTTTTGGGTTTAAGGGTTTGTATTTTGTCCTGTAGTTCATTCAATGTAATTGGAGAATCCAGGGGGTTCTGGTAGTCTTTAATAGTTGATTCTAAGATTTGTAGTTGATCATGTATATGTTTTTGCTGTTTGTTCTTTGTTATAGAGCCGGAAAGATGTGATTTATCCATACATTTCCATTTTGGATAGGAAGCTTTTTGTGTTGTTGGTTTAGTGTGTTCTAATTTTCCCAGAAGTGGTTAGATTCTTCAATTACATTGAGCTGATTTCTGACGTCCTGCTCCTTCTTTTTCCAGTGTACAGTACCAGTCAATTGTTTGGACACACCTACTCATTCAAGTGTTTTTCTTTATTTTTACTATATTCTACATTGTAGAATAATAGTGAAGACATCAAAACTATGAAATAACACATATGGAATCATGTAGTAACCAAAAAAGTGTTAAACAAATCCAAATATATTTTATATTCTTCAAAGGAGCTTTTGACTGGTACTGTATTTCATGTTTCCTGGCCCAAGCAAGTCTCTTATTATTATTGCTGTCCTTTAGTAGTGGTTTCTTTGCAGCAATTCGACCATGAAGGCCTGATTCACGCAGTCTCCTCTCTTGCATGTGCAGTTGCAAAAACCATCAAGCGCTATGATGAAACTGGCTTTCATGAGGACTGCAGAGCCCCGACCACCGTTCACAGTTCCCAACCCTCAACAGTTGATGTTGAGATGTGTCCGTTACTTGAACTCTGTGAAGCATTTATTTCGGCTGCAATTTCTGAGGCTGGTTACTCTAATGAACTTATCCTCTGCAGCAGAGGTCTTCCTTTCCTGTGGCAGTTCTCATGAAAGCCAGTTTCATCATAGCGCTTGATGGTTTTTGCAACTGCACATGAAGAAACGTTCAAAGTTCTTGAAATGTTCCGTATTGACTGACCTTCATGTCTTAAAGTAATGATGGACTGTCATTTCTCTTTGCTTATTTGAGCTGTTCTTGTCTAGGGTGGCTACTTTGAAGAATCTCAAATCTAAAAAATATTTTGATTTGTTAACACTTTGGTTACTAAACGATGCCATATGTGTTATTTTATAGTTTTGATGTCTTCATTATTATTCTACAATGTAGAAAACAGTAAAGAATAGAGAAAAACTTTTGAATGAGTAGTTGTGTCCAAACTTTTGTCTGGTACTGTATGTCTGTATTGTTTTAGTGATTCACCATAGTGAAGGCATAGGCTCTGGTTTTCTGAGTCTCTATGTTTTTGGTTGGGTAGGTTTTCTTAATGTCTTTCTTAGGTTTTTGCATTCTTCATCAGATATACAGTTTAGGCTTTCTACTGCCAAGTTTACACCTTCACTATTATAGTGAAACGTTTTGTCCAGCAGTTGTCTAATGGTGATTGAATTTGTTGCCAATAGTTTTCTGGTATGTTTCTACACTATTTTCCTTCCATCAATACCGTCTCTTAACAGTATGCAGTTTATTCGGATTTGATGCCACATAATTAAATATTGCTCTGTCACAAGTAGACTGTGATTTTGTTGTGATCTGTTAGGGGTGTCAGTGGGCTGACTGTGAACGCTCTGAGAGACTCTGGGTTGAGGTCTGTGATAAACAAATCTACAGTACAACTGCCAAGGGATGAGCTGTAGGTGTACCTACCGTAGGAGTCCCCTCGAAGCCTATCAGTGAATATGTACAGACCCAGCGTGTGACAGACCTGCAGGAGTTGTGACCAGTTTTTGTTGGTTGTTTTGTCATAGTTGTGTCTAGCAAGGCATATTGGAGAGGAAATGCTGTAGGTGTTCTTGGTCTCTCTCACTCGCTCTCTCTCTCTCTCTCTCTCTCATGGGCCTCTCCATTATATCTCTCGTTCTTTAGCTAATCACATTTACTGCCTTTCTCAGAAAACACTGGACAATGGTGATTTGCCATCTTATCAGATTGGTGTGTTTATTTTAAGGGTTGGTAGGATATGAGCAATACTTGTGATTGCTAGATAAAGGTAAACTGTGCCATGTGTTCTCTGAAACTGAATAGTCAAAGATAGGTGGAGAAATTATGTAGAATCTGTGATAAATTTCTATTGCGAGAGTGACTTTCCCTGGAAGACACTCTAGGAATCAATCAAGATATACAATTGCTTGTAATGGTCACATGCTGTGGTGGAAGTGTTGTAAGTTAGGGTTTTTCTGTTCCAGTGAGTGTCTCCCAGTCTCTATTGTTCGCCATCATTTGTTTCAATCTTTTTTTTTATTCTTGTTTTTAAATACTTGTTCTTGACAAAACCAGCATCTGGACCTAGCTGACTGCTGTGCACAGGGCTAACTATCATCTGGACCTAGCCGACTGCTCTGCACAGGGTTAACTATTATCTGGACCTAGCTGCACTGCTGTGCACAGGGCTAACTATCATCTGGACCTAGCCGACTGCTCCGCACAGGGTTAACTATTATCTGGACCTAGCTGCACTGCTGTGCACAGGGCTAACTATCATCTGGACCTAGCCGACTGCTCCGCACAGGGTTAACTATTATCTGGACCTAGCTGCACTGCTGTGCACAGGGTTAACTATTATCTGGACCTAGCTGCACTGCTGTGCACAGGGTTAACTATCATCTGGACCTAGCTGACTGCTGTGCACAGGGTTAACTATCATCTGGACCTAGCTGACTGCTGTGCACAGGGTTAACTATCATCTGGACCTAGCTGACTGCTGTGCACAGGGTTAACTATCATCTGGACCTAGCTGACTGCTGTGCACAGGGTTAACTATCATCTGGACCTAGCTGACTGCTGTGCACAGGGTTAACTATCATCTGGACCTAGCTGCACTGCTGTGCACAGGGTTAACTATCATCTGGACCTAGCCGACTGCTCTGCACAGGGTTAACTATCATCTGGACCTAGCTGCACTGCTGTGCACAGGGTTAACTATCATCTGGACCTAGCTGCACTGCTGTGCACAGGGTTAACTATCATCTGGACCTAGCTGACTGCTGTGCACAGGGTTAACTATCATCTGGACCTAGCTGCACTGCTGTGCACAGGGCTAACTATCATCTGGACCTAGCCGACTGCTCTGCACAGGGTTAACTATCATCTGGACCTAGCTGACTGCTGTGCACAGGGTTAACTATCATCTGGACCTAGCTGACTGCTGTGCACAGGGTTAACTATCATCTGGACCTAGCCGACTGCTCTGCACAGGGTTAACTATCATCTGGACCTAGCTGCACTGCTGTGCACAGGGTTAACTATCATCTGGACCTAGCCGACTGCTGTGCACAGGGTTAACTATCATCTGGACCTAGCTGACTGCTGTGCACAGGGTTAACTATCATCTGGACCTAGCTGACTGCTGTGCACAGGGTTAACTATCATCTGGACCTAGCTGACTGCTGTGCACAGGGTTAACTATCATCTGGACCTAGCTGACTGCTGTGCACAGGGTTAACTATCATCTGGACCTAGCTGACTGCTGTGCACAGGGTTAACTATCATCTGGACCTAGCTGCACTGCTGTGCACAGGGTTAACTATCATCTGGACCTAGCCGACTGCTCTACACAGGGTTAACTATTATCTGGACCTAGCTGCACTGCTGTGCACAGGGTTAACTATCATCTGGACCTAGCTGCACTGCTGTGCACAGGGTTAACTATCATCTGGACCTAGCTGACTGCTGTGCACAGGGTTAACTATCATCTGGACCTAGCTGCACTGCTGTGCACAGGGCTAACTATCATCTGGACCTAGCCGACTGCTCTGCACAGGGTTAACTATCATCTGGACCTAGCTGACTGCTGTGCACAGGGTTAACTATCATCTGGACCTAGCTGACTGCTGTGCACAGGGTTAACTATCATCTGGACCTAGCCGACTGCTCTGCACAGGGTTAACTATCATCTGGACCTAGCTGCACTGCTGTGCACAGGGTTAACTATCATCTGGACCTAGCCGACTGCTGTGCACAGGGTTAACTATCATCTGGACCTAGCTGACTGCTGTGCACAGGGTTAACTATCATCTGGACCTAGCTGACTGCTGTGCACAGGGTTAACTATCACCTGGACCTAGCTGCGCTGCTGTGCACAGGGTTAACTATCATCTGGACCTAGCTGACTGCTGTGCACAGGGTTAACTATCATCTGGACCTAGCCGACTGCTCTGCACAGGGTTAACTATCATCTGGACCTAGCTGCACTGCTGTGCACAGGGTTAACTATCATCTGGACCTAGCCGACTGCTGTGCACAGGGTTAACTATCATCTGGACCTAGCTGACTGCTGTGCACAGGGTTAACTATCATCTGGACCTAGCTGACTGCTGTGCACAGGGTTAACTATCATCTGGACCTAGCTGACTGCTGTGCACAGGGTTAACTATCATCTGGACCTAGCTGACTGCTGTGCACAGGGTTAACTATCATCTGGACCTAGCTGACTGCTGTGCACAGGGTTAACTATCATCTGGACCTAGCTGCACTGCTGTGCACAGGGTTAACTATCATCTGGACCTAGCCGACTGCTCTGCACAGGGTTAACTATTATCTGGACCTAGCTGCACTGCTGTGCACAGGGTTAACTATCATCTGGACCTAGCTGCACTGCTGTGCACAGGGTTAACTATCATCTGGACCTAGCTGACTGCTGTGCACAGGGTTAACTATCATCTGGACCTAGCTGCACTGCTGTGCACAGGGCTAACTATCATCTGGACCTAGCCGACTGCTCTGCACAGGGTTAACTATCATCTGGACCTAGCTGACTGCTGTGCACAGGGTTAACTATCATCTGGACCTAGCTGACTGCTGTGCACAGGGTTAACTATCATCTGGACCTAGCCGACTGCTGTGCACAGGGTTAACTATCATCTGGACCTAGCTGACTGCTGTGCACAGGGTTAACTATCATCTGGACCTAGCTGACTGCTGTGCACAGGGTTAACTATCACCTGGACCTAGCTGCGCTGCTGTGCACAGGGTTAACTATCACCTGGACCTAGCTGCGCTGCTGTGCACAGGGTTAACTATCATCTGGACCTAGATGCACAGCTCCCGGGAGGCGCAGCAGTCTAAGGCACGGTTTCTATTAATGTATTGCACCTCCTATAACCCACCCCCCTTCCTCTCTCCTCCTCCAGGCCAATAACCCCCATGAGTGGCTGCAGGTGGACTTCCTGGTAATGAAACGCATCACAGGGGTCGTCACTCAGGGGGCGTGGTCTATTCGGACTCAGATGATGGTGACAGAGTTCTCCGTAACCATTAGCGACAACGGCCACTCCTGGTCCAACGTGGTTGTCGAGGGAACGGAAAGAGAGAAGGTATCACACACACATCACTCATTATCATCAGATTTATCACAGGCTACTTTTCAGTACACACACACCTTCCTTAGCATGCAGGGGAAAATGTGATCTGAAACCTCAGTGAAAATGCCACCAAGCAGATTTACAAAACCTGATTTTGGAAAGAGCACAAACAGTGACAAAGCTGTAACATCTTTAACTTTTCGAGTTGACGAACTGGGATTTGTGAGCCAGCTCTGTTTGACTCTGCCTCCTCCTTCCTCCCAGATGTTCTTGGGGAACAGTAAGCCAGATGAGGAGATGCTGAACCTCTTTGATCCTCCTCTGTTCGCCCGCTTCATACGGATCCACCCCAGAGGCTGGGTCAACGACATAGCCCTGCGCCTGGAGTTCATTGGCTGTGACACCCAGCAGCGACACTGAGAGACAGGGCAGGGGGCCCCACTGTGCAGCTCCACACTCAGGCCCACCTCATCTTCGTCTCTTCTATTTAATGAGCATAGCAGTGACGTGATGATCATGAAATAGTCATGTCATTGATGGATGAACAGAGTGAGTGAAGTGTAAAATGTTTGTTTAGCTAGGATCAGAGTCATATATGATATGCTGTTGTAGTAAGTGTCTATTGATGAGCTTCAACTGAGAATAGCTCTTTGGTCTGGTCACTCCACTATCAACAGTATAACACATTATGTCAGTTTATGAAGGCTGACTCTCACAGACAGTTTGTCTCATGTACAATATATACTACTACAAACACTGACTTCAGACATTCCAGCTGGGATCAAATACATGTAAATAGTACAGTATAATGATTATTTCTTTATGGATGGATGTGACTCTGACTACAGTAATCTGTACAGTACTGTATGTATATGCAATGTATCATATGCACTGAGGGGAGAGGGATAGAGTTTATATTGTTAAATAAAAATGGAATTATATCAAGCCTGGTCCCAGAGGTTAGTGTTGCGACACCCCCTGCACGCACACACACGTCCTCCCATGCTTTCTCATCATTTCCTGTTCACCATCTCCCTTCCGTGACAGGAAACAGTTTTGTCTTTGCTTTTGTTTTGTTCCTTTGCACCAGTAAGGGGGATACAGGCAGTGGCTCTGTGTTTCTCTGTGATTAGGGAGGGTGGTTTCACCTTCCTTTACCTCATTCCTGTCTCTCCAGACTGTTATTCAGTCTTATCCACTTCTCACAGTCTCTCAAGCCATTGGCAAGTGTGATTGATTTGGTAGACACCGAAAGAGAGAAAGACAGCAGTGTGTGTGAGAGAGGGAGAGCAGTGTGTGTGAGAGAGAGAGAGAGAGGGAGAAAGACAACAGTGTGTGTGTGAGAGAGGGAGAGACAGCAGTGTGTGTGAGAGGAAGAGAGAGCAGTGTGAGGGAGAGAGAGAGGAGAGAATGAGAGAGACAGCAGTGTGTGTGTGAGAGAGGGAGAGACAGCAGTGTGTGTGTGAGAGAGAGAGACAGCAGTGTGTGTGTGAGAGAGAGAGACAGCAGTGTGTGTGTGAGAGAGGGAGAGACAGCAGTGTGTGTGTGAGAGAGGGAGAGACAGCAGTGTGTGTGTGAGAGAGGGAGAGACAGCAGTGTGTGTGTGAGAGAGGGAGAGACAGCAGTGTGTGTGTGAGAGAGGGAGAGACAGCAGTGTGTGTGTGAGAGAGGGAGAGACAGCAGTGTGTGTGTGAGAGAGGGAGAGACAGCAGTGTGTGTGTGAGAGAGAGAGACAGCAGTGTGTGTGTGAGAGAGGGAGAGACAGCAGTGTGTGTGTGAGAGAGGGAGAGACAGCAGTGTGTGTGTGAGAGAGGGAGAGACAGCAGTGTGTGTGTGAGAGAGGGAGAGACAGCAGTGTGTGTGAGAGAGGGAGAGGAAGAGAGACAGCAGCATGTGTGAGAAAGGGAGTACAGTGTGTTTGTGGACACTGGGCACATAAATCCTCTCGTTATCAGCCCCTCACTGAGGAAGTTGACCACAAAGCCGTGTTGTTTGGTTTGGATGGGGAGAACAGACAGACAACACTGCTGGACAAATGTTGGCAAAAACATTCCACTAGGCACAAACTGGTTGAATCAATTGTTTCCACGTTATTTCAACCCAAAACATCTGTGATGACATTGAATCAATGTGGAAAACTGATTGGATTTGAGAGAAAAATCATCTGCGTAAAGGCATGTCTTTTTTTCACCCAATTTTTTACCTAAATCCAATGACATGTTGGCAATTTTGGTTGATTTCAAGTCGAATATTCCAAATATAGATCAAAACTAGATGTTGAACTGATGTCTGTGCCCAGTGGGATGACAGACAGAAAGTATCACAACAAATCACACTTTATCCCTGTCCAAACAATAACCAGAGGAACAGAAACATGTATTTTCACCTGGTTTTCACTCCAATAAAACCTTAATAGGTCTTAATCATACTAGCGTCCTGTCCAGGGGATGTACTTGTGCATGAAGCTTCCTCACGCTACAAAAACAGGACATAGGGGCATGTTAGGGCCTTTCTGGTTCGGACAAGGCAGAACTTACTTTACTTAGTCATGTAAGCAATGATGACTGGACTCTGTGTATTTTTCAAACCCTCTTCTCTGTGTGTGTAAGTTAGATTGTAACAACAATACAAATCATGTGACACCATCAAAGGAGCCATCGGACCTCTAGTGTCAGATTGGTCTGAGAGAAGTTTCAGAACAGGCAAGCTGTTAGTAGTCCCTAGTATGAGTCACACCTACTATGGAAACCCCCATATTATTTATGTTACATCTCTTCTTCCTGGAACCTCAGGCCCCATGTCCACAGAACAATCATTCCACAGGAACCATGAAGCACACACACACACACACACACACACACACGCACGCATGCACACACACACGCACACACATCAGTTTATACTTTTCTGTCATTTAAGTATTTACAAACGGTCTTTATGGTAAATGAAGTAAAGGGATTCCCATATAACTGATTATTCAGCATAGTCTGGTAGTAGTATCCCCTATAAATTAAATGTGCCAAATTCCCTGTAAGTACATTTCACAATGTGTAAAAACTTCATGGTTATGCAATCGGAGATGATTCAGTTGATCTGTGTGTGGTAATACTGTACTATGGCATAGTGGGGTTTTATTGTATTTGTGTGTGCTCTGTTACATAGTGAATATGAAGTGTCATATCTAGGTTGTCCCTAGAAACAATAGGGTTAAGTTGTTTTCAATAGTACTACAGTATCACTCACTGTGTTCTGAAGGGGAGAAGGCGCCCTCTTCTGGAGACACTGTGCTAGTGCATCAGTAAACTACTGTTCGGGCCCTACAGGCCAACCAAGCAACCATTCCTTCCTACAAGAGCCCTCTATATAGTCCCTGCCCCATTCACACACAGGAGAAAACAGACAGTAACAGGTAACCATCTGTGCAACATTTTGGCAACAACCCCCGTGTCCAGCCACATAGTCCCCTGCTCCCCAAAACCCTGCTCCCCAAAACTGTTCTACTTGAAACTCCTCCACACAGTCCCCTGCTCCCCAACACTGTACTTAAAACTCATTCAATCAAACTAATTATCCACCCATCCATCCCAGGCCCGCCCAGACCTGCTTAGCCTGATTGTAAGCCACCAGAGAAGGGTGCAACAGGGTAGTACAACATGCCTGACTGCTGGTAGTTCTAAGACCTGAACAGAATTATGGTGGTTATTTTCTGGTGCATTCAAAGGCGCATGCTCGCTAACTCATTTTTTATTGGTATTTACGGTGATGCGGTCTCTGCAATAGTCAGGGCATTCATACTTCTTGCGCTTCGCTGAGCAGCGCACTGAGCGCAGTTGAGAAGTTGTCAAGGAAGTGGGTTTGTGTTTAAACAGCACCTCACACCATCACCTACCATCAACCAATCAAGTCAATGCGCAGCTACACGGAGTCCTCCACATGGTTACACATTTTGGGAAGCCCGCCGGCAATGTGGTTCAGAGCTAAATTTGGCCTCTGAATGCCTCCAGAGGCTCCGCGATGCGTCACACCCGCCATATGGAGCCTATGACCACATGTTCGGATCAATCATAAATTGTATTTCAGTGAGTCAAATGGGAGAGCGTGGTGCAGAAGACGAGTCTACATTCCAAATGGCACCCTATTCCCTATATAGTGCACCCTATTTCCTATGTAGTGCGCACTATGGGCTCTGGTGAAAAGTAGGGCACTATAACAGACAATGTATGCTTGATCCGAAAATGTGGTCAGAGGCGCCATATGGATGGTGTTGCACAATCGCGAAGTCTCTGGAGGCATGCAGAGGCCAAATTGAGTTCCATACTGCATCGCTGTATAAAAACAAACTCACGTCCTTGACAACTTCCTTGACAACAGCTCTGCGCTGCTCGGCGAAGTATGAATGTCCCGACTTCTGCAGAGGCCGTATCACCGTGAATGCTGCACGGGCAGTGCAGATGTGAGATTGACCGTATGACGCTTTTAAAGGGAATAGGCTGCCATTTGGGATGCACTCAACAGCTTGACACCTGGCTGCACTGATCCGTGTTCATATGGAAATATATAGCAGTCAGGGCGCGGATAACAGGCATCATTTATCCCTGAGTCATACTGAGACTGAGCTAACAACATCCCATAACACATTTATGGTAATAGCCATAGCTACTGTCAGACCTAACTTGTTCATATGCAAATATGGCAGTTAGTCACAGGGCTAAAATATACACTGTTTCCCAATTAGTCAGACATAATATCACATAGTTTAACTATAGCATATGGAAATATGCCAGTTAGTCAGGGGGCAGTTAACACACACCATGATGCTCAGCCTCAGTGCATTTTGCAATGAGTCATACTGTGTCTCACACACAGTTACTAGCAGTATGTTATATCCAGAGACATACAGTATAATGCTGTGGATGGCTTTACTCAGCTGGCCAGAGAAAACTCCTGCAGTTCCCATCATATTAATACAGATCCAAAAATAACTTGACATGTATCTAGTAGGTTCAGGAACAGATTGGTGACAGTTGGTAGGAAATCTGAGGTGAGAGTTGTGATGAAAATAACACCAGAAACATTTTGCAAAAGAAGGAGAGATGAGTTAAAATATTAAACAAGAGCAGCACAGTCAGGGCCATGTACAGCCTATGGGTAATACAGTCAGGGCCATGTACAGCCTATGGTTAATACAGTCAGGGCCATGTACAGCCTATGGGTAATACAGTCAGGGCCATGTACAGCCTATGGGTAATACAGTCAGGGCCATGTACAGCCTATGGGTAATACAGTCAGGGCCATGTACAGTCTACGGGTAATACAGCCAGGGTGATGTACAGTATACGGGTGATACAGTCAGGGTGATGTACAGTCTACGGGTGATACAATCAGGGTGATGTACAGTCTACGGGTAATACAGTCAGGGTCATGTAGTCTACGGGTGGTACAACCAGGGTGATGTACAGTCTACGGGTGATACAGTCAGGGTGATGTACAGTCTATGGGTAATCCAATCAGGGTTATGTACAGTCTATGGGTAATCCAGTCAGGGTCATGTACAGTCTATGGGTAATCCAGTCAGGGCCATGTACAGTCTATGGGTAATCCAGTCAGGGCCATGTACAGTCTATGGGTAATCCAGTCAGGGCCATGTACAGTCTATGGGTAATCCAGTCAGGGCCATGTACAGTCTATGGGTAATACAGTCAGGGTCATGTACAGCCTATGGGTAATACAGTCAGGGTCATGTACAGCCTATGGGTAATACAGTCAGGGTCATGTACAGCCTATGGGTAATACAGTCAGGGTCATGTACAGTCTATGGGTAATACAGTCAGGGCCATGTACAGTCTATGGGTAATACAGTCAGGGTCATGTACAGTCTATGGGTAATACAGTCAGGGTCATGTACAGTCAGGGCCATGTACAGTCTATGGGTAATACAGTCAGGGCCATGTACAGTCTATGGGTAATACAGTCAGGGCCATGTACAGTCTATGGGTAATCCAGTCAGGGCCATGTACAGTCTATGGGTAATCCAGTCAGGGCCATGTACAGTCTATGGGTAATCCAGTCAGGGCCATGTACAGTCTATGGGTAATCCAGTCAGGGCCATGTACAGTCTATGGGTAATCCAGTCAGGGCCATGTACAGTCTATGGGTAATACAGTCAGGGTCATGTACAGCCTATGGGTAATACAGTCAGGGTCATGTACAGCCTATGGGTAATACAGTCAGGGTCATGTACAGCCTATGGGTAATACAGTCAGGGTCATGTACAGTCTATGGGTAATACAGTCAGGGCCATGTACAGTCTATGGGTAATACAGTCAGGGTCATGTACAGTCTATGGGTAATACAGTCAGGGTCATGTACAGTCAGGGCCATGTACAGTCTATGGGTAATACAGTCAGGGCCATGTACAGTCTATGGGTAATACAGTCAGGGCCATGTACAGTCTATGGGTAATACAGTCAGGGCCATGTACAGTCTATGGGTAATACAGTCAGGGCCATGTACAGTCTATGGGTAATCCAGTCAGGGCCATGTACAGTCTATGGGTAATCCAGTCAGGGCCATGTACAGTCTATGGGTAATCCAGTCAGGGCCATGTACAGTCTATGGGTAATCCAGTCAGGGCCATGTACAGTCTATGGGTAATACAGTCAGGGTCATGTACAGCCTATGGGTAATACAGTCAGGGTCATGTACAGCCTATGGGTAATACAGTCAGGGTCATGTACAGCCTATGGGTAATACAGTCAGGGTCATGTACAGTCTATGGGTAATACAGTCAGGGCCATGTACAGTCTATGGGTAATACAGTCAGGGTCATGTACAGTCTATGGGTAATACAGTCAGGGTCATGTACAGTCAGGGCCATGTACAGTCTATGGGTAATACAGTCAGGGCCATGTACAGTCTATGGGTAATACAGTCAGGGCCATGTACAGTCTATGGGTAATACAGTCAGGGCCATGTACAGTCTATGGGTAATACAGTCAGGGTCATGTACAGTCTATGGGTAATACAGTCAGGGTCATGTACAGTCTATGGGTAATACAGTCAGGGTCATGTACAGTTTATGGGTAATCCAGTCAGGGCCATGTACAGTCTATGGGTAATCCAGTCAGGGCCATGTACAGTCTATGGGTAATCCAGTCAGGGCCATGTACAGTCTATGGGTAATCCAGTCAGGGCCATGTACAGTCTATGGGTAATACAGTCAGGGTCATGTACAGTCTATGGGTAATACAGTCAGGGTCATGTACAGCCTATGGGTAATACAGTCAGGGTCATGTACAGCCTATGGGTAATACAGTCAGGGTCATGTACAGTCTATGGGTAATACAGTCAGGGCCATGTACAGTCTATGGGTAATACAGTCAGGGTCATGTACAGTCTATGGGTAATACAGTCAGGGTCATGTACAGTCAGGGCCATGTACAGTCTATGGGTAATACAGTCAGGGCCATGTACAGTCTATGGGTAATACAGTCAGGGTAATGTACAGTCTATGGGTAATACAGTCAGGGCCATGTACAGTCTATGGGTAATACAGTCAGGGTCATGTACAGTCTATGGGTAATACAGTCAGGGTCATGTGCAGTCTATGGGTAATACAGTCAGGGTCATGTACAGTCTATGGGTAATACAGTCAGGGTGATGTACAGTCTACGGGTAATACAGTCAGGGTCATGTAGTCTACGGGTGGTTCAGCCAGGGTGATGTACAGTCTACGGGTGATACAGTCAAGGTGATGTACAGTCTACGGGTGATACAATCAGGGTGATGTACAGTCTATGGGTGATACAGCAAGAGCTAAAGAAGAAGATACTAGGTAGGTGTGGTCAGAAGTATATATAGTGTTTTTTTTTTTTTAACCAGGATCCATAGGTCTCTGGTCAAAAGTAGTCCGCTATAAAGGGAATAGGGTTCCATTTGGGACAGAGACTTGGTGTACACCAGCCCAAGGATAACAGCCCTGTCTAATACACACTGGGCTGGCTCAGACTAAAAAACAACATATTGTTTGGGAGAAAACTCCCAAAAGATCACTGGGGTTTAAAATGCTATGGCTGGTATGGGGTGAGATACAATTAAAATACCAACAATATTAGGAAACATAAAATGTAATAATGTAGTTATTTAAGCTGTGTAAATACGTAGATTTATGATGAGATTATACTCTCATAGAGTACATGTAAACCTATGTAACATGTGACCCTATACTTGACCGTTCCTTGAACTGGTACTGGGCCTAGACATTTAGGGTGCAATCTGCACTAGTTCCCACTCAGAAACCACTGCAGAGACAACAGGACTTTGACTAGCCAAACAGTGGTTAAGCAAACAACACCATGAAGTCTGCATGTTTCACTATCAGTCATTAACCTCTCCTGTCCAAATTTGTGTCTCAGTAGTTAAAAATCTAATATTTCAATAGCCTATCTCATCAAAACACAAACAGAACAATGACAACTGCCAAACTAAACAAGAGAATGATCAAAAGTACATCTTGTAGTGTTTGCTTACAGCGAGCAAACAGCACAGTTTACTCTGCATCTACAGTATAAGGATAAGGATGCTTGGCGAGCCAGCAGCATAGCCTGGTAGACCAGACTGAATGCTGCACTCACAATGGTTCAATCTGGTTTAAACCAGGCTAGAGCCAGCAATCTCTCTGACCAACTATAGGAGAATGATCAAAATGAATTATCAAAAAGTACATATTGTATTACAGCTTGCTTGATCAAACAAGGTTTCCTCTTTCCATCTATAGCCTAAGGATGATAATGCATGGTGAGCTAGTGGGCTCTCAGACCAGCTGTAGGAGATATAGGAGCAGCATGGCGGTGAGATCAACAGAAGCGAGAAGAGACGAAGGAACTTAATGAGGTAAGAGTAGAGATAACTTGGTGACCCATGTCCACTCAGTCTGCAGCCTTAATGGTGGCTAGGACCATAGGGATTAAAGCTATATTATATGACAGGTACTGAACTGTCAGAGGGAATGACATTTAGAGAAGCAGGAAGGAAAAATAAAGAGTTTAAAAAGTATGGCTCATAGCCAGATGGGGAGAGGGAAGGTACATCTCATATACACACACAGGTTTGACCAGTTTCTTCATGGATTGGAACTGTTATGGTATATTTCCGAGCATCTAGTAAAGCAACAATAATGAGTATTAATAACTGGAGTGAAGTAGATTGAAAATAGTTTTTTTGGAAGATTTCGGGAGTGTGTGAAGCTCTGTGGCTCTGAAACTAATAGCTGTAGAAAAAAACTAAAACAAGCAACCATTTCATTTCACTTGGAAGTATAATGTCATCATTTGAAGAATAGATTACTGAGGTATTGATGTCTTTGTCCTCTCTCCGTTTCCCTCCCTGTCCTACCATTAGGTCTAGGCCGTGTCCCAAATGCCACTCTATTCCCTTTATAGTGTGTTACTTTTGACCAGTGACCATAGGGCACTATATAGGGAATAGGGTGCCATTTGGGACACTCATATTCAACCCTTCTGTCTTCCGGAAAATGTAATCTCATGTAGGTAAGTGGTCCGTTTAACATTTATGAAACGTAACAGCAACTGCAATTTATTGAATTTCTCTACTAGGGTGAAAATCTCCACGAGGCAGTATCTGGTTATTACCGTGACGACGCATGAACCCAACAACCAGTATGTTGTCATAAGAAGCAGCAAACTCATCAACAAAGAGTCATCAGTTTGATGTGGACCAATGGGAATCAGGTTGAAAAAAGGACCTAGCCAATGAGTGCATGCATGTAATGGCAATCGTTCTCTGGTCTGTGGACCAATGCCCAAACACACACAGCAAAAACTATGGCCTTTCAATTTAAAATTAAGCTCAATGCACTTCATGTAGATTTGGATTGTTTGCAAAAAACCTGGCAGACTAAAAGGTTATTTTTATTTTCTTTCCAATTTTCACTTAGTCATATATTGACGCCAACGGGAGTCTGAAAGTGGATTATTCCCCATGGGAATAACAAGATCCAAATGCCGTTGTAAGAGACAGATGGTAAAAACAAATAAAAAAAACATTTAGAAACTGAAAAACAAAAACAAATCTGCAGAGTAAATAAAACATTGGCAAAACTTCTCAGAGGTGTATTTACTTTAAAGTATCCACACTGTGTATGAAAAATATATGATTGACTTAAAGTCTTAGAAATGTGACTGTTATTTATTTAAGGCTCTACAAAGTCAGAAGCCGGTAAAGAATCTGTTCCGTCTGGTCAGGTACTCTCTATCCGTAGCTCTGCCATGGCACAGGTTACATATGTTAAAACTGCATAAGTACCTCAACCATAATGTGGTTGAGGTGACTTCGTTTTAGTGGCTTTTCCAAGAGGGAAATCACCATTGAGACCTATAGTACAATACAAAAATTAAACAGATGTGTTCTTCCTTCATCGATCATAAACAAAATAAATAGAAACTTGCAAAATGTAACTGCAAAAACTTGTCATAATAACTGACATATATCTAATGTCCTATATTACGCCCTAGATCTACACTACCAGTCAAAAGTTTTCAAACACCTACTCATTCAAGGGTTTTTCTTTATTTTTACATTGTAGAATAATAGTAAAGACATCAACACTATGAAATAACACACATGAATTCATGTAGTATACCCCCAAAAAAGTGTTAAACAAATCAAAATATACAGTTGAAGTCGGAGGTTTACATACACTTAGGTTGGAGTCATTAAAACTCGTTTATCAACCACTCCACAAATGTCTTGTTAACAAACTATAGTTTTGGCAAGACGGTTAGGACATCTACTTTGTGCATGACACAAGTAATTTTTCCAACAATCGTTTACAGACAGATTATTTAACTTATAATTCACTGTATCACAATTCCAGTGGGTCAGAAGTTTACATACACTAAGTTGACTGTGCCTTCAAAACAGCTTGGAAAATTCCAGAAAATGTAATGGCTTTAGAAGCTTCTGTTAGACTAATTGACATCATTTGAGTCAATTGGAGGTGTACCTGTGGATGTATTTCAAGGCCTACCTTCAAACTCAGTGCCTCTTTGCTTGACATCACAGGAAAATAAAAATAAATCACCCAAGACCTCAGAAAAAAATTGTAGACCTCCACAAGTCTGGCTCATCCTTAGGATCAATTTCCAAATGCCTGAAGGTACCACGCTCATCTGTACTAACAATAGTACGCAAGTATAACCACCATGGGACCACGAAGCCGTCATAACGCTCAGGAAGGAGACACGTTCTGTCTCCTAGAGATGAACGTACTTTGGTGTGAAAAGTGCAAATCAATCCCAGAACAACAGCAAAGGACCTTGTGAAGATGCTGGAGGAAACAGGTACAAAAGTATCTATATCCACAGTAAAAACAAGTCCTATATCGACATAACCTGAAAGGCCGCTCAGCAAGGAAGAAGCAACTGCTCCAAAACCGCCATAAAAAAGCCAGACTACAGTTTGCAACGTACTTTTTGGAGAAATGTCCTCTGGTCTGATGAAACAAACATAGAACTGTTTGGCCATAATGACAATCGTTATGTTTGGAGGAAAAAGGGAGAGGCTTGCAAGCCGAAGAACACCATCCCCTCCGTGAAGCACGGGGGTGGCAGCATCATGTTGTGGGGGTGCTTTGCTGCAGGAGGGACTGGTGCACTTCACAAAATAGATTATGATCCACACATCAATAGATTCACATAATAAATTATGTGGATATATTGAAGCAACATCTCAAGACATCAGTCAGGAAGTTAAAGCTTGGTCACAAATGGGTTTTCCAAATGGACAATGACCACAAGCATACTTCCAAAGTTGTGGAAAATAGCTTAAGGACAACAAAGTCAAGGTATTGGAGTAGCCATCACAAAGCCCTGACCTCAATCCTATAGAAAATGTGTGGGCAGAACTAAAAAAGCGTGTGCGAGCAAGGAGGCCTACAAACCTGACTCAGTTACACCAGCTTTGTCAGGAGGAATGGGCCAAAATTCACCCAACTTATTGTGGGAAGCTTGTGGAAGGCTACCCGAAACGTTTGCCCTAAGTTAAACAATTTAAAGGCAATGCTACAAAATACTAATTGAGTGTATGTAAACTTCTGACCCACTGGGAATGTGATGAAAGAAATAAAATCTGAAATAAATCCTTCTCTCTACTATTATTCTGACATTTCACATTCTTAAAATAAAGTGGTGATCCTAACTGACCTAAGACAGGGAATTTTTTATTCGGATTAAACGTTAGGAATTGTGAAAAACTGAATTTAAATGTATTTGGCTAAGGTGTATTTAAACTTCCGACTTCAACTGTATTTTATATTTGAGATTCTTCAAATAGCCATCCTTTGCCTTGATGACAGCTTTACGACATGATTCCATGTGTTATTTAATAGTTTTGATGTCTTCACTATTATTCTACAATGTAGAAAATAGTAAAAATAAAGAAAAATCCTTGAATGAGTAGGTGTTCTAAAACTTTTAACCGGTAGTGTATATAATGAAACACCTACAGATAGAAAGAACATTAAATAAAGTGTGAGATGCTTGTGGTCTAGACAGAAGTACAAAGTACTCCATTCAATTACTCTAATACTATTTATCTTTCTGAATAATCTGTCATTTAAAAACCTACTGAAGCATATTAAAACATTTACATACCAGACGTAACAGAATTAAAAAAATATTTGTTTTCAGGCGGCCAGCTCTATATGGTACACACTTATTGTGTGAATTCACATTTTGAAGTCTAAAACCATTTTAAATGAGCTTAAAGACACAGGGAACGAGTGCACTGTTTTGGATTGTGTGACGCCCAGGTCCTATGATAATGCCAATCGTCTCTCTCTTCGTTCAAGGAGGATGATTAGTGACGTGTTCCTCCTTTACTTCAGAGGGCAAAAAAACCTTCTCCCCCTCTTTCCTTGGACCACAGGGTTCACTATAAGGAATTAATGGCGTTCAGAGAGGAGAGGGCTTCCTATAGACAGGAGGGGTCTTCCTATAGAAACTGTGTCACAAGTTGAGAGGTACATCATCAGGTAGTCCGTGGTCAGGGGCCGGGGTTCAGGGGTCAGGGGCGAGGTGGAAGGGAGGAGGTGCAGGGACGGACAGATCTCAGGTGCTGGTGAATAGAATCCCTGAGAGAAGGAAGAAGAAAAATAAAAACATCAAGGATCTGTGTGTGTGTGTGTGTGTCCTCTCATACCTTTGTGTAGTGCTACTCAGATGTGTGTCTCCACGTCAGTGTACCCAGGCATCATGCTTCCGTTAGAGCAGGCCGCCGGAGGCAGCATGTGATCTGTGCTGGTGTCATCCGGCCCCCCACCCTGGCCCTCAAAGGCTCTCTGCTGCCGCCGGTGTATCAGGGGCACAAAGAACAGCACCATGCCCCCCACGAAGGGAGGACCCCCTGCCAGGTAGAAGGCCACGTTGTAATCACCACAGTAGTCATGCAGGAGTCCTGGGGGACAAGGGAGGGAGAAGTTTCAGATGTAGTGTATAGAACCACTACTCGTTATTCAAGATAGAATCACTGAGCGAATCTCAATTGTATTTCCTTGATTCCTTGTGTCCACTCTCAACGCCTCTTTCTTAAAATTAATTGGTGGAGAAGATCTAAGGGAGGAGCTTTTGATATTTTGCTCCAATATCCTTTGATATTCACCCACTATCTTGGTGATTCAAGTTATTTTACCTGAACTAGCTCAGAACTAATAATTAGCGGTCTTAATAATGTCTAAAATGTTCCTCAGTAAAGTGTGTCTAGTGTATGTCCAGGGTGATGGGCAACACTGGCCAAAATATTCAGTCAGGAGCTAGCTAGCTAAGTGGCCCTGAGAGAGAGAGAGAGAGAGAGAGAGAGAGAGAGAGAGAGAAGATATTCAGCCAGGCCTCACAGGATGCAATGTCAATACAGAACACTGAGGCTCAGAGAAGGAGGACGAGTCGGGAAACAGACCTTGGGGTTAAAATATTATTCAGAATCTTTCAAATAGTTTAGCCATGCTTGATTGAGCTTGCCTAGCATGATGTAATCAATGAATCAGTCTACTAAAGTGTAGTCTGCAAACCCCACACATATGGCACTCAAGGCAGACTCAAGCAAAGCTCAAAGTATAAAAATATATATCTAATACTATTTGAACCCAGGTCTGTCGGGAGGCGAGCAGACAGGCTTATGTCCAGTCTGGGTGCTCCTGCTGCAGACTGACGAGGCAGGATTCCTCCTCCTCCTCCTCACTGGGATCACTGGAGCGTTTTCAGCCAGAGGAAACTATTCTGAATGTTGCAGATAGACATATAATGACTCCTTATTCAACATGACTGATGATATTTGTTCTACGTAATACATTTCTATCAGAATCATTGCATCACTCTGAACAGAACCCTGGTGGTCTGAACAGAAATGTGGTGAGTGGCAGTGGAGCCTGAAGGGTGGCAGTGGAGAATAGCAGAGCCCCATAAATGCAGCCATAATGTCTGCAACCCATCGCTAAACTATCCGCTATCCGAGACTACTTCTCCCTCTGTAACAAATTACCGGCCCTGGAACTCAGCCACTTTACCCAGGGTGAGTCCCAGATTTCACCCTATTCCCTATATAGTGCACTACTTTTGACCAAAGCTCTAAGGGCCCTGGTGAAAAGTAGTGCACTATAAAGGGAATAAGGTGCCATTCGGGATGCACACTCACTCTATTTACTCTATAGACCAGCTACATTCAGAGCCAAGACCAATGACATACATAAACACAGTGAATATACGTATGTATATGGAGGAGACATGTCAGCTCACGGCATAATAAACACAAAATACATTATCCTAATCCTACCCCGTTTATAATTCCTTATGGAATGTGGCTATCCTCAAAGGACTTACAGTGCCTTTGGAAAGTATTCAGACCCTTCGACATTTTGTTACGTTACAGCCTTATTAAATTGTTTTTTTCCCTAATCAATCTACGCACAATAACCCATAATGACAAAGTAAAAACAGGATTTTAGATTAATTTATAAAAATTATTTAAAAAACGGAAATATATTTACATAAGTATTCAGACCTTTTACTCAGTACTTTGTTGAAGCACCTTCAGCAGCGATTACAGCCTCAAGACTTCTTGGGTATGACGCTACAAGCTTGGCACACCTGTATTTGGAGAGTTTCTCCCATTCTTCTCTGCAGATCCTCACAAGCTCTGTCAGGTTGGATTGGGATTGTTGCTGCACAACTATCTTCAGGTCTCTCCAGAGATGTTAGATCGAGTTCAAGTCCAGGCTCTGGCTGGGCCACTCAAGGACATTCAGAGACTTGTCCCGAAGCCACTCCTGTGCCGTCTTGGCTGTGTGCTTAGGGTCGTTGTCCTGTTGGAAGGTGAACCTTTGCCCCAGTCTGAGGTCCTGAGCAGGTGTTTAACCTCACCGGCTCCAGCAGCAGAGGTGACTGTTTTGGAGAGCCTGGCGTGCCCAAAGTAAAATGCCTCCCATTTAGGCCCAGAAAATGGGATATGCATATATTTAGTACCATTGGATAGGAAACACTCTGAATCTTCCAAAACTGTTAACCATTTGTCTGTGGGTCAATCAGAACGCATTTGGCAGGCAAAACCCTGAGGAATCTCTGTCCTGGAAAAAGTCATTCTGACACATTGCTCATTTTGGCACCCCTCCCTATTGAAAATGACCATATATAGGCATATGTTTGGAATTCAGGAAGCTTCCTTGTGATGTCACCAGCCTCTGGACAGTGTTTTCCTCCATTTTGGGTGAGTAATCGCAGAGAAAACGAGAATACCATGCGGTGTCCTCTTTGTGAAAACTAGTCACGGGCGTGCACGAAGTCACGGAGCTTCTGTTTTATCGTCGTTATTGATCAGTTTATATTCCGGCTGATTTATAATAGTAAATATACGTAAAGGTGTTGCTAAGGAAACATTTAAAACTAAGTTTGATTGTTTTTGGACAAGTTTATAGGTAACATTTGAACGAGTTGGCGCCGTGTTTCAAAAGAGTAATGGAGGCTGTCGTTTTGCATGAACCAAATGGAGGATTTATGGATAAAAGACGTTACTTTTTCTAACAAAAGAACCATGGATTGTCTTCGTTGGACACTTAGGAAGACCTCAGCAGAAGTTCTTCAACAGGTAATTACTTTGTTTTCGCTGTGAAATGTGTTATGTGTGTGCCATGATTGCTAATCGATACATGGCTATTGGAAAATATGTGAGGTGCTACCCTCAAACAAATGAATGTGCTGCTTTCGCCGTAAAGCCTTTTTGAAATCTGACAACGCTGTGATATTGCCTAGAAACAGAGCTTTTGATGAGTATGGAACACTTGTATATAGCTGGATGTGTAATAATTCAATTTTCGGATTTAAAATCTGGCGCTACAGGTTTTCGCTGGTAGTGTCGGGATGATCCCGCTAGCGACCCACTGGTATTTGAGTCGTTAATCAAGGATCTCTCTGTACTTTGCTCCGTTCATCTTTGCCTCCATCCTGACTAGTCTCCTGCCTGACTCCTGCCTGCCTGACTAGTCCCTGCCGCTGAAAAACATCCCCACAGCATAATGCCGCCACCACCATGCTTCACCGTTGGGATGGTGCCAGGTTTACTCTAGAAGTGACGCTTGGCATTCAGGACAAAGTGTTCAATCTTGGTTTCCATCAGACCAAAGAATCTTGTTTCTCATGGTCTGAGAGCCTTTAGGTGCCTTTTGGCAAACTGCAAGCGGGCTGTCATGTGTCTTTTACTGAGGAGTGGCTTCAGTCTGGCCACTCTACCATAAAGGCCTGATAGGTGGAGTGCTGCAGAGATGGTTATCCTTCTGGAAGGTTCTCCCATCTCCACAGAAGAACTCTTGAGATCTGTCAGACTGACAATTGGGTTCTTGTCACCTTCATGACCAAGGCCCTTCTCCCCAGATTGCTCAGTTTGGCTGGGCGGCCAGCTCTAGGAAGAGTCTTGGTGGTTCCAAACTTCTTCCATTTAAGAATGATGCATCATGCACAATCAATTGCATTCCATTCAAAGTCTTTGAGGTCAGTGATTAGTAACACGAGGAACTGATAGTACTCACCAGCGATGGGGGGTCCTGCGGTCATGGGCAGGGCCATGAGTCCCAGTAGGTATCCTATAGCCTGGGAGGCCTGCATGGGGCCCACCAGCTCAAAGGCTATAGGAGCCATGATGGTGATGAAGCAGCCGTCACACAGCCCCAGGAACACACACACCACAATCAGCCCCTCGAACACCGTGCACTGGGGGATCATCATGGACATCAGCCCCAACACCATGAACGACACCGACTGGGGGAGAGAAGAGCAGAGACAATAAACACAGAATAATTAATGCCATTTAGCAGACACTTTTATCCAAAGTCGCTTGAAGTACAGTGGTGCGGGTGTACATTTTACTTTGGGTGGCGTTGTGTAACGTGTCGGAGAGAGGAGTCTTAGGTAATGTTGTCCAATACATCTCTCCAGACTAATACCTTTTCCTTTATACACTTTCACTTCATACAGAAACAACAAAGCAACTGACCAACATGGCAAACAACTTGGGTCAAATACATGTCAAATACTTTCAACCACTTTCATTAGTTTCATTTTATCAAGTATTTTACTTACACTACCGTTCAAAAGTTTGGGGTCACTTAGAAATGTCCTTGTTTTTGAAAGAAAAGCCATTTTTTTGTCCATTAAAATAACATCAAATTGATTAGAAAAACAGTGTAGACATTGTTAATGTTGTAAATGACTATTGTAGCTGGAAACGGCAGATTTTTTTATGGAATATCTACATAGGCATACAGAAGCCAATTATCAGCAACCATCACTCCTGTGTTCCAATGTTAGCTAATCCAAGTTTATCATTTTAAAAGGCTAATTGATCATTAGAAAACCCTTTTGCAATTATGTTAGCACAGCTGAAAACTGTTGTCCTGATTAAAGAAGCAATACAACTGGCCTTCTTCAGACTAGTTGAGGATCTGGTGCATCAGCATTTGTGGGTTCGATTACAGGCTCAAAATGGCCAGAAACAAAGACTTTCTTCTGGACAACAGTTTTCAGCTGTGCTAACATAATTGCAAAAGGGTTTTCTAATGATCAATTAGCCTTTTAAAATGATAAACCTGGATTAGCTAACACAACGTGCCATTGGAACACAGAAGTGATGGTTGCTGATAACGGGCCGCCTATGTAGATATTCCATTAAAAAACAAATCATCCGTTTCCAGCTACAATAGTCATTTACAACATTAACAATGTATACAACGTATTTCTGATCAATTTGATGTTATTTTAAAAGTAAAAAAAAAAAGATTTTTCTTTAAATAACAAGGACATTTCTAAGTGACCACAAACTTTTGAACGGTAGTGTATGTATTTGAAAAAGTCATGGATTTGAAGTATTTAGTAGCCGTCACCATCCAGGGGAAAAACCAAGGGGATGTGGCTGACGTGCTTACCCATATTTAAACATCTGAATTGGTTCCAATTAAGCTGACAATGGGATGCCGAAGAGGGTTACCTCACCTGCATCCAGATCTTCTTGGCTCCGGGAATGAGGTCTCCTACTTTGCCGAAGAGCAGTCGTCCCGCGCCAGATGAGGCTCCTATACACACCAACAAGATCCACTCCTTCTGGGGCTCCTTGAACTGCTCCTTCACAAAGTTCATCTGGTGGAAAAGAACAAGAGGAATACTTTAAAATGTCCATTGCTGCTTTCAAACCAAGACCCCTGGATACATATACACCCTGAGGGGTTGGAAGCAGATAAACCAATCCCCTTGGAAACATACACCCCCTGAGGGGTTGGAAGCAGCTAAACCAAGCCCCCTGGATACATACACACCCCGAGGGGTTGGAGCAGCTAAACCAAGCCCCCTGGATACATACACACCCCGAGGGGTTGGAAGCAGCTAAACCAAGCCCCCTGGATACATACACACCCCGAGGGGTTGGAGCAGCTAAACCAAGCCCCCTGGAAACATACACACCCCGAGGGGTTGGAAGCAGCTAAACCAAGCCCCCTGGATACATACACACCCCGAGGGGTTGGAAGCAGCCAAACCAAGCCCCCTGGAAACATACACCCTCTGAGGGGTTGGAAGCAGCCAAACCAAGCCCCCTGGAAACATACACCCTCTGAGGGGTTGGAAGCAGCCAAACCAAGCCCCCTGGAAACATACACCCCCTGAGGGGTTGGAAGCAGCTAAACCAAGCCCCCTGGATACATACACACCCCGAGGGGTTGGAAGCAGCTAAACCAAGCCCCCTGGATACATACACACCCAGAGGGGTTGGAAGCAGCTAAACCAAGCCCCCTGGAAACATACACACCCTGAGGGGTTGGAAGCAGCTAAACCAAGCCCCTTGGAAACATACACCCCCTGAGGGGTTGGAAGCAGCCAAACAAAATAGCCAAAGATAACACAGAATTACACATCAAATGCGTAGTAATTTCTTGATATGTCATCATGGATTCTTTCACGTGTGTTATTCCCATGTTGGGAATTCTTAGTGAAGGGATTTCAATTGAGAAACAGGGATTTTTTCTCCTCATAACATTACAAACTTCCATAACCATTCCTTTGAATAACAAATGTTTTTATCAACGTCCCACTGTCAGAAGAACTGTCAACAGTGAAGCAGGAAGGGGCGGAGCTATAGGTGAGTGATTTCCCTTCTCTCCTCTCCGCCCAACACCTGAATCTGATCCAAAACCCTCTGAAGTCCTTTCCTGATCAGAAGCTTCTCTCCCTGAGGAAACATGTGAAGTGTTTCCTCTGCTTTGATACTGCACTACATGGCACCAGAATAACATCAAGGGCCATAGGATACCCATGTTTAGGGCTGACCTAAAGCAAAGAGCACAACAAAAGCCGGTGGCTTTGTTTACATCTGGGCCTGGCTCTGGGGCCTGAGAAAACAGGACAGGCATTGGGGAGGCTGCCTAAAACATCTAACTTCACACTACACATCTACCGCCCCCTTCTCTCCTCTCCCTCTCTGTCCCTCCCTCCCTCTCACTTTCTACTCCTTTCCTTCCCTCTCTCCTTCTGTCCTCCTTCCTCATCCCTCTAGGAGTTTCTACATAACATACTGCTGTGACAAGGTGTCTCCTTGATATTCCTCAATGTAACCTAACCCAACACACAATGTAACCTAACCCAACACCACAATGACACAGCCTAACCCGACACACAATGTAACCTAACCCAACACACAACCTAACCCAACACAACCCAATATGACACAACCTGACCCAACACACAATGTAACCTAACCCAACACACAATGTAGCCTAACCTAACACACAATGTAAACTAACCCAACACACAATGCAACCTAACAACACAACACAATATGACAACCTAACCCAACACACAATGTAACCTAACCCAACACACAATGTAACCTAACAACACAACCTAACTCAACACATAATGTTGTATAATGTATAAGCATTTCGCTACACTCGCAACAACATCTGCTAAAAATGTGACCAATAAAATTTGATTTGAATGTAATCTAACCCAACACACAATGTAACCTAACCCAACACACAATGTAACCTAACCCAACACACAATGTAACCTAACCCAACACACAATGCAACCTAACCCAACACACAATGCAACCTAACCCAACACACAATGCAACCTAACCCAACACACAATGCAACCTAACCCAACACACAATGCAACCTAACCCAACACACAATGTAACCTAACCCAACACACAATGCAACCTAACCCAACACACAATGTAACCTAACCCAACACAAAATTACACAAGATTTCCTCTAAAGTCGACTTGGTGAACTCTTGGTCAGAAAGTCTAGCTTTCCAACATACTGTAAGATGCCAATCAAGCTGACACTAAAAGCAGTGAGGGTGACATTATTTTCCCCTCGCAAAAACAGCAACATTCTAAATGGAAATGGTTAAAGAAAAGTGACATCATAAATTGTGCTGCAGATTATCATAATTCTATCATTATAATTTCACTCACAGCGTAGGTGTCTGCCTGCAGAAAGCGTTGCCCTAAATACAGCACAATATCAAGAACATGGTCAAATCTTGAAGAAATTGTATTGATGGTCCCTGAGCCCTTACCAAGTGGATGTAGGGCACAAAGTAACCCAGCACAGCCGTAGACACCCCGAACGCCCACACCCGGTAGGTGACGATGTGGAACACCTTCACGTTAAAGGCCTTCCGGACCTGGGTCTGGGCCCTGCTCCAGCGGCTTCCCCGGGCAGGGGCTCCTGGCTGTGTTGTGGACCCAGCGGGGCCCCCTGGTTCTGGTTGTGCCATTGGAGCTCTCTGGGGCAGCAGGGGTCTGAAGGTCAGAGCCAGCAGGGCCTGGACCTGTTATGTTTAAAAGAACGAAAAGAAACAGTTGTTCAAAGTCACATCTGACGTTTACTTCAACGAGTCACATCATTCAAAATCAGTCAAATGTAAACAAACAGGCTGTGTAATGAATGATCATTGAACACATTACAACAGTACCAACATGAAGAGGCTGAGGATCTGGAAGGTTATGCTGAGGCCCAGCGGCTCCACCACCTTGGTGAGCAGCACCGGGAGGCCCATGGAGAACAGGCTGCTGCCCGCTGTCACCACGCCATTGGCCAGGCCAAGCCGCCGCCGGAAGTAGTGTCCCAGGATCACCAGGGAGGGCTGGAAGGCAAAGGACGAGCCACAGCCAAACAGGATCCCATAGGTGAAATACCGTATGCTGAGGGACCTGGGTGGGCAGGGGGTAGATGTAATAAAGCACTGGAAAACGAATGTACGTCAACTCTAACGGATGAAGATGCAGGCAATCTCACTACTGTGCTATGTTCCACACTAGCATAACTTAGCACCTAGAATATACAGTGCATTCGGAAAGTATTCAGACCCCTTGACGTTTTCCACATTTTGTTACGTTACAGCCTTATTCTAAAATAAATTAAATTAATTGTTTTCCTCAATCTACACACAATACCCTATAACGACAAAGCAAAACCAGTTTTTTTAGAAACGTTTGCAAATGTATTAAAAATAAAAAACGGAAATACCTTATTTACGTAAGTATTCAGACCCTTTGCTATGAGACTCGAAATTGAGCTCAGATGCATTCTGCTTCCATTGATCATTCTTGAGATGTTTCTAAAACTTGGAGTCCACCTGTTGTAAATTCAATTGATTGGACATGATTTGGTTGGAAGCAGCTGTGCCTCGACACAATCCTGTCTATATAAGGTCCTACAGTTGACAGTGCATGTCAGAGCAAAAACCAAGCCATGAGGTTCAAGACAGGATTGTGTCGAGGCACAGATCTGGGGAAGGGTACCAAAAAAATTTTGCACATTGAAGGTCCCCAAGAACACAGTGGCCTCCATTATTCTTAAATGGAAGAAGTTTGGAACCACCAATACTCTTCCTAGAGCTGGCCGCCCGGCCGAACTGAGAAATCTGGGGAGAAGGTCACCTCCATGACCAAGGCCCAAGAACACAATGGTCAGTCTGACAGAGCTCAAGAGTTCCTCTGGGGAAATGGGAGAACCTTCCAGAAGGACAACCATCTCTGCAGCACTCCACCAATCAGGCCTTTATGGTAGAGTGACCAGACGGAAGCCACTCCTCAGTAAAAGACACATGACAGCCGGCCTGAAGTTTGCCAAAAGACACCTAAAGGACTCTCAGACCATGAGAAACAAGATTCTCTTGTCTGATGAAACCAAGATCGAACACTTTGTCCTGAATGCCAAGCGTCACGTCTGGAGGAAACCTGGCACCATCCCTATAGTAAAGCATGGTGGTGGCAGCATCATGCTGTGGGGATGTTTTTCAGCGGCAGGGACTGGGAGACTAGTCAGGAATGTAGGAAAGATGAACGGAGCAAAGTACAGAGAGATCCTTGATGAAAACCTGCTCCAGAGCGCTCAGGACTTCAGACTGGGGTGAAGGTTCATCTTCCAACAGTCTCTGAATGTCCTTGAGTGGCCCAGCCAGAGCCTGGACTTGAACTCGATCGAACATCTCTGGAGAGACCTGGAAATAGCTGTGTAGCGACGCTCCCCATCCAACCTGACAGAGCTTGAGAGGATCTGCACAGAAGAATGGGAGAAACTCCCCAAATACAGGTGTGCCAAGCTTGTAGCGTCATACCCATGAAGACTCGAGGCTGTAATCACTGCCAAAGGTGCTTCCTCTGGTCTGATGAAATAAAAATAGAACTGTTTGGCCATTATGACCATTGTTATGTTTGGAGGAAAAAGGGGGAGGTTTGCAAGCCCAAGAACACCATCCCATCCGTGCAGCACAGGAGTGGCAGCATCATGTTGTGGGGGTGCTTTGCTGCAGGAGGGACTGGTGCACTTCACAAAATATATGCCATCATGAGGAAGGACAATTATGTGCATATATTGAAGCAACATCTCAAGACATCCATCAGGAAGTTAAACCTGCAAATGGGTCTTCCAAATGGACAGTGACCCAAAGCAAACTTCCAAAGTTGTGGACAAAATGGCTTAAGGACAACAAAGTCAAGGTATTGGAGTAGCCATCACAAAGCCCTGAACTCAATCCCATAGAAAATATGTGGTCAGAACTGAAAAAGCATGTGCGAGCAAGGAGGCCTACAAACCTGACTCAGTTACACCAGCTCTGTCAGGAGGAATGGGCCAAAATTCACCCAACTTATTGTGGGAAGCTTGTGGAAGACTACCCCAAACATTTGACCCAAGTTAAACAATTTAAAGGCAATGCTACCAAATACTAATTGAGTGTATGTAAACTTCTGACCCACTGGGAATGTGATGAAAGAAATAAAAGCTGAAATAAATCATTCTCTCTAGTATTATTCTGACATTTCACATTCTTAAAATAAAGTGGTGATCCTAACTGACATAAAACAGGGAAGTTTTACTAGGATAAAATGTCAGGAATTGTGAAAAACTGAGTTTAAATGTATTTGGCTTAGATGTATGTAAACTTCCGACTTCAACTGTAAATGTGATATCAGTTTTTAATTTGTAATATATTTACAAACATTCTAAAAACCTATTTTTGCTTTGTCATTATGTGCTATTGTGTGTAGATTGGCGAGGGGAAAAAAAACTATTGAATCAATTTTAGAATAAGGCTGTAACGTAACAAAATGTGGAAAAAGCCAAGAGATCTGAATACTTTCCGAATGCACTGTAGATCCAAAACATTACTTCCTTATAAGTAGTAAGTTAGTGTACATTTTGGAACAGAGCCTGTGACACCCTAACATAAATGTGTAATGCTCAGGTCACTGAGGGCAGGACGTGTAAATGATAGGCAAAAGGAGTGGCAAAACATACAAGGACAGATCTAAAGATTTGGAGGGTTCTAGAAGGGCTATAGAACAGAAGTCTCTCATACGTTGCGAAGGCGGTGCTGAGGAGTCCGATGAAGGCCATGGTGGCACCGCCCACAGCTGTCTTTCTGCAGCCAAAGTGATCGGTGAACATGGAGACCACCGGGGAACAGAAGAAGATCATGCCCATCGCCAGGGCCCCCACCCAGGCTGGAGGCAGGGATGAGAGGGAGGTAGGGATAAGTCGAGAAGAGGTAGGGGTGGAGGGATGTAGGGACAGGTCGGGAAGAGGTAGGGGTGGAGGGAGGGATATTGAAGGTAGTGTGAGATGGGATGAGGACAGGGAAAATAGTTACTATAATCCACACATTAGCAGGATTATTTTCCATATTGATACAGTCAAAAGGTAACCTCAAAGCTGTTTCCAAGCAACATGAGAGCTACCTAGATTCGAGGGTCATTAACTACAGTAAGGACAAGGTAGGATGAATCCCTTAATCTGTGTCCTTCAACATGGTACTTGTTACAGTACATGTATGTCAACTGATAACGGGTCTGTGATGTATGGACAGTCTGTCTGAAGTACATGTCTGCTACCTGTCTACGCCCTGTTTGCAACATATTTACAACCAGTGTACAACCTCTGTGCAACCTTTCACAACCAACATCCAGAAGCCAACATGTGCGTGCACTGCAGAAGAACATGTCAACCTCGATTGAAACTGTTAACTTACCTGGTGCTCATGACCACAGCAGTAAGGTTAACCTATACATACACACACATGCTGTAACTGATATCCTGTATAAAACATGCAGTAGGGTACTCAATGGGGCTCATCAGCAAGTAGAAACATGCTGTACCCTCCACATATAACCTGTAGAATAACAGCTGATCTAGTATAATATTAACATGCTGTACCCTCCTCATATAACCTATAGAATAACAGCTGATCTAGTATAATATTAACATGCTGTACCCTCCTCATATAACCTGTAGAATAACAGCTGATCTAGTATAATATTAACATGCTGTACCCTTCTCATATAACCTGTAGAATAACAGCTGCTCTAGTATAATATTAACATGCTGTACCCTCCTCATATAACCTGTAGAATAACAGCTGATCTAGTATAATATTAACATGCTGTACCCTCCTCATATAACCTGTACTGTCTAATAATAACCATGTTTTTAAAGCAACTTTGAGATTCCATTTGTAATAAAAACACAAAAATAACTCTTATTATTACTACTTAGCCATGGATAGAGATCCAGGGATATATGACTATGATAATAACAACATGTTGTACTACTGTGCCCAGTGGGGTTAACGTGTTCTGACTACTGCGCACAGAGACATGCTTTACCCTCTAGGGCAAACCATCCCTGTTTCATCTTCCCCGGCCAAAGCAGTAAGCAAACATGGCTTGGACCGCGGCCCAGGTTACAGTAGAATATAGATCAGCTGCTAACTTGCTATAATGTAGGAAACATCGAGAATGTACAGTACCAGTAAGTCATTGCAGGGTTTTTCTTTATTTTTACTATTTTCTACATTGTAGAATAATAGTGAAAAAATCTAAACTATGAAATACCGCATATGGAATCAGCCTGGAGGTGTGTTGGGTCATTGTCTTGTTGAAAATCAAATGAGTCCCACTAAGCGCAAACCAGATGGGATGGCGTATCGCTGCAGAATGCTGGTTAAATGTGCCTTGAATTCTAAATAAATCACAGAAAGTGTCACCAGCAAAGCACCCCCACACATCACACCTCCTCCTCCATGCTTCACGGGGGAACTACACATGCGGAGATCATCTGTTCACCTACTCTGCATCTCACAAAGACACGGCGGTTGGAACCATAAATCTCAAATTTGGACTCATCAGACCAATGGACAGATTTCTACCGGTCTAATGTCCATTGTTTGTGTTTCTTGGCCTAGCAAGTCTCTTCTTCTTATTGATGTCCTTTAGGCCTGATTCACACAGTCTCCTCTGAACAGTTAATGTTGAGATGTGTCTGTTACTTGAACTCTGTGAAGCATTTATTTGGGCTGCAATTTTTGAGGCTGGTAACTCTAATGAACTTATCCTCTGCAGCAGAGGTAACTCTGGGTCTCCCTTTCCTGTGGCGGTCCTCATGGGAACCAGTTCATCATAGCGCTTGATGGTTTTTGCAACTGCACAAAGTTCTTGAAATTTTACGGATTGACTGACCTTCATGTCTTAAAGTAATGATGGACTGTCATTTCTCTTTGCTTATTTGAGCTGTTCTTGCCATAATACGAACTTGGTATTTTACCAAATAGGGCTATCTTCTGTATACCACCCCTACCTTGTCACAACACAACTGATTGGCTCAAACGCATAAGAAGGAAAGAAATTCCACAAATTCACTTTCAACAAGGCAAACCTGTTCATTGAAATGCATTTCTGGTGACTATCTCATGAAGCTGGTTAAGAGAATGCCAAGAGTGTGCAAAGCTGTCATCAAGGCAAAGGGTGGCTACTTTGAAGAATCTCAAATATAACATATTTTAATTTGTTTAACACTTTTTTGGTTACTACATGATTCCATGTATGTTACTTTATAGCCTAGATGTCTTCACTATTATGTAGAAAATAGTAAAGAATAAAGAAAAACCCTTGAATGAGTAGGTGTGTAAACTTTTGACTGGTACTGTACAAAAAAAAGTTTTATTAGGTTAGGCCTCTCTGGGGTTTATTGATATAGAAGAGAAGAAGAAGGATACTTTATTCATCAAACATGTTTTCTATACAACATGTTTACAGTAAAATGTCCAGTTAGTTGGTGTTAGTTTTAAGACAACCATCTAAAAGGAAGCAAACCATGCAGAACGGACCAGAGGAGGAATAAAGACAGACTGCGTCGGCCCTGGTCAATAGTACTTCACTATCTAGGGAATAGGGTACCATTTCTGAGGCAGCCACAGAAAGCATATAGTAGAGACGCTTGACGCTTGATCAACTCCACACACCTTCATTCCATCCAGCCCCTGAGCCCTATAATCTTCTCAACATCTCCACTCGCCCACCTTCCACCCCTTCTCATCTCCCCATCCTTCTACACCTACATCTCTCTCTCCCCTCATCCCAAACTTCTCGCCCTCTTTCCCAGTAGCCCAGAGTCTTAATAATAAAGCAGCCAGAGTGCACTCAACACATTATGTCTGAACCCTTCAAAACAAAAGAAAGAGGGAGAGAGAGAGGAAGGGGGGGAGAAAAGTAAGAGAAAAAACATGCTTCTTTCTAGGAGGCATAATGACAGGTGTATAGTGAGAGGCGCATAGTGACAGGCTCGCAGAAAAAGAAGACACCCCTCTCCCTCTCTCTCCTTCCCTCCTCTCAGGCCCCAGACTGCATGGTTGTTCCTCATATGCCAGGGGGAGGCTGTTAGCTATTTAAAGAGACAGTGACCACACTTACTGTGTGAGCGTGCAATTCTCCCTAACATGTGAAATCAACAGTTTTTCACATTAAGCTCATCAAATTACTTCACCAATCACTGCGGATAGAGCAGGCAAGATAGTTGTTTACATACATGATGGACAAACAAGTGTAGCCTATGGCGAAATTTTGCAAGTGGGGAGAGAGCAAGAGAGTTTTGAGGAGGAGGCTTGAAGTGCTGGGCATCTTGTTTTAGCTGCCCTGAATTTGCCTGTCTGGTTTGGTGGTTATGCGTGTTGCTAGTAAAAATCAAATCAAATTTTATTTGTCACACATACACATGGTTAGCAGATGTTAATGCGAGTGTAGCGAAATGCTTGTGCTTCTAGTTCCGACCATGCAGTAGTATCTAACAAGTAATCTAACAAATTCACAACAACTACCTTATACACACAAGAGTAAAGGAATGAATACGAGTATGTACATATAAATATATGAATGAGCGATGGCTGACCGGCATAGGCAAGATGCAGTAGATGGTATGGAGTACAGTATATACACATATATATGAGATGAGTAATGTAGGATATGTAAACATTATATAAATGGCATTGTTTAAAGTGGCTAGTGATACATTATTTCATTCAATTATAATTATTAAAGTGGCTAGAGATTTGGGTCGATGGCCGAACGGCATAGGCAAGATACAGTAGATGGTTTAGAGTACAGTGTATACATTTGATATGAGTATGTCGGATACGTAAACATTATATACAAAATTGTTTAAAGTGGCTAGTGATACATTTGTTACATCCAATTCCTATGTTTAAAGTGGCTAGAGATTTAAGTCAGTATGTTGGCAGCAGCCACTCAATGTTAGTGATGGCTGTTTAACAGTCTGATGGCCTTGAGGTAGAAGCTGTGTTTTAGTCTCTCGGTCCCAGCTTTGATGCACCTGTACTGACCTCGCCTTCTGGATGATAGCGGGGTGAACAGGCAGTGGCTCGGGTGGTTGTTGTCCTTGATGATCTTTTGGCCTTTCTGTGACATCGGGTGGTGTAGGTGTCCTGGAGGGCAGGTAGTTTACCCCCGGTGATGCGCTGTGCAGTCCTCACTACCCTCTGGAGAGCCTTGCGGTTGTGGGCGGAGCAGTTGCCGTACCAGGCGGTGATACAGCCCAACAGGATGCTCTCGATTGTGCATCTGTAAAGGTTTGTGAGTGATTTTGGTGACAAGCCGAATTTCTTCAGCCTCCTGAGGTTGAAGAGGCGCTGCTTGCGCCTTCTTCACCACGCTGTCTGTGTGGGTGGACCAATTCAGTTTGTCCGTGATGTGTACGCCGAGGAACTTAAAACTTTCCACCTTCTCCACTACTGTCCCCTCGATGTGGATAGGGGGGTGCTCCCTCTCCTGTTTCCTGAAGTCCACGATCATCTCCTTTGTTTTGCTGACATTGAGTGAGAGGTTATTTTCCTGACACCACACTCCGAGGGCCCTCACCTCCTCTCTGTAGGCCGTCTCGTCGTTGTTGGTAATCAAGCCTACCACTGTAGTGTCGTCAGCAAACTTGATGATTGAGTTGGATGCGTGCTTGGCCACGCAGTCATGGGTAAACAGGGAGTACAGGAGAGGGCTGAGAACGCACCCTTGTGGGGCCCCAGTGTTGATAGTATGGTATGTAGTATGTTGTAGTATGTTGTAGTATGTAGTAATTGTAGTATGTAGTAATTGGACTGAAAGGTACTGTGTTTTTTTTTTTAATATAACATTCCTAAAGAAAATAAAAAAAACTAGATAGTAATTGGTTTTTAATGTGAAGCCATGAAAGATTCTGATGCATTTTAATAATATTCATTTGGTTACATACTCTGAAATGTTTTTGTAAGAGCAATTCCCTTACTCATCTTAATAACAATATAATCTATGTGTTCTGACCATGATAAAGCTGCGTCCAATACGACACCTAGTAGTTACATTTTTTTAACATGTTCTACATGTATTCTATTAATCGACAAACTCAATTGGGGGTCATCAGTAGCCTATGGTAATGTCAGTACGGTAACATCAGTACAGCAGCCTATGGAAACGTCAGAATGGGAACGTCAGGACAGTAGCTATGGTAACGTCAGTACAGCAGCCTATGGTAATGTCAGTATGGTAAAGTCAGTACAGCAGACTATGGTAATGTCAGTATGGTAAAGTCAGTACAGCAGACTATGGTAATGTCAGTATGGTAAAGTCAGTACAGCAGACTATGGTAATGTCAGTATGGTAATGTCAGTACAGTAGCCTATGGTAACGTCAGTACAGTAGCCTATGGTAACGTCAGTACGGTAACGTCAGAAAAGTAGCCTATGGTAACGTCAATATGGTAATGTCAGTATGGTAACGTCGGTACAGTATGCTACGGTAACGTCAGTACAGTAGACAATGGTAACGTCAGTGAGGTAATGTCAGTATGGTAACGTCAGTACAGTAGCCTACGGTAACGTCAGTATGGTAATGTCAGTATGGTAACGTCAGTACAGTAGCCTACGGTAACGTCAGTATGGTAATGTCAGTATGGTAACGTCGGGACTAGAAAAACAAATGCCTGGAACGTTTAACAACGTTATTAACCGGTTCCCATGCTTTTAAAATAATGGTTCTGTTCCGAAGCAGTATGCATCACTTTCATTCACGGATCAGTTATTTTTCAGTTCTGTTCACTGAACTAGTTCACAGAACCAATGTTTGTTTCCTGTGCATACACACTATTTACTGTATGAATGAGTCGACTATATGCACAGTGTCACACTATAGTGAGCTATTGAAAGAAGTTGTTCAATGGGTGTAATGTGTTGCATAGCTTAGCTTCTGAACTACAAGAGGTACTAGGCCTGGAGTCAATGCAGAGTTCCAGTATAGTGAACTCAGAAACATGTTGTTCAATGGGTCTAAATACACTATGAGGAGTGAAACTACCTTCAGCTTCTATGCACAATTAAGTGGCCTAAAGTACATACACAGACAAACTGTTGAGGACTGGGCAAGTATTTGATTGGGTCTAAATTTCATTGGAGGGGGAGGCAGTGGACTGGACAATGGGCCCTGATCTGATTGGGATCTATTCTATTCCACAGCCTTCTGGAATGCCAAACATGCCACATGATTCCTTAAGCTCATTACTCGAGGGTAAATGATCATAGGCATGGTAAAGATAATGTATTGTCTTACAAAGTGAGTAGTCTTGTCCTTGTTTTGGTACAGTAGCAAGAGGCGGCTTGATGTATAACTAAACACCTCTAGACAGGACGCTAGTCTATCGTACTGAAATAACAGTATCTAGTCATCTTTACATCAAAAACGAATCTGAAATCAAATGTAATTTTAGTGGATTATGTGTGTCAGGTCCCAGAGAACACAAATCATAAACATAACCTTCCATCGGGTTCAAAATGGGCATAGAGTGGAAAATTCCCACGGCCTATAAGGATGGGAGAGAGACAGCATACAGATGCTAGTGAATAGATTTCTTTCTGAAATGGACAAAATACCTATTTTAGGGATAGTTCCACTACTGTATCTTACTGTATTCTACTCCTATTTAAACTGACCATAATACTGTGCATATGGATGTTATGTACAAACTAGTGTCAATATTTCAAGCATCAAGTCTTTAAATCCTGTAAATGCGTTTCCCTGTAAACCAGATGTAAACCAGATGAGCCATTTCTATTTCAGGGCAAATCAAATGTAGTAAAATGCACTGAGCCAGCAGGTCCAGACAGATGGAGTAAGAGGATTCTTGTTTGTTGTGCTGTAAATGAATGGCGCCAGACTGTCATGTCTGCTCTCTATTCATGTTTCAGGCCATAGGGCATCACGAGGGCATCAACTCCCCAAATACAGCCAACATAAAATGCATTTACGGTGGTTTGGAATAAAGACATAGCTGCTAATAGTAAATAACCGTTATGAGCATGGCAATAACAGTTATTATAGACTCCAGAAAGCTACAATAACAGGAAACAAACAAGCTCAATAAATCACTGACTGTCACTCTCTATATCACTACAACCCATACCAAGCCTTGTGGGTCACATGGCCTAAGTCTGTATCTCTTTCAGAAATTCCCTGGCCTGAGATCATTCACCATACCGTATGTCTATCACCCTCTCCATATCTTTCCTCCCCTCACTCCTAGATTGACACCATGTGCTGAAAATGCATCCGTTTTCCTTCCTTCTTCCCTAACCCTTCCTTCTCTCCTTCAGGTAATTAATCGCTGATCATTATGCTTTCGCCAAGGCAACACTCTCAGATTTACAGTTGTTCCATACCAAATGGAACACTATTCCCTATTCAGTGCACTACTTTTGACCAGAACCCTATTAGCCCTGGTCTAAAGTAGTAAATAATCAAGGTAATACGGGGCCATTTGGCACCCAGATTGATCTTTATTGTCATGAATCTTGCCCTGGAGGCAGAACTGAACAATTTCCGCTAGATGGGCCAGCTGGAAAGTAAAAAATTGCCTATATCATCAAAATTCATTAAAAAAAAAGTGCTTTTTAGTTTTAATTTAAGGTTAGGGTTAGCAGTGTGGTTAAGGTTAGGTTTAACATCTGATATGATGACTTTGTGGCTGTGTCAGCTAGTGACCACTCTGCAGAGCTGCCTCCAGGGCAAGATTCATGACAATAAATGCCAACCTGCATTTGGGACGCGGACAGTGGTAACTTCAAGGAACTGGATGTTCCATCCATACCTTCCACCCCTTGTTCTCTTTTGTCATGTCCCACCCTTACTCTTTCCACCACTCTATCCTCTACTATAAGTCCCTGACCCTTCCTTCGTTTCACCGTGATACCTCAAACACACTCCGCAGTCACTCCTTTGTTGATAAGGATTCACTTCTTGCCCAATTGGTTTAGATCATAAAAATATTGTTTTGATGAAAAGATTAAGAGGAGGATTTCCTGCATCTTGATATGTGGATCCTTCTACACACTTAGCCAAATGGTGTTGATACCCCCAGGTAACCTCAGGCCATCATTTTTACCTGTGTAATTACATAGTAATAATCTAAACATGTCATAACGTCTGTTTCGTAGAGATTTTGACACTTTGATCAAAACAAGCACCTCTGGGCAGCGATTGGTACCTAATTTCCCTCCTCATAGCTCTTATGGGGAGAACTAATGTGTCTTACTGTGGTCCGTTTGACTGGACCTGGGATCTCACTTCAAATAAAATTGCGCCAAATACAACAGTGAAACGCTTACTTAAGAGCCCCTAACCAACAATGCAGTACAAATAAGAATAAGAAATAAAGGTAACAAGTAATTAAAGAGCAGCAGTAAAATAACAATAGCGAGACTACATACAGGGGGTACCGGTACAGAGGCAATGTGCGGGGGCACCGGTTAGTCGAGGTAATATGTACATGTAGGTAGAGTTAATTAAAGTGACCATGCATAGATAATAACAACAGAGAGCAGCAGCGGTGTAAGGGGGCAATGCAAATAGTCTGGGTAGCCATTTGATTAGATGTTCAGGAGTCTTATGGATTGGGTGTGAAAGCTGTTTAGAAGCCTCTTGGACCTAGACTTGGCGCTGGGTACTGCCTGCCGTGTGGTAGCAGAGAGAACAGTCTATGACTAAGGTAGCTGGAGTCTTTGACAATTTTTAGGGCCTTCCTCTGACACCCCCTGGTATAGAGGGCCTGGATAGCAGTAAGCTTTGCCCCAGTGATGTACTTGGCCATACGCACTACCCGTACGCACTACCCTCAGTTGTGCCTTGGGGTAGGAGGCTGAGCAGTTGCCATACCAGGCAGTGATGCAAACAGTCAGGATGCTCTCGAAAGTGCAGCTGTAGAACCTTTTCAGGATCTGAGGACCCATGCCAAATCTTTTCAATCTCCTGAGGGGGGATAGGTTTTGCCCTCTTCATGACTGTCTTGGAGTGCTTGGACCATGTTAGGTTGTTGGTGATGTGGACACCAAGGAACTTGAATCTCTCAACCTGCTCCACTGCAGCCCCGTCGATGAGAATGGGGGCGTGCTCGGTCCTCTTTTTCCTGTAGTCCACAATCATCTCCTTAGTCTTGATCACGTGAGGGAGAGGTTGTTGTCCTGGCACCACAAGGCCAGGTTTCTGACCTCCTCCCTATAGGTTGTCTCGTCGTTGTCGGTGATCAGGCCTACCACTGTTGTGTCATCTGCAAACTTAATGATGGTGTTGGAGTCGTGCCTGGCCAAACAGTCATGAGTGAACAAGGAGCACAGGAGGGGACTGAGCACGTACCCGAGGGGCCCCTGTGTTGAGGATCAGCGTGGCGGATGTGTTGTTACCTACCCTAACCACCAGGGGACGGCCCGTCAGGAAGTCCAGGATCCAGTTGCAGTGGGAGGTTTAGTCCCAGGGTCCTTAGCTTATTGATGAGCTTTGCGGGCACTATGGTGTTGAACGCTGAGCTGTAGTCAATGAATAGCATTCTCACATAGGTGTTCCTTTTGTCCAGGTGGGAAAGGGCAGTGTGGAGTGCAATCGAGACTGCATCTTGTGGATCTGTTAGGGCGGTATGCAAATTGGAGTAGGTCTAGGGTTTCTGGGATAATGGTGTTGATGTGAGCCACGATCAGCCTTTCAAAGCTACAGATGTGAGTGCTACGGGTCGGTGTTCTTGGGCACAGGGACTATGGTGGTCTGCTTAAAACATGTTGGTATTACAGACTCGGACAGTGAGAGGTTGAAAATGTCAATGAAGTTGCCAGTTGGTCAGCGCATGCTCGCAGTACACGTCCAGGTAATCCGTCTGGCCCTGCAGCCTTGTGAATGTTGACCTGTCTAAAGGTCTTACTCACGTCAGCTGCGGAGAACATGATCACACAATCTTCCGGAACAGCTGGTGCTCTCATGCATGTTTCAGTGTTATTTCCCTCGAAGCGAGCATAGAAGTAGTTTAGCTCGTCTGGTAGGCTTGTGTCACTAGGCAGCTCTCGGCTGTGCTTCCCTTTGTAGTCTGTAATGGTTTGCAAGCCCTGCCACATACGACGAGCACCAGAGCCGGTGTAGTACGATTCGATCTTAGTCCTGTATTGATGCTTTGCCTGTTTGATTGTTCGTCGGAGGGCATAGCGGAATTTCTTATAAGCTTCCGAGTCCCGCTCCTTGAAAGTGGCAGCTCTACCTGTCAGCTCAGTGCGGATGTTGCCTGTAATCCATGGCTTCTGGTTGGGTATGTACATATGGTCACTGTGGGGACGACGTCATCGATGCACTTATGCCATCGGAGGAATCCCGGAACATATTCCAGTCTGTGCTAGCAAAACAGTCCTGTAGCTTAGCATCTGCTTCATCTGACCGCTTTTTTTAATGATAGAGTCACTGGTGCAGATTTGACAAATAGAGGGCGAAGGAGAGCTTTGCATGTGTCTCTGTGTGTGGAGTAAAGGTGGTCCATAATTTTTTCCCCTCTGGTTCCACATTTAACATGATAGAAATTTGGTAAGACCGATTTAAGTTTCTCTGCATTAAAGTCCCCGGCCACTAGGAGCACCGTCTCTGGGTGATTGTTTTCCTGTTTGCTTATGGCGGAATACAGCTCCTCGAGTGCGGTCTTAGTGCCAGCCTCAGACTGTGGTGGTATGTAGACAGCTACGAAAAATACAGATGAAAACTCTAGGTAGATAGTGAGGTCTACAGTTTATCATGAGATACTCTACCTCAGATGAGCAAAACCTCGAGAATTCCTTAGATATCGTGCACCAGCTGTTATTTACAACAAAACCTAGTCCGCCGCCCCTTGTCTTACCAGACGTCGCTATTCTATCCTGCCGTTACAGCGTATAACCAGCCAGCTGTATTTTGATAACGGTTGTTGTTCAGCCACGACTCCGTGAAGCATAAGATATTACAGTTTTGGATGTCCCTTGGGCTACCGATTTTATTTTCCAAAGGTTTTCTAGCAGAATGGAAGGCAGTGGGGGTTTATTCGATCGCCTACAAATTCTCAGAAGGCAGCCCGCCCTCCTGCCCCTTTTTCTCAGCCTTCTCTTCACGCAAATGATGGGGATCTGGGCCTGTTCCCGGGAAAGCAGTATGTCATTCACGTCGGGCTTGTCGGACTCGTTAAAGAAAAAAAAGGATTCTGCCAGAACGTGGTGAGTAATCGCTGTTCTGATGTCCAGAAGTTATTTTCGGTCATAAGAGACGGTAGCAGCAACATTATGCACAAAATAAGTAAAAGAAAATAAGTTACAAACAATGCAAAGAAACCAACAAAAAAACACAATTGGATAGGAACATGTAAAACGTCAGCATTCTTCTCCAGGGCCATTTTGGCAATGGGTATTGATTTCAGTGTTCGCATCAATGTAAATTCTACTTCATGTCTCACTCTGGAGAGGTATTAAGAGTGGGTACTGGCCTAGGCACTGCACTCAGGGTGGGCTCAGCTGAGAAATGTGATTCTGTGCCAGGCAGTCTATAAGCCCTGTCTGCACCGTAGTTTCCTGGGGCGAGCTAGTCAAGCTGAGGGATCTGACTACAGCTCACTAATCTAATCCCTTTTGATATGAGAACAGTGGACGCCTTTTTCAAGATTAAAAATCAGGATCAGGATCCTGGATGGACCCAAACATTACACATCACGGACAAACTGAAATGGTCCACCCACACAGACAGCGTGGTGAAGAAGGCACAACAGCGCCTCTTCAACCTCAGGAGTCTGAAGAAATTCGGCTTGTCACCAAAAACACTCACAAACTTCTACAGATGCACAATCGAGAGCATCCTGTCGGGCTGTATCACTGCCTGGTACGGGCAACTGCTCCGCCCACAACCGTAAGGCTCTCCAGAGGGTAGTGAGGTCCGCACAACGCATCACCGGGGGTAAACTACCTGCCCAATGTCACAGGAAGCCCAAAAAGATCATCAAGGACAACAACCACCCGAGGCACTGCCTGTTCACCCCTCTTTCATCCAGAAGGCGAGGTCAGTACAGGTGCATCAAAGCTGGGACCGAGAGACTGAAAAACAGCTTCTATCTCAAGGCCATCAGACTGTTAAACAGCCATCATTAACATTGAGTGGCTGCTGCCAACATACTGACTCAAATCTCTAGCCACTTTAATAATAAAAAATTGGGTGCAATAAATGTATCACTAGCCACTTTAAACGATGCCACTTTATATAATGTTTACATATCCTACATTACTCATCTCATATGTATATACTGTACTCTATACCATCTACTGCATCTTGCCTATGCCGTTCGGCCATCGCTCATCCATATATGTATATGTACATACTCGTATTCATTCCTTTACACTTGTGTGTAAAAGGTAGTTGTTGTGAAATTGTTAGATTACTTGTTAGATACTACTGCATGGTCGGAACTAGAAGCACAAGCATTTCGCTACACTCGCATTAACATATGTGACAAATAAAAGTGGATTTGATTAAAAAATCTTAACGAAGGAAAAATAAGAGAGGGAGAGGTCTTGACATTTGTCCTCAGATTACACATGGGTTGTTGTTTTGGGAAGAGGAAAGGCCTCTCCAGTAGATAATGGCCTAAAAGTTTCAGTTGAAAACCTGAGCATGTGTACACTTCCATAGCAAGAATGTATAAAGAGTTAACAATTAACCTAAGCCTACGTCAGACCCTTTCTGAGAATTGAGAGAGCGTTAGAGAGAAGACAATTGGCTTTCTTTTAGCCACAAACATGTATCATCCTAACAATATAAGTGGTTGAGACAACTCAAGGTGTCATGGTGGCTACTAAGCTGTTAAACATGAAAACATGATAACTGAGCCATGGAAAGACTATAGCATCACATATCCCAAAATGCCCGTCCTTCATCACTCCTCACCCATTGTGAATAATTTATAGAAAAACAAACTAACCGCACATCCCTGGCCTGCATCAGGGCCTGTATACACTAAGAGTTTTCCCTCATACTGTAGATCATAATGCATTAGATCACATGGACAGGATGGGAACTGATCCTAGATCAGCACGCCTACTCTGAGAAGCTTTGTGAGTAGATGATGCAGTGAGGTAAAAGAGCTGTGTGTGTGTTATGAAATAAAAGCCTATTAAATCCTAAACAGATTGGAGGTGAAGATTGAGGACACAATACAACAGAGGGCTTTGGTAAAACTGACAGGCAACCAGAGGGCTTCTTTTAGTGACACACACTTGCGACTTTGTCACGTGGAAAATACATTAACAACATGAGGATAACATAAGGACAACAACTTGAGACAGGTATGTTATCCAGCGGTATGACAGAATTAGAGCCATGGCCAGAAAGTTAATGCAAGGAAACTATGGTGCTATATGGCCTAGGTATAGTCTATACATTAACTTGAAGTAGGCTGAAGAGTCTTCAGACAGATGCTGAGACTGAAGTAGTCGCCTAAATTCTATGACACATCAGAGAAGCAAAGATGGATATGATCAATAATGAAAAATGTCATTTTATGTTTTACTTCAATATCGTCTTGAGACAATGCTGAGCATTCTTCTAGTTCTGGCTATGTTTATTTGACCCTTCTCGGTTATCTTCAACAGTAAGCCAGCATCAGTAGGCAAATTTTAACAGGTGCAACAGTTACAGGACAGACTCACCTACTTTAAACTGCGACGTTTTGTCATTGGGGTCTGCGTGGTCTTCCACCAGCATCATGTGGAGGATTCCGAAAGAGTTCTGTATCCCGAAGATGGATCCATTACACCAGGTAGCTGCGAAAACAACTAACCAGCCGAACCCGCCCTCGGGTGGGATGAACCCGGGGCTCTGCCCTGGCATCGGTGCCGGGGACTGGGAATTCGGGGGGACACCAGATTTACTATCGAGACATCCAGCCTCGATTAGCTGGATAGTGCTGTCCTCGTGTGGGATCTTGCATTCGCTATCTCCAAGGTCCTGTCCCTGGTCCTCCTTCTGTGCTTGTTGATTCTCCTGGTCTTGGGGAGAACCACCGTTGTGCGCCATTTCAGAATCTGCAGTAGCCTCATCACACTGTTCGGTCGGCGGCTCGCCGCTCAATGCTTCCTCCTCGGTCTGATTGTCTCCTAACCCGTTAACCCCCACCTTATCCTGTCCACTATAGGGGCTGTTGTGTTCTGGCTGCATCGCTCATGCATCAGATAGCGACAGTAGCCTATTGATTGACAAGGTTGTCTATTTAAAAAAAAACTAAGTAGGTTTCTTTCTGCTCTTCCAATAATAGTAGACAAAGTGAAGTCACAGCACCAACAACAGTATCCGAAATGTCGTTATAGAATCGGTTGTATAGTGAAAGGGCAGGCACGTTTTATTTATCATGGTATCAGATGTCCCCGTAGCCTATTTCTAGGGGAAGTGATGACGCCAGACAATATTTAACTTTTACTTTCCTGCTCCGTGCAAAATGTAAATCAACCTGTGAAAACGTCTGCTGCTCGCCAATCTCGTCCTCGCGCTGCACGGAGTCTCCACGCTCCACATCGTGTAGCCTAATCTGTAAATACATGAGTGTCGACTCCTCCTCTTTCATTTGTTTAATTTTACATTGGAATATGTGGATCTCTCCGCGGGGGGCTTTCAGGACCACGGCGTCAACACAGAAAACAACCTTCATTCAACAAGCTTGCCCCCGCCACCAATGGCGGAGCTCAGACGGGTTTAAAATTCCTGCAGTATGAGACTAGGAAAAGACTCGAATGTCGCCCCCACCACTTCTTCTGTCTGTAACAAACACTACTCTGGAAAGCGCAGCCGCAACTCGGTGAATGACTTTGATGGAGTGAGTTTACAATTGTAGAAGACTGCGGTTTCTCGCGGAAAAGTGTCAATGTAACAATTTCTCGGCGCAACTTTGTTGCAGCGCACTTAATTTCACTACGCCATGATGCAGCGTTCTATTTTATCATCAAATATGCACCGTTTACATCCCATACATAGGCGTTTTAGACCAGGATAAAATAGCGTTAAAACGTTATTTACATCTAATGGTGAAGAACAGAGGCTTGTAAAACAAGCTTCTTCTCATATTTTCATTTTCCCTGTTAAACTTCTTGGCGTAACGGTTAATGTGTGGGTTTGATAGTCGGTGGATTTGGGTTCGGGATTTGGGTTATCATAACATATAGCTGTTGCTATATCAATTTTTGGACCTTATTTAATTAAGTACCCAATATTCTTCAATAATATAACTTGTAAAATGCCCAATGAGCTTAATTCATACCCCACCAGAACCCCAAATATAAAAGTTTGTTTACACCAGGTAAACGTAAAAAGAACAGCCTCAAAACATGGTTAAAATTAAACTATAATTTTGATATTATGGATGGTCAGTCTTTGCATACATAGCTCTCTGAATTTAAGAGGTTACATTTCTCCAGCCCCATCCCTCAGCTTTTTACCGAAGCAGGTGCAGGGAGTATGCTTTGTTATTGTTTCTACTGTTTATTGCCACTCTAAACTTCCCTAAATTACACATTTTTAGCTACCACTTCCGAGTCCATTGGAGAGGATCAGTTTGAGCAAAATGAGGTAAAGAATCACTGATCTACAAATAGTTTTCCCTGCCAAATAATAGGCTTTGTGCAGTTAAGATTAGTAGAGGTAGCCTCCCCACCAAACACTCACACACAACCAGACAATGATTGATTGATTGGAGACAGCTTGTGTCAATTAAATAACATTTCCTAGGATTTTCTACCTGCAGAAAACCTAGTGGATAATGGTGAAAACACCAGTCAAAAAATAAAACGAATAACCAACCAAAACTACTGGCCCTAATCATAGACCACAGCTGTGATCGTGTACAACTGGCCCTAATCACAGACCACAGCTGTGATCGTGTACAACTGGCCCTAATCACAGACCACAGCTGTGATCGTGTACAACTGGCCCTAATCATAGACCACAGCTGTGATCGTGTACAACTGGCCCTAATCATAGACCACAGCTGTGATCGTGTACAACTGGCCCTAATCATAGACCACAGCTGTGATCGTGTACAACTGGCCCTAATCATAGACCACAGCTGTGATCGTGTGCAATAGTTAACTTCCACCATTGGATGGGGCCAACATGCCACAGTTGACACACAGGATGTTTTTGGTTGACAGTGTGGTTAGGATTGATGGACCACTCTCATGTTGGGAGATGGAGAAACCGCTCTTTAGCCAAATTACGATTCTTGGTTAGCTGTGATTGAATTAATGTATGCCTAATTAGGTCAATGTCGAGGTAGAAACAAGCTAGTGTCCGACATCCATTGGTCACATTCCTATGGATGTCTTTGGAAAACATCTTAAGCCAATACCCAATAACATCCTGTTTGAATTGGTTTTAAAATGAATACCTCACCTGGCCTATCTCAGTGTATAGCTCAGTGGCTATAGCTAAGCACCCTTTGTCTCTCCTGATATTACAGTCCCTCGGGGTCGATACAGTGATGGGTGGCTTTGTTTTATAATCAAATATTTCATAATTAGATCACTACATTATAGGATGTATCTCTGTGGGAGCATCATCCCAGTCCTTTATGAGGCCTATAAATAGATGATTGAGGAGTTTTGTTTCTAGAACTTTCCCAGCGATTCACAAACCTTTTCTATTTAAGGGGTCAGGGGGCCCAGGAGAAGGTTGGTCAATGATTTCCTGTTGATTCTGGGATTCTTTAATTCCTCTGAGAGGTGGAGGCGGGTGATCCAGGCTCAAGAACACAGAGGAATGACTGGGACTGGGGGCGGGTGGTCTCCCAGCAGAGAAAAGACTGAGACTTTATGTAGCCATATGGGGGAAGTCTGGAGGCAGACATTTAATTTCATCAGGGCTGAATGATGCATGCTGTCTGGATCAGACTGGAACTGACTGAGAAAGGGCAGGAGAGGGTGAGTGGGTGACAGAGGGCGTAAGTGGGAGAAAGAGAGGGTTAGTGGGAGAGAGGGAGGGTAAGACAGAGAGGGTTAGTGGGAGAGAGGGAGGGTAAGACAGAGAGGGTTAGTGAGTGTGAGAGGGAGGGTAAGAGAGAGGGTTAGTGAGTGGAAAAGAGAGAGAGGGTCAGTGGTGGGAGAGAGGGAGGGTAAGACAGAGAGGGTTAGTGAGTGTGAGAGGGAGGGTAAGACAGAGAGGGTTAGTGAGTGTGAGAGGGAGAGGGAGGGTAAGAGAGAGAGGGTTAGTGAGTGGAAAAGAGAGAGAGGGTCAGTGGTGGGAGAGAGGGAGGGTAAGACAGAGAGGGTTAGTGAGTGTGAGAGAGAGGGTTAGTGAGTGTGAGAGGGTGAGAGAGATGCAGGTAATGTAAGTAGTGTTCAGCATGTCTGAACATGCAGCATCCAGCGGGGGTGGGGTGGGGCTGGCGGAACCATTATCACACTGTTGTGACTCACATCAAATTATTTACCCTCAGGGTTCTGAAAGCGATACAGTTTGTTCTATAGAGTTCAGTTAACTGGTTTATTCCCTAGCTGTACTCCATAGCTGATGTCTGTGATCCCTGTGTGGTTCGCATTGGAAGCAAACCTTTTCTATCAAAAGGTGTCACCCTCATACCTGTAGTCTTTGGCACACGGTGACGCACTGGGGAAGAAAACGTTCAGACAAAACAATATTTTGTGTGCCACACGGTGCTAGACAGTCTCCTGACGTGACATGCATGGTTTCATCTCAGGGTACGTGACCAGACAGCAGCTAGCAATGATTGTCCCTGACAGTCTAGACTCCCTCATTGAAATGTACATGATGAATTATCCACTTAAAAATCCATTGGCAATTCATCAATGTCAAAACAAATGGACTGAATAGGTGTTTATTGTTTATAAAAATAAAGTGTTCAAGGCCTGCTGCATTAGCAGTACCAGCACTCACATACCCAGTGATCCTTGCATATAGATATTGTCTGACAGGTCCAATGTTTCCATCTGGTTAGAAACAGACAAAAGTAGCAGTTAACAACAAAACAAAGAAGAGGAAACGCTGAAGGGCATGCGTGCCTGTGTGTGTTGTCAGTGTTCTTCCATTCTTGTCAGAGAGATGTCATGTTAGCATGATTTATGTAATGTCATGTCAGCATGATTTATGAGCTGTCATGTTAGCATGATTAATGTGATGTCATGTTAGCATGATTTATGAGCTGTCATGTTAGCATGATTAATGTGACGTCATGTGAGCATGATTTATGAGCTGTCATGTTAGCATGATTTATGAGCTGTCATATTAGCATGACTTATGTGATGTCATGTTAGCATGATTAATGTGATGTCATGTTAGCATGATTTATGTGCTGTCATGTTAGCATAATATATGTGATGTCATGTTAGCATGATTTATGTGATGTCATGTTAGCATGATTTATGTCTTGAGTTGTACAGTGCATTCGGAAAGTATTCAGACCTATTTACTTTTTTCACATTTTGTTACGTTACAACCTTATTCTAAAATGGATTAAATAAAAACGTTTCCTCATAAAGCTACACACAATACACCATAATGTGAAAGCAAAAACATGTTTCTAGAATATTTTTGCAAATGTATAAAAACAAAAAAAATGGCTTATTTACAGAACTATTCAGACCCTTTGCTATGAGACTTGAAATTGAGCTCAGGTGTATCCTGTTTCCATTGATCATCCTTGAGCTGTTTCTACAACTTGATTGGAGTCCACCTGTGGTAAATTCAATTGATTGGACATGATTTGAAAAGGCAAACATCTGTTTGTATAAGGTCCCACAGTTGACAGTGCATGTCAGAGCAAAAACCAAGCCATGAGGTCGAAGAAATTGACCGTAGAGCTCCGAAACAGGATTGTGTTGAGGCACAGCCCTGGGGAAGTGTACCAAAATAATTCTGCAGAATTAAAGGTCCCCAAGAACACAGTGGCCTCCATCATTCTTAAATGGAAGAAGTTTGGAACCACCAAGACTCGTCCTAGAGCTGGCTGCCGGCCAAACTGATCAGTCTGGGGAGAAGGGCCTAGGTCAGGGACAGTGGCGACCCGTCATTCAGGGCAGGTGGAGCAGAGCCCCATCTGTTTTGATCACAACATCTTTTGCAAAAGAAAATGTGGTGGGGGGTTGCCTGTTTTGCATGTTATTTTGGCATTAGTACGTGTCACATCAGTTTGCAAACAATGTAAAAATAAATAACAAATCTTTGAGTTAATAAAGCCGCATACAAACATGGTCTCCTTTTTTTCGCAAGGCAGCTCAGGAAAGGAAAGAGCTCGAAAATTCAAGCCCCTTGGGTGCTGCCATAGAATTACATTAGAAGTGCCCATCCAAGAAGGCTCAAGGTCATTGGTCACAGATCAAATCCCTTTATATCTACAGTAGCTTTGATTGAACTGATCATGTCAACATCATACATTCACAATCTTAGCTAGCAGTCATCATCATGAATCAAGTCGACAATCTACTGGCAAATCCTTTTTAATCCTTGTCAAATATAAACTTTTAATAATAAAGAGAAATTATAGATAAAACGTATCGGTGCTCATCAGCCATTGGACATGAACATTACACAACAAGTTAGAAATCGCAAATTCATCAAAGAGTGGTTTGGAAGGAATCAGTGGCTAACTGCAAGCATTGCAAAGCAATCACTAGCCTGCTAATCAGTGGAGTGGTTGTGTGGTCCCAAGTCTGGGTTGCAGCCTCACTCAAAAAAACTGTTGACTCTGAACTGAGAAATCTGACTTCAGTGAGTTCATAACAACTGGGAACTTGGGACAAAACTAGCTCCGACTGGGAAAATTAGTTTTGAACGGTCAGCCAACTCAGAATTGTAAGTCGGGAACATGAGCCTCTTTTTGGGAGACTAGTCGGGATCGAAGGAAAGATGAACGGAGCAAAGTACAGAGAGATCCTTGATAAAAACCTGCTTCAGAGCGCTCAGGACCTCAGACTGGGGCAAAGGTTCATCTTCATTCGGAAAGTATTCAGACCTATTTACTTTTTCCACATTTTGTTACGTTACAACCTTATTCTAAAATGGATTAAATAAAAACATTTCCTCATAAAGCTACACACAATACCCCATAATGTGAAAGCAAAAACATGTTTCTAGAATATTTTTGCAAATGTATAAAAACAAAAAAATTGCTTATTTACATAACTACAATCCTTCAATCTAAGCTTGATGCCCTCAACCTCACACAAATCATCAATGAACCTACTAGGTACAACCCCAAAGCCGTAAACACGGGCACCCTCATAGATATCATCCTAACTAACTTGCCCTCTGAATACACCTCTGCTGTTTTCAACCAAGATCTCAGCGATCACTGCCTCATTGCCTGCATCCGTAATGGGTCTGCGGTCAAACGACCTTCCCTCATTACTGTCAAACGTTCCCTAAAACACTTCAGCGAGCAGGCCTTTCTAATCGACCTGGCCCGGGGGATCCTGGAAGGATATTGACCTCAGCCACGCTTAAGGTCCTAAACGATATCATAACCGCCATCGATAAGAGACATTACTGTGCAGCCGTATTCATTGATCTGGCCAAGGCTTTCGACTCTGTCAATCACTACATCCTTACCGGCAGACTCGACAGCCTTGGTTTCTCAAAAGATTGCCTCGCCTGGTTCACCAACTACTTCTCTGATAGATTTCAGTGTGTCAAATCGGAGGGCCTGTTGTCCGGGCCTCTGGCAGTCTCTATGGGGGTGCCACAGGGTTCAATTCTTGGGCCGACTCTCTTCTCTGTATACATCAATGATGTGGCTCTTGCTGCTGGTGAGTCTCTGATCCATCTCTATGCAGATGACACCATTCTGTATACTTCTGGCCCTTCATTGGACACTGTGTTAACTACCCTCCAGACGACCTTAGATGCCATACAAAACTCCTTCTGTGGTTACCAAGTGCTCTTAAATGCAAGTAAAACTAAATGCACGCTCTTCAACCGATCGCTGTCCCCACCTGCCCGCCCGTACAGCATCACTACTCTGGACGGTTCTGTCTTAGATTATGTGGACAACTACAAATACCTAGGTGTCTGGTTAGACTGTAAACTCTCCTTCCAGACTCACATCAAACATCTCCAATCTAAAATTAAATCTAGAATTGGCTTCCTATTTCGCAACAAAGCATCCTTCACTCATGCTGCCAAACATACCCTCGTAAAACTGACCATCCTACCGATCCTCGACTTTGGTGATGTCATTTACAAAATAGCCTACAATACTCTACTCAACAAATTGGATGCAGTCTATCACAGTGCCATCTGTTTTTGTTACCAAAGCCCCATATACTGCCCACCACTGGGACCTGTACGCTCTCGTTGGCTGGCCCTCGCTTCACACTCGTCGCCAAACCCACTGGCTCCAGGTCATCTACAAGTCCCTACTAGGTAAAGCCCCGTCTTATCTCAGCTCGCTAGTCACCATAGCAGCATCCACCCGTAGCACGCGCTCCAGCAGGTATATCTCACTGGTCACCCCCTAAGCCAATTCCTTCTTTGTCCGACTTTCCTTCCAGTTCTCTGCTGCCAATGACTGGAACGAACTACAAAAATCTCTGAAACTGGAGACACTTATCTCCCTCGCCAGCTCTAAGCACCAGCTGTCAGAGCAGCTCACAGACCCCTGCACCTGTATTTAGCCCATCTGTAAATAGCCCAACCAACTTCCTCATCCCCTACCGTATTTGTTTATTTATCTTGCTCCTTTGCACCCACCTTTCTACATTGCACATTCATCTACTGCACATCTACCATTCCAGTGTTTAAATGATATATTGTAATTATTTTGTCACCATGGCCTATTTATTGTCTTACCTTCCTTATCCCACCTCATTTGCACACATTGTATATAGATGTGTTTTTCTACTGTATTATTGACTGTATGTTTGTTTTACTCTATGTGTAACTCTGTGTTGTTGTATATGTAGAACTGCTTTGCTTTATCTTGGCCAGGTCGCAGTTGTAAATGAGAACTTGTTCTCAACTTGCCTACCTGGTTAAATAAAGGTAAAAAAAAAAAAAAATTAAACTATTCAGACCCTTTGCTATGAGACTCGAAATTGAGCTCAGGTGCATCCTGTTTCCATTGATCATCTTTGAGCTGTTTCTACAACTTGATTGGAGTCCACCTGTGGTAAATTCAATTGATTGGACATGATTTTAAAAGGCAAACACCTGTTTATATAAGGTCCCACAGTTGACAGTGCATGTCAGAGCAAAAACCAAGCCATGAGATCAAAGAAATTGACCGTAGAGCTCCGAAACAGGATTGTGTTGAGGCACAGCCCTGGGGAAGTGTACCAAAAGAATTCTGCAGAATTAAAGGTCCCCAAGAACACAGTGGCCTCCATCATTCTTAAATGGAAGAAGTTTGGAACCACCAAGACTCGTCCTACAGCTAGCCGCCTGCCAAACTGAGCAATCTGGGGAGAAGGGCCTAGGTCAGGGACAGTGGCGACCCGTCATTCATTGAACACCACATTTTTTGCAAAAGAAAATGTGGTGGGGGGGTTGCCTGTTTTGCATATTATTTTTGCATTAGTACATGTCACATCAGTTTGAAAACAATGTAAAAATAAATAAAACATCTTTGAGTTAATAAAGCTGCATACAAACATGGTCTCTTTTTTTGCTTTCCTGAGCAAGGCAGCTCCAAAATGCAGGTGTTTCAGCCTATCTCAGGGCTTTCTGTGGTGGTGGGGCAGCCAGCGGAAAATATGGAGGGTAGGGGTTGGTAATGCTCTCTAGTTGCGCCATGATTGGCTCAGTCACTCATGGGAACACTACGTCACCTCCAAATCTAAGGGTAGAGCTCGAAAATTCAAGGCCCTTGGGTGCTGCCATAGAATTACATTAGAAGTGCCCATCCAAGAAGGCTCAAGGTCATTGTTTGGAGGTTAAAGGGGGAGGCTTGCAAGCTGAACACCATCCCAACCGGGAAGCACTGGCGTGGCAGAATCATGTTGTGGGGGTGCTCTGCTGCAGGAGAGACTGGTGCACTTCACAAAATAGATGGCATCATGAGGGAGGAAAATTATGTGGATATTTTGAAGCAATATCTCAAGACATCAGTCAGGAAGTTAAACCTTGGTTGCAAATGGGTCTTCCAAATGGACAGTGACCCCAAGCATACTTCTAAAGTTATGGCAAAATGGCTTAAGGACAACAAAGTCAAGGTATTGGAGTGGCCATCACAAAGCCCTGACCTCAGTCCTATAGAAAATGTGTGGGCAGAACTGAAAAAGTGTGTGCGAGCAAGGAGGCCTACAAACCTGACTCAGTTACACCAGCTCTGTCAGGAGGAATGGGCCAAAATTCACCCAACTTATTGTGGGAGGCTTGTGGAAGGCTACCCGAAACGTTTGACCCAAGTTAAACAATTTAAAGGCAATGTTACCAAATACTAATTGAGTGTATGTAAACCTCTGACCCAGTGGGAATATGATGAAAGAAATAAAAGCTGAAATAAATCATTCTCTCTACTATTATTCTGATATTTCACATTCTTAAAATGAAGTGGTGATCCTAACTGACCCAAGACAGGGAATTATTACTAGGATTTAATGTCAGGAATTGTGAAAAACTGAGTTTAAATGTATTTGGCTAAGGTGTATGTACACTTCCGACTTCAACTGTACCTATAGTCTCACTCCATGATGCATACATTTTATTTCTTCATACATCTATTATTCACTTGAACTTCAGATAAGTATAGACAAGTCCTTGCATAACACCCACCAATAAAGTTACAACTCATAATATTTTGGGTTTAAGGTGACATTTTGGGGGTAGTATCAGGTGACCACATCTTATAGTCAAGATGAGGTGTCATGTTGTGGATTGTAGTAGTAGTAGATAAAAACTCAGGGTATGGGGGTATCAGTGAGTTGTTGGGTAGCACTAGTATTTGGGGTGTTGCATGGGACAAAGAGGAAGCTAAGTGATTCCCGCTCTGATTCTGATTTCCTGGTTCACTCTCTTTCTGTATCCGTCAGATGCTGGTACTTCTGTCATGTCCCAGCTTGTCCACCTTGCCCTCCTTATAAGGACTGGAGCCCAACCCCTATACTCCTCTCTTTCAGGTCTGCAACAATGGAGATTGTAACAATACACATGCACGCTCAAACATTCACATCCTCCCTCCCTCCCTCACACACACACACACACACACACACACACACACACACACACACACACACACACACACACACACACACACACACACACACACACACACACACACACACACACACACACACACACACACACACACACACACACACACACACACACTCAAGCATTCACCCTCACACACGCTGACACATTCCTGCACACACTGGAATGTGAGTATGTGAGTCACATGCTTTAAAAGGATCTGATCCCAAACTCGTGTTCTATACACATCCAATACACACAAAAATACATGGGCACTTTGTCATACAATTATGTCATGAACAGCCAACATACTATATACCTCCTCATAGAAAAACACACTGACACACACAAACAAGCCACCTTAAGCTTGCCTACTGCTACTGATGAGTAAATTAGTATGCAAGGAGGGACACATACAAACAGTACACCCTCCCCCCTAACGGAAAGAGCCAAGGAGACCTGGAGTGAGAGAGAGAGAGAGAGAGAGGTGGGGGGAGGGGGAGCACAGAGGGTAGAAATAAGGGGGTGTTAAAAAGGAGGGGAAAGTTTGGTGAAAATAAAATAAGACGCTGGTGTGGAGAAAGAGAGAGGGAGGGAGAGAGAATGTGAGAGTTAAGAAAATAACAAAGAAGAGTGAAGAGGGAGTGCGGGAAGAGACATTAGATATCCTATTATTCTACAATTCAGGTATAGTAAAATATTAACTACTCGCTTTGGTATGTTTTAGTTAGTTCTTTCACTTGGTTGCTATGGTGATGTTTGAGCGCATGACTTTACTCATGTTTCTCGCATTTTCACAACCACCTAAAAAGATGATGAATGATTGATTAACCTAGTCAACATCATCTCAGATAAAGCCACACAACAACTTTAATCATTCAGAATGTTGCTGTGTTATTCTAGAGATGAAAGTATGTGGAAGCTAAATAGAGGACTAGCATGTGTTGAGAGTTCAGCTCAGGTTCCCACAGATTTGTCTGGCACGCTGCCAACTGAGAAGAGAGCACTAGCTGGTGGAGACCACACTCTCTCTTTGTTTTGTTTTTAATGGTTACTCATCTGAGCCAATGAATGTTCATTATTAAACCCCTAACAAGTGACCCTTCAACTACATACATTTGTAAATCCTATATAACCACAGGAGGTTAGTGGCACATTAGTTGGGGAGGATGGGCTCATGGTAATGGCTGGAGCGGAATAAGTGGAATGGTATCAAGTACATCGAACACATGGTTTGATGCCCTTCCATTTGCTCCATTGCAGCCATTATTATGAGCCGTCCTCCCCTCAGCAGCCTCCACTCCACTCTGCTTTATGTACAATAGTGACAAAATGTGGTGCTAAATGTGTCTATCTTTGTAACCTTTGTACAGAATATTTTTTATTTTTTTTTATCTCCTTGAGAATCCGGCTTGTTAGTTAATCTCTCTGTGAACCGGTTGTCCTACAGTACATTATCTCTCTGTGAACCGTTGTCCTACAGTACATTATCTCTCTGTGAACTTGTTGTCCTAAGGCACGTTATCGCTCTGTGAACCGGTTGTCCTACAGCACATTATCGCTCTGTGAGCCGGTTGTCCTACAGTACATTATTTCTCTGTGAACCGGTTGTCCTACAGTACATTATCTCTCTGTGAACCGGTTGTCCTACAGTACATTATCATTCTGTATCTTTCAGTCTGTTGTAACCTGTGCCTCTTTCTGTATGGGTTCACATGGTCATAATGTGGAAGTTAATTCCTACTTGTGGTTATAATCTTCCCATTTCTGTTCCACAGAGATGATGTCATTCTGCTGGAACTTGGCTGCTCTGCTCCTTCTACTACTACTCACCCCTGACCTGCCTCCCACCCGTCTTATCAACACCCGCCCCCTTCTCACACACGCCGTCCCCACCTTCCCGCCGGTCACATACCCCAAGATCCAATACGTTACCAACGTGGGCTTCGACTACGATGAAGATGACTACACTGAAGAGGATGCTTCCCATTTCCCTCCTAACCACAGCAAAGTCTCATCAGCTTCTACTCTGGTTCCGATGCAGTCCAAGCCCTGTGACTACCATCCCTGCCAGGAAAACCAGCTCCCCTGCTCCCAGCTCTCTGCCCAGACCGGATGCCTCTGCCCTGGTCTAAGTGGGTCGGGCGAGCCCCCTCACGCTCCACACCTCCAGAAGCTAGTGCCAGGCGCTGATGGGGGGGCAGAGGTATGGTGGTGCGCCCCAGCCTCTGTGGTATCTGGGTACCGGGTCGTGATCGAAGATCGAAGGGGAGAACCTCTCCAGTTCGGGGGTGATTCTCGGAGCGGGGTGCTGGGGGAACTAGAGGCAGGTGTCAAGGTTTGTGTGGAGGCGGTGAACATGGCGGGAACCAGCGCCCCCTCGAAGCTCTCCTGCCTGCGCTACGACCCCCCTGAGGCCACCAACCTGGCCCTAAGCGCGGGGGTTATCGGAGGGGGACTGGGTTTTCTCCTGCTCCTTTTCCTGATCACCCTGGTCCTCTGGAGGCGACAGACGTGTAAAACAGGGGGAAACTCAGCAGAGGGGTTGGGGAACCCCTCCTACAGCACGGAGGGAGCGCTGTGATCCAGTTTTGGGATTACAGACGATACAGTGACTAAGTAGCACAGGCGACCCTTAGAGAGAATGTGGGAGTAAAGCAACTGGGACGGGACAGAGCCAAAATGGCTTCACTCACCAGTGACTCACCAGCACAGTGCTTAGGTTGTTCAGAATCTTGCACTTATGAATATAGAAATTAAACAAGAACTTTTGACTTTTTTGGACTAAATAACCTTAACAAAATCTTAAGAGGCGTTGTGACTAAAGAGACTGCAGGTGGTTTGCTGGCAAATTAACTTGTGTACAGAAGGATCAAGACAGGGCAGAGTTATGGCAGTCAGAATCATGTGTAGAATAAATACAACTAACTAAATACTCATGATAAATAAGAAAAGCAGTTGTTTTTCTAATAAAAGTGTTTTCATAATTTTGGCTGAGTTTGTGTGAGTGATTGTTTTTAATGGAAGGAACGTAATATTTTGATAAAACTAAATGAATATTGTTGGAAGTAATAAAAGATCTTATTACAGTAATGCAACTTTTATTTTGAAACTTGAGTAAGATGAGCCGTTGAATATCAATCTGATTGGCTATAGCTTCAATACTGGCTGAAGTGCTTCCTTTTTAAGAATGTCGTCCAATGGTTACCGCTCAAACAATCAACATGAAACAAATGAGGAAATACAGTACTACATGAGAAGGTTCCATTCAAATGGGCACCGATAAACGAGATGGCAAACTCAAGTAAGTGCGAATACTACGACTGTATTCTGCATTTACCTTCTTTGTGCAGATCGCAGTGCCGCTTGATCATCTGTCTCTGTGAGCCATAATACGACAGTACATTGGATCAAATGTATATCATTGATTTTGTCAGTGTAACACCAGTTTGATTTGATAGGCAATGTGTGGTTTGAAAGTGGCTGGTCGTGTGCTATCATACAATGACTCAGAACTTTTCTACTGTCTTTTTTTGGGACAACTTCTGCAATCTCACTGTCTGACTCAGTAGTTGAATAAATGTTATTTTCATACACGTTTATTAACGCAAAGAAAGGTTATGGTCAGTGCCAGTTGCCAATCTTGTATGTTAAGTTTGCACTAGGCTAAATAAAGCCTTGACATCATGGTGTACATGTAGCAAATTGACCTCTCCACAGATAAGGATATCTCCTACTCTGACCTCAAGGCCCTTCTGGCCAAGAACAACAAGGGTCTTCTGGTGGTTGATGTACGGACCAAAGAGGAGGTAGACAGAGGACACATTCCAGGATCAATCCATATTCCAGGTGAGCTTCCGTCGGAGTCCTGGAGTTGAGTTACACTCTCAGGTCCAATTGGAATTTGATTGTCTGGAGTCCAAACCTTTGGAAAAACAATGAACCCCAATTCACATGGGTATAATTCAGCCCAAAATGTGCTAAATAGGATTGATTTATTGTTGTTGTCACTGAGCCAGCTACTTTGATATATCTTTTTTTTTTTGTAAATTGAGCCGTATTGCAAACGTTCTGTGCCTCTTCTCCCAGTTGATACAGTGGAGTGTGCCCTAGCGCTGGACCCTGCTGAGTTCCAGGCAAAATACCGGGTGACCAAACCCCCCTGGATGCCCCTGAGCTGGTGTTTCACTGTCAGATGGGCCGGCGAGGAGGCGTGGCCACAGACAAGGCACGATGCCAGGGATTCCAAAAGTACGAGTGTACATTTGACAATACTGCTCTGTATACTCTGTTTGATGCCTTGTGAATTTTTGGTAAATGATTAAGTCTGCATTCTCTAATTTCAGGTCCGTCAACTATGCCGGAGGATACCAGGAGTGGTCTGAGAAAGAGGGGAAATGAGGTGCACGATTAGCCTGCATTGTGAAACCAGAGGATGAAAATTCACAAATGATGCTCACATTTTTCTGAAACATTTTGCTACATTTATTTGTTATTGCTGATGTGTTATATGTTTTAAAATAAAGATAGAGAATAAGATTGTACAGTTAGTAGTTTTGTGTATTTTATTTTTTTACCACGTTTCCCCATAGTGCTCCACTTTTCCCATCTTCTACCTCTACAATGGCTGTAGCCTTGGACTGCTTATTGCCTTCAGTAAGACTTTCCTCTAAACCAATCCCCGTTTTCCTCATCCTCCTCATGGACGATACCGCTGAAGTTGCCACGTGGCACATCCAGGTGATACACATGTACATCCCATAGACATAGAGGGAAACCCCTGGCTTTGCCTGAAATGAGTCTATTATCGGACATGTTATCAGACATGTAGTGTACGTGTGGTTAAAAAAAAACGAGCTTAAAGTTTTCTTTATTAACCATCATTTTCACTTGTCTGACCGCTTGCATGATGACGTGTTTCTCACACGACTGGCCTATCTGGGTTATGTTTTTTCTCGCCTGAATGATCTTAATCTAGGATTACAGGGACTCTCCGCAACTATATTCAATGTGTGGGACAAAGTTGAGGCTATGAAGTTGGAGCTCTTCTCTGAAAACACACAGGTCTTTCCAATGTTGTATGATTTTTTGTGTGCCAATGAACTCAAGCTTACGGATAATGTCAAATGTGATATAGCGAAGCACCTGAGTGAGTTAGGTGCACAATTACACAGGTACTTTCCAGAAATGGATGACAAACAATTGGATTCGTTATCCTTTTCATGCCCAGTCCACTTACCGATATCTGAACAAGAGAGCCTCATTGAAATTGCAACAAACGGTTCTGTGAAAATTTCATTTAATCAGAAGCCACTGCCAGATTTCTGTATTGGGCTGCGCTCAGTGTATCCTGCCTTGGCAAATCGAGCTGTTAAGACACCGATGCCCTTTGCAACCACATACCTATGTGAGAGTGGATTCTTGATCCCCATTAGCATGAAAATAAATACAGGCACAGACTGTGTAGAAAAGAGACTCTCTCTAATACAATCCAACATTGCAGAGTTATGTGCATCCTTCAAAGCACACCCTTCTCATTAACCTGTGGAAAGTTATTCACACATTTTTATGAACAAATAAGGTTTTATATGTAAGATGGCTAAGTAAAGAGCAAAATAATTGATTATTATTGTATTATTTTTTGTGCCCTGGCCCTATAAGAGCCGGGTTGTGACAAACTCACACTCATTCTTATGTTTAGTAAATGTATCGTATAGTGTGTGTGTGGCAGACTTACAATGATGTCAAAAAACAACATTTGAGAGTGTGCTGACCCTGGTGCTAGAGGGAAGCTGGAGGTTGAATGTTTGAAGGGGTACGGGACTATAAAAAGTTTGGGAACAGCTGTTGCAGAGCATGAACCTGCAGGAGCGAGTCACTGCTTTTATGTTTACAGAGAACATCAGCGTGTTGTCCAGGGTTACGCCAAGGTTCTTTGCACTCTGGGAGGGGGACACCATGGAGTTGTCAACCGTGATGGAGTGGTCTTGGAGCAGGCAGGCCTTCCCCATGAGGAAGAGCAGCTTCCGTCTTGTCGAAGTTGAGCTTGAGGTGGTGGGCCAACATCCAAGCTGAGATACATGTAAGTCTGGCTGCCCAGATGATTGGCTAACATGCTGTAAATGTAGAAATCATGTGACTAAACTGATCAAAAAGAAGAAGAAACTGTACTATGAAACAAAGATAAATGATATAATGAATGATAGTAAAAGCTTTAGAGCACCTTAAAGGAAATGTGGGGCAACAAGGCAAACCTGGCTCCATCATTCACTGAATCAGATGGCTCATTCATCACAAAACCCACTGATATTGCCTATTACTTAAAAAAAAAAATATTGACAAGGGTAGCAAAGTTATGCATGACAAGCCAACAACAAATTCTGAACCTACATAACTGACAAAATTATGAAAGACAAGCATTGTAATTTTGAATTCCGTAAAGTGAGTATGGAAGAGGTGAAAAAAGTATTGTTGTCTATCAATAATGACAAGCCACTTAGGTCTGAGAACTGGGATGGAAAATTACTGAGGATGATAGGGGACGATATTGCCACTCTTATTTGCCATCTCTTCAATCTAAGCCTACAGGAAAGTGTGTGCCCTCAGGCCTGGAGGGATGAAAAAGTCAATCCCGCTACCCAAGAATAGCATAGCACCCTTTACTGGCTCAAACAGCCGACCAATCAGCCTGTTACCGACCCTTAGTAAACTTTAAGAAAAAATGGTGTTTCACCAGACACAATGTTATTTCACAGTAAACAAATGAACAACATATTTTCAGGAAGGTTATAGGGAAGGGCATTCAACATGTACACAAATGACTGATGATTGGCTGAGAGAAATTTATAATAAAATGATTGTGGGATCTGTTTTGTTAGACTTCTGTGCAGCCTATGACATTATTGATCATAATCTGCTGCTGGAAAAACATATGTGATATGGCTTTACATCCCCTGCTATAGGGGCGACAGGTAGCCTAGTGGTTAGAGCGTTGGGCCATTAACCGAAAGGTTGCTAGATCAAATCCCTGAGCTAACAAGGCAGTGAACCCACTGTTCCTAGGCCATCATTGTAAATAAGAATTTGTTCTTAACTGACTTGCCTAGTTAAATAAAGGTTAAAAATAAAATAAATACAAATATTGTGGATCAAGAGTTACCTGTGTAACAGAACACAGAGAGTGTTCTTTAATGGAAGACTCTCTAACATAAGGTAGAGTCAGGCATTCCCCAGGGTAGCTGTCTAGGCCCCTTAATTTTTTTTTACTAATGAGTACTCTGAATAAAGCCTGTGTGTCTATTTATGCTGATTGCTCAACACTATACACGTCAGCTACCACAGCAAGTGAAATCACTACAACACTTAACATAGAGCTGCAGTCAGTTTCAGAATGGGTGGCAAGAATTAAGTTAGCCCTAAATATTTCAAAAACTGAAAGCAATTTATTTGGGACAAATCATTCACTAAACCCTAATCCTCAATTAAATCTTGTAATGAATAATATGGAAATTGTGCAAGTTCAGGAGACTAAACTTATTGGAGTAACGCTGGATTGTATAAACTGTCATGGACTAAACACATTGATGCAATAGTAGCTAAGATGGGGGGAGGTCTGTCCGTAATAAAGCGCTACTCTGAATTCTTAACAATGCTATGAACAAGGCAGGTCCTACAGGCCCTAGTTTTTCCGCACCTGGACTACTATCCAGTTGTGTGGTCAGGTGCCAGAACAGTGCAGCACGGCTGGCCCTTAATGTGCACAGAGAGCTAACATTAATAATATGCATGTCAATCTCTCCTGGCTCAAAGTAGAGGAGAGATTGACTTCATCACTCCTTGTATTTGTGAGAGGTATTGACATGTTGAATGCACCGAGCTGTCTATTTAAACTTCTAGCACACAGCTCGGACACCCATGCATACCCCACAACACATGCCACCAGTGGTCTCTACACAGTCCCCCAAGTCCAGAACAGACTATGGGAGGTACACAGTACTACATAGAGCCATGACTACATGGAACTCTATTCCACATCAAGTAACTCATGCAAGCAGTAAAATTAGATTTAAAAAAAACAGATAAAAATACACCTTATGGAACAGCGGGGACTGTGAAGAGACAAACACAGGCACAGACACATGCACACACACACGATAACATACACACAATACACACACATACACATGGATTTTGTGTTGTAAATATGTGGTAGTAGAGTAGTGGTCTGAGGGCACACACTTAATGTGTTGTGAAATCTGTAATGAATGTATTGTAATGCTTTTAAAATTCTATAACTGCATTAATTTTGCTGGACCCCAGGAAGTGTAGCTGCTGCTTTGGCAGGAACTAGTGGGGATCCATAATGAACCCCAGGAAGAGTAGCTGCTGCCTTGGCAGAACTAATGGGGATCCATAATAAACCCCAGGAAGTGTAGCTGCTGCTTTTGCCAACATCAGATACAGTTGAAGTTTACATACACCTTTGCCAAATACATTTAAACTCAGTTTTTCACAATTCCTGACACTTAATCCTAGTAAAAATTCCCTGTCTTAGGTCAGTTAGGATCACCACTTTATTTTAAGAATGTGAAATGTCAGAATAATAGTAGAGAGAATGATTTATTTCAGCTTTTATTTCTTTCATCACATTGCCAATGGGTCAGAAGATTACATACACTCAATTAGTATTTGGTAGCATTGCCTTTAAAATTTGTAACTTGGGTCAAACGTTTCGGGTAGCCTTCCTCAAGCTTCCCACAATAAGTTGGGTGAATTTTAGCCCATTCCTCCTGACAGAGCTGGTGTAACTGAGTCAGGTTTGTAGGCCTCCTTGCTCGTACACACTTTTTCAGTTCTGCGCACAAATTTTCTATGGGATTGAGGTCAGGGCTTTGTGATGGCTACTCCAATACCTTGACTTTGTTGTCCTTAAGCCATTTTGACACAACTTTGGAAGAATGCTTGGGGTCATTGTTCATTTGGAAGACCCATTTGCGACCAAGCTTTAACTTCCTGACTGATGTCTTGAGATGTTGCTTCCATATAGCCACATAATTTTCCTCCCTCATGATGCCATCTATTTTGTGAAGTGCACCAGTCCCTCTTACAGCAATGCACCCCCACAACATGATGCTGCCAATCCCATGCTTCACGGTCGGGATGGTGTTCTTCAGCTTGCAATCCTCCCCCTTTTTCCTCCAAACATAATGATGGTCATTATGGCCATATTTTATAATTTCTCCAAAAAGTACGATCTTTGTCTCCATGTGCAGTTGCAAACTGTAGTCTGGCTTTTTTATGGCGGTTTTGGAGCAGTGGCTTCTTCCTTGCTGAGCGGCCTTTCAGGTTATGTCGATATAGGACTCGTTTTACTGTGGATATAGATACTTTGTACCTATTTTCTCCACCATCATCACACGGTCCTTTGCTGTTGTTCTGGGATTGATTTGCACTTTTCGCACCAAAGTACGTTCATCTCTAGGAGACAGAATGCGTCTCCTTCCTGAGCGGTATGGTGGCTGCGTGGTCCCATGGTGTTTATACTTGCGTACTATTGTTTGTACAGATGAACGTGGTACCTTCAGCCGTTTGGAAATTGCTCCCAAGGATGAACCAGGCTTGTGGAGGTCTACAATTTTTTTCTGAGGTCTTGGCTGATTTCTTTTAATTTTCCCATGATGTCAAGCAAAGAGGCACTGAGTTTGAAGGTAGGCCTTGAAATACATCCACAGGTACACCTCCAATTAACTCAAATGATGTCAATTAGCCTATCAGAAGCTTCTAAAGCCATGACATCATTTTCTGGAATTTGTTTAAAGACAGTCAACTTAGTGTGTGTAAACTTCTGACCCACTGGAATTGTGATACAGTGAATAATATATGAAATAATCTTTCTGTAAACAATTGTTGGAAAAATTACTTGTGTCATGCACAAAGTAGATGTCCTAACCGACTTGCCAAAACTATAGTTTGTTAACAAGAAATTTGTGGAGTGGTTGAAAAAATATGTTTAATGACTCCAACCTAAGTTTATGTAAACTTCCGACTTCAACTGTATGTCTATGTCCTGGGAAATGTTCTTGTTACTTACAACCTCATGCTAATCGCATTAGCCTACATTAGCTCAATCGCCCCGTGGAAGGGACACCGATCCCGAATAAGTTTTAATGAGTAAACCCCAGGAAGAGTAGCTGCTGCCTTAGCAGAACTTATGGGGATCCATAATAAACCCCAGGAAGAGTAGCTTCTGCCTTGACAGCAACTAATGGGGATCCATAATAAATACAAATACACACTGTTGATGATACAGTTACTAGAAGAGTGAGACCAAGTTGAGACGCTGGACCAGGTGGATAAGGTATGATATTAAGGCAGTTTATTAAGGTAAAGATATCTGACAAAGCGTGCACGGTCCCGTTCATTTAGCTCAGAGGGAACTAGCAGAAGAAGCGACCCGAAACATATTGTGCATTGCATTATATACATTATAATGACGTAGGTAGATTCTGGCAGTCGTTCTCCTCACTGGTTGGTGTGGGATGAGGGCGGTCCTGTTCAGATCTGGTGTCGAGGTCCCATTGACCCCTAGGGTTGCTCTTTGTCTTCGAGCCCCAACCTAGTGTGGGGTGTGTGTGTGTGTGTTTGGGAGTCACGAGGTGGCCTTATCGGAACTAACAGTGTGTGCCTGCGTGGGACGCTTCAGTCAGTTATCTGTTTCTGGGTGCGTGTGTGTGTGTCTAGTATCAGGAGGGAACAGAGTATGTCTGTGTGCAAATGCGGGGTGTGTTTGTGCAAGAGGCAGCTATTTCAGGTGTCAACAGTTATATCTAGTAATAGCAATATTTATTACAACACACACACACACACAAGTAATGCTTTTTATAAGATCAGCATCCCCCTCACCAGCTTCCGCTGAATAAGTTTGTAGGCCTTCTTTCATCGCGTGGTCACTCCTAGGGGGCAAGGCAGTGCGGAGCAGTGGTGCCACCCACAGAGGTATTCTGCAGGGAGAAAAGGAGAGAAACAGTTAAGGATGGAAAAGAGAGTATAGCAGTAATTAGACTACACAATACACGTGGACAGACCAGGGTTGCAAGAGATGGCCTATAATGAAAGCAAATCACTGGTCAGTAGTAAATCAAGTTTACCCAAATGTCTGGTTGTGAGTCATGTAGGTGTCCATGGTTATCAAGGAGTAAGCTTAGAGACTTTTCATAGACCCATTTAAAGCATGTTATTGTCCCTTGATCCGTTGATGATCCATACAAATGATAGGGCTGATTTTAAAATGGATGAAACCACCCCTGAACACAATTTGTCATATAGTGAATTAAACTAGTCTTGTTTTAAATAAACTCGGGATTTGTCATTTGAAAATATTGCAGGATGAGATATGGGGATTGGGGAACACAAGATGTACATATTTGCCTTGCACCTGCAGCAAACCAAAGCGCATCCATTTGTGGCGTGAGATTTCAATCGGAAGGGATTGAAGGTTTTGAAGTCATGCCTCTCTGCCAGTCATTCGTGAAACTCGGCACCTCTTTTACACATTAGACCACACACGTGTCATCTCTGCTAGGGAAGGGAATTCTCTTATGAAAAATCTACAACAGGTAAATTTGTTGAAATATAAAGACAAACCAACATTGGCCACTGTCTCTGGTCTAGTTAGCTAGCTAGCCAGTTTTCACTTTCATGCGGATAGCTAGCTAGCACCACACAACCAACTTCTAGTACAGGGGAATATTTTTTTTTTACAGCTGCCACAGTGTGTCTTTGTCTTTAAGTTTTGTAATCCCAAAAAATTGTTTGTTTTGTGCTAGGTTTTATGGTCACTGATGTTGCTGGCTCGTCGGGGGAGGGAACGGCTAAAAAGGTCCTTAGTCGTAGATGGAGGGGGACTACTGGTCCTGTTGTGGGCCGCGGCCGGCCAGCCACCCAGCAGCCAGGTGGTCAACTGCACAGGTATGGACTAGTCTGAATTACCTAGAAGCTTTTATAAATAATTAAAAAACATGAGGTTAGGCTAGCCGTGGGTCTAGCTAATGACTTCTTTGTAAAGTTGCAGCTGCAGTGGAAGAAGTCCAACCAGGTGGGTTCTGAACTACAAAGGGTATGAATAGCTTAGACACATGGTTGTACTTAAATTACACAGAAGGTTGAGATAAGTTGGTCCTGTTTTGGCTGGGGGCAATGCAAACAGTCTGGGTAGCCATTTGACTAGATGTTCAGGAGTCTTATGGCTTGGGGTAGAAGCTGTTTAGAAGCCTCTTGGACCTCATGCCCTTTAATGTGTTTTGGCTTTCTGTCAGTTTGCCAACTGAGTTCCTGTGTTCATCTTCCTCTCTAATGATTTTTTTCAGAGTTCTGGCATAGACTGGACCCCTCCGCCTCCCCCTGCCCTGTCCCTGAGCCAGAGGAACTGTGTGCTTTCACCGAAAATCTACAGTCCTCTCCAGCCACACATACACCCCATTGGTTAGTAAGTCAGTTGACAATAGACAAGAGATTATCTCCACAAAATAGTGTACTGCACTATTTTAATTTCAGCCACCACACAGATGGAGGGGGACTACTCAAATAACACCTTTTGGAAAGGTGTTACACTGAGTGGGGTATGTGACTCTGTGTCCTTTAATCTCCAGATCAGTGAGGTGAAACTGCACAGGTGTAAGATGACGTGAAACTGGACAGGTGTAAGGTGCGGTCACACACGGAAGCCTTCTTGCACATACTGAGCCTGACTAACGCAGGGGTCAAAATTCAAAGGGAGTGCTCTTAATCTCAGCTTGTTACCTGTATAAAAGACACCTGTCCACAGAAGCAATCAATCAATCAGATTCCAAACTCTCCACCATGGCCAGGACCAAAGAGCTCTCCAAGGATGTCAGGGACAAGATTGTAGACCTACACAAGGCTGGAATGGGCTACAAGACCATCGCCAAGCAGCTTGGTGAGAAGGTGACAACAGTTGGTGCGATTATTCGCAAATGGAAGAAACACAAAAGAACTGTCAATCTCCCTCGGCCTGGGGCTCCATGCAAGATCTCACCTCATGGAGTTGCAATGATCATGAGAACGGTGAGGAATCAGCCCAGAACTACACGGGAGGATCTTGTCAATGATCTCAAGGCAGCTGGGACCATAGTCACCAAGAAAACAATTGGTAACACACTATGCCGTGAAGGACTGAAATCCTTCAGCGCCCGCAAGGTCCCCCTGCTCAAGAAAGCACATATACATGCCCGTCTGAAGTTTGCCAATGAACATCTAAATGAATCAGGACAACTGGGTGAAAGTGTTGTGGTCAGATGAGACCAAAATGTAGCTCTTTGGCATCAACTCAACTCGCCGTGTTTGGAGGAGGAGGAATGCTGCCTATGACCCCAAGAATACCATCCCCACCGTCAAACATGGAGGTGGAAACATTATGCTTTGGGGGTGTTTTTCTGCTAAGGGGACAGGACAACTTCACCGCATCAAAGGGACGATGGACGGGGCCATGTACCGTCAAATCTTGGGTGAGAACCTCCTTCCCTCAGCCAGGGCATTGAAAATGGGTCGTGGATGGGTATTCCAGCCTGACAATGACCCAAAACACACGGCCAAGGCAACAAATGAGTGGCTCAAGAAGAGGCACATTAGGGTCCTGGAATGGCCTAGCCAGTCTCCAGACCTTAATCCCATAGAAAATCTGTGGAGGGAGCTGAAGGTTCGAGTTGCCAAACGTCAGCCTCGAAACCTTAATGACTTGGAGAAGATCTGCAAAGAGGAGTGGAACAAAATCCCTCCTGAGATGTGTGCAAACATGGTGGACAACTACAAGAAACGTCTGACCTCTGTGATTGCCAACAAGGGTTTTGCCACCAAGTGCTAAGTCATGTTTTGCAGAGGGGTCAAATACTTATTTCCCTCATTAAAATGCAAATCAATTTATAACATTTTTCACATGTTTTTCTGGATTTTTGTTTTTGTTTTGTTGTTATTCTGTCTCTCACTGTTCAAATAAACCTACCATTAAAATTATAGACTGATCATTTCTTTGTCTGTGGGCAAACGTACAAAATCAGCAGGGGATCAAATACTTTTTTCCTTCACTGTAGGTAGGGGTAAAGTGACTATGCATAGATAATAAACAGCGAGTAGTCGCAGTGTAAAAACAAAGGGGGTCAATGTAAATAGTCCAGGTGGCCATTTGATTAATTGTTCAGCAGTCTTATGGCTTGGGGTAGAAGTTGTTAAGGAGCCTTTTTGACCTAGACTTGGTGCTCCGGTGCCGCTTGCCGTGCGGTAGCAGAGAGAACAGTCTATGACTAGGGTGACTGGAGTCTTTGACAATTTTTAGGCCTTCCTCTGACACGCCTAGTATATAGGTCCTGGATGGCAGGAAGCTTGGTCACAGTGATGTACTGGGCCGTACACACTACACTCTGTAGTGCCTTGCGGTCAGAGGCAGAGCAATTGCCGTACCAGGCAGTGATGCAACCAGTCAGGATGCTATCAATGTTGCAGCTGTAGAACCTTTTGAGGATCTCAGGACCCATGCCAAATCTTTTTTAGTCTTCTGAGGTGGAATAGGCTTTGTCGTGCCCTCTTCACGACTGTCTTGGTGTTGGTGTGTTTAGACCATTCTAGCTTGTTGTTGATGTGGACACCAAGGAACTTGAAGCTCTCAACCTGCTCCACTACAGCCCCGTCGATGAGAATGGGGGCGTGCTCGGTCCTCCTTTTCCTGTAGTCCAAAATCATCTCCTTAGTTTTGGTTACGTTGAGGGAGAGGTTGTTGTCCTGGCACCACACGGCCAGGTCTCTGACCTCCTCCCTGTAGACTGCCTCGTCGTTGTCGGTGATCAGGCCTACCACTGTTGTGTCGTCTGCAAACTTAATGATGGTGTTGGAGTCGTGTCTGGCCATGCAGTCGTGGGTGAACAGGGAGTACAAGAGGGGACTGAGCACGCACCCTTGGGAAGCTCCAGTGTTGAGGATCAGCGTGGCAGATGTGTTGCTACCTACCCTCACCTCCTGGGGGCGGCCCGTCAGGAAGTCCAGGATCCAGTTGCAGAGGGAGGTGTTTAGTCCCAGGATCCTTAGCTTAGTGATGAGCTTTGAGGGTACTATGGTGTTGAACGCTGAGCTGTAGTCAATAAACAGGATTCTCACATAAGTGTTCCTTTTGTCCAGGTGGGAAAGGGCAGTGTGGAGTGCAATAGAGATTGCATCATCTGTTGATCTGTTTGGGCGGTATGCAAATTGGAGGGGGTCTAGGGTTACCAACCTTTCAAAGCACTTCATGGCTACAGACGTGAGTGCTACGGGTCTGTAGTCATTTAGGCAGGTTACCTTAGTGTTCTTGGGCACAGGGACTATGGTGGTCTCCTTGAAGCATGTTGGTATTACAGACTCCATCAGGGACATGTTGAAAATGTCAGTGAAGACACCTGCCAGTTGGTCAGCACATGCCCAGAGCACACGTCCTGGTAATCCGTCTGGCCCCGCAGCCTTGTGTATGTTGACTTGTTTAAAGGTCTTACTCACGTCGGCTACGGAGAGCGTGATCACACAGTCGTCTGGAACAGCTGATGCTCTCATGCATGCCTCAGTGTTGCTTGCCTCAAAGCGAGCTTAGAAGTGATTTAGCTCGTCTGGCAGGCTTGTGTCACTGGGCAGCTCTCGGCTGTGCTTCCCTTTGTAGTCTGAAATAGTTTGCAAGCCCTGCCACATAAGACGAGCGTCAGAGCCGGTGTAGTATGATTCAATCTTAGCCCTGTATTGACGCTTTGCCCGTTTGATGGTTCGTCGCAGGGCATAGCAGGATTTCTTGTAAGCTTCCGGGTTAGAGTACCGCACCTTGAAAGCGGCAGCTCTGCCCTTTAGCTCAGTGCGAATGTTGCCTGTAATCCATGGCTTATGGTTGGGGTATGTACGTACAGTCACTGTGGGGACGACGTCCTCGATACACTTATTGATAAAGCCAGTGACTGATGTGGTGTACTCCTCAATGCCATCAGAGGAATCCCGGAACATGTTCCAGTCTGTGATAGCAAAACAGTCCTGTAGTTTAGAGTCTGCTTCATCTGACCACTTTTTTATAGACCGAGTCACTGGTGCTTCCTGCTTTAATTTTTGCTTGTAAGCAGGAATCAGGAGGATAGAGTTGTGGTCGGATTTACCAAATGGAGGGCGAGGGAAAGCTTTGTATGCGTCTCTGTGTGTGGAGTACAGGTGATCTAGAATTTTCTTTTCTAACCTGAATTAAAGACTGACTGAAGATTGATTTCTCTCCCTACCTCTAATATCCTCTTAATATTACAAAATGATCTATTCTACAACGACTATTAATGTAGCTAGCTGCTTACGGTAATTTCATTGGATAATTTTCTCAGTCTTGTATGTGCTTGTTTTCTTACCGAATCACTTCTTATTTTACAGTGTAGTTTTCCTGAGACATAATGTTAGGCACTTCAATGATTATGAGTCATACATTCTGATTTTCACACTCTTCTTGTTAATAAATCATTATTTCTCAATCTGCTTATTGTGTTGTATTTTTTTTGCAGCTGACGTAGTTCAACCAATGATTTTTTTACTGCAGTTTGCTCAATTTACATGAGAATACTCAAAAGGGACCTTTGTTTTGATAAACTGGAAATGGATCTACACGCGCAGGCGCAGTGGACATTTTGACGACTGCACTGAGCAAACATGGCGGCGGCCGTAGATAGTGTTGTGTAAGTTGTCCTTAATTTTTGTGACGAGTAGGACCATGTGCCACTTTCAGAGATGTAGGCCCCGATTTAGGAGTTGACAATGTATTGGAAATTATGTAGAACATTACTATTTGCCCTCTAGTTGACGTTACAGCAAAGCGTTGTGTACACGTAGATAGCCAACTAGCTATGGCTATTGTTTCTCTTTGCTAACTAGTTAGCAAGTTTAGCTAGCTTATATTAGACAACAATGCTTCAGTTGAAAACGATTGTCCTTTGTTAACTTACTGTACACTGTTTCAGTACAAGATCGGAATGTATAAACGGTCGACAGATTATGATGTTTAAATTGCACCTAACGTTAACTAATAGCTACGTAGCTCGCTTTATAAATAGGCCCATCGTTCACTGAGACCAGCGTACCTACCTTGCCAACAATTTAAGTGCACCCTGTCTGCGGTTGTGCATTGTCTACCTACTGTCTCTGTACTGTTCGCTACAGCAGCCAAGTGTTTTCGTACATTTGCTCATAACTTTTCCAACATCGTTAATCAGACTCTGTGGAATCCACAGAGTGGTTTGATTGTTGTAACATTGTAGCTAGGTATTATCCTGTAATGTTAGAGGGAACCGAGTGGTCCTGTACAACAATACAGGATTATTAATTTTGAAATGGTTAGATTAACCACCATGATCATTTCTAGTCCAGCCTGAGTGTGATTGTGCTTTCTTGTTTCAGGCTCGGTGAGCAGTACTATAAGGATGCTATGGAACAGTGCCACAGCTATAACGCTCGTCTGTGTGCTGAGAGGAGCATCCTTATGCCATTTATCGACTCTCAGACAGGTGTTGCTCAAAGCAACTGCTACATCTGGATGGAGAAGAGACACAGGAGTGCAGGTCTGTAGTGAAGACACACGTGCGCCCTCACACACACATTCACTCTCCAGAAAGCACACTTTAATGATCAACACTTTTTTTTTGATCAGGCATGGCTCCTGGGCAGCTGTATAGCTATCCGTCTCGACGCTGGAGGAAGAAACGACGGTCCCACCCTCCTGAGGACCCCCGTTTGGCCTTCCCCCCTATCAAATCAGGTACAATTCCTCCTCATGGCTTTTCATAGTTTCTTCTTTATGTGTTCAGAGGGAATAGTGTGGCCTGTTGGTCTTCTGCCTCCTCAGTATTGAATAAGCATCTCTCTCTCTGTGTAGCGGAGCTAGAGCTGGGTCTGAAACGGGATGCTGTGGGAGCGGTGGACGGCAGCAGCCTGGAGGCCTTGCTGAAGGGGGAGCCCCTAGAGAGGAGGGGCCCGCCGGACCCCCGGGCCCCGGAGGACAACCCAGCCACACCTGAACCCGTGGCTGCCATGGTCTCCAGCCACACCTCCTCTGGACGCATCCGCAAGGTTAGATGGGACCTCTGACCTCGGAAATCAATGCACATTTTACAAACCAGGCTCCAGACTCCTAATATTCTTTACAAAAAGGTTTGAGTTTCTCCCAATAGTCTGTCAGTGCACCAGTCTTATCTCAAACTCTACTCTCCTTTCAGAGGGTGCTGGACCACGATGACTACCTGGATGATCTGGATGATGAGGACTTTGAGGACGAGACCCCCAAGAGACGAGGGAAGGGCAAGTCCAAGGGTCGTGGAGTGGGAAATGGAAAGAAGAAAATGGAGGCAGCCGCTGCAGCCTTGGAGGAGCAGGACAAACCATACGCCTGTGACAGTGAGTATACATGTATTTGATGTAAATTCTGGTGTGTGTATGCGTGATGCAAATCCAGTTGTTGATGTGTGTGATGACTTGATGCTGTGTGTGTTTTGCAGTCTGTGGGAAGCGCTACAAGAACCGTCCGGGCCTGAGCTACCACTACACACACTCCCATCTGGCGGAGGAAGAGGGGGAGGACAGAGAGGAGATAGAGTCCCCCCCCCCCGGCGCCAGCCTGAGGCGCACAAGAGTGAGTCACTGTCTGGAATGATAGCCACTGGAATCACCGTCTACTATAGAGCTGGTCGTTTCTATTATAGATGGAGAATCACTCCTGCTTGTCTCGTGATACCAGACCTGGGTCAAATGCATGTCTTAATAGTTGAGGTGCGCTTCATTTACAACAATGGAATAGTCCCAAAAGTGCATACCCCAAGCTAAATGAAGTGCACCTCAAGAGTGAGCCAAACTATTGCAAAGTTAGAGTCACTACTCTGGTTTCAGAGGGATATCAGTATTCTAGGGCAGTGTCAGTGTATTGTCTATCTCTCTGTCTCCTCTCTTATTCCAGCCCCTAAGAAAGGCCCTAACGGTCTGGCCCTGCCCAACGACTACTGCGACTTCTGTCTGGGAGACTCCGCCCACAACCAGAAGACCGGCCAGTCAGAGGAGCTGGTGTCCTGCTCAGACTGTGGACGCTCTGGTACGAACCTCCCACCCATGTCCAGCATTTCCATTAAAGGGATAGTTCAGGCAAAATCTATTTAACCTGACTTGTGTCTGAAGGCCCATAGTGACAGAATCCACAATAATCCATTATTTATTTCTGCCACAGCCAGGAGTTAGCATTATCAAAATTCATAAATGTAAACAGCCAAACTGATGTTAGCAATGCTGCACTGTTAGCAATGCTAGACTAGAATGTAGTTCTGTTGATGTATTTAAACCTTTATTTAGCCTGGTTGGTAAACCATTGAGAACAGACCTGTGTGTCTCCCTTCAGGTCACCCATCCTGCCTGCAGTTCACAGATGTGATGATGGCAGCTGTTAAGACATACCGCTGGCAGTGTATCGAGTGCAAGTGCTGCAACGTCTGTGGTACCTCAGAGAACGACGTGAGTGCTGCTCCACCTCTGCCTGTTCATACTTCTCATTTTCTTTGTGTTTTCTCACACACACTGCTTCTGTTTCTGTCTGTCAGGACCAGCTGCTGTTCTGTGATGACTGTGATCGAGGATACCACATGTACTGCCTCAACCCTCCTATGACTGAGCCCCCAGAAGGTATGTCACAGTCTAACCACAACTCCTGCTGCTTGACTTCAATGAAGCCCACATTTATTATGTTGATGTTGTACTGGTGAGTTTCCATGTATTAAACTCTCTTTCTCTCTGTGTGTGTTTCCAGGTAGTTGGAGTTGTCACCTTTGCCTGGTGCTGCTTAAGGACAAGGCATCCATATACAAGCAGCAGAGCCCCACCACAGAGGATGAATAGGGGTTAGTTATTAGTATCTTTGGGGCCACCCCAGAGTAACCCATCCTGCCCTCAGTCAGGGGACCCCACCTTACCACCCCACACAACGACAGTAAGCCCTCACAACCTGGTCCACACCCCTTCAATGACCAGGAGCTAAGGTCTGGGTCTGATTGGTGACTGAAAAGGAGTGAGTCCTCTCACCACAACCCTGTCGACAAGCCCCACCCCATCCTGTCTCTCCTCCTATCATGGCTGTTAACTCCCCTGGACTGTTACACACTCTGAAGAGACTACCGTTACCACTGTCTCAACAGAGTTCATGTTAGAAACTATTCCCCAACTTCCCCCCTCTCCTTTATATGGTGTGGACTGCTAAGACAGGCAGTGTCCTTAATTTGTTGCCAAATTATCTATTTTTACTTGTTCAAAAATAACCAAGTGTATTGATTTATGGATTTCAAAAGATGATCATGTGGTTGAGGGATATTAATAGTGGACTTTTGTAGTGAAGTTTTGTCTGTGTACTTTTGGATGTTTTTAAAAACATTTATCTCAAAGGTTTTCCTGCAACAACAAAACAAACGAAGGAACCTCTGGCGCCCAGGTCCATATGCTGTGTCCAAAACGACACTCTATTCGCTACATTGTGCACTTTGACCAGGTGACCAGGGTCCAATAGGGTGCCTTTTGGGAGGCAACCTTAGTCATTCTATTGTGACTGAATCACATTTTACTGCTGGTCTGATTTTAAACCTAACATTATTGAACATTTGTCAGAAATCATCTTTAAAGTTTATGTAGCTGTTCATATCTGTGCCACAATGAGCGAGGCACATTGCATGCAGACTTGCACCTGTACTTGAGTACGAATGCACACACACTCAATTCTTTAGACTTTGATTTATTATATTTTTACATTTTATATATCACTTGATATTCCATGTGGTTGGGGATTTTTTTCTAGTAGAATTTTGTAAAGTACCGGTACATACTAACGACATCAATGGAAAACAATCATATAACACAATGTCAGTACTGTATGACCTTTTGTATTTGTTTTAAGTTTAATTTAGATTGATTTTCTTTTGTGATATCATGTTAATGATCTCCATAATAAGTATTTATGGTAAATAATGTATTTTTATTTACCTTTTTTTTTGTATTGAAACTGCTTTTGCCCTATTAAAATGTCAATGTATCTGCAAACAAAAATGTATTGGAAAATGTGTCTAAGGGAAGTGACATGGACATATAGGCAATCCCCAAGCACCCAAGGCAATCCCCAGGCACCTCCAATACTTACAAGAAACTCAGGGAGGGGTACATTCTGGCTAAATTATATAAGCTATAAAAGGAGGGAGACTGAAAAAATGGATTATTTCACTCAACACTCATTCTCTACAAACTGTATGCTCCGGAGTGTTTACAGCAATGAAAACACTGCAATCAGTCCAGCCGTGAGTGAATAGAACATGCTAAACACTACATACACAAAGAGTGATACTACAAGCATACAATGATGTATGATTAGCTGAGTATGGTTACTGCTGTGCCACTCCTAAAAGCAATACAATAGTGGGTCTTAAAGGTCCAATGCAGCTGTTTTTATCTCAATCTAAATATAACAATTAAGTACTTTACTGTGATTGTTTTAAATTAAAATGGTCAAAAAGAGGTTTGTAACTCTCTTATTGGTCTATTAACTAATTTACTGCCATGGAAGGCCAAAACTCCAGCCAACCGAAACAGGCTGAAGTTTCAAGCGGTCTTTTCAAACAGCTCCTACACTAAAAGGGCGTTTTCACAGTATTATTCCAACCTCATAGTGTGGAAATATATAAAACAGGTTTATCACGTTTTTGACTTAACTGGGCCTTTAACACATAACGTAACTAGATATATTCAAAACATTGTAAATTCATTGTGTGAAGTGCATGTTCTCAAATAGTAATCTTGGAATATCACATTTTTCTGTATGTAAAAGATCCAGTTTGCAACATGTATCAAATGTGAAGTTTCCCATCAATATAACTATTCATAACTGTGTCTCAGAAATGCAAATGAACCCTAAATACCCATACACATACAACTGGTCCACAAGTGAAAATCTCACGTCAAATAGTATCATCGTAATCATACTAACATGTGTGGGAACCTGGCCTACAGTCGCTGGAAACCGACTGAGCAGAGTAGGAAGATGGCATAGAGCAACATTAGACAGAGACCCCGTCTGCGAGCCAACCACCAACGGTTCAGATGAACACTCAGGACCTGCAGAGAAGTGAGAGGAGAAAGTACTGTATACTGTTTGACTTTGTCCTAAAAATATAGACTTTAATAGATATTACAGTGATACTCACAGGGAGAAACACTGAACCCAAAAGCAGAATGACTGAATACACCAGGCCTTTACTGTTGATGAACATAAAAACACTCAATCTTTGCATCTGGGAACCTCAAGGGTATAACATCTAGCAGTTTTTTGGTTTGTTAACCAGAACCACACAAACATATCAACACCAAAAAATGTCCCTACCTCTGATCTGTAGTCGACCACCAGAATGCGCAGGAACCAAGGAAACCCAAGTCCCAGAAGCACATCAAAGATATTACTACCAATGGAGTTAGAGACACCCATGTCTCCCATACCTACAACACCCACACCCACCATAGTCAAAACAAGGCATACAGTTAGAGACAGGCATGTCCTTCATACCGTACAAAACAAACAAACGAAAAGGCTAACGTCACAACACACAGACCGATTAGAATTCCGGTACCTTGTCGTGTGACGATGAGGCTGGCCATACAGTCTGGTACGCTGGTGCTAGCTGCCAGGAAGGTGATGCCCATCAACACCTCAGGGATGCCCAGCGTGAAACTGATAATGGTCACCTGGAAGGGCATTAGGTGACATAGGAGATTATGTGTTATGTAATGTGTGTTATGTGTAGGAACGTGTGTGTGTTTTTATGTGTGAGCTTGTGTATGTGTGATCTGTAGTCATACCATCCAGACCATGAGGTAGGAGAAGAGTGCGATCCAGAGTGTGGAGGCCAGGAAGGTCAGGAGGTACCAGCGGCTCCAGCGAGGCAGGACACAGTTGGGTACGGTGCAGCAGAGCAGCAGGCACAGAGGCCATGACACCAGCCAGCGCACACGCTCACAGTGCCCTCCTGAAGACGGAGGGAGCAGCACCTTGGTTTTCCAATCATCAATCAAGTGCAACAGTAGTCCCAAAGAGCTTTACAGTAACCTGACCTCAACCTACAAAGAGCTTTACAGTAACCTGACCTCAACCTACAAAGAGCTTTACAGTAACCTGACCTCAACCTACAAAGAGCTTTACAGTAACCTGACCTCAACCTACAAAGAGCTTTACAGTAACCTGACCTCAACCTACAAAGAGATTTGCAGTAACCTGACCTCAACCTACAAAGAGATTTACAGTAACCTGACCTCAACCTACAAAGAGCTTTACAGTAACCTGACCTCAACCTACAAAGAGATTTACAGTAACCTGACCTCAACCTACAAAGAGCTTTGCAGTAACCTGACCTCAACCTACAAAGAGCTTTACAGTAACCTGACCTCAACCTACAAAGAGATTTACAGTAACCTGACCTCAACCTACAAAGAGCAAGAAGCAGCAGCAAGGAACCTTGAGAGGAACCAGACTTTATCATCAGAATAAGTAAGGTAGCACTCACCTGGCACTATGAAGGGACTGAAAGGGACCACCTCTTCTTCCTCCAGCTCCTCCTCTTCCTCCTCTTTGGGCTGTAACCCCCATGTGTTCCCCTCCAGGTCCCCATCCCTGTCTCCGTCCCCCTCCAGTGGCTTCCTCACACTGTCCCCCAGCCCACCGTCCTCTATTCCCCATATGGCCCCATCTCCCCCCTACTCCCCTGCCCCACCGTGCTCCTGGCCCCGAGCACGGATCAACCTCTGCCTCTGTGTGAGTGAGAAGGTAAGAGAGGAGGAGAGATGGAGGAGGAGAGAGGGAGGAGGAGGAGAGATGGAGTAGTAGAAGAAGGAGGGAGGAGGAGGAGAAGGAGGAGGAGAGGGCGGACGGAGAGAAAACGGTTTCAATTGAAAGAACTACTGTATGTCTGATCCAATAGGAATATGTTCCAATCGGTTGAAAAAATCTGAAGCAATGTGGATACAAGTGTGTGCTTACACACACACACACACACACACACACACACACACACACACACACACACACACCTCGCACCTCTCTGATTCAGAGGGGTTGGGTTAAATGCGGAAGACACATTTCGGTTGAAGGCATTTGGTTGTACAACTGACTAATAATGGTGACTTTGACTTTGACTTTGACACACACACACACACACACACACACACAAACACACACAACCAGCGGTAGACACAAACCCAACTCTCTTCAGCAGCACCATGTCAGTGTCACAGTCAACTCCTCCATGCCCAACTGCGGTGGTTCATCTCAGGGTTCTGAAGCAGGGCTGACCCCCACAGTGCATTTCCACCCAGCCTGACAGGGATCTGTTGAACCTACACACAGACACAACACACAGTATCACAACCAATATCTGTCATGGATAGATACTGTACCTTGCTTGGCGCAGCGGTCTAAGGCACTGCATCTCAGTGCAAGAGGCTTTACTACAGTCCCTGGTTCAAATCCAGGCTGTATCACATCCAGACGTGAACACAATTGGCCTAGCGTCGTCCAGGTTTGGCCGGGGTAGGCCGTCGTTGTAAATAAGAATTTGTTTTTAACTGACTTGCCTAGTTAAATAAAGGTTAAATAAAAAATATATAAAAAAATAAGAGGGGGCACTGAACAAACCGCAAACTATAAGACGCACAGGCAAAGTCAGTAACTCCCTTCATGATGATAATGTAGTCAGTTACTCACTTCGTGATGATAATGTAGACTAGATACATGGAGGCCAATATGATGGTCTCCCACCTACAACACAGAAACACTGTTTAAAAGCACAACCTGTATGTATCACTGACTTATAAACATGTAGAGAACCCAATCTTGTTAATGGTCCAGTGTCCTTACCAAATCACTTTGTTGTCATATATCACCACAATCAGCATCAGTATAGACAGGATGTAGTAGAGAATCACGGAGCAGCGGCCACCACTGATTAACAACACCTATCTAAATCCTGCCATATTTATTTTATTTTTTACCTTTATTTAACTAGGCAAGCCAGTTAAGAAAAATATCTTACTTTCAATGATGGCCTAGGAACAGTGGGTTAGGTTAACTGCCTTGTTCAGGGGCAGAACGACGGATTTTTACCTTGTCAGCTCGGGGATTCGATCTTACCTGTCCGGCAAAGATCCCACAGATGCCGATGATGACGAGGATGTTCAAGACAGCTATCCCACGATGGTGCCTACCCCCAGGTCACCTTTAGTGATGAAGACACCTGGGAGGACAAGAGGAGGATAACACCAATGCATATTGATCCAATCAGTCCAATCGGTACTCATTTGCAGGCCACTTTTGGTGACTTGGGCTATTTTCAGTGTGAAAACGTTCTGGAACTTTGCAGATAGAAATGCCATGACTAGAGCTGATGTGATTGTTTATTCTATATATCAGAGAGGTATGTTTGTTCTACATCATACATTTCTATCTGAACATTGGCCAAAGTTTTGTCCTGCCCAGGATCAAGGATGTAGAATATTGACCAATCAAGGAGGTGAAGAGCTCAGGAGCGGAGCTTCCAGCCGCCATGAAAGATGCCCTGGCAACATCCTCACTAAGTTGAAAATTCTAGAAAAAAAGGTTAAGGAGGTTAATGGATAAACAAAGAGGATTTGTAATTAAAAAAAAACTGCAATCAGTGAAGCGGCAATCAAAAAATAATGAGGGAAACAAACCACAGGTTGGCATTTATTGAGATGACTCATGTACTGGGTGCAGCAATGCAGAGTGGTCACTAGCTGGCAAAAGCACAAATTCATGCAATCTAATTTTAAACCTTAACCACACTGCTAACCCTAATGCCTCACCCTCACCTTAAATTAAGATTTTTTTAAATCATGACTTTTTACCATATAGCCAATGCTGACTTTGCAGCTGGCCCATCTAGCAGAAACCGCTGAGTCTTGCCTCCAAGGCAAGACTCATAACAATAAACGTCAACCTGCAAAGAAACCAACAGAAGTGGGAATGATTATTTATTGTCACCTCTGATATCTTCTCCAGTGATGGAACGAAATAGACAGGGCATAGAACATGTAGACCGCCTAGGAAACACAGGAAAAATAAACAGTTTGTCTGTGGACTGAGTTGGATGACGTAGAGATTGTTGGGGTGTACTACGACAGCAGCGTTGAACAAGACAGTAGGCTACATAGAGATCCTGTTAAATGACTATATATGTATTCTAATTCCTAATGACATGGTAGGCCACTCACACAGACTACATGGAGAAGAACTGCTCCTTTTCTCCTCTGCTCTGGAGAGAAGACATCTGCTGGAAACTTGTAGATTGCTGAGAGTGGGGGGAGAGAGATTGAGTGTGTTTTCTGAAGAAGGATTCCAACCAAGGGAATAAGATACATTCAGTTGGTTGCACTCCAAAACTTTAGCAGTTCTTGAGGTTTGAGATCATGTGACCATGTGTGTTCAATATCATCTCCTAGCAACAGGCCCACAGCTCCTGGTTTAAATGGACTCTTTAGAACGTATGTCACTGTCACATGACTCAGCAGCGGTGCTGTGGAGGAGAACACAACAGAAAGCACAACCTACCTCAGACCCCTTGGCCTAGAGCCTATGCTCACTCACATAGGCCTACTGCACATTTGCACGCATACACGCTACACACACACTCACGCAAGCACGCGCACAAACACACACATACACACCAGACGTGACAAGAGGAGGCGCTAACAACAGGGGTATTGTATTGCGTCTATAGGATGGCACTTCAAAAAGCTCAAAATACTGCTGCCAGTTTTCGAATATAGCATTTAGTTGCCTAGCAACGTGGACCTCAAAGGGGTATTACAGCGGGTTTAGGCATCTGTCTGAACCCCTTTAAAGACATGACAAAGACAGAGAAATTGACATAGGCTAGAGACACTGGATGAGTGAGTGGGAAGCAAAAATACCTTTTCTAAACCTTTTCTAAAGACTGTTGACATCTAGTGGAAGCCATAGGAACTGCAATCTGGGAGTTAAAATACAATGGATTGAATAGGATGCCAATTGAAAACAGTGTGACATGACAGATTCAGATTTTCCGGATGGATTTTGCTCAGGTTTTCACCTGCCATATCAGTTCTGTTATACTCACAGACATTATTTTAACAGTTTTAGAAACTTCAAAGTGCTTTCTATCCAAAGCTACTAATTATATGCATATCCTTGCTTCTGGGCCTGAGTAACAGGCTTTTACTTTGGGCACGTTTTTCATCCGAACTTCAAAATACTGCCCCCTAGCCCAAACAGGTTAAAAATCCTTCTTTAACCGGTCTCCTCCCCTTCACCTAAACTTATTGGAGTGGATCAATTGGAGTGACATCAATAAGGGATCATAGCTTTTATCTGGATTCACCTGGTTTTGGTGGTGTTTCTTGGCCTAAATTAGTTAATAGACCAATAATAAAGAGAGTTCCAAACCTCTCTGCTAATAACAGCTCATTTTTCATGTTCCCCTTGCCACTCCCAGACATTCCTAGCAACATTTTTGCTTAGGAAATTGCATGGATTCACACACAAGGCATAAAACTTCAGTTACAAGTATTAACAAGCATTACCAAGCATACTTCTAGGCATATATACACTAAGGTTAACTTAGAAGATAAAGCATGACGCAATTGTGGGACTATGTCAACAATGGACAAATGAAACAAATACCAAAAGATAGTGTTTGTGTGGCGTTTTCCTTTAAGGCAAAAACAAAATTAAGGTGGTTGGTCAGGGTGTATGGGTGGGCGTATAATGAATCCCATCAGGGATAACTTTAGCATTTTAGCTAATTAGCAACTTTTCAATTACTTGCTACTTTGCAACTACTTAGCATGTTAGCTAACCCTAACCTTAAACCCTTTAACCTAAATCTAACCCTAACCCCTAACCTAGTTAACGTTAGCCACCTTGCTAGAATTTGTAACATATCATACTTTTAGCAAATTCGTAACAAATAGTACATTTGCAAATTTGTAACATATTATATGCTTTGTACATTCGTAAACTATAATACAAATTGCAATTCGTAACATGTCATATGAAATTGGTGATGGACATCCACAAATTAACATACCATATGAAACGTAACATATCATACTAAATGGAGTGTGACGGATTTACGTACTGAATAATACGAAATGCTCTGAGACCAGGTTGCACATTCAGATACACATACCCTTTCTCTCTCTCGCTCACATACACACATCTCACACACCTCTCCCTTGCTCGGCTTTCCCTTGCTCTCTCTTTCTGAACACACACCCTCCTCCTCTCTCCCTCCCAGTCTAACCAGAGAGAGCATGATCCAGGGCATGAGTTGTAGCAGGATGCTGTGCAGCGTGACTCCTTCCTTCAGGATGACGATGAAGACTTCAGTGTTCACCACTACAGCATACAGCAGCTGAGGAAGTAGCAGAAGTTACGGAAGCCCACACACTGGCCGAGTAACACACAGTGGTGGTCTCGTCTCAGAACACACTCCTTACTGTCATAGCAGTGGGAGCATTGTGGGGGAGTGTGAGTCTTCCACACAGTAGACCACTGGGTCTTGTTCTGGTCCAGTTGGAGCGGCGCCTTGACCAGGATCAGGTAGCTCATCTCCGCCGTGATGGAGAACACAAGAACGTTCAGAACGATGGGCAGGTAGCGGCACGTCTTCTCCACGCGATCCCACAACCGACCCTCGAAGCTAAACCATGTCCTGGTGCCTTCTCGGTCTTGTGTCCTCTATGCTTCCGCCGCTCTGATGTGATTTTATCGAACAGGATTATGGCTGACAGGCGAAAGAAGGGGGACGTTTTTCACAGACGGACACGTGTCATGTTTGAGATCTGATGTTGACGTTAGTGATTACTGATAATTCTTACTCCTTTTACCCACATTTAAACTGACTACAACATGTCTGTTGTCATTAAGTACGATCGGTGTGTGGATAAGTGTTGATGCGCAAAGGAAGTGGAGCTGTCAGTGTAGCCAGGGTTACATGAAAATACGTCCCCCATATCTATATGTATCGCGTCCATGTTCCGTGTGAAATGACTAAAGGACTGTACTACAAATATGTTGTATTCCTCTCTGATTATAATTAGTCCTGTGCATTTGCATTGAGATGAACTCTCCTAAATATGACAGTTAATTATTGACTATTAGATATTCAAATTACATTACTTTCGTTGTATGGAGGTTATTCATCAGTGTTACGTTATTTGTTCCATATATTTTCTTACTCATAGATGGTGATGACAGCAAAGATAGGTTTCCTCAATTCCTCTGTGATGACAGTGAGGTCCATATACCCCCTGTTCCTCCCCTTAAAAGAGAGTAATCCAACCAACCCTTAATCCATGTTAATCCCAGGCTGTGCTTGCGAGCCTTCAATTTCAAAGGTTTTGTGGTCCCTGTCATGCCCATAGTGAAAGATAAATTATGTCTACCTGGTATATGGACGGTGCTTGGGAGAACCGAGGTGGTTATACAAAACAGTGACCAGAACTTCTGCTACAGAGGTGAGAGCGAGAGAACTGTCAATCATCATTTCATATAAAACTTTAATTTAATTTGAGATGATACAGGGATTGAATGATTGCTGTGACTGGATGTGACTTTGTTTACTGTACAGTAGGGCAGGCTACCAGAAAAAGGACAGTGTCTGTCCACCACTAGGGGTCAGTGTCGCCTGTATTAATCCATGTCAGGAAGCACTGGAAATAAAATAAATCAGAGCATGTTCAGTAGCTCTGTTCTGCTGTGTCCTCCTCCCCACAGTGAGCACGGGAGGATGAAGCTGCAGAGTGACCTTGTGGAGAGAGAAGAGCAGCGATCTGGCACATGAGCTGGACATCAAACTGTCTCAGCCTCCAGTATTTATGTTGCAGTAGTTTATGTGTCGGGTGGCTAGGGTCAGTCTGTTCTATATGTTCTGTATTTCTCCTCTCTTATCCGGTGTCCTGTGTGAATTTAAGCATGCTCTCTCTAATTCTCTCTTTTTCTCTCTTTCTTTCTTTCTCTCTCTCTAAGTGAACCTGAGCCTTAGGACCATTCCGCAGGACTACCTGGCCTGATGACTCCTTGCTGTCCCCAGTCCACCTGGCCGTGCTGCTGCTCCAGTTTCAACTGTTCTGCCTGAATGATCGGCTATGAAAAGCCAACTGACATTTACTCCTGAGGTGCTGACCTGTTGCACCCTCGACAACCACTGTGATTATTATTATTTGACCCTGCTGGTCATCTATGAACATTTTAAAATCTTGGCCATGTTCTGTTATAATCTCCACCCGGCACAGCCAGAAGAGGACTGGCCACCCCTCATAGCCTGGTTCCTCTCTAGGTTTCTTCCTAGGTTCTGGCCTTTCTAGGGGAGTTTTTCCTAACCAAAGTGCTTTTACACCTGCATTGCTTGCTGTTTGGGGTTTTAAGCTGGGTTTCTGTACAGCACTCTGTAACATCAGCTGATGTAAGAAGGGCTTTATAAATACATTTGATTTGATCAAACCAGGTAAGAACCGTTGCTTCATACAATCTAAACTTGCTCAACTGTACACTAACAATGAACCAGCAACTAAACCCAAGCTAACTGTCAACATTGGCCACACTAGCCCTAGCTGACTATTAAATGTAATTGTTGAACTAATCATAACTCAAATGTGTGTGTGTGTGTGTGTGTGTGTGTGTGTGTGCGTGCAGTGCGTCTGTCAAGGGGACATGGAGAAAGCAGCAAAACCCTGAAGGCGTATTCATGGTCTGTAGATCCCGTTACAGATGAGGATGATGATATTGAAAGTCTTCTTGCTCCACAAGCAAAGTAAAGACAGCGTCAGCAGCAGGGAGAGGAGGAAGAGGAAGAAGGGAGGAAGAGCAGGGCATAGCGCAACAGACAGGTCCTCTGCAGGACCTGGGGAGGTGGTTATTGCTGAGGCTTCAGTATCTTCTGCCTCTGTGGTACAAAGCTAAGAGAATGATGGGACATCGGAGGCAAGGAGCAAGAGGAACAGGAGGAGTAGGTGTCAGGGAGTCATAGGGAGGGGTCGGTGAGTCAAATGGAGGAAGCAAGTCAAATCAGGAATCAGGGAGTCATAGGGCATAGACAGTGAGTCAAAAGGAGGAGTCAAGAAGTCAAATTGAGTCAGGGAGTCATAGGGAGGAAGTAGCCAGAGAGAACGTAGTAAGAGAGAATGACATGGAGGCCACAGAAGGAGAAGAGGAGCAGACGGAGAGATAGAAGAGGTAGTTAAGGGTAGCAGAGAAGAAGAGGAGGATGTGGGAGTTGGAGGTGAAAAGAGATGATGATGGTTTTGAGGAAGAGGAGCAGCGTAGCCAGGATGTAGAGGAAGACTCAGCATCATGGCAGAATGAGGATAGAGGCGAGAGACTGACGACAGCATAATTTCACCACCAGAACACGGGTTAAACACATTTATGATGATAATGGTGATGATCATAGGGATGATGATGATGACTCAATTGTTATGATTCTCAGGTCATCCAAAGGCCTGGCAGATGTAACGGAAGAGGAGGAGGAGGAAGAAGTGATTGGTGATAATGATAAAAATGATGATGGCAAAGATGATGATGATGACAAAGTGAAGGGGTATTCATGGTCTGAAGATCCCATTACAGATGAGGATGACGATTTTGAAAGTCTTCTTGTGCCATAAGCAAAGTCTCAGAAAAAACAGTAAGTGTTGTTATTTCTTTGACAAATTCCTGCTCCAAATTACTATGGCCACTTCAAAAAAAGTATCTCAGTTTGTTTTAAGAGAGAACGAAGAGGAGGAGAAGACAATGGTCCTTGTCAAACCCAAAGGAATGATCACTGCATACTGCAATCCATATATACAACTTAAAAAGGTTAGCTACTAGCCAGTAATATGCACTTTTTATAACCTAACCTGTGCTATGTCTTTATAGCCATAGATGAAGACTTGGACAGTTTATCTGAAGTAAAAGCACTCAACAAAAAGAAAAGGGCCAATCAGGACACAGACTCAGAGTGATCACTTCTATGACTGACGAGCTGTGTGTTCCAGTTCACGGAAAACCTCAGCAAGATATGATGAGTGACTGCAATACTAATGCCAGGCTTCTAAATCCACAACACTTCAAAATAAAATGAAAATTCCTTATCTAATGTCAAGATGCATTGATTTTATAAAAAAATATCATTTTGAAAATGCTGTTTTGACATTAACGAGACATATTATTACTATTCCAGTACAGTGAGGGGTTATCCTGGTTATTCTTTAAAAGTACTTTCCTCATCATCTTAAATAAGCATGCCCCATTCAAAAAATGTAGAACTAAGAACAGATAGCCCTTGGTTCACTCCAGACTTGACTGCCCTTGACCAGCACAAAAACATCCTGTGGCGTACTGCATTAGCATCGAATAGTCCCCACGATATGCAACTTTTCAGGGAAGTTAGGAACCAATATACACAGGCAGTCATCCTATAGCGCAAACTCCCAAAAGTTCTGGGACACTGTAAAGTCCATGGAGAATAAGAGCACCTCCTTCCAGCTGCCCACTTCACTGAGGCTAGGAAACACTGTCACCACCGATAAATCTACCATAATCGAGATTTATTTAACTAGGCAAGTCAGTTAAGAAACAAATTCTTATTTTCAATGACGACCTAGGAACAGTGGGTTAACTGCCTTGTTCAGAGGCAGAACAACAGATTTTTACCTTGTCAGCTCAGGGATTCGATCTTGCAAACTTTCGGTTATTAGTCCAACGCTCTAACCATTAGGCTACCTGCCGCCCCAGGTAGCCTAATAAGGATTTTTCTACGGCTGGCCATGCTTTCCACCTGGCTACCCCTACCCTGGTCAACAGCTCTGCACCCCCAACAGCAACTTGCCCAAGCCTCCCCCATTTCACCCAAATCCAGATAGCTGATGTTCTGAAGGAGCTGCAAAATATGGACCCCTACAAATCAGCTGGGCTATACAATCTGGACCCTCTCTTTCTAAAATTATCCACCGCAATTGTTGCAAACCCTACTACTAGCCTGTTCAACCTCTCTTTTGTATCGTCTGAGATCCCTAAAGATTGGAATTCTGCCGCGGTCATCCCCCTCTTTAAAGGGGGAGACACTCTAGACCCAAACAGTTACAGACCTATCCTACCCTGCCTTTCTAAAGTCTTCTAAAGCCAAGTTAACAAACAGATCACCGACCATTTCGAATCCCACCGTACCTTCTCCGCTATGCAATCTGGTTTCCGAGCTGTTCATGGGTGCACCTCAGCCACGCTCAAGGTCCTAAACAATATCACAACCCCCTATCAATAAAAGACAATACTGTGCAGCCGTCTTCATAAACCTAGCCAAGGCTTTTGACTCTGTCAATCACCCCATTCTTATTGGCAGACTCAACAGCCTTGGTTTCTCAAATGACTGCCTCGCCTGGTTCACCAACTACTTCTCAGATAGAGTTCAGTGTGTCAAATCGGAGGGCTTGTTGTCCGGACCTCTGGCAGTCTCTATGGGGGTGCCACAGGGTTGAATTCTCGGGCCGACTCTTGCTGCTGGTGATTCTCTGATCCACCTCTACGCAGACGACACCATTCTGTATACTAACCCTTCTTTGGACACTCCTCCAACTGCTCTTAAATGGAAGTAAAACTAAATGCATGCTCTTCAACCGATCGCTGCCAGCACCCGCCCGCCCGTCTAGCATCACTACTCTGGACGGTTCTGACTTAGAATATGTAGACAACTACAAATACCTAGGTGTCTGGTTAGACTGTAAACTCACATTCCAGACTCACATTAAGCATCTCCAATCCAAAATTAAATCTAGAAATCAGCAAAGCATCCTTCACTCATGCTGCCAAACATACCCTCGTAAAACTGACTATCCTACCGATCCTTGACTTCGGCAATGTCATTTACAAAATAGCCTCCAACATTCTACTCAGCAAATTGGATGCAGTCTTTTACAGTGCCTTCCCTTTTGTCACAAAAGCCACATACACTACCCACCACTGCGACCTGTATGCTCTCGTTGGCTGGGCCTCGCTTCATATTCATTGCCAAGCCCACTGGCTCCAGGTCATCTATAAGTCTTTGCTAGGTAAAGCCCCGCCTTATCTCAGCTCACTGGTCACCATAGCAGCCCCCAACCGTAGCACGCGCTCCAGCAGATATATTTCACTGGTCATCCCCAAAGCCAACTCCTACTTTGGCCGCCTTTCCTTCCAGTTCTCTGCTGCCAGTGACTGGAACAAATTGCAAAAATCACTGAAGCTGGAGTCTTATATCGCCCTCACTAACTTTAAGCATCAGCTGTCAGAGCAGCTTACCGATCATTGCACCTGTACACAGCCCATCTGTAAATAGCCCACCCAACTACCTCATCCCCATATTGTTATTTATTTTTCTGCTCCTTTGCACCCCAGTATCTCTACTTGCACGTTCATCTTCTGCACATACGTCACTCCAGTGTTAATGCTAAATTGTAATTATTTCCCACTATGGCCTATTTATTGCCTTACCTCCCTAATCTTACAACATTTGCACACACTGTATATAGATTTTTCTATTGTGTTATTGACTGTACGTTTGTTTATGTGTAACTCTGTGTTGTTTGTGTCGCACTGCTTTGCTTTATCTTGGCCAGGTCACAGTTGTAAATGAGAACTTGTTTTCAACTGGCCTACCTGGTTAAATAAAGGAGAAATAAATAAATAAAAAAGGAGGCAGCATACCCCAAATTAGTTGACTGCACCGCCAAAAAACATCTTATCCTGTGGTGAAGAAGACACTCTTATCCAAACACGTCGAAGTTTACTTGCCCATGTGGAAGTAGGAGGTAAAACTGTGTTTTTCAGTCCACACATTGTACCAATATTGTCAACCAAATGTTTCGAATATTTTTGTTTGCGAAAGTGCCCTAGAAAATATTGCAGGCTGAGCAAGTGAATCAGTCCATTGCATTGTTGAATAGACACGCTAGCTAGCTTACGTGTGCCAATTATACTGTTATCATAGGTTTGTCAATGATCTATATATTTTATATTTATTCACTGCAGTGCATACAATTTCATAAAAGCTGAAATCCGCAGAGTGGTATATTACAAAGGAAGATCAATGCCTTAGCCAGGTAACTTGCCTTCTGTTCTGGGCAAGGCGTGTCTTTGCGCTAAATCCTGCCAACTCAAATGACGTTGCAAGAGAGAGGAAGTGGGAAGTAACAACCGCTAAACGTAAACATAGGAACAACGTGTGATGGCCTAAATGCCCATATATGGAATGTATTGTAATCTATAATAGTGCATATGGGCCATATACGTGCTTCTGATATTTTGCCCCTCGCTTTCAGGATGTCATCCAATTGCAGTGTGACCACGTTACAGCTGGACTCGGTCAGGCAGGCAGAATGCCACCCTGTTCACCTGCTACCCTGCAGAGGTGTCCCAGTTATTTACAGCCACCATCAAAGACTGAAAACATGGTACATTGAGGCAGCAGTAGCTGCATGCATGCATTCTGTACATAAACCGTAGTGGAAAACCAACATCTGATGTCACAAAGAGTGTTGTGTGTAGCTTACTGTCAATACAGATTACTTGAATCCAGATTCTCTTCCACATTTCCCAAAGAGAAAACTGTGTCGTTCAGGGGTCGTGGGTTAAAAGGTCAGGAGCTGTCCACAGGGCTACACAGGCCTGGTGCGAAGAGAGGTCAACAAACCAGGCTCTGACCAGGAGGTAAACAATAAACACGGCCAAAATCATCACTGTCTGACCAACATTCACATAATCTACCATAGCAGGTCAACAACTCACAAGGAATACTGTCAGAATCTGCTCAAATCTGTCTGTAATCACTGACCAAAACTCTTGCCACTGGGCAACAACTCACAAAGATAGCTATAATCCATTTTTGTGCTGTGATCCCCACACACCAACCAGGAAATATGATACACTTCCTTTTCCATTGTCTGCAGCTACAACACCATGCTGCATATGTAACACCATGCTGCATCACTCACTTACAGTAATGTTATATGTGAGGTAACGTGTGTGTCCAGGACAGGACAGGGAAGGTGTTCCATACCGTCACCTACTGGAACCTCGAGACTCCGCCCAACTCTGATGACGGCATCGTCATGGCAATGGCCTGGCAGAAGTAGTGAGTGTGCAAAACAAGAATTTGTTTTAAGAGAAGAGCTCCATTAGCATGCGTTACCATATGTGGCCCAAGCGTAATAACAACACATGATTCATCTTTGACAGATACACGTGCCAGTGGATGACTGACATGGAAGAAGCTAAAGCAAAGATCAATCCCTTCTCTACCCTCATTTTCCTGCTGCAGCCCAAAGACTGCCTCAACACCCATTGTGTTCAGTAGCCATTGCTTAGCTTGTGAAAATAGGAATAATGGACAGACAATGGGTAGAACACTCCTCACAGTCCCTAGTGTTGTAGTGGACAGTGTCTATCTTTTACAGATCCATAGGGGTGAATTGTGCTTGCTGCTTCTTGTGATTTCTGTAGCTATTGTACCATGTTCTTTTTGTTGTATAGTTCTGTCAACAATTATACTGATTTTATAGGCAATTGTAATACAGATCGTGTTGAAGTCATTTATTGAACAGTACTCCAGTGGAAGGAAATATCTAAATATGTTGGACTGAAGAACTGTCCATGTTCTATTCACAGCAATGAAGTAGTAATGATAAAATTGAGATTTCTATATAGAAGTATCAGACAATTATGCTATTAGCGTTGACAAAAACTGTACCCTTGACAACTGCCGATTTCTATCTAGAATATATCATAACATACAGGTAACTGCCAAAATAAAGGAAACACCAACATATGTCTTAATAGGGTGTTGGGCCACCACGAGCCAGAATAGCTTCAATGCAGAAATAATGGCCTGACCAGCATTTTTCTACATGACCATAAGCATGATGGGATGAAAATGCTTAATTATCTCAGGAACCACACCTGTGTGGAAGCACCTGCTTTCAATATACTTTGTGTCTCTCATTTACTAATGTTTCCTTTATTTTGGCAGTTACCTGTAGTACAGTACACAAATTATTTTGGCACGGAGGTCATAGTAAGACATCTGGTACAGATACAAATGTAAAAGACAAAAGTCCTGAAAGTCCCATTTAAAATAGCTAAAACACTACTGGCCCCTGTCCCTCAGGAATGCAAACCCAGCTAGTTGACCAAGTGCCAGGTCTGCTCATTCCCGGGCATGGGCATGTCTGGCTTGCACCACCTGTCTCACCACTAGGTCTGAAAAGACCATCCTGGTGGAGGGAAACATCTGGGCGACTCGCTGCAAATCCTCCCTCAACCTGCGCACTAGGTCTGGGCCTCTGGCGTTTTTCAGATCATTTGGAATGTATCCCATATCGGACATGCAAGACCAGGATGTCTGGTGTTGGAAGGGGGAAGGCATAAATAATGTGTCATTCTCTTTAGTATGGAGAAGTATACAGCTAGCTGTGTGGAGGCTGGCCCTCCTCAGTGTCTCCCTTACTGCGTTTGGCCGGCAGGCTGGAGTCATGAGCCTTCCTAATGTGGCGGTACAGGTCACCTGACTGCGTGTAGCTACGGTAACAGTAGCGGCACTCGTAGGGGCGCTCGCGCGTGTGCACAATGGCATGTCGCCTCAGGGTGTACGCGCACGAGAATGTCTTCCCGCAGACGCTGCACGTGGGGACATCCTCAACGTAGTTCCCCATGGAATCCTGGAAGTAGACAGGCTGGTCAGAATGTTGGCCCACAGAGGGGAAGAGGGAGGAGGGGAAAGGGGGAGCGTCAGAGGAGGTGGTGCTGGGTCCGGAGGGGGAGAGGGGGAAGGAGAGAGGCTCAGAGGGGTGGGAGTGGGTCATCTGGAGTAAGGCGTGGTGGGGGTGAAAAGGGTGGAAGTGGGGGTTGTTCAGTTCATCTCCGTGGTTATCATCATCAAAGTCATTCCTGTCCTCTACCTCCATCATCATCCCTCGTTCTCTCCCCTCTATTCCTCTCCTCATCACCACTCCTTCCATCTCCTCAAACTCCTCGTCTGAGATCACTATGGCCTCCACCTTGACCTTCACCCCATCCTCCTGCTCCACTTCTCCTCTCCCTGCCAGTGGCTCCTCCACTCCCACAGTCCCCATGTTAGAGTGTTCACTAGCCTCCCTGCTCACCCTCTCTGACCCCTCATGCTGCAGCCCTTCAGGCCTGGACAGGGTCGAGGTTTGGCCCTGATGGGTTAAAAGGTTCAGGTTGGGAGGTGAGGTGAGGTGGAGTGACAGTGGATGTTGTATTCTAATCTGAGGGTGCGTGTTGATACTGAGACCATGCTGCTGGCATTGCATGCCTGGTGTGATGACTGTGCTCTTGTTGTCAGAGACAGAGTCATGGCTGTCATGTTCTGGGCTGGAGGAGCTGCTGTGGTCGGACTGGGTCAGTATCCCCACCACGGAGCTGGAGCCATCAGTCTGGGTCACAGGTACCACTGGTGATGATGATGATGCCGCTGATGAAGAGGGCTGACGCTGGTGGCTACTGTGACTGTATGACTCTGTGGAGCTGCAGGGGCTGCAGAGGACCGAGCCTCCCTGACCCTCTCCCTGACTCTGACCCCCCAGTCGGAAAAAGGGACCGGAGGAGAGGGTAACCAGCTCACCCACATGAGTGAGAGCGTGGTCCATGCCCGGCTGGGTGGTGTCGGCCATGTCCGGACTCAGAGGAGCGTGCGCCGGAACCTCCACCCTCCTCTCTGACCTCGTAGAAGAGCCCGACTGGCTTCTCTGCATCCCCATTGATGCAGACTGAGACACTGACATCGGCACCGCTTTGGCAGCTCCTGTTGCCATGCCAACCCCGTGTCCAGTACCACCCACTGCTGCCACTCCGCTCTCCTCCGGGCGGGTGCTGTCTGCCTCAGCCGGGGGCGGTCGGTGCTGTAGCCGTCTCTTACACACCCGAACCACCTCGTTCATGTGGAGGAAGCTTGCAGCCGCCAGCACGTCCTCTGCTGGGGAAGGGGTCTCCAACCGCAGCACGCCTTCGTACATGAAGTCTAACAACAGACCGAACGCCGCTGCTGACACGATATCCCCGTCCAGCGTGACCAAGCTGGCCCCGCCAGCACCAGAGGACCCTGGGGGATCGGAGTAGAACATGTGGAAGAATGGAGAGCAGGAGGCCAGGACAGCCCGGTGGGCGAGGAAACGGGAGGAACCCACGAGGACGGTGCAGTCGCACAGGAACCTACGCTGACGCTGAGAACGCAGACCTGACAGGAGCTGCAGGGAGTGTTGGGGGAACTCCATGACTGTAGAGAGAGGAGGGAGGTGGAGAGAGAGAAAGGGAGGGGGACATAGAGGAAGGAGAGAATAAAGAGAGGAGAATGAGTTACAAGGGAGTCTGATGAATAGGATGACGTAAGAAAAGAAGAACCAGTGAAGCACCTACTGGAGTGTTGCAGTGTGCTCCCTCACACTGGCAATCAATCTGCTTCAGAGAAGTCTGATTGGACTTGCCACCCTTGTCTAAACATCAGACTTACCATGGTTACTCCATGGATTATCAGTCTGACTGAAGTCGCCCTAGAAAAGATGCAATAATCTCTAAATGCCAATAAAATGATATTTACACTTACTCTACCGGTTGTACATGCTGTTGGTCTTTTTGGCGGTAAGTGGTGGAGGTAGGGTATCCACAGGAAAGGGTTGTTTACCCAATTTTTTCGACGCCGGTAGGTTGTCAATTGTATTTTCAATCTCTTCATGTAAGGCAGGCGATGCACAATATGTCAACAATAGCAGAATGTAACCGGACATAGTCGACCAAAGCACGTTCCCTTGCAATCAGCTGTGTGGTTCGGTTAGGCTCAGCCATAATCAGTATTGAAAATAAAACCCGTTAATACCAACCATATACAGAACGCTGAGCCTAACGTTACACGTTAGAGACGAGTATTCAACTGTAGGAATCTAAGAGGCTATCGCTTCCGACCTTAGTCATTGGTTGTATGCATGGTGAAGGCAAGAAACCCCTCATGCTTCTCTTCCCAACAAGCGCTGCAGGCAAGACATAACGATCAGTCATTTTCGATAGCTACACATCAAGCACTGTTGTTCATAACTAGAAAATATTACAGGTTCTTAGTAGCGAGTAAGTGCACGATAAACATGAGTGGGTCATGTATTTGAATATTTACCAGTTATGCGAAGTTTACAGCTGTTTTGATGCTAGCTGGCCCAATGTTAGCCAGCTAACTGTTAGCTTGCTGACAGTGAATTATGAAAATATTAGCCCGTACATCTCTAAATAAACATGTTTCATATCACTTCATACAGGCTTTATAGGAGCATGTACCAAAATGTAGTTAGAAACATAATTGTTATATTTAAGTCAATCAATGGCCAGCTGCTACAATATATTCTTACCTGCTAAAGACGTAGCCTCTTTCCTGCTTTATTGACACAAACCAAAGAGCTAAAGTCACTTACTGCCGCCTACTGGTTGGAGTCTGAACAAAGTGGAAGTGGAATGTGCCTGCTTGTTTACATTTCGTTCTGTTTTTACCATATATGTAAATGTGTATTTTGCCAGTGAGTTGTACGACCACAGTTGTTGATTGTGCTTACATTCAACTTTGCGCTTTGAATGTGCGAACTTATCTTTAGTACGCATGGCAATTGGCATGTTTAGTAGGCATGTCGGGCACCATACCATTTGAATCATTGTGGTAGCTTGCCTTGCTGTGTAGCCTACTGTAATGAGAGTTGAGAGAGATCCATTCCACGTTGAACCTACAGAAATAACTGTAAATGGACCGTGGGGGAAGAGGACGTGGAGGAAGGGGTAGGCGAGGTAATCGTGTAGAGGTAAGAGTAGAGAGACAGATATTAGTCCCTTTTGGTACAGCCTATTTCTATATTGCCTTATTCCTTCTCCAATTCTATTATACCTATTATAGCTAGTCGCAGGGTACTGGAAAGCATCTGGAAATATTGTTTTCCCTACAGGTTATAGAAAGAGCAAAAGCTCTGAGTCAGACCCCTGGCCTAACTACAGGTTATGGAAAATGAGCTGTTTTAGTTTTTCTCCAGTAGGTTCCCTGAAGGAGAAAACTTCCACTTCTATGTCAAAGATAATAAAACAACAACACTATAGTAAATAGGCCTACTTTAGCAGGGGTGTCCAAACATACAGGCCAAAACTGTGTAGAAATGACAATGAACTTATAGTGATGCAGTTTCTTGACTGTCCAGCAATAATCACAAGACAGTTAAGGCGCATTGGAAATTTCAAAATGATGGATATATTTCATTTGAATGAGTTCGACACCCCTTTACTACAGTAATGTACGCGTCAATACTAAAGTATACTACACTCCGCAATAACACTACATTCATTACTGTAGTATATACTAAAGTTTTATTTTACTGCAGTATTTATACTGTAATAACTACAGTATACACTACAGTATTGTTGGACTAAAGTCTGTAAATACTATAGTATTTACCATACTATACTGTAGTATTTTTTTATGTGGGTCACAACCTGTGTGCATGTGTTGCCTTTCAGGACAAGGATGTCCGCCTCTCCAAGTCTTTGTCCTTTGCCCTGCGCCATGGAGCCGATCAAATGGGACTTCACATGAATCCTGGTATAAAAGCAGTTTATTTGGCTGCGTTTTGTCTATCTTATAATAGTTACCACTGTACCAGCATTTCATATTGCTGCACAATAAACATGACACGCAATCTACAATCTGTACTCCTCATTTAGGTCTGAATAATAATGCTGTCCCTTATTGTCCCTAGATGGCTTCCTATTTGTGGAGGACCTACTGGCTCATGCACAGTTCCACGCCTTCTCATTGGAGGATGTGGAGAGAGTTGTGGCCACCAATGACAAGCAGCGATTCAAGCTCCGCCCTCACCCTGAGGACGGACGGCTGCAGATCCGAGCCAATCAGGGACACTCTGTGCAGGTAGGAAAAATATCTAGGGCACCCTATTTCCAATATAGTGCACTACTTTTGGCCAGAGCTCAGCCCACTTAGGGTCAAGAGTAGTGCACTATAGAGAATAGGGTGCCATTTCTGACGCATTCCTAGGTAGAGCATGACGGGGTCATAAACAATGGCTAAACAGTGCCAGGTCTAGTGTCAGTAGTAAGGGTCTGCTGTGTGTCTGTCTGTCTGGGCAGGTGTGTGATCTGGACCTAAAGGCTGTACAGCCTGGTTCTCCTGACTGTCCCAGGGAGGGAATCCATGGCTCCTATCTCCGCCTCTGGCCCTCCATCCGCTCCCAGGGCCTGAGCCGCATGAACAGAACACACATACACCTGGCCCTGGGCCTACCGGGGAAGGACGGGGTCATCAGCGGTAAGAGAGATGGGGGAGAGAGCATTGTGAAAGTATTTTGGCTTACATACTTCTGGATCATAGCCTACTCCTGGATTTAAAAGCATGCTCAATGAAGGATTTCCTAAAGTGCTTTTAGTCCCGGAATTGACTTAATCTGGGTCTGGGTAACTTCTCATAGAGCCTGTCATAGATGGGCTTCGTTTTGATGTCTCTATCTTTTTGCTCCCTTTGCTCCAGGCATGAGGAGAGACTGTGACCTGGCCATATTCATTGACGTCCCCAAAGCATTGTCTGGTAAGCTCAACCGAGGTAACTTACAGAAGCAGAGTGCTGCTATTGTATAGTCGTGGCCAAAAGTTTTGAGAATGACACAAATATTAATTTCCACAAAGTTTGCTGCTTCAGTGTCTTTAGATATTTTTGTCAGATGTTACTATGGAATACTGAAGTATAATTGCAAGCATTTCATAAGTGTCAAAGGCTTTTATTGACAATTACATGAAGTTGATGCAAAGAGTCAATATTTGCAGTGTTTACCCTTCTTTTTCAAGACCTCTGCAATCCGCCCTGGAATGCTGTCAATTAACTTCTGGGCCACGTCCTGACTGATGGCAGCCCATTCTTGCATAATGCTTGGAGTTTGTCAGAATTTGTGGGTTTTTGTTTGTCCACCCGCCTCTTGAGGATTGACCACAAGTTCTCAATGGGATTAAGGTCTGGGGAGTTTCCTGGCCTTGGACCCAAAATATAAATGTTTTGTTCCCCGAGCCACTTAGTTATCACTTTTGCCTTATGGCAAGGTGCTCCATCATGCTGGAAAAGGCATTGTTCGTCACCAAACTGTTCCTGGAGGTTGGGAGAAGTTGCTCTTGGAGGATGTGTTGGTACCATTCTTTATTCATGGCTGTGTTCTTAAGCAAAATTGTGAGTGAGCCCACTCCCTTGGCTGAAAAGCAACCCCACACATGAATGTTCTCAGGATGCTTTACTGTTGGCATGACACAGGACTGATGGTAGCGCTCACCTTGTCTTCTCCCGACAAGATTTTTTCCAGATGCCCCAAACAATCGGAAAGGGGATTCATCAGAGAAAATGACTTTACCCCAGTCCTCAGCAGTCCAATCCCTGGCCTTTTACAGAATATCAGTCTGTCCTTGATGTTTTTCCTGGAGAGAAGTGGCTTCTTTGCTGCCCTTCTTGACACCAGGCCATCCTCCAAAAGTCTTCGCCTCACTGTGCATGCAGATGCACTCACACCTGCCTGCTGCCATTCCTGAACAAGTTCTGTACTGGCGGTGCCCCGATCCCGCAGCTGAATCAATTTTAGGAGACAGTCCTGGCGCTTGCTGGACTTTCTTGGGAAGCCTTCTTCACAACAATTGAACCGCTCTCCTTGAAGTTCTCGATGATCCGATAAATGGCTGATTTAGGTGCAATCTTACTGGCAGCAATATCCTTGCCTGTGAAGCCCTTTTTGTGCAAAGCAATGATGGACGGCACGTGTTTCCTTGCAGGTAACCATGGCTGACAGTGGAAGAACAATGATTGCAAGCACCACCCTCCTTTTGAAGCTTCCAGTCTGTTATTTGAACTCAATCAGCATGACAGAGTGATCTCCAGTCTTGTCCTAGTCAACACTCACACTTGTGTTAACAAGAGAATCACTGACATGATGTCAGCTGGTCCTTTTGTGGCAGGGCTGAAATGCAGTGGAAATGTTTTTGGGGGATTCAGTTCATTTGCATGGCAAAGAGGGACTTTGCAATTAATTGCAATTCATCTGATCACTCTTCATGACATTCTGGAGTATATGCAAATTGCCATCATACAAACTGAGGCAGCAGACTTTGTGAAAATTAATATTTGTGTCATTCTCAAAACTTTTGGCCACGATTGTAGTGCTCTCATGTCTAAATGCGTGAGTATTTTCTTTTGTGTGTTTTTGTTTCTTCTGCAGAGGGGATCCAGTTCTTCTGGTCGGAGAACTGTGTATTGCTGACACCTGGGGACACTGAGGGGAAACTACTTCCCCGATACTTCAACCGTGCCCTAAAACTAAGACCCACACGTGAGTACCTCACACATGACACACACTCATGAAGAGAAGGATGTTGGATGGATAGAGAGGGAAGTGAATATTGACAAATTATAGAAATCTTCTGTTTCAGAGAGTATTCTGCCACTGGAGTAGGTGAAGAGGGTGCTTTGGAGGTAAAGACTTGGCTGAATTTGTCACCAGACGGCTGTTGACTGTTTCCATGGTAACCGATACTGTTCGGGACCAGAACCCTGAAGACTCTGGGTGAATAAGACTGAGACTGAAAACACCCTCAACAACTCAACAGCTCTAATACAGTACAGGCACAGAGACTGACTGGTGTTCCTGATAACATTGTCACATGACAAAGACACAGAGGATGTTATCAGATGGGAACCAGCAGGCTGTGGGTGTGCCAACGGACAGTCTCAACTGCTCCGCAGAGATACACACACTGCCTGCGGCTTCCTGTGCCGACAGTCACATTTCAGGAAACTCTGCCACCATGCTCTTAAGGACACAACCATCAAGCCAAATGCCTCATCTGGAAATTTAAACACCTGTCAACTGTTTTATATATGTCAATAAACATATTTAATTCTGGATTTCAGAATTGACAATTCTTTACATTGTTAATAATTTTCAATATTCATGGGTCACCTCTTCCTTGATTTATTGAACAAGCAACTGCATGTCTTTTAGGATCCCAGGGTGGACTGGTTGTCATTTCTCTTCAAGGCTGCTGTAGCCCGCACTGTATAGATTGCTCCTTGGGCTATAGCTGCTGTATATTACTGGGGGTGTGGGAGGGGTTGAGGGTGTCACAGAGCCTCGTGGCCCCCTGTCAGCTTGTGGAAGAGCTCTTCGTTGAGCGTGTTGCTCTGCTCGCGGCTGCGTGTCGACATGAAGATGTAGCCTCCAATGAACTCATGGACGATCTTACAGTCAGCCGTCACACAACTGAACGCCATGTTCACGTTCCCATCGAACTCTATGGCCACCTGAGAGTTTGACACACACACACGATGAGAAAATGCTAAATGACCAGGAAAAAGGGATACAGAGACAGTGTTCAGAGTGTATTTGGCGATGTAGATTACTAAAGAAGATTATGTGCAGAAAAATGTGAATTTTTTTATTGTTTGATTGATTGACGGGTCAGGTCACCTGTCGTATGTCCCAGTTGACATTCCACTGTCTCATGTTGTTGTAGCGCCATGTCTTGACCACGTCTCCCACCCCCAGGTCGATACGGATCAGACGGTTGGGGGCGATGCCCAGCACCTCGTCCTTCCTGCTGCCCTTGAACCTAAACGGGTCAGAGACCAGCCACTAGACGCAACTTCACCACAACAATTTATCATTAGACCAGCCCTTAGCCTCTCACTAATCTTTGGTGATAGACTTAGCATAAATGTAAATTGAGGCAGCTAGTGCACGCAATATTTGGTTTTAGGTACCGAGACTAGCCTCGCTATGAAACGTGTAATACGCTGGGGTGCCAGATCCTCCTTACCTCACCACCACGAAGGAAATACCAAAGTCTGGCAGGGCCTGCCAGATCTGGAGGAAGCGGAGGAGGGCGTCGGTCAGGGAGAGCTGAGCCACGTTCTGATATGCCTCCAGGATACGAGGGGTCAACTGGGCATGGCCAGAGAGAGAGAGGGTCATGGTTATATTATGTGGGGTTAGAGGGAGATATAATGGTCTCAAGTGAATCAACTGAATTGTACTGTGTTTGATATACAGGTACCTGCCAAAATAAAGAAAACACTTGAGTAAATTAAGGTTCTGGCAGCTCTCATGGTGTGGGGTGTATTTTCCAGGCAAGGTAAACACCAATAAAACGATCTAAGCCATATGCCATGGCCGTTTCAGTCACAAGATCTTAACCCAATTGAAGACTTATGGGAGAATCTGGAGTGACGCCTGAGACAGAATTTTCCACCATCAACAAAACACATACTAATGGAATTTCTTATGGAAGAATGGTGTCACATCCCTCCAATAGAGCTCCAGACACTTGTAGAATCTATGCCAAGGTGCATTGAAGCTGTTCTGGCCAAACGTCCTATTAAGACACTTTATGTTAGTGTTTCCTTTATTTTGGAAGTTACCTGTGTATCATTATGTAGTTCATCAGGGTTTATCATTGGTACACACATGATGAAGATGTTCATTGCTACTTGGTACCTGTTTGACCTTGTACTTCTTGCTGTAGCGTGGAGAGACCAGGCTGTGCGTGTTGATGCTCATGCTGTCGTCAGTGTGTGTGTTGGGGTTGGTCTGCTGCATGGCCAGGAAGGAGCGGATGCTCTGGACCTCGCTCTGGAACAACCTGTCTGCCAGACTCTTCCCTTTAGAGGCCAGACGACACGCTGCCATCCACCTGGAATACTGCTCCTCCTGGAGAGAGAGAGCGAGAGATAAACAGAGCGACGTATACTTCAGTCATGGGCAAGATCTTAGACCTTATCGTGGATCTTATATTGTAAGAAATGTACTACTCATGTATCTGGCAGTGTACTTTGTGTGTGTGTGTGTGTAACCCACATTTTCACAGCGCAGGTAGACCTCGTTCATGCCCTCTGGAGCTGGAATCAGAAGTTTGATGCAGAACTTTTTCCAGCGACGTTCACATCGGGAGCAGCCTCACAGCCTGAAAAAGGTGAAAGGCCATTGTACTGTATGTATAAGCAGGTGAAAGAGACAAAATACATGGATTTAAGGGAGAATCTCAATTGCATTTCCTTGATTCCTTCTTCTCCGACCTTCTCATCCA